>JAKWBJ010000506.1:1002500-1653750 GCA_023159175.1 Wohlfahrtia magnifica | reverse complement strand
TTTAATAGTTGTCGGTCTCCACATATACAAAATCCAGTATTTAGTATGAAGGGAAGGTACCATGCTCTGACTGATGAGGTGTATTGTCCATGACGTTGTTTGAATCTATTTAAGAAACCTCTACTATTGCCATTCTTAAGATATACAAAAATTAATATTTACTTTATGTGGAAGGTACCACGCCCACTTGTCTAATTCCACCCATTTTTTCCTGACTATGAAGTCATTCAAACCAAATTCAAAAACTTTTGCTTTAATTGACCTCAACCGGGTTCTATACCTATGGCTCGAAGACGGAAATGGGTACAAAATTGGGTTTTTACTATCATGATCTAGACTTCAGGGTCTCTCTAAGACTACCCGATAATTGCACTATTTTTCAGGCGAAGGTCTACGCTATAAATAGTGCCGCTGGGCGTATCTGGTAATCTCTCCGCAATTAGTGCTCTCAACTCGTATGTGATTAAATCAAAATGTCTCCTCAGCTCAGTAGTCCCTCTGGAGTGATAACATGTCGAACTGATTTGGGTTCCAAGTCATATGGGCACCCGATGGAATGCAATTGCTGATGAGTGCGCTACTATAGTGTCCTTTCTGTCTCTCGTACAGGGGGACGTGCATACCCCTCTATGTGCGTCGTCAATTTTGTTAGACAAATGGGCACTGAGCAAGATGAAAACAGGTAGACCAATATCACCAATTGTAAAATAACCAGAATATCCTTCTCCTAGGTTTAGAATTGGGTTTATCAGGCTCCTTATGGGCATCAATATCAAGCATTGTATGATAGGCTGCACTTCTGAGCGCATGGGAAGCCCTGGTTGTACCTACATAGGGGTTGTCAGAATTAGGAGGAGAAATCGGTATAAAATCTCCTCTGCGACTGTTCTCCTCTATCTAAGCTTTTACTAAAACTCTTGGATGCATGTCACTTCCATGATTTTAACTGTCTTAGGGAGATGTGTCATTGCCGGATTTAATTAGCTTCTCCAGGGTTAAAGGTTGATTCAAATGAGGAAACTGATGTTTTTGGCTCTTTAGGTGAGCATCTTTTCTGGGACTCCCCAAGTGCGGCCTTTTGGCCACTTTAATTAGTCTGTCCATGTTGTGAATATCACAATGGGTTATAGGACTTCCGAATGAACTCGCGGAATACGAGCGATCCATATAACCTACTATAACCGTCCTCAACATATACAGAAATCCACATTTAGTTTGTATGGGAGCTACCACACCCAATTATATAATTCCGCCAATTTTTGACTGATGATTTGCAATGACTATTAAGTCATTCAGACTGAATGCTAAAACTTTACCTTTAACCGTTCTTAAGATATAAGGAATCAATATTAAGTTTTAAAGGATGTATTACGCCTGCTTTTCAAGTTCCGCTCACTTTTTTCCTGTATTGATTGTAAAGTCAATCAGACCAAATTCTGAAACTTTAGCTATAACCGTTGTCAAGACATAATAAAATCCATATTTACTCTGAGTGGGAAGTACCATGTCCACGTGTCTAATCCTGCCCACTTTTTGACTTATGGTTTGCCAAATTTTGGGAGTCTTTGTGTGACCATATAGAAGATATATACAAAAATTATACACTTTGTATGGGCGGTTCAGCTGTTTAGCTGCCCATAAGGCAAAAGCAAGCAAACCCACAAACAAAGCCGCATTCATTTTTATGTATTATTTTTTCGCAATCAGTGTAATAGTATTCGAAAATTAATAGTTGCCTTATATGGTGGTACCTCTCCGCCTGTTTATAACGGGCGAGCCTTCTATCGGTTTCAATTTGAACCAGCTCTTATTTCCAATTAACTCCGTCACAAAATTCAGCATATTATCTCCACTGAACGAACATAATCGATTTATGATGGAGCAACGATAATATATTGGAAATTTATTATCATTTAAAATCATTTTCGTGTACGTAAATAAGCAAAATTGCCGTATTTGGGGCCCAGAAAACCCAAACGTGGTCTTACAGAAGCCAATGTACCCATTACGTTTGACAGTTTGGTGCGGCTTGTGTAGCGGAGGCATCATTGGCCCATATTTCTGATAATCGATTTTTTTGTGCCCGCTCTTCATTGTATTGGTGTGAACGATGTTTGGTTTAAACAGGATGGTGCTACTTGCCACACATCCCATGCCACATTCGACTTATTGCGTCAAACGTTGGATGACCGTTTAATTAGCCGAAATGGTGACGTCAGTTGACCGCCAAGAAGCTGCGATTTGACACCGTTGTACTATTTTCTGTGGGGTGCCCGTTAAAGGCAAGTGTTATGCCGACATATCAGAGCCAATTGAGAATTTGAAGGCCATCATTCGTGATGCCATTGCCGAGATACGACCCCATATACTCGAAAATTGGTCCGATCGAATGGAATACTGTGAGGCCATCCGCGGCAGCCATATTAATGAAATAATATTTCATTTCTAACCAGAACACTTGTACTTCACAACAAAAAAATCAATTTGGAAAATTTTAAACTGTTTTTTTTATTGCATTTTTAAATTTACACTTTTATATGGCCCACCCTATATCAGTCCTACATTTATTCCAGTAAATTAGTTTCGTAGAAAAGTGATTGGAATAAAATTTGAAGACTGTCGCTATTATAGTTTTTAAGATATAAAATAATTAAAATTTGCTTCGTATGGGGTATACCTCTCCCCTGATTATATCCGCCCTACATTTTTTCAATAAATCAGTTTCATACGAAAAAAATTGGGGCAAACTTTTATGACTCTGGCTGATATAGTTCTATAGATATGCGATTATTAATATTTAGTTTGTATGGGAGGTACCTTTCCTCCTGACCCTATGGAAAAAATATAGCCTGTGTCTCCTTCCAGGCATACAGGATGATATAGGAAAAATTTCAAGAAAATTGTTTCAGCCGTTGAATCGACTTCAAATACACATATATACTTACATACAAACACACAATGATTTTTATATATACATAAAGATGTATTGCAACAGCATATGTTAAAATATGTGACGAAGTAAGTGAACACTTAGAGAGAAAACAAATAAAAAAAATCTACTGCCTCAGTGCATCATAACATAAAGTATTCGCAAACAAGCACACGCTTATATGAAAGCATAAATTTGTTTACGAGTATATTTACATACGTGGTAAGTGTTAGAAAATATATCCCTCGCTTAATATAGAAAAGGCGTATCTCAATTTTTTAAAATTATCTTCTTAACTTTTTGTGGTGGTATACCGACAAATACAGCTGCCTTAGAAAATTACGCGACCTATCTATGAAAATATCGAATGTAGAGCTTATTATAAAAAGCCCCAACTCAATATACGTATATATTTTTTTAGAGCAAAAAGTAAAAAGTGATTTCCTAAAAAGTTAAAATTAAAAAAAAAAAAACAGAATTCACTTTATTCCTCCATTTGAGCTAAAATTGCGTTATATTTTTGTTTTCTTGTGGCGAACTTTTTTTAGTTTTTCCAGTTTTTTCCTTCTCCTGTTAAAAAACAAAAAATCGAGATACGCCCTTTCTATATTAAGCTAACGATATAAAGAAGAATGGTATTAAAACCTACATTGCTGCATAGAAATTCTTATTGTTTTTCTTGTTGCATTAGAACACTGACTGCCACAGGGCTTTAAATCCTTAGCATTAAGTGTCACACAAGTTTTCTAACCCTCTTGTTTATGTTGTTGCTAAATTTGATTATGCTCATAACTTTTAGTTTTTATTGTACTTTCGTTATTGTTTACCCCAACAATTAGTTATTGTGTTATTGCGGTTGTTTTGTTATACTAGGTTAAGGCAAAACAGAAAAGGTTATAAGTAAAATGATCATATAACTAAACATTTCGTATAAGTTACTCCAATGCAGGTGTTAAAAAATAATGGTCCAAGTAAATTGACTCAAACGCCAATCTGTTTCTTTACAATTTAGTGCGCTTCTGCGGTAGTACGTTTAAGTTTCAAATCTTAAACGATTTCATTTAATTTGATTAAATTGGTCGCTGTTATATAATAAAATTCTTTCGTTTAAAAGGTGTCAATTCAGCCAATATTAAAGACGTGCTAGGTGTTACTCTGGAGAGTCAGCTACTTCATTTACGCCAATTAGACAGGGTTGGCAAACCCACTCGGTAACCCAATTAAGCCCACCCGGATTTTATTAGGGTTCTTATTTAAAGATCGCCGTTGTTGATTTGCAATAAAAATAATTTAAATTTGCGTATTGAGAGTACAAATCAGGGCTTAAATTGCTTGCTTTAAATTAGCAACAGCACTAAAAAATAACTAAAATTAAATAACTGTATTGTTGAATGCTCACTGAAAACTTTGAAAAGTAATAAGCAAAAATAAAAACGTGATATAGTAAATAACTTGGAATAGAAAATAACTATGCTGCTGTTACTTGAATTTCATAATCGTTTGTCGTTTCATGGATTAAAAATAGATTTGATTGTTTTTTACTTAATTCAATTCTGACTCTTTGATATCTATTTGTTTTTTATGTTATTGGTGACAGAGTCGCAAGATACGGGCACATTATAGTAAACAGTTAAGCAAATATAAAGTATACTATAACTTATTGCTTAGAGCAAAAGCATTTTTTGATAAAATATTTGCTCTAAGCAAATTATTTACAATTTTATTGTTATGCTTTTTACTTTTGTTAGATATTTTTTAAAGTTTTCGGTAAGCAAATAGCAACACAACTATTTAATTAGGAGCTAAAAACTAAAGCAAAGCAGAAATGTTATCGTTTTGATTTTGCTTTATCACTTTTGCTGTGTGGTTTTCTTTAAGTTTAGTTAAGCAATTATAAAAGGACTATAGTAATGCCTCCCTTGTTGCTGGAAGCTTTAGTATTGTAGCTGCTTTTTGACTGATGTGTATTAGAGATGGGAAAAGGGTAAATACCCGGAAAATGGGTAAATTGGATAAAAATGGGTAAGTACTAGGAAGATCGATTATTTGACCTTTCTAAAAAACCGGTTTTCGAGTAATTCGAAAAGTAGCAATTTAAAAAAACGGCTTTCGGTTAATAAATATTCAAATAACCGGTTAACCGATTCTTTTAAGCAAAATTGTTCTTAATTCTTGAAGCACAGTGCTGGACCGCGTCGATTTAGAAGCAAGCAGATGCTGACGGCGAGTTTAAAATTAAGGTGCCAATCAATACTAACAATAATTCTAAAAAATCTCATAAAAACTATGCCAAAACGGTTTATTACACTAAGTACTGAAATATGCTTAAGTTTCGGTTACTCAAGGAACTATTTTCATTTTTGTTGTATTACTTGGTACAGAATGTAATTAAAAGTTTAATATTATAGTTATAATTAAGATGACTAAGATAACAAAAATTAAATGTTTTACTTTGAATAAATCTATTAGTAATATACGAATCTTTAATTGCCTCGACAAGAAATGTTGCTCAGGTTTCGAACAGCACTGTATGTAAATTGATGCACTACGTATTTAACTTTGTGTATGTCACTGTTGAATGTAAGGTAAGACACCCACCTTCCAACCAAGAAGTCGTTTGTTCAATCCCAGGCCACACCATTTGAAAAATTTCAACAGCGATATCACTTCACTAACTAAAATATATGCCTTTTTGAACCGGCATTTGCTGGTCGGTTTCAATGAGTCTAGTTGATTATTCTCCATATAAAAAATCAATATTAATTTCCAGAAAATGAGAAAAAGTTATTGTTGGTTTTACATTCTTTGTGAGACGTTCAAGGTTGTCATATCTACAAAAATTATAACTAAATTTATACAAATAGTTACACGATCAGCATATTTACAATAAAAATTGTACAAACGTATAAAAATTATACTTATTTAAGCTAACCGTTTTTTCGTGTTAAATCAACCGGTTTATTCGGTATTCGGAAACCAAAAAACCGGTTAAAACCGGTCGAACAATATACGTCCGATCTCCCTATTAAGTACCCAGGTATTTACTGGGTAGAATACCGTCTCTAATGTGGATAGATAAAGAAAGCTTGAACTGTTATCGTTCCTATATATACAAAATTCCACACATGTTTTCTTTAATGATGATTTGCATCGACTGCCAAGTTAAATAAGCCAAATTTAGAAACTTCAGCTCTAAACAATTTTAAAGATATATAAGTATCATTATTTAATTTATATGAGAAGTACCATGCGTACTTATCTGATTTCACCTAGTTTTAAACTTATAGTTTTTACTATCAAGTAAGTCATTTAGACCAAATCAGACATTCCGTTCTAACCCTTCTTTAGATATACAAAAATCAATATATAATTTGTATGGGTGATGTCACAACCATTTATTGAAGTTATTCATACCAAATTCAGAAGTTTCTACTATTAACGTTCTAGAGACATACAAAAATCGATATTTACTTTGTGCGGGAGGTGCTACTCCCACTTATCCAATTCGGTCCAATTTTTGACCACGAAGTTATTTTGGGCCAAGTTTAGAGACTGTTACTATTACCGTTTTATAGATATAGTCATATAAATGAACAATTTTTATGGATGTGGCGCCACAACAGTGAAGACACACACTAAATGAAAGCTTTATACATATGCTTTTTATGTGCAAAGTTTAAGGAATTTTTTCTAACTCACACAAAGCTTAAGTTCTGTAACAAATTTCGTTTTCAAGTAAAACTTATGCACTACGAAGGGGTTCACTCTAACGTCAATAACTGCGTATTTATGAACCAACAAAAACCCCATATACATAAGAAACTTTGTATTGACTTCACCTTTCTTTTAAGGGCTTACAAAATAAAATAGGCAATTTCATAAAGTGCATTTCAGAGAACATCAATTACAAGGCATTTTATAGCCCTCTTTTATATATTGTTACGAAAATAAAAATGCCTAAAAAAGAAGATATGCCTTCAAAACTGTATTATAAAATTGTGGTATATTTGGTAATTAGGTATCACCCTGTCAATGCGTATCTGGCAGCACTGCCAATTCGACCAACTTTGTGTTACATTTGAATTAACGGATATAAAATATAGGATATTAGACAATTGTGGAACCTTCCAAACTGTAGGCAATTAGGTATAATGAGGTATATAGGCTTTACCTACTTGATAGTTAGTTTCGTTTTGCTGTCATAAAATAAAGTTGTGCTTAAGCAGAAATAAAAGTGTTCTATAGACGAATATTAAGCTATTGTATTAAGATAAACTGTATAAAAGTTATAGTGTAGCAAATAAAAAGCTGAAAACAACAACAAAGTGGTGTTTATTTTATTTTAATGCAATTTAAACGAACACACACGTTTTGAAAAGGCTAAAACGTAACAATGTATAGATTTTGACGCGTAAAAAAAGTACCTTTCGTTCTTGTTGTATAAATTTAGTTATTGTAAGAATTTTTGTGGTTTTTAAATTTTACGTAGAGTTTAAAAAAAGTATAAAATGTTTTAATTCATCGTATTTTAAGAGACTGATGTAAAATCAAAATTCTAGAGAATAAGTGTACCACTTTATTTGATACTCGTGTAAATAAATGTAATTTCTAAATAACCCGATTTACACGAAAACCAAAAAAATGTTGTAAAATGAGTATGGTGCAAATTATGGGATAGGTGTATTTAACATATCTTAAAATACATTCTACCACCAATTAGATTATTTTGAGTGGCTATAGCTTTTCATTTTTGTTATCACTGTAATATAATTAGAATATCTAGCATGAAAAAATTGACACTACAGACTTTTCAACAAAAAGAAAACCTTTAAACGCAGATCATTTAATATTTTCGTAATTTTATTTTATTTGATTTTATTTTATTTTATTTTATTTTATTTTATTTTATTTTATTTTATTGTTTTATTATTTGGCTGCTTTTCAAATATTTTATCACAATTTCATAAGAATATTTTTAACCAAGTAGAAGACAAATAAAATGGCAACTACACTCAAGAAATTTATATTTCTTTTGTTTACAAAATATCAACAGAGGCATGTATTTTCCTTCACATCCTTAAGTAATAAGAAAAAAGTTTTTAATTTGTTCGTTTGCCAAAATTGTAAAGAAAAAAGAAGAAGAAAAAAGAAAAACATTTTTATAATTTGTTTTCCAAACTTAAGTATCATAATTCTTTTAACACTTTTGAATTTGGAAAAATGTTTCTGTCACGCACAAAATAACAGTGGGTAGAGAACTTGAACATACTTTATAAATAAAATTAAATTAAAATAATTTTTTTTGAATAAAAGTTCAAATAAAGCATACACAATAAATTGAGTGACAAAGTTTTTTAAAGTTATAGTTTTAAGGGCTTAAACAGCGATAATAATGTAACATTTCAAATATCTTATTACAAAATTATCACTAATGCATTTAAACCTATAACATCTAAGACTGTGCTAATGCGGCGCACCATGCGTTGTCCAATAGACAAAAATAAACTAAAATCACTCATCACGAATTTTTGTTAAATATATATTTTTTGAAAAGTAATACTTCGCTGATTCAGATACTGAACCATTATTTTTCAGCTACTTCTCTATATTTCCGGAAGAGGGCGCTAAACTGAACTAATTTATAATAAAAAAATACTATTAAAAAATGTATTTCAGGTGCTTTAGAAAAAGAGGTGTAGAAATTCTATTTCTTAAAGAAATTTGTAGAAGTTTTTTTTTCAATTACTTTACAACAAAATTACCATTTTAGTATGATCGCGTAGTCAGAAATTTTAATATAATAATAAACCTCGCCTCCCAGGCACCGCGAAGTAGTATGTCTCTGTAAGAAAAAACCTTTGTGCAATGAGCGTCTTCTCACACGCTCTGACGATAGAATACTGCTTTGGCTTGAAATCTCGTGCACTCGATCAAAATGAATTGCGTAACAACGGCATTCATTGCGTCTTACAAGCGAGGCTTAGTTACGAGGGTTAGCCTAGAAATATTGTAGTTAAAATTATTATTCAGATTAAAAACATCGAATTTTTACCAAATTATAATACATTTTTGATTTTTTAAAATCCACAAAATTGCATGCGTCAAAAACTTCTTTCAGTAAATTTCACTCTTGTAGCTACGTTTTAAGTACGTAGGTTGTAAGATTCTTGTTTGAAGCAGTCTGTGAACAGAATAGATCTTTTTGAAAGCTGGTACTTCTAATAAGGCAATAACCCAAGGCACACAGACAGGATTTTAAAAGAATGATTGTTATAATGCGTTCCCACACAGCTCCACAGATAATTAATTTGATAAATTAGACCACCGAGTTTAAAACACTCAATTAAAAACAAACAGGGCTTAAAGACAGCTCGTGCTAAAGAATAGCACATTACTTGCAGTGGAACTACAACAACATAATTTTATTTTAAAGTACAAATTAATAATAAAAATTTTTAACAAATTTTCTTGGGGTAAATTAGATACCAAATGCGGTAGAGTATGTATACTTCTCTGTGTGCATATAAATGTATTTCTTATTTTTCTTTAAATTTAAGGAATATGTTATACGAGGGATACGATTTGTATTTTGGGAATAGAAAATAATAACAAATATTTTTAAATTAATATGGCTTTATTGTTTCTCAAAATATTCCCCTTGATGATCAATTTCTCAAAGCAGTTTTTCCATTCCTCTTGCGACACCTCCAAAACATGGTTTTTGAATGCTTTACTATTGATAATCGGGAAGAAGAATAAGTGATTAGGTACCAAATTACGACTGTACGCAGGATGAGACATCAATTCGATGTTTTAACTGCTCTAAAATTCACCTGTTTGACGAGATGCGTGAGAGTTTGCATTGTCATGATGGAGAATGATTAATCTTCGGCTGTTTGTTTTACAACTTTTGCCAAGACTTTCGGCAAAAAATGGGTTGTATACCACTCAGAATTGAACGTCCTTTGTTTCTTAAGCGAAACAGTAGCCACATGACCCATTCGGCCGAAGAAACAGGCGACCATTTGCTTCGCTGACCTTTTTCCACGACCAACTTTTGTTGGATTTAACTCGTCTGGGAATATCAAAATGGACGATTGCTGTTTTGTTTCCGTTTCATATGCATATATCCATGATTCGTCACCTGTCGCGATTCTGTACAAGTCTTTTGCAACACCACGGTCAAACTTTTCCGTCGTTTCCTCACACCAGTCGACGCCAACCTTTTTTCGAGCGATTGCCTCTACCCCACAATATGTCACATGACAATCTTGCATTATCAGTTCACGCACTGCATCGATGTTTTGTTGCACAACAACCGATTTTAGACGGCCTTCACGGAATTCGTCGGCGACCGAACTATGCGCACGGTTGAATTCGCTGTACCAGCGATATTTTGTGGTTTTGGCCATAAAAAGAACTGAGTTCATCGAAACATTCTTGTTGAGATAAACCACGCCGAATGTTGTGAAAAATAATGTAACAAAAATCTTCCCTTGAAATTTCCATTGTTTGGTTTTCTAATTCGCTGTAGACAAAACAAATAGCAATTAAAAATGTCAGTCTTTATTATGCTGTTGCCAGATTTCAGCTATGATGTTAGAGTTGGCAGTTTCGTACAATTATTGGTATATTTTTGTTTTATTTTGCGCATAGATTTACAGTATATAGTTTTTGAAGTTCAAAACCTTATAGTCCTGTGTAAAATCCAGTTTTTAGGTGAGTATGTATACTTTTCTGTGTGACTGTACGTATTAACGATATATGTATATTTTTAAAACGACTGCGATTATAAAAAAGTGTAATCCTTACTTGAATGTAATTTTATTGTGGATTTCGGTTTTTGAGTTTACTAAATAAACTAAACCGTTTTTCAGTTACGCAAATATGAATATGTTGGTCAACCTCCTCCATTTACGAAATAATGATGTATCTCGAAAACAAGAGCTAACATAAAAACACAGTTAGCACCACTGAATTCAGCGTTCTCAAATTAGGGTCTCCCGCTGGGTGCCCCTCTTGTTGGTTATTGCAACTAGCTCTGTATAATTGCTTAATAAGATCCAAAATTATTTTTAAATTTGGATAAATTCTATTAAATAATATTTTTGATTTATTTAAGTAAAAATTGTAGGTCCATTTTGTTTTTGTTATTATTATTATTTATTTTATTTTTTATGTTTCAGTGCAATTCTATTTCAAATGTCGTTTGCATACTCATTGCTGGTTTGGCACCATTTCAAATCATAAAATTGCGTGCTTGTGTCATAATGTGTATTTAAGTATTTATGAAATTCTGCTGGTGAATATTTATAGGTTGTTTTTGTGTCTGCAGCAGCCACCATTTCAGAAGATTTTAAATTGATTTTAAGTCCTGCTGATTATGCACTTTTGTAAATATAATTTTTTTATAATAGTGTGGCTGAAGTGGTTGCCACATAAAGTGGGTTGGCCAGCAATAAGAATATGTTTAAAATTTTGTATGTTTAACTCACCAGTTGTTAACGGTAATTTCATTATAGTTGAGAGGAAATCAAAGGCAAATTATTGAATTTTTAACTTAATTATTAATTGAAATTATTGCTTTGAAAGGGTAAACTGAAATGATAGTGGAAAAACCTAAAGTTCATAGTCAAATTTTCAAGAATATTAAAAATTGCTACTTATCCTTTGTCATTTAAAGAGAAATATGATCTGATGGTGCCGGTATGTGAATATATTGATAGCTACGTGAACACTTGTAGACGGACCTAAATTAAAAAGATTTTCGTTAGACTGATATAGGAAGAAAATATATACATTTCTGCCACAGACCTCTTAATTTTTAAAGAATTTCTATCAAACTCATTACTAATAAACTTGTTTTATTTTTCTAAAAAAATACCAAAAAATTTCAATACTTATAAGTTTTTTTTTTCAAAATCTGGCCACTTTAAGTATATAATATTTATATTACTATTTTGTGCATAAATGATGAAATTTGCGGCAGCATTGTGTGGTTTTTTAATGCGGTTTATTATGTGTTTGAAATCGTCTGAACATTTCAGAGAAAATTAAAAAGAAAGTTTTTTTTTCATGAAGTAGAATAAAAATGTCTGATAAATAAAATCATATAAAACAGTCACAGCCAGAAATGTGAAAACCCACAAAATTGTTTTTTAAAAGAAAAGAGGAATGAGTACAATTGCGGTTTTCTAGCGGTTGGCGAGATTTTGAAAAAAAAGTGTTCAAAAGGGTAATAAAAAAATTTATTTTTTGAAAGCAGGAAGTATAAGAATTAAGTTTCATTTAACATCTTAAATCCTAAAAGGAGTTTTCCAAGCCTTAGAAAAAGGGATTCAATAAGTGACAGTTCTAAGTTTTTGAGCTTGTAAAGCAAATATTTGCTTATATTTCATAACGTCCATTGCAGCACTTTAGTAAATTCACGCTTTTTCCTTTAAAGAAAAAGTTTACGATTTGACTAAATCTGTTATTTAAATAAAAGTATTGCTTAAATAAATAATTATTTTTTTTACTTCAAGTACGTTTTATTTAATTTAATCGGACTGGAGACAACCCATACTTGGAGTATACTGCCTTCTACCAATATGGACTGGTCTTTCTTGTGGATTAATTTCTATGGCCACTTTCGTAACGTCGTTATCAGGTTTTCTCCTTCATTACACCAACTTGATTTGATCTTTGCCGTAAAAGTGAGAGTACCTAGTTTTGCAAATAAAAATATTTTGTTGTTACATACAATTATGTTATGGGTGTAGTATAAGCGATATTTTTTCAAAATTTATAAATATCAATCATACGCACAGTGCAATTTTCGGCAATTCCAACAAATTTTATTTTTTATTTTTGTAAAAGTATTGTAGGTACTTTCACTATATTGGAAAAAAATATGTACTTACCAATCAATGTTCATGAATTACGAGGGCGGATTGATATTGAAGCTACCTAAGTAGGAAAAAAACATTTTTTTTTTTTCAAAAACCTCAACACACTTAGTAAGACGATTTTCCAACCTTTTTATACCATCTGAATAATACGATTTTGGGAACTTCTTAATATACGCATTAGTTTCGGTAATCACTTCTTCGTTTGAGATGAATCTTTTTCCTGCGAGCCATTTTTTCAAGTTTGGAAAAAGGAAAAAGTCACTAGGGGCTAAATCTGGACTATAAGATGGATGATCAACCAATTCGAAGTGGATTTCTCGTAGGTTTAGCATCGTATCTAATGCTGTGTAAACCGGTGCGTTGTCTTGCAGAAAAAGTACTTTTTTCTTGTTTAAATGTGGTCGTTTTTCTTTGATTGCATCAACCAATTGATGCACGATAGTACTCTCCTGTGATTTTGGATCCCTTCTCAAGATAAGCATCACAAAATACAGTGCCCATAACCTTGCCGGCCGATTTCGCTGTGTTCGCCTTCTTCGGAGCACTTCCACCAGCTTCCACCCATTGCTTCGATGGATTTTTGATTTCGGGTGTGTAGTGGTAGACACACGTTTCATTAACAGTTATTAATCTACGCCAAAAATCTGCAGGATTATGCTTTATCATGTCCAAACACCGCTATGAAGTGATCTGACGAACTCGTTTTTGTTCAACACTGGGCAAACGCGGCACCCATCTTGCCGATAGCTTTTTCATATGCAAATAAATGTTCATGCAAAATGTTGAACACACGTTCATATGATATGTTTACCATTTCTGCAATCTCAGTGATTTTGACCCGGCGATCATTCATAACGATATCGAGGATTTTCTTGATATTTTCTTCAGTAACCACCTCTTTTGGCCTTCCTGTTGATGGTATTGTTGGAGTGCTTGTTCGGCCTCGTTTAAATTCAGCAATCCAATATTTTACCACTTAATCTGACGGAGCAGATTCGCCATAATGTTTGTCAAGCTTTTCTTTTGTCTCTTTCGCCGTTTTGCCTTTCAAATAATAGTGTTTAATCACTACACGAAATTCACTTTTTTCTATTTTCCAAGAAACACAAAAGTTGCTTACTTCAAACGACTACAACAAATAAACTAATTGATGAATTTGGCTAAAATTTTAACAGCTAACGTTTGACAGATCGTAATTTCTAAGTAAGAAAAAGTTTTTGTGTTTGTGCTGTCATCTAGCGCTAGGTAGCTTCAATGTCAAATCGCGCTCGCATGCTGTATTTTATTTCTATTATATGTAACTTTATGAATAAATAGTGAAACTGGTGATTATTCGCTGCTTTCTAAGTTTAAATCTGGTATAATTTAGAATATTTTAACCTATGGCTTAACGAAATCGAATGAGTCATATCAAAGATATTATTAAAAAACTCACATTTTAGAAAAAAAAATCTAAAAAAAACTTATCCATAGAATCTGAAATGCTGATGATTTTTGAAGTTAGGCGACCATATACTCGTAGCGCAAAAAAATATAGTGATTGTTCATGGTCAGAAAATTTTTTCAATTTGCTGCAAAGTATAATCAGTATTATCTACCATTGAGAAGACTCAATGAGAAGACTCAATGGTAGATAAGTCATTTCAAATATGCAAAAAAATATTTTACATGGGTAATTATGGGATCATTAAAATCGTAATTATAAATATAAATGGCTGAACCGATTTTCTTGAAATATTTACAGTATCACTCTGTATGATTGGAAGTAACTGTAGGCAATATAAATTTCAAAAACACCAACTGGGCGGTGCCACGTCTATACATAGTAAATATTTTTTGTCTTTATCTAACATTCTCTAAATTTAGTCTAAAAAATTCGAAGTCAATACAAATCATTAGTCAATGGGCTTAATCGGCTAGGGGGTATGGTACCTACGATACAAAGTAAATACTGAATTTTCTATTTCTTGAGAAGGGTAAAAGTGAAATTCCACAACCTTCGCCAAAATAAGTTTTTGCTCAAATACCGCTCATCAAATTAGAAGTGGGCTGAATTGGATAAGTTGGCATGGCACTCCCTGTGCAAAGTAAATAGTAATTTTTGTCCACAATATACTTAGAAGGGTATAAGTAGAATTTGGTTGAAAGAATTATTTTATTCAATATTATTATTTTGTTAAATAAATGAGCTGAATTGGATAAGTGGGTTTGACACTACTCATGTGTAGTAAATACTGACTTTTGTATTTCTTAAAAACGGCAATAGTAGGAGTTTCTAAATTTACGTCAAATAGCATAATGGTCAGTATTAATCATCAGTAAAAAAGTGGGCGGAATTAGATAAGTTTTTTATAAGCAGAGAACTATAAAAGTGAAAGTTTTTAAATCATCAGACAACAACCGGGAGATATAAGATGAGTGCCATATTCTCTTAGTGGGTTTGGCACTTCTCATGTGTAGTAAATATTGATTTTCGTATTTCTTAAAAACGGCAAAAGCAGAACTTTCTAAATTTAGTCCAATTAGCATCATGGTCAATATAAATCAGCGGTAAAAAATGGGCGGTATTAGATAAGTGGGCATGGTACCTCCCATACAAATTAAATATTGCTTTTTTATACTCTGAGAACTATAAAAGTGAAAGTTTCTAAATCATCAGACAACAACCGGGAGAGATTGGATGAGTCCCACCTTCCATTCATATCCAAAACTGAATTTTGTATATGTGGAGAATGGTAACAGATAATGGCTTTGTAATCTATCCACATTAGCCAAAAAGCGAGAGATTAGCGGGTATTGCACAAAACATACATGGTGAAAGCTATCTAAGGAGTGCGCGCGCAAAAATTTGGACATACTTCTAGACATATACCTATTACTGTGATTGAAAAAAAGTAAATGTCGTTACTTTGCTTTTGTAATTCATCTGACTCAGTAAACATCTGTAAAGTTTCATTTTGATTATAAATTTATGTAGTTTTGGAAATGGGCATCGAACAAGAAACTCTTAAGAAAATAATTAAAATTTTCAATAAAAATCCACTTCATCCACAACACACAATAGACAGCTCCATATGGTGTCCTCATTTTTCTGACCAGATCTTCCCACATCTTACTATAGCAAAACAGCAAGAGAGTGGTACCATTCGAATAATGCTGTTTACGTTTCCAGGCATGCCAATGCACTAAATTGCCCAGAACTGTAAGACACAAAAAACTTAGTCAAAAACGAAAAAGAGTTTAAAGAAAGTGGAGCACTGCCAGCAAGACGGTAACGGATAACACAGTCCTTAATGGAAAGAATTCCAGAAAAATAAAAAATAATAATAATAAAATTTAAACAATATTTTCTTTAATTTAAAAAACAATTGAATTTATAAACAAAAGTGCACACTCCTTATATACATGAGTAAATATAGCACTAAATGTGCGTTTGTTTGAAGACTGTATACAACTAAAAAGCAGTATCAAATATTTTAAAATTTTTGTCTTTCTGAAAGGAAATATAGGCAATCTTAAATGTGTAGACTTGGACCGAAAGGGGATAAAATGGGGTAAAAGGGTAAAATTAAGAACTATGATAATAATTAAGGTAGTGGTAGCTAAGCGAGCCGGGTTTAAGCTTTTTGTTTATAAATAAATTATAATACAATATTAAATTACAATCAAATTATTGCGAGCGGAGTGACTCAGACAATGCACTCGATGTAATGCAACGGAGCAGAATCTCTGATGGAGATCGAACTCACAACAGACTAGTGCACTACACTCTAGACTAATGGGGCACCTATTTTTCCAAATTCTTTTGCCATTAGCTCTTTCATGTTCCTTACTAAATCACTAACAGCGTTTTCGCTTTTGACCAAAAATGTTGCAATTCTCGAGATCTTTGCCATTAAATGACGTCAAAAATTAAAAAATATCAAAGACATCGCATACACAGAACACAAAAAAAGAAAACTCAAAAGTGCAACTTTTTTTTTCAGAAAAGAAGACGCCATGAGAAAGGGTAAAAGTGGTGCATTCCTTGTCTCTAAAATTTCATAAGGTAAAAAACCAGCAAAGTAGTTAACTTTTTAATTTCCAAATAGGTTAAGATATTTTAGGTGGTAACATGATTTTTGATTAAATTAAAAGCTTTGCACAACTGTTTGTTTCTGACACGAGAAAGGGTAAAATTTCACTTTTAAACAGACACACTTTTTAACAGAGACACTTTAAAATTGTTATCATTTTAAAAAGCAACATATTTCCCAGAAAAGAACATGCCATTACATAAATTAAATTAAGTGAAATAAAATGATGAATTGTTGCAATCGGATTTTGATTTAGATCAATATTTTTACTTAGACACAAAAATTTTTTTAAATGTTTATTTTTGTAGCACAAAGATTTCAACAAAAATATCTGAAACCTTTAAAAACTCATTCATTGAAAAGAATTTATTTTACTTAACTTTAAATCTTTGTTTATCGAAGCTAAATTTATATATTTTCTTCCTTTTTTAATTTTTTACTATTATGATGTTTAAATAATAAACAAGTCGTCAAAATTCAATTGTCATAACTTACAATGGTAAGCAGCAGTCCTGGCAACATTTTCACCCCACGTAAATAGATGTACATACACACATATGTACTAGTTTTACAAGATATGCAAATAAACACAAACAATATTATCTTCATAAAAAATATGCTTTTGGTTGTATTTATTTCTATCACTGATAACATGCGATAAAGTGTGAGATTGACATGAATTCGTATAGAAAATCAGTCATTCATAAAAACGTACATTATATGTCATTCAGTCATGCAGTTCTTTAGACGCTTTTCAGTCAACCACAAAAGTTGTATCTTTTGTTTGAAATTTTCTATTTATGACAGAAAAACAGGAAGTTGCTCATCTGCAGTATATTTATAATGCCAAACAGGAAATTATGATAGTTTTTATATTTTCTTTTGTTCAGTTTTTGGTTTTGTATATAATAGTTGTTGGTTTATATTTTATATATTATATATTTATTTTGTAGATATAATTGTAGTTTTTTTAACTTACTTGTATTCTTTCATTTTAGTTAGAAACAGCAAAATAGTCTTGGGAAATATCAAATATTAATTTAATTTGAATTACTTCCATAGATACGAATAAAAGTAAAAATTATTCGGATTAAAAAAACGAGTTTTTCAATAAATTTGGAGTTTTATTGTCTGAAAAACATGTTGTCTTTTAACATCAAAATTTAAATTCGGTTAAAATACTACATTGCTGTAGTACTTATAAAAAAATTGCCGCCAAGCATAGTCTGTCTTTTTTTATCTTTTTTGAGGGCAGAAAATTCAACATTTATTTACTTAATGATAATGGCAACACTTTAACTCCCTCATGCCCCAAACTTTGTTAAAGCAGCTATATTTTTTTCTAAACGTTGTTTCCAACAAGTTTGAGAACAAATAAGATAAAAAACAAAGAAAAGTTAAATTTATACTCGAACTGTATTTTTTAGAAAATGTTGTTCGCATACAACATGCCGTATAAACGGACTAAAAAAGCCAGTTTTTTTTTTTTTTTGTTAGAAGAAAATATTAGATATATATATATCGATGGCTTAATATAGAAAGGGCGTATATAGCTTTTTTTTACATGAGAAGAAAAAAACTGTAAAAATTAAACATCTTCGATACAAGAATAGAACGCAATTTTAGCTCAAAGCTGGCACTGAATTCAAAACTGGGTTCTTTTACTACTTTTTTCAAGCATATATGAAGTTATTTTCTATTCGAGATACGCCCTTTTTATATTAAGCCAATGATACCTTATTTATTATAGATATTCAATGTTCTTAATTGTGGTTTCGAATGTTTAATAATAAAAAATGGCTGCAACTTCCCTCCAGACAACTTCATCTAAAAAATAAAGAAAATAAGCCCTCCTGATCTTCTCGCAGACCACTGGCGATGATGACAAATATCAAACGAACGATCTCGCACACCAGGTGCATTGTCGAGTAGACACCGGAGAGCGCCCTGATCGCATCCTGACTGTCCGTACAGATCCGGATATCACTCTCATATACCTCGTAGTACATCAACCAGTCCGCTACCCTCTTTATCGCCGAGACCCGTAAGACACTGTAGTGGTCCGACAGTTTAAAGGATTCCCTCACCCCGTATACAGAAATAAAGATGCCGCCCCCAACCCCTTCCGAGGATTTCGATCCATCCGTGTAAGTCTCAACAGTACCGTGTCCAATTACGGGTCTGGTGAGATGCACACGGAGAACATTCTATCCATAAAGGGTAGTATCCAAATACCTAAAGATGGCCGCATGCCCGTAGACCTTGTTGGACCATGCCCCTGCCATACTCAACCTTATCGCAGACATGCCCGCAATCTGCCTAGCCATCAGGTCCGCTAGAAGCCAGTTCAGCAGTACAAACAAAGCCCTCGAAGGAGTGGACCTGAGCACACCTGTAATCATCAGTGCTGCACTCCGCAGAATCCTATCAAAGATCCTGCAATATGTGCGTGAAGTAAAAACGTAGAAAAACAAAAAGAGAAGCACCACGTTCGCTACAGTACAACTAACCATTTTTATGTATTCTCCATTTCGTTATCGTATCAGCTGACTCGTCACGTCTACGTTACTTCTTGACTAATTGGGACTTAGCTTGTTACACGGAAACAGTTGAGCTGCCAAAAACAGTGTTGCCAAAAAGAAAGTTGCAATAAAATCACTCGATACTTCCGCACAAATGAAACAATTATTGGTTCCCTTTGATGTGTGATTAAAAAATGATTTAACACGAATTTCCCTTTTTCCGAAACTTTTTTATAATTTTTGCGGATTATTTTTTCATTTTAAATACCACAAGTTCTTGTTGTTCTATTTTTCTCTCAATAACCTCACAAACAACCTACAGTCTTTTCAATTAAACTTTATTCTTCCATTTTTTCGAAAACTTCGTATTAAACTTCAATTAAAAATGAAACCTGACGTGTTTATTAATTCAGCCAGCCAACTAACAACTATGAAACTATAATTTTTTCTACCTCAAATTCGTAGCATTTTATGTGATGCCATACATTTTTGCACATAACTTTTTGAATATGAAATAGAATGAAATAGTATATAAATTTTCTCATAAAATACGTTTAAATTTAGGAAAATATAAAGCAACTAAACGCTTATGAGGCTTTTGAACAAGAATTTTTATTCTAAAAACACAAAACGAAGCTGTGTTGGAAAGTAGAATACAGATATATAATATTTTTAAACCTTTAAAAATTTGATTTAGGAAAGGCGTTCAGCTATAAATTGCTCTGCAACTAAATTTTTTCTTTGGTAATGCAAACACATGAACAGTTTATATCGTCACCTAAAACGCAAACGACCCTATCTAATATTTTCAAAATTTTACAGGAGAGGCAAAAAACTATTTAAAATAAAAAGTATTGTTTTAATCAGCGAGATTTTTATCAATATTTTAGATACAGTGTTTATATTCTGTTTAATTAACTTATAAACCAATATGGCGTTTTGACAATTGACAATGTTGTATTTTATACAAACGTTTAGTTTGATCTTTTTGCGTTTATCATATAATCGCTTTTGTAAATGGGCCGTTTGTTTTTTGCTAACAAAATCGCTCATTTTAGTCGAAAGAGTCCAAATTTATTTGTAAACCTTTGTTTTGATGAATTACATCAGAATTAATGAAAAACTCGATTTTGAATTTTTTGTTAGTTAAGGCCGTTTGCGTTTTAGGTGACAATATGTACATACATACTTACCTTTTATAAAAAAAAAAGTATATGAATATAAAATACCAGTCAAATTTTTACTTTCAGTGGTAGAAAGTTGTAAAATCCTAATGCTTTCTTGCATAAATATTATTCTTTCCAGCCAAGTTTTATAAAAAATAGGTCATATGTCATACTACTGAATGATCTTGTTATTCAGTACTTTTGACTTTATTTTAAGCACAAACAACACCGGCTTTAATGATTTTTTATATATTTTTAAAGAAATATGTATAGAAAATCATTAATTTTCATAGAATTTTAGGTGATCAACTTGTGGCAATTTATTGCAGGTGGATTATATCATCGAAATACCGTGATTTCAATGTGTCAACTAAAAAAGTCTGAAGGGCAAGAGTTGTAAGCTCTAAATGATCATGAATATGTGCAAAATGCGCTTAGATATTGGCAGTAAGAATTAAAACAAAATAATGTTTTCAATTGTGTAGGCTGGGAAATTTAAAAGTTTACATTTAAAAATGCAATGAAACAAAAACGGTTTGCAGTTTTGCCAAATTTATTTTTTTGTTATTAAGTACGGCTTAGAAATGGAATATTATATCATCCATGTGGCTGCCGTGGCTGGCCTCACAGTATGGACCACTTTTCGAGAACTCTCGGCGATGGCATCACGAATGTTGGCCTTCAAATACTCAATTGTCTCTGGTTTGTCGACATTACACTTGCCTCTAACGGCGCAGCTTTTAGCAGCTGTTTGGCGGCCAACTGACATCATCATTTCGGCTAATTAAGCGGCCATCAAACGTTTGACGCAATAAATCGATTGTGGCATGGGATGAGTGGCAAGTTGCACCATACTGTTGAAACCAAACATCGTTCACAGCAATACTATGAATATCAGGCACAAAAAAAATTCGGTTATCATGGTGCGATAGTTGATAGTTGGCTGCATTGGCTTCTGTAAGACTACGTTTGGGTTTTCTGAGCTTCAAAAGCAGCAATTTTGCTTATTAACGCACTTACCAAGATGAAAATGAGCTTCATCATCATCATGATTTTTTTGTGGCAAAATCGACATCACCGTACAGTTTCTCGTTGGCCCATCTAGCGAAGCAAAAGCAAAGCGTACGGCATGAGGCTTCAACACTTGAACCAACTGAACTTTGTAAGGTGTCACAGCGAGTTCTTTTCACAAAATTCGACGTAAATTGCTGCGAAAATGTTCAATATTTGAGAACAACGACGACTTTTTGTTGATGAATTCTCACGCACACTCTCAACCACAGCTTCAATATTTTTGAGTATGCGCACTCTACAAGCATGCTTACGTCTTGGCGCAGCAACAATGAAACCAGTTTAACGAACTTAAGCCTTGTGAAAACCAATTACTATTGCCCCTTTTCTGCAACCAAGCTTTGTACGACATTTACGTGCAATTTCGGACCAATTGCTCAAGCGTAAATAGGTTCATTTCGTTCAGTGGAGAATTTTTTGATAGAATAGAATGACATAAGTATTGCCAGATTCGAAATAATCGGTGGTTCAATGTTAAACCGATAGATGGCCCACCATATAATATTGTAGTTTTGTATGAACAGGCAGAAACTTTTTGAATATAAAATATTTATCATTTTAGTTCTTTCCAAAATATAATTTATAAATTTTTTTAAGCTCTTCGGGTTAAATTTGACCTGGAGTAAAAAGCTTCAATTACTGTTAATTTGAACAGGGCAATTGCGACAATTCAAGAGTAATAAGAAAACATAATGGACGATAAAGATAACGATGGATGAGTTTTAAAGAATTTTGCAAAAGTACGTGAATTGTGAAATAAATGTGATCATATTACTACGTACCAGTCAATGAACCTACACATATGTATATCGTGTGTAGATGGGTACCAGAACAACACCCTCGACCTTTTCTTCACTACACACCCTGTAAAGTATGTAGTTGAGGTTTTTGCACCACTCGGAAATTGGGATAATTTCACAATTTCTGCCTCATTCTCGTCCACCGCTCTATAAGAGTGGTTATAGATGGGGTCTCATACGACGAGTTTATGATAAACTGAGAGGTACCGCGAGGCTCTGTTGTTTCTCCTCTTCACTTCTAATCCCATCTACTCTTTTGCGGATGATAGCAACATTTGCCACTCATATACTTTTGATCGTAGAAAGAGTCTTTTGGAGATTGGGGCGAGAAGGATGAATATGAGCGACTCACTCACAAGTGACCTGGTGAAAATCTCCGAGTGAGGTCATGCAAACAGGGTCGATTTGAATGCAGGCAGGACTCTATGTTGTTTTTTAACACACAGACGTGGTAGTGTGTTGTCATTTGTATCAATGGGTAATGTGGATATTGAGGAGTCAGATGTACTTGATGTTCTGGGCATGAGAATTCACTGTGAAGTTCGTTGCAATGATCACATATTTCAAGTATCGAAAGAAGCATTCAAATGCCTTAATTTTTTAAGACGGTGCAAGAAATACTTCACTTCAAGGCCTTTATCCGACCCAAAATGGAATACAACTCTCATGTGTGGGCTGGTGCTTCAAAGACTATTTTGGAGCTTCTCGATCGCTCTATCGATTCATTAAAGTGCCGTCGCAATGTGGTGTGTATTTCATTGCTCTATCGGTACTTTATTTCTGACGACATTAAGAAATTAAATCCTGAAAAACATATATTTTTACGTAGTACACGTATTTATCGTAGAGCGCCTCCCTTTGTAGTTGATTATCCAGTGAATCACACAACGCATTATAGGAAGAATTCGTTCGTTGGTTGCACTGTTCGGTTGTGGAATAATCTTCCAGCGAAAGTATTCCCTGCCACTTACGGCATGAGTAAATCTAACGTCCATAAACACTACATACTCTGTCTTCCACAACCTATTTTCTTAGTACCAGCACATTACACTGCCTGAGTAGGGGCCATCCCCTGGGTACGTATGACTGATATTGCTGATTCACTAATAAAATATCTCTCATACGCTCGTACTTGCATAGTAATGTGATCCCACTGTTCTATTACCAAAAAAATTATTCATCTAAATCGCACAGTCGAGATTGAAAAAAGATCTAGCCTTACTTATGGATAATTTTATCAAATAAACTAAACCATTTTTGAGTTACTCGACAATACATACATACGCTGGTGGAGATAACTAAAGCAACTGAGGGAAATTTTCTCTGTTTTTATATTAACTATCAATTCACAAAATTTGCTACAGATATTAGGGACTTTACTTCACAAAGCATTTTAGTTATCATTAAGATTTTCTAACTATGAAATTATTAAAAACAAATGTTATGGGTTAATAATGAAGCGCTGAGAATAGGTTCGACCATTGTGGAACCTCAGTAATATTTTTGAGGCATTTGCAAAAAGTATACATTATACGGTGTGACAAAGGGAAAAATACCTGGCAAGTAATATTATTCTTCTGATAGTCACTATCGAGTGGAGCAAGGATTTTGAAATTTTCGAAACACCTTCAGAATCTAAAGTTACGGTTTTTCAGGCTTCTTTCCAGCTTATAAGCTGATAAATCAGTGGAGTATTGCCCGATTTGAAGTTTCTGTGTGGATTTGAAAGTAAGAGAAATATACCTTATAATGTACTCCACAACTATACAAAATTAATTACTTTGTTTATTATCTTGTGCACTGATGGCTTCCTGCGGTTTTCCATTATATCTTCTCGGCTGCTGAAACGTGTTCACCGTAATGGTTTTTTTACTAGATTGAACAGAAAGAGTCACATGGAGCCAAATCAAGTGAATTCGGTGGCTGTTGGATGGTATTTGTTGCATATTTCGTCAAATATATTCGAATAATGCAGGCACTGTCCGACGCTACTTTATCATGGTGCAAAATCCACGAGTTTTCTGTCCACATTTCTGGTCACTTTCGGCGATTTACTTCACGCAAATGTCTCGTAATGTCCAATGTCTGTGTTTACTGTCTGGCCTACTGGCCAAAATTCATGATGCACTACACCGCTGTAAGCTATGAAAACCGTGAGTATTGCTTTCTTTTTTGACTAAAAATGAAGTGGTTTTTTTGGTCTCGGCTCATTTGGTAAACGCCATTTACTTTCCTGTTGTCTAGATTGTGTGTCGTACTCGCAAGTCCACATCTCGTCTCCAGTAAAGATACTTTCGATGAATGCGGGTTCGGATTCAGTCTCGCAAATCATGTATTTTTCGACTTTAATACGGTCTCTTTTTTGTATGAAATTGTGGTCTTTAGACACCAATTTTACTGCTACACGACGGAAACCGAAATCGTTAACCAAAATATCTTGGGCGGATCCATAGGCAATGCTCAAGTTCTCCACTATCTTTCCAATGTTTAATTTGTGGTTATTAACCAACATTTCTTTTACGTTATTAATGTTTTCGTTGGTTTTCGATGTCGATAGTCATCCACTGCTTTCATCACCTTCGATTGACTCACGACCACAGGTAAACACCGTTTTCTTTAGAGAATCGTTGCCGAAATTATTTTCCAATATTTCCAATATTTCGCGCATTCTTTCTACGCAGAATTTAAGTTCGTTCCTGAATTTAAATCCATTTCTAAAATTGTAAAAAATCGTCAACACATATAGTCATAAATGTACTCTTGGCTACGAAGCTTTCGCAAATGTCAAGCTATGACGCTTAGAGTTAGCGGGAATATTAACAACAGATGTACTTGTACTAACACGGTGGTATGATTGCGATATGTGTTCTGTCTTGGGTCGGATTAAGGTCTCGTAAATATTAAGGTGGTCAGAAGGAGTGAAGTATTTCCTGCACCGTCTTAAGAAACCGAGACACTTGAATGTTTCTTTCGACAGTCGAAATATGTGCTCATTCCAACGAACGTCACAATAAATTCTCATGCCTAGAACATCAAGAGCATCTTATTCCTCAATATTTACATTACCCATTGACACAGGTGACAACACACCACCACGTCTGAGTGTCAAAAAAACAACGTTAGGTCTTACGTGCATTAAATCGGACCTGTTTGCAAGATCCCGCTCGGAGATTTTCAACAAGTCATTTGTGAGTGTGTCATTCATATTTCGAATTTTCGGCCTACGATCAAAGGAACATGAATGACAAATGTTGCTGTCATCTGCAAAAGTATGGATAGGATTGGAAGTAAGGAGAGGAAAGTCATTTGAAAATATGAAAAATAAAGTGGCTGAAAGAACAGAGCCTTGCGGTATGAATTAATGCTGAACTCGTCGGAAGAGATCCCATCTATAACCACTCTTATAGTGCCATTTCTGAAGAAGCACGATATAAATGGAGAGAAGTGACTACCGACACCAAAAGCAATAAGTTTGGATATGAACCGCTCGAAAAGTAATGCCAGAAGAACACCAGTAGAATGGCTCCTACGGAAACCATACTGACGATCGCTTAGCAAATTGTTGGACTCTGAATAATTTACAAGGTGGTGATTAATCATATTATGCATGACTTTAGAAAGTGCCGAACAAACTGCTGTTGAGCGGTAGTTTTCATGGTTGGTAGCTTCGCACTTTTTAAGGATTGGCGTTACATTGTAAGCCTTCTAGCAAGATAAGACGATAAGACGCACTGAAAATGTTAGCCAATGTACGCCCAAGCGTCGAGGAGCACTGCTTCAGGACCTACGCCCAGATGACTTATTAAATTTAAATTTAAAAGATCCATTTTATATGCACGAGCTTGAAAGAATACACCAGGTATAGTCCCTCCAATTCTTTCCAGTTTAGGCATAAAAAATAGTTTACTAATATTTTAAATAAAAATAATACTTTAAGCCAACTTTCATTCGATATACCAACTGCCTTATTGACCTTTAAAAACTATAAAAAATATTGACAATCACCTTCAAATTCTTATGAACTTCTGACTTATGTAATACAAAAAGTTCAAATACTTCTTAAAGGCGAGCAGTCAGCCGCTGAGTTTCAAAAAATCAAAAAAAAAGCAAAACAAAATTGTTAACCATAAAAATGGCAAAACTTATGTTGACAAGAATTTGGCACGTTCATATTGAAGTTGCTTTCGACCAGTGAAAAAGAAATTGTAAGTAATTTATTTTCCATTTGTCTCTCCTGCCTATCTCAGTAGATTTTGTTCTTTTTGCTCTTCTTAAATTTTCTGAAACACAGCCAAATATTTGGTAAAATGAGATGAAAGCATTATTTGATTGCGGATTAAATTGAAACGTTAAAAAGGCAAGACCCCTTAAACTATTTTAAGTATTTCTTAATGTAGTTTAATCAGTCTGTGGAGCAGTTCATTAAAGTTCAGCAGCAGAGAAATCAGACGGGATTTATTCACAACTTACTTGGAAAGTAAACTTTTAAGAGGAACTCAAAAGAATTAAATTATTGACTTTCGTACTTACATCCAAGCACTTGTACTAAATAATACACAATTAGGTTACGGTTTTATATATAAAACCGTTAGTCGGTGCAATAGAAAATCAGATAATGTAGTCGTAGTAAGAAAAATAAAATTAATAAAAGCAAAGTGTCGAATACTTGTACATATTTAATGATTCCGCATGGAAATTTTGTTAAAAACAAATGGAAAATCTTAATTTGATGAAGAGAATCTCCATGTTACCCAACGCTGTAGTGGATTTGTATTTTTTGGAAATTTTTTTGAAGTCAAATGAAACAAACAAACGACAAACGGATTTTAAATTAATTACTCTAACTCGCCTACATTTGCAATAAATCACTGAATTTGTCAATTTTTGACTAAAAATTCGCGATTAAACCAATCCTTACGAAATCTGTCACATTAGAAAAAGTTTCCTGAATCAATGTACCAGGTGTACCGGTATGAAATGAGCGTTTTGTGTGAAAATAAAAAAAAACTAATTTTTAATGGCAAAGTAAAAAACATTTTATTCAAAGTATTGGCCATTGCTGGCTACACATTTTTCCCTCTTTCAGGCAATTTGTAGATTCCATGCCAATAACACTGTTCGTCTTTTGAAGCAAACCAAATAGTCACCCAATTTTCGACTTCCTCGTAGGAATCTAAGTGCTGTTCAGCCAATGCACGTCCCATCGATGAAAACAAATAGTAGTCGGAAGGAGCCAAGTCTGGTAAATACAGCAGATGGGGTATCAACTACTAGCCTAGTGCTTTGGTTGTATCCTGAACCGGTTTTGCTTTGTATACAGGTGCATTGCCATGTTGCAAAATTACCTTGCCGTGTATTGTGATTCATTCTGCTAGTCTTTCGATCAATGTATGGTTCAAACTGATCATTTAAATTTGAACCAGCTATTATTTCGAATCTGGCAATACTTATGTCATTCTATTCTGTCACAAAATTCAGTATATTATCTCTACTAAACGAAATGAATCAATTTACGCTTTAACAATGTTGGGACTCATAGAAAATTTATCATCATTTAAGATCATTTTTTCTGATGATGTGGGTACGTTAATAAGCAAAATTGCCCAGAAAATGTGATCTTACAGAAGCCAATCCCCCATTATGAGTGACAATTTGGTGCGGCTTTTAAAGCGGAGGCATCATTGGCCAATATTTCATAATTCACAATCATTACGGTCAATGGAGACTCCCATCGCACCATGATAACCGATTTTTTTGTGCCCGCTCTTCATGGTATTGATGTGAACGATGTTTGGTTTTAACAGGATGGTGCAACTTGCCACAAGTCTGATGCCATAATCGATTTATTGCATCAAGCGCTTGATGGCCGTTTAATTAGCTGAAACGGTGATGTCAGTTGGCTGCCAAGAAGCTACTACCTGATAAAAATTTACCTGAAAATTGGTCCGATCGAATGGGATATTGTAAGGTTAGCCGGAGCAGCCATATAAATGAAATAATATTTCATTTCCAACCGGAACGATTGTACTTTACAACAAAAAATAAATTTGATAAAACTTCAAAACGTTTTTGTTTTTTTTTTTGTATGTTTAAATTTAAACTCTTAGATTGCCCACCCTTTGATCAAAAAGTTTCCAAAATTTATTCAGAAAATTAAAAATACAAGTTTATTCATCTAAATCTATACTGTCCGCTTCAACGTAATCCCCATCGACTGCAACACACTCAAGTCAGCGCTCGATCTAATCTTCGAATCATTTTTTATATTCGGTTTTCGGTATGTCTATCAGTGCATCCTGCGATTTTTCCATTCTTTCCTCTCGGATGCTGAAACGCGTTTCCCACAATGGCTTTTTTAACTCGATTTAACAAAAAGAAGTCACAGGGAGCCAAATCAGGTGAATTCGGTGGCTATTGGATGGTATTTGGTGCATTAAAAAGTTTCCAATAATGATGACACTGTGCGACGGTACGTTATCATGGTGCAAAACAATGTAATCCATGAAAACCGTGAGCATTACCTTATTTTTTGACTGAAAACGACGTGTTTTTTGTCTCGGCTCATTTGGTGGAACTATTCACTTACCTGATGTCTGAATTCCGCTTCGTACTCATAAACCCACGTCTTATCTCCAGTAATAATCCTTTTGATGAATGTGGCTACGTAGCTTTTGCAAATTTCAAGCTATGACGCTAAAATTTACCGGGAGTATCAACAACAGATGTACAAACTGGAAAAAAACTCAAATTAGAACGATAGGACCGCCACATGGGAGTTGTTCCGGGAACTTTTTGATCAAGGTCAACGGTTTCACAAGGTTTGAAGAGCTCGTGGTAGACCACACATTTCTGGTCCCAACAGACACACAGCATTGTCTTCCTGCCGAATCGTTCTGCTTTTACAGCCGAAATTGTTGATTGTGTTGAATTAAGCCATGATATTTTCGGGTTAGCGCATGATCACCATATGCCTCGAAAAGCATTCTATGTAACTCTGCAGCACTTTTCTTCAAATTAAAATAAAAATGTAATGCTTTGCGCAAATCAACATTTTCTCGTATAAAATTCACCATCTATAACACGATGAAAACTATGATATTGTTTGTTCACTGATTTGATGTATAGTACGTTTGGCAAATTTCATTGCAGCACAAAAAAAAATTAAAGCTTGTTTACAATAAATGATCCCTATGGAGACAATTGGATCTTGACGTACACTCTACACCGGTACTCCTAGTACATTGGATTACTTCTAAATAAATTTTTTTTTATAACTATTTTGTATGGTAGCAAGTTCTAGTTTAAGATCGAACGTTGAGCGTTTTGGCTTTGCATAATGACGTTGAAAATACCTGAAGCGACGTTAAAATCTCTCCGATCTCTTTAGAACAGAGAGAGGTTTTAAGCAAGGCGATACCTCATTGTTTGCGATCTTGGAGTGTCAAACAGTTCAAAATTTTTGGCGACAGCAACTTTAAAGTTGTTAAAGACTTTGACCATTTCGGTGTCAGTGTACATAATAACCAACGCAGCCTGAAAAGTAAGCCGATAGGTATTATTTTTGACTAAGTAGGCAATTGAGAGCTAAACGCCTCTCTCTCACGACGGACAAAAATCACACTCAGTAAATCAGTTATCTTATCCATGCTGCCATTTGGTGCTGATACATGGTCAATCAAAACATCGGACGAGACATTGTTGGCTATGTTTGGGACAAATATTATCTTTAAATTTTACGGCCCTTTACATGTTGATAATAGGTTCCGAATTAGCAACAACTGCATAGCAGATTCGCTCAGTCTCGGCATGTCTGGTGAATTATAGCGCTATAGATTTTAATATATACCTACTGACGGGCAACGCGGAAAAAGGCGGTCTAATCTCCCTTGGCGTAACTGTGTGCAACAGGAGCTGAGAACACTTAGTGTTCCCAATTAGAACCAGTGGATAGCTTGCGTTCTATTCTCCTTCAGTCCAACCTCCGGTTGTAATGATCATGTAAGTAAGCTAAGTAGTATCACAGACTTATCTCTGACAACTTCTTTTAGTTTGATTTAAACCGGCTTTTTAGACAAAATTTATGAATTCCAGGCTGAAGGTTAAAATCTGGTTGAAATGTGTCCGAGGTCCCTCTTTTTATATGTCTGAAATGGTTACTCTTGTTGTTTCTGATGATATTGTATTTATTTGTGTTAGGGCGTGTGTTTACACAAAGTCTATATAAATATATTACCTGTCCGTATATTTCGCCCTCTTCAGATTTCCGTGTTTATGAGGCTCATTTTGATCTAATTTTTAGAGTTAGGGATTTAATGGCGCTTGATGGGTTTATGGTATCCATTGTGACTTTAATCTTTCGCGTATCATTTGAAATTTTTCGCTTGAAATTGAATCGTTAATACCGTCTTCTTCTGTCCTATTTTATGGGGAGATCCTACGTCTGATATCGGTTTTTTTCAGGTGAATGGTGTATAGAAGTCCATTTTGGATCCTATATATGAGGACCCGAGTATTTCCTCTTTATTTCGAGGGTATTTATTAACCTGCGTTGTGACTACGTATTGAATTCGATTCTTGTTTACCTACGGGCGAGAGGCGCTCATTGGGTACAAGTAGTCATTTTGATTTTAGTCGTACTGATTTTGTTCGCTTGAATTCTTTGCTCTCTTCTGTTGACTGGTCGGTTTTACTCAGCTCATCGCGGTATAACTCTCCAATACTTAAAACGATTATAGATGGCATTTATTGGGTATTATTTCAATGCTCTAATGAGTGTTTTCCATTTGTGTACCATCGGTCGGAGCATTATGGTCCTCCTTGAAATTTGGCCAAATTGGCAAGATTGAGGATTATAAGGACGTGATGGCTTAGGAAGTTTTTTAAATCTGGATCTAGTATTGATTACTTGTGCTACTCCAGGGCACGTTCTGTTTTTGCTAGGGCTAATCATTATTCTTTTACGGATTACTTGAACAGAGTTGAGTGAAACATTGCTATTAACCCAAAGACTTTTTTTGACTTCGTTTGTATAAAACGTAGATCATCTATATTTCCTACTGAAACGTTCTACGGAGAAGAATCGTCTTCTGATTATCTGGACATTTCGAATAAGTTTGCCGACTTCTTTCAGTCTATTTCTAAGCAATCTGACTACGTCTTAGATTCGGGGGGAATTTTTTCGTATTCCTATTCCATAGGGTGCCGATTTCTAATTGGTGTTGAGTCTGTTCTTGATTTTTTGTCTAAGCCAAAATCTACGCATTTGCCATGCGCTGATGTGGTTGCTGTCTGTGTCTGTTTTTTAAAGTTTATATTTAACAAGCTTTTAAAGATAGGAAGTGGCGTAGTGTAGGGGTTAGAGCGTACGCATAACAACACAAACAGTCCAGGTTTTGAGCCTTAGCAGAGGGCATGACGAAGAAAATTAAATTGTGGTTTCGAATATTTAATAAAGAGACTTCAATTTCAGTTCCATTTAAAAATAAAGAACAAGGCCCCTGACCTTCCCGCATAACTCTGGCGATGATGACAAGTATCAGACGCTTGATCAGGAAAACACGTCACTTACAGGGAAAAAACAAATTACAATACTTTAGTATCATCACCAATTAGCAAAGATCTTGACCACTACACAAAATCACATGGTGGATGCTACAGCGGATTAATCATCTATTTAGCTTGAAAGATCAAAATGATAAAAGAAACTGAAACAAAGCAATAGATGCTTTTTTCCTTTCCATCATTCTATTCAGTGTATATTAAATAAAACTAGTGACTTACATCGCTATGAGCTTTAAATTTATGTTTTCTGAGATATAGACCCCGAACTGTATGAATTGATCGGTCTGAAAGTTGATGCAAGTAATATAATATAACATTTAACATTGTACCAGGTTTGGATAATATCGATACAGAAAATGCATATTTTTGAAAATTTGATTTTTTCAATTTTAAAATGATCTGAATTTAAAAAAAACACATTCCCAAGTATGTTTTAAATGTTTTTTTTATATTTATTTAGTTTAATATATTTTTTATTTTTATTTCTATTATATATCTATTAATTACATTTATTGTTTATAGTTCTTTGTTTTAATATATGAAAAATATATATTCAGAATATTCAGGGGGGTCTTCACGTTATATTTGTAAATTAGTTATTATTTTTTCTAAATCAATCTTTAGCAAATTATTAGAAATATTTTCTATTCGTATAAATTTATATATATTTTTTTTAATTTCTTATTGTTCCTTCACAATTTTAAACAGTTTCTAGTTGGCATAGTCATCAATAAATGTATCGATTATATAACGCTTAACTTCGTTTATTGATGTACGTTTCTCCGAGCACTGATAGCGCTCTTGATGCTCTGGTAAAATAAGGAGTTGTTGGAGTTCGCCCTGAAAGTGAAAAAAAAAAATTATTTGATATTATTATTATTATTTTTTTTTTTTTTTTTTTTTTTTTTGTGGAACATAAATTTATAAAACTATACACTCAGACCTCGTTTCATTCATTCATTCATTCATTTCACGAAAATCCGCATAAACTGAATTCGCATAAAATGATAGACTAACTCTGTACAAAAACAAGTGGTTCTTTCCTGAATTTTGGATCAAAGAATTAAATCTCAAACAAAATCGCTTAAAAAAGTTTTTTTTTCACTTATTAAAACAATAAAAAACAAAAGTTTATAAAGTTTATAATATAGGCTCCGCCAATTATTTTTTTTTTTTTTTTTTTGAAAATGCTATACAAAAAACCACTGAATATTTTCTCAAATGTCTTTTATTATTTGAAAATACAATCCTTCCGGTTAATAATGAATAATAACTTCATTCAATTGGCTGCCTCGACTAGCCATGCAGTAGCCTACACCATCGGTCCAATTTTTAAGCACATTATCGATTATGTGCAGCTGTAATTCACCAATGGCTTCACGAATATTGTCCCTTAAAGCGTCAATTGTCTCTGGCTTGTTGGCGTAACACTAATCTTTGACGGCACCCCACAAATAATAGTCCAACAATGTTAAGTCGCAGCTCCGAGGTGGCCAAGCGACATCAGCTCTGTGGCTGATAATGCGATCTTCAAAAACAGGGCGCAAAACATCGAGTGTAGCTTCGGCTGTGAGGCACGTAGCGCCGTCCTGTTGAAACCAAATGTTGCTAATATCCTCCCCTTCAATTTTTGTGAACAAAAATTTGTTCAACATGGCCCGATAACGATCGCCATTGACTGTAACGGCCTCTGGGCCGAAATCCGCACCAAACAGTGCCTCGTCTTGGGTGTATCGGCTTTTCAATGTATGCGTGCGGGTTTTCTGTGCCCCAAATGCGACAATTTTGCTTGTTTACATAACCGCCAAAATCAAAATGTGCTTCATCTGAACACATCGCACACATTCTGCAACATTACCATGATTTTCAAAGTAATGTAGCAATATTCCCCAGCGTTGTTCAAGCGTATACACAACTATATTCGTTCAGCGGAGGGATAAAACTAATTATCTATCAAATCAGACATGAGCTAAGTGTTACCATTCACGAAATAATCACTAGTTGAAAAAAAAAACGTTAGATGGCGGACCCGATATTTTTTCAATAAAGAAAAGAAGGACAAAAATATTTTTTAATGGCATATTTCTTGTGATATAAATCGTTAGATATGTATATGTCTACAGCGTTTTTCAATTTATTCCTTGTTATTTTGATAGCTGGTGGAAACATGTACTTTATTATCATCATTTGGCAGATTATAATTTTCATCACCAGAAATATTCTCATTGCGACTAGAAGGAGCGGTCAACAAAGCCCATTTATCTTTTTCTTCTCATGCAAAAAAAGTTTGCCATTAGACTTTGTGACGTTAAATTTTTCAATTGTTTATACAGCTTCTGTTATACAAAAAATAGAGGCTGATGCTATCTATGTCCGTTCCCTATCTGGATCTGAACTCAAAACATACGTTATGATTTAGAGCATCATTATGATTTATAGCATCAAATCCCTTGCATCCAATTTGGCTAGCCAGGGCCTGACCAGTTTTCCTATAAGCACAGTCTGTATATGCAGTTTCCAGCACGAACTTAAGATTCGCAATCGTATTTTTGATGCTGGGGATGCAAATGCAACCATATAATCGAAAACAGGAAGTTTTTTCATACTTCGTTTAATTTAAGAGGGTTTACTTAAAAAAAAACGAAAATTTTAAAACCGCATCAATTTGAATACGCATAAAACAAGGTTTGAGTGTATTACAGCTATGTATAAAAGATAGTGCTATTCTACTTTCGGAAGCATTAAAAGTCATTAAAATAAATTTCAATGTATAGCCTAAGTTCTTTTGTTAACGAACATACTTTTTTACACATTTATTATGATATTTTTTTCCACTTACATTGAAGCCTCTACCAATTTCAACGTCAGCCGCCAGAGGCAATGAAAATAATCGTTTTGAGACAACAAAACTATTTGTCCAGGAACAATCAACATGAATTGATATAAAATCACCATTTTGTATGCTGTTTAAAGTAAAGAAATTAAAAAAGTTTTATTAAAAAATTGACACAAGCATATACAGTCAACGTTAAAGAAAAGTGTACACTCTTATTCTCTAAAATTTTTTGTTTATTCCAGTCTTTAAAAATGATCCTCTAAACACATAGACGATGGCAGGCTACATGACTACGCGACTACTTAAATATATTGGCAACGACACATAATAAGCAATTGACCCAAAAAAAAAAAAAAATTCACGTTTTGATAAATAAAATTTAAAATACAATTGCAGTAATTTCTTTCGATGGACATTCCTTGCTTTATATTTTAATTAGCTAAAACCCGGCGAGCCTCGCTAACTCTATGTTTGTTATTTTCTTTACCTATTATATGTGCATATAGATAGCTTTTACCCGGTGTGCTTTCTGCAATACCCGCTTTTAAGCTAATGTGGATAGACAACGAAGTTTAAATAGTTATCATTCTCTACATATACAAAATTCAGTATTTAGTATGAATGAAAGATGCCACGCCCACTTATCCAATCTCGCTTAGTTACTGACTGATAAATTTTCACGGCGTTGTTTAAACCGAATATAGAAACTTTTACTATCACGGTTCACAAGATATGCAAAAATGGATATATACTTTGTGTGGGAGGTACCACACCCACTTTTCCAATTTCGCCAATATTTTTAATGATGATTTGTATTTATTATTATCAATTTGTGACAGATTTGAAGATATTTAGATATTTAATTTGAACTTAAAATAAAAAACTTCAAATAAAATCGGTCTGTCAAAATAAACAAAAAAACGTATATATACTATACACAAACAATCATTTTTATATATGAGATGTTTGTAATTATATATATAGGGTGGGTAATTTAAAAGTTTAAATTCGAACCAGCGGTTATATCGAATCTGGCAATACTTATGTCATTCTGTTCTGTCACAAAATTAAGTATATTATCTCCACAACGAAATGAATCGATTTACGCTTGAACAATGCTGGGATTTATTGGAAATTTATCACAATTTATAATCATCTTTTCGGATGAAGTTCATTTTCATCTTGGTGAGTACGTCAATAAGCAAAATTGCTGTATTTGGGGCTCAGAAAACACAAACGCGGTCTTACAGAAGCCAGTGAACCCATTACAAGTGACTGTTTGGTGCGGCTTCTGGAGTAGAGGCATCAATAGCTCATATTTAATATTTCATATTTCGCATCCATTACGGTCGATGGAGATACCTATGGCACCATTCATAACCGATTTTTTTGCCCGCTCTTCGATAGATGGCCGCTTAATTAGCCGAAATGGTGATGTCAGCTGGCCGCCAAGAAGCTACGATTTGACACCGTTGGACCATTTTCTGCGCCGTTATAAACAAATGTTATGCCGATAAACCAGAGACAATTAAGCATTTGAAGGCCAACATTCGTGATGCCATCTCGAAAAAGTTCTCTGACTATAATTATTATTAGGTAGGCTGATTTTGGGACCGCCCTCGTACATCGATTTTAAGCGTAATTTAGCTAAAACATATAATTAATTTCAAAGAGCATGTTGTAGGGTAGGATATTATATAGTATAGCCGGCTGTGATTTTTTGCCAAAAGCAAAATTTAAAGTTAAATTTTCTAAAATAAATGCCGAAACTTTTATGATAGAATTCATAAATTTCACTTACCTTATAGCCACTTGATGCCAATGGTAATCGTATAAATTAAATTTAATGGGTAACATTTCGGTGGTTTTATCTCGTTCTAAGTATAACCGTAAACCATCCTTGCAGGATTCCAAATACAGATTGTGTGTGGAATTGCGTATGGAAAATATTGTCGCTGTTGTATAACTATCGTTCTGCAAAATTTATGTAGGATGATTGCCAACGGCAACAGGACACACGAACACAAAATGAGAAACAAAATACACAAACAGACATAAAAAAGATAAAAGGAAATGTGAAATGAAATAGAACAAGAAAGATAAAGAAAGGATTTTAATTGCGTTTTGTTTTATGTTTTTACGGAGAGAAATGAGAGATTATGAGTTTTAAATTTGATAGTTGAATTCATATTTGTTGTCTTACGAAATATAACTTTTTTATTTTCAAATTCTCGCTTAAATTCTATTTTTATGTTTAGCACTTACCTTAACTTTTAAAGTTAACATTATGGTAAAATTTAATGTATTATGCCAGTTAAGTACATATCCCATATTTATCGGAGTTGTAAAAATATTGGAATTTTGATTATTTTGTTCTGTTCCATCATTTTCACTGTTCGTGGTTGTCGACGATGTGCCAGCCATTGTTGAAATGGATGTAGCTGACGTTAAGGTATTTGAGTCCATTTGTGTGGAGGCAGTATTTGTCTCATCATTTACGGAATATTTTCGATAGAATTTTAACAAGTCATTGATATCATCTAAGAAATAAAAAAAATAAAAAATAAAACTCATTTTCATAACCTTTATTGAATATCTTAAGAATAATAATGGAACTTTTTTCAATTTTATGCCAAAAGTCATAATGAAATGAACCTCAAGCCATATTGCCTACACCGTGATATATTTTTTGATATAAGAAGTAAATATTAATGCTAGGGAAAGTTTTGGATCGACGACAATGGTTGGACCATGGTTGTAAATTCTGAATTTTACTCGCTTTTAGCACTAATATTTATAACACAATGGCCCAACTAAAATTTATCTAGACGTAGTCCGGCTGTATGAAAAAGCAATTACTAATTTTTTGACTTTTAGATGAATATTATCTTACTTGGATCCAAAGATGAATGAGAATTCTGATAAGGCGAGAACTAACCCGTCCATTTGATACAAATTTTATTGTGACAAATTAGCGCACAATAATAAAATTGTCCCAAGAAAAAAATCTGTATTCACACGGTTGTCTTATTTTATACAAAATTTATTGTCACAAGATGGCGCGAAACGATGTAAAATGCAGAAAAATTGCACGTGACAATATTGTTATAAATAATTTGCTAAACATCTGTTGGGTTTTTGATATCAAGAGCTTCATTAACACAGACTATAAGCGAATTGTGATTACAAATACTTACGCTGAAGTTAGTTTGAAGTATATGATAACAGTAAAAATATATTCCACTTACCACTACATTCGAAACTGTTGCAGTTTCTTTGTTCAATATTGTAGCCCTCGCAGAACATAGTGGAGAACAATTTTGCAGACTTATGCTTTTTACGCTTTATTGTTTGCAGTTGTTGCTTTGAAAACTTTTTTATATTTGTTTTATCTTTTGCCGGTGTTCCTGCTTTAAATGGTCTTTCATTGTTTATTGTCATGCCTTTCCCCACTAACGTTTTCGATGCAGAAGTTTCTTCACTCAATGTGTCATTGAAATGACCCTCAAATATGCGCATTACTTCAGGCTCATTATCTGCTATTGTAGAGTTTTCAACATTAAGCGCCGTCCGTGGAGTTGTTACAAAATGTAGCATGTTGCTTGTTATTATGCTATCCGTTTTAAGCAACATATTGTCGCTGCTATGGCTATACTGATTAACAACATCCTTTGCTAAATTTGTAGATAAAGTTGTAGTTGTTTTTTCTGGGTCCTTCTTATTATCAATTTTATTGTGTTGTTCACTTCCATTCCAATCATTATCATTATCAACCATCATAGTATTGTTATCTTCCTCCTCGTCTGACGGGTCCTCTTCTAGTTCCATTTCTACAACAACATCTCTATCAACATCCACGTCCACATCAATGTCGTCATCAGCTTCATTGCCTTTATAAAAATTCATGTTTAAATTAACCATTGGATTATCCAGTAGGCAACGTCGAAAACGTTGTTGAACTCCTTTGCCGCAAGCCACACTACACACAGTGAAATCACTCCAATCATCCCAACCTGTAATTAGTAAAATAGCATTAAAAGTAATTCAAAAAAAGTATCTGTGGTTTCACTAAATAAAATGTAGTTTTATTGCAAAAAAAAAAAAATGTGAAAAAAATTACATGAAAATGCTTTGTCTGCACTCCTCGTACAATTGTCGTTGTGTGTAATTTCAATTTCTCACTAATGGTTCGTAAAAAAAAAGTGTTAATTACTTTGAAGCAGATGTTAAGATTTTAAAGGTTTTGATATATAGTTTATTTAACTTTTTATTTTAAAGACTTACACCAGCTTAGAATAAAATGGCATTTTACGGTATTTCCTGGTTTATTTATATAAAAGTTCTCTAAAAAAGCGTTCTCTAAACGAAGATTTTCTTTATCTATACGGGAGACTTAAAACGCTTCCCTGTGTCGATGTCGTCGACATAGTTGGACATGTCATTCCAAATTCTGACGGAGTTTTCAGTGGCACTCAACGTCATACTGCATAGCCGTATAAGCTTAGCTGGATTACCAGGCTGTCGAAGGCGGCTTCACGAGGATTTCACGTACTGTAAAATCTGGTCGATGGTGGATTTACCAGACCTTAAGCCGCACTGATGGAGCCCGATCAGTTTGTTGACGATGGGCTTCAGCCCCTCGCACAATACCTTTGATAAGATCTTGTAAGCAGTATTAATCAGACTAACCCCGCGGTAGTATGTGCATATGATAGGATCAACCTTCTTAAAACTGGACAAAGTACGCTCAAGTTCCAATTACTTGGCATGCATTCATCTGACCATATTTTGCAAAGCAGCTCGTGCATGCGCTCCTCTAACTCTTCGCTACCAGCTATGAATAGCTCAACCGGCAGTCCGTCGGTCTCAGCGACTCTGTTGTTTGCAAGAACTGGTTCCTCCATATCCTTAGCATACACTAGGGACTTGTCACCAAATTGCCATCTTCATCTCTATAAGAACCAACCTGCACTAGCCCTGAAACCTTTCGCCTGAAGCTTGACATTCTGGAAGAACTTTTGGGTCATGTTTCCTGTTTGTCTGATCCATACCTGACTAAATAAAAAAAGCCTGCTCAAAGTCCAAAACCTAATTTAATTGACCATCTTTAGAAGAAATTGGCAAGAAGAGTTTATCAGAAAAAATGCTACACCCTAGTTCAGCTTAAGGCGACATTATTAAAAACATAAAACTCCATAGAGCCGAAGGAGTACAAACATTTTTTAAATCAATTCCTAGGCGCTTACTGGCTGTTCTAGATTACAAAGGGTATGTAAACTCTTACTAATTGCTCGATCATTGCATTTTAGGTATCCATACCATGATTTGATAGATTAAGCTTTGAAATCAAAAAATTGAATTAAATTTGTGTTACAATTGGATAAATGCTGGTTTTATTATTACTAATAAAGTATGTATAAATAAAACCACGAAAAAAATTCTACGACGTGATATATTATATTCAGTTTTCGTATAGTTTCTATGTTGAGAACACAGCAGACTTAACTTCGTTTAGCACACTGTAAAGCATAATGGAGGGAGTACTATGGCTCAGGTGTGTTTCTCAAAAAGAAGAGAACTCAGTAAAAATCGATGGAAATATCGCAAATAAATATATTATAATAAATATAATATATTAAAATATTTGGTAAAACACAAACAAATTTTAAGAAATCTGTCGCAAAATTAAATTTTGATCTCTTCACTTCTAAAAGGACAACGATCCTGACAGCACATTATGCATTGCATAGTCATTTCTTTTAACTAAAAACCTATAATAAGAATGTTTGATAAAATGTCACCGTAAAAAATAAAATGATAACCATAATTAATAAATTATAAAATGTTTTAAACATGAAAATTACTTTATATAGCAATATTAACGACATAAGATTCTGAATAAGGATACAGGTTATATGAGAAAGGATTCCTTGAAACATATTAGACAAATAGTAAATATTTATAATTTAATGTACAATAGAGATTTTACTATTTATATTTCGGGAGCTGGCAACACTAATGTCAATATTTAAAAACTGGCAAAAACATAATAAAGTTTGAATTTTTTAGCATAAACTATTCACAACGTTTTGATGTACAAATACTATTTGTTTTGTCCACAGTGAGTTAAGAAATTTGGCCAAAAAATTGAAATTTCAAGAAAAGGTTTTCGACGTGGAATTTCCTAACAAGAATGTGTCGATGAACTTAGTTTTTTGTGTAGCGATAAAGTACCATCAAAAACTACATTATATCGGTGGTATAGTGATTTCAATCGTCGTCGTAGTTCGGTCGCCGTAGAATTCAGTAAAGGTCATCACAAATCGGTTGTTGCACCACGAAACATCGATGATAATCCAAGATCGTTATGTGACATATTATTTATTAATCGCTCAAAGATTGAAAAGTTCGACCATGGTGCTTCAAAAAAAAAAAAAAAAAAAATGTATTAAATCATGACAGGTGACGAATAATGGACATATGCCTATGAGCCAGAAACAAAATAGCAATCGACCGTGTGGGTATAACAAGACCAGCTAAATCCAACAATAGTTGTTCGTTGAAAAAGGACAGCGTACAAATAGTCGCCTGTTTCTTCGCCGAATGGCTCATATTGGCACTATTCCACTTGAACCACGTAGGGCGGTCAATTCTGAGTGATACACGACCATTTGTTTGCCGAAATTTTGCGAAGAAATTCGTAAAACTAACCCCCAAAGACGAATTGTTCTTCATCATGACAATGCGAGCTCTCACACATCTTGTCAAACAAGAGAGTTTTTGATCAGTCGAAACATCGAATTGATGTCTCATCCTCCTTACAGTCGTGATTTGGCACTCTATGACTTCTTCCTATTCCCAAAAATCAAAGGTAAACTACGTGGTCAACGATTTACGAACGCCGGAGAAGCAGTTGCTGCGTTTACAAGCAATGGTTTGGAGGTGTCTCAAGAAGAATTGAAAAACTGCTTTGAGAAATGGTTTAAACGTATTTAAACGTAAGTGTATTGATCATCAAGGGGAATATTTTAATAAACAGTAAGGCCATTTTCATTTAAAAATATTTGTCATTATTTGCTATTCCCGAAATATAAACAGTACACCTCGTAGAAATTAATTTAATATGTTCAGTTTTTATACTTTCAATTGTCGCGTGTGAAATTTACTTCAATTTATAAAAAAAATGTTTCAAACTGATTTTTATTTTACAAATACGTCACTATTTTATATTTAAAATTTATTGTGAAAATATCTTGAGTGTAATTTTATTCTCAGCAACATGAACGTATTAGTTATAAACTTATACTTTCAATTGTCTCTTAGTGAAACTCCAAAGAAAGCGACTACAACAAATCGCTGTTTTATCCACAAAATGTGTGCATTTCAACAAATTTTAATTTAAAACGTTACGTTTCTCCGTTTTAATGACTAAAAGACGTAGTGATATTAGTCGGGAAAACTTTTTTAATGTGTAGAGAAAAATTTAATAAGCATAGGTATTTTTAAAAAAATTTACTGGCAACTCTGCTTCCGATGTGGTTTCTGACTTGCATTACTGTAAACAAATGGTCAAAGTATCGGTCAATCTATACCGAGAAACCGTTTTGAAAGCAGATGTGAAGCCACGCAATCATTCCTTGTTCCAAAACAAGACGTAATATATCCAGCCGGATTCTGCGAGGTCTCGTAAAGGTAAAACGAAGCAAAAGAGCTCTGGCAGCTCGACCTGTAACTTGATAACAAGTCGTGAAGCATATTAGAAGACTTGGTTTGCCACAAAACATACTTTAACATAGATTCTCTTAAAACAACATTGTATTGTGCTATTATTTATTTATTTTTTTAATGTTTAATTATTTTTTATTTATTTGGTACATTTTTGTGTAAGTTCAAATGAAGAACTAATTTTTACAAAATACTTATAAATAAAGGGTCCGCCAAATAAATTTTTTTTTTTTTTGAAAATCCTATAAAAAAAACTACTGAATATTTTCTCAAAGTTCTTTTTTCATTTGAAAGTACAATTCTCCCGGTTAATAATGGAAAATAATTTCATTCAAATGGCTGCCTCGGCTGGTCATGCAGTAGCCTACACGATGTGTCCAATTTTAAAGCACATTATCGATTGTGTGCAGCTGTATTTCACCAATGGCTTCACGAATATTGTCCTTTAAAGCGTCAATTGTCTCTGGCTTGTTGGCGTAACACTTATCTTTAACGGCACCCCACAAATAATTGTCCAATGGGGCCAAATCGCAGCTCCGAGGTGGCCAAACATTATCAGCTCTGCGGCGATCTTCAAAAACAGGGCGCAAAACATCGAGTGTAGCTTTGGCTGTGTGGCACGTAGCGCCGTGCTGTTGAAACCAAATGTTGCTAATACCCTCCTCTTCAATTTTTTTGAACAAAAATTCGTTAAACATGGCCTGATAACGATCGCCATTGACTGTAACGGCCAACCCTTGTTAATTTTCGAAGAAAAATGGCCCAATTATGCCTCTGGACCAAAATCCGCACCAAACAGTGACTCGCCTTGAGTGTATCGGCTTTTCAATGTATGGGTTTTCTGTGCCCCAAATGTTTACATACCCGCCAAGATCACACTGAGCTTCATCTGAGCACATCGTACACATTCTGCAACATTACCATGATTTTCAAAGTAATTTCGCAATATTTCCCAGCGTTGTTCAAGCGTATACACAACCATATTCGTTCAGCGGAAGGATAAAACTAATTATCTGTCAAATCAGACATGAACTAAGTGTTACCATTCACGAAATAAGCACTAATTGAAAAAAAACGTTAGATGGCGGACCCGATACAAAATAAAAATTGATTTGAAAATATCGAAGACAAATTAGAAGTATAAACCCATGGTGAAATTACTTATAAGGTGGTGTTGAACAACCAGCTGGTTTTTTTTAGTTATGGCATAGCTGTCAACAGTTGCATACCTAACTATTTCAAAATTTTAAAATTTTGTGAAAATGTGTGTGTGTGGTTCTTATTAATAAATTAATAAAAAATAAATAAATCCAAAATTTTCTTCTAATTTGCTGTCAAACAACAAAATACCACCGATTGGCGCATTTATATATATTTTTAAGAGCGCATCGCCAAATAGAGTTGATGGTGTATTTTGATGTGATTTAGGAGTTATCATCATTATTTTAAACATTTTTTTAATTATTGTTTGTCTTTTATTTAATAAAAACAAGTCTTCTGGGCCGGATGGCATACCAGCACTGGTCCTGAAGCAGTGCTCTTCGACGCTTGCGCGTCCATTAGCTCACCTTTTCAGTCATATCGCGCCGGCATTTTTCCCTCTTGCTGGAAGGTTGCTAATGTAACGCCAATCCCAAAAAGGGGGAGGCTAGTAACCCTGATAACTACCGTCCAATAGCAGTTTGTTCTGCACTCTCCAAAGTTATGGAGAGTATGATTAATCACCACCTTGTGGGATATCTGGAGTTCGACGATTTACTTAGCGATCGTCAGTACGGTTTCCGAAAGGGCCGTTCTACTGGTGACCTGCTGGTGTTGCTCTCAGAGAAGTGGAACAAGTCCATTCATGGTTTTGGCGAGAGTAAGGTTGTGGCTCTGGATATCTCAAAGGCATTTCATAGGGTTTGGCACGGAACTCTCATTTCGAAACTTAATGCTTTTGGTGTCGGTAGTCACTTCTCTCGATTTATATCGAGTTTTCTCAGAGATCGCTCTATAAAAGTGGTTATAGATGGAGTCTCATCCGACGAGTTCAGGGTAAACTCAGGGGTACCGAAAGGCTCTGTTCTTTCTCCTACTCTTTTCTAATACTTCTTAACGACTTTCTTCCTCTCACTTCTAATCCTATCTACTCTTTTACGGATGACGGCAACATTTTTCACTCATATTCTTTTGATCGTTGACCGAGCCTTTTGGAGGTTGGGGCGAGAAGGATGAATATGAACGTCACACTCACAAGGGACCTGGTGAAGGTCTCCGAGTGGTGTCGATTTTAAAGCACATAAGACTCAATGCTGTTTTTTAGCACACAGACGTGGTGGTATGCTGTCATCTGTGTCAATGGGTAATGTGGATATTGCGGAATCAGATGCTCTTGATGATCTGGGCGCTCGTTGGAATGATCACATATTTCAAGTGTCGAAAGAAGCATTCAAGTAACTTGGTTTTTTGAGACGGTGCAAGAAATACTTCACTCCATCTGATATCCTTAATATTTACAAGACCTATATCCGACCCAAAATGGAATACAACTCTCATGTATGGGCCGGTGCTTCAAAGTCTGTTTTGGAGCTTTTCGACCACGTACAGGGGAGGGCGAAAATGCTCATCAATGACGGTGGGGTAGCAAACTCTATCAATTGATTGGAGCAGCGTCGCAATGTGTCGTGTGTTCCATTGTTCTATCGGTATTATAACGGAATGTGTTCTCACGAAATTAAGGAATTAATTCCTAAGAATCATATACTTTTACGTAGTACTCGTATTTCTCGTAGAGCGCATCCCTTTGTAGTTGATTGTTCAGTAAATCGCACAACGCTTTATATGGAGAATTCGTTCTTTGGTCGCACTGTTCGGTTGTGGAATAATCTTCCAGCGAAAGTATTTCCTGCCACTTACGACATGAGTAAATTTAAATCTAACGTCCATAAACACTACTCCCTCTGTCCTCCTTCCAATAACCTATTTCCCTAGTATCAGCACAATGCACTGCATGAGTAGGGTCCATCCCCTGGGTGCTGGTCTTATAATAAAAAAAAAGACAACTGCTTTATTATTTCACCACGGGCTTTTTTGACATAAACGATTTAAAAAATGCCCAGTTGGTTATGTATTGTTGTAGAGTGTCACCACCTTATGTTATTTCACCATGAATAAACCTTGAAAGCAAAAAGTATAAAAATCCTGAAATATACAATTTCAAAAAATATATATATATAGCAGTGGTGAAAAACCAATAAAATAAAAAGAAAAAACTCATTTTTTTTGTACTTATGTATGTATTTATACTCTAACACACATGAGTCTGCCATATGCATATAATATAAAAACACTTAGGGAAGTAAAAGTTTTTTGTAAAAAATATATGAAGTGATAAAAGATACATAAATCTTATTCAGATAGCATTTTAAATTAATCACATGCAGTTGCATGTGCATATCTATTTGTCTTTAAGCTTTGAATCTTTTGTAAAAATAATTTATTTAAATAAAACCTTCAATGAATAACAAATAGTCAGTGATAAATGTCGTTGATATCTTACCTAAATGTTTCCATATGTAATTTTCAAATTGGGATGACCATCGGTGAAGACCATTTATACTGATTTTTAGCATATCCTTTGTTGACTGTTGTATGTGACGTTGTGCTGATGATAAGGAGGACAATGTGTAGTCATGGATATCCATTAATAAATCATCATCTGATTGCTGTTGCTGGGTCCGAAGCATTTGTTGTTGCTGTTCATCAATTGTTATCAATTTGCCGAAAATAATTAAATCACTTGGCAACATTTTCAATAAATTTTCATCGAAACATGATAATGGTTGAACAGTTGCATTTAATTGGCTGCAAGTAATTGTAAATAAAACAAATGTATAATAAAAAACCAATAAAATAAAAATTTTTTTGTATATTCATGCATGCTGACAAATCAAAAATATTGAAAAATAACATTTTTTCCATAAAATCTATTTGAATGTTTGATTAATTTTATAATTTTCCAGAAAATTTTCCATTTATCATGTAAGTTCGGGTATAATTTTGTATTTGTCTTGAACAACATTTTTCTAATGATAACATATGTTGTTAATAATTTCTTATTATATTTTATTTCGAACTACTCTTTTGTAAACCCTACCAACACCTCTATTAATGTTGAAGCTTTCTATACCATCATATACAACAACTTCAGTTTTTCCAATGAGGTATGAACTTACGAGTAAAATGCTCTTTGTGAAATATAAACGAGTTTTAAAAATTTCTTAATAAAACCACCTTGATCAAAAAGTTCCCGGAATAATCCTCGTGTGGCGATCCCATCGTTTTTTTTTTTTTTTTTTTTTTGTTAACTTTTCACATCTGTTAATGATATTCACGCTAAATCTTAGCGTCAAAACTTGACATTTGCAACAAACTACGTAACCAAGAGTACATCTATCTCTATGTGGGTTGGTAATTTTTTACAATTTTAGATATGAATTCAAATTTGTAACAACGAACTTGTATTAGATTTTGCGTAAAAAACACATTTAGTAGTGTGCAAACGTTGGAAATGTTGGAAACGTTGGAAATGTTGGAAAAGTTGGCAACGATTCTCTAAAGAAAACGGTCGTTTATCAGTAACACAAGCGGTTCAAAAGTGGTCGTGAGTCAATCGAAAAAGAGAGAAAGATAGCGGAGGACTTGAACATTGCATATGGATCCGTCCAAAACATTTTGGTTAATGTCTTGTTAGTGCCCAAATACCTCAATTTCACGCCAAAAAGAGACCGTGTTGAGGTCGCAAAAGATATGATTTGCGACGCTGAATCCGATCCCACATTCATCAAAATAATCATTACTCGAGACGTGACATGGCAATCCAGACATCAGGTAAATGAATGGCGTTCACCAAATGAGCCAAGACCAAAAAAACCAAGTCGTTTTCATTCAAAACAGAAGGCAATGCTCTCGAATTTCATAGATTACAACGGTGTAGTGCATCATGAATTTTTGCCCGAAGGGCAGACGGTAAACAAAGAGTATTATTTGGATGTTATGAGACGTTTGCGTGAGCAATTCGCCGAAAGAGACCAGAATTGTTGGCAGAAAACTCGTGCATTTTGCACCAATACCATCCAACAGCCACCGGATTCACCTAATTTGGCTCCCTGTAACTTCTTTCTGTTCAATCGAGTTAAAAAACCATTACGGGGAACGCGTTTCAGCAGCCAAGAGAATGGACATACCGAAAACCGAATATAAAACATGTTTCTAGGATTGGATATAGCGCTGACATAAGTGTGTTGCAGTCGATGAGGATTTCTTTGCAGGGGTCAATATAGACTTAGATGAATAAACTTGTATTTTTAATTTTCTAAATAAATTCCGGGAACTTTTTGATCAAGCTTGTATATATTTACAATACGGAAATAGGAGAATCAATATTCTTTTTCTTGTACGACCATATATTGAAATTAAAAAGCTTATTCATACATAAAAAATGACTACGGAGGAACCCAATTAAGAATCCATTTTTGAACTTTTCCAAACATTTCCAAAACTGTAAAAAGCCGTTTTGTTTTTGTAAATTCTATAAGTATATGAAAAAGATAATATAAGTGAGATATACTAACTTAAATGAGCGTGGTGTAGTGGTTCTATCGCACCCATACGACCCAAATTCGAGCCACAGCAGAGGACACAACGAAAAAAATTTAATTGTGGTTTCGAATGTATCAACTTCTCTCCAGACAACTCCATCTGTTAGTAAAGAAGAAGACCCCTTTAACCTTCCCGCATACCTCTGTCGATGATAACAAACATCAGACGAATGATCAGTAAAACACGCCAACTACTGGGAAAAAATTACAATGCTAAAGTAAGTGTCACCACTAATTAGCAAGGATCTCCAAAACTAAGCAAAATCATATAGAGGAAGCTATAGTGAATTAATCATCTATTTAGCTTGAAAGATCAAATTGATTAAAGAAACTGAAACAAAGCACTGAATGCTTTGAGGAAAGCTAATATGCTTCCTAGGAGGAGTGATGAAAAGAAAAAGACATTTGGTGTCTGCCTTATTTGAGTAAAAAATTTATTGAAGTGGAACTAATGTGCAAGGATGCCTCTATCTCACAATATGTCAAACGATGATCTTACATTGTCAGTTCATGCATTACATTGATGTTTTGTGGCACAACAACCGATTTTGGACCACCTACACAGAATTCGTCGGCGACCGAATTACGTCCACGATTGAATTCAATATGCCAGCGATATACTGTGGTTATTCATTACACTTTATCGCCATATAAAGAACTGAGTTCATCGACACATTCTCGTTGATATAATCCAAGTCGAAAGTTGTTAAAAATAAACCAACGAAAACCTTCTCTTCAAATTTCAATTATTTTGGCCAAATTGATTTTCTTAACTTACTGTAAACGCAACAAATATCACTTGTACACCGAAACGTTTATTCTAAAGAATTTCAAACTTTATTACGCTGTTGTCAGATTTTAACTACTGACATTAGTGTTGTCAGTTCCCAAAATATAAATAGCACCCCTCGTATTTATGATAGTATTCTAATGTATTTCAGCTATGGTCGTATTTTACCTAATATCACGTGAAAAATCAGATTACATACGAACACGAAAAATCTTATTTTACAGTAAATAAACTCATACATTTCAGTTATGCGTTCATTATCTCTATGTAAGACAATCAATATTCAATAATACAGAAATTTCTATGTTTCTCCTAAATTTTTTTTCCACATCAATTTACTTCGCTTGAATCAATTTTAAAGCTTTAAAAAACCTTCTCATCGAAAAGCTCTACACGTAGATCCCTTTAATTTTATTCCTGCGTCCAATTTATTCACTTTTGCCGGGACTAAAATATCAATTGATTGCTCCACTTTAATATCCCACCTTAAATTAATTCCTGCCAAGAGTAAAAAAGTGTAGTTGAAAAATAGATTTAAAAAAAAAAATTCAAATTCTTATTTTCTTGTTGTTGTTCTAGACTTACCCTTCGTACAAATACGATGCTTCCGATGAGTTAATAGTGCCACTATTCACGCCAGAACTCGTGCCACCACCACCACTATCATCACTATTGCCATAACTGCTGCCAAATGTACTACTGCTGCTGGGGCTGCTACTGCCACTATCCGTACTACTAAATGTGGCATGCTCAGCGGCATTTGGTGTCATTTTTAGTAACGAAGCTCCTTTGTAAACAGTCTCTGGTGTTAATGTTATTAAAATTGCATCAGCATTCATTGACGCCAGCATAGCGGCTCTATTAGTTGCGGCATCACTAAATGTTTGTTGCTGCTGTTGTGACCGTGACTGCGATTGATGCTTGTTTTGATGCTGTCTTATTTTTTCAGCAGTTTTTGTTGTTGATGATGATGACGATGGTGAATTTGTAAATTGTTTGTACAGTTTTTCAGTTCGCTTTAAGGACGTAAGAACTTTATTTTGTTCATTTTGCCACTTTAATAATAAAGCATCATTGCTATTGTGCAAAATACGTAAATCTTCATCATCGTCATGATTAAAAATGTGGGCACCCAAGGCCTTAAGTATCACTGGACTTGTTTTGATAAGTTCACTAAGGCTTTTATGTTCACATGGCGAACTACTTACACCGCCCACACGGCTACGCCGTAAACTTGCTCCGCTTGGTCTTGCATGATCTCTTAACCTTCTCGCTGCTGTTTCCACTTTTGCTTCTGTAGATGTTTTTGATGAAATTGTCGTTGTAAATGCTGTAGTTTTTGTTAGAACGGGTGTTGCCAAAGCAGCCTGCCGTTCTATAAGCAGCAACAGTAGACAACTTAATAAAAAGCAGCTTTTAACAGAGTGCAGACACTTTCGTTGTTGTTTTACAAGCATTTTATTTTTATTTTTTATTTTTTGCTGTCTTGTTACACTTGTGTCTTTTTTATTTTATTTTTAAAATACAAAAAATCGTAAAAAAATAATTTCTTATTTCTTAATAAGTATATTATTTAGCACAAAATTATTCTACATGTTTTCCAGATTTTCTTATTTGACTTTTCTTCAACTTTGCAATTTTGTTTGTTTTGCTCTTTCAACAGTTTTTGGCTTTCCTTTCGTTTGCTCATTTTATTAAAGAAGTATCTTCTTTATTTCAGTATATGTTTTGAAATTTCATATTTAAGAGTCACGTAATCAAATGGTACTTCATTTTGACTGCAGCTGAGTAAAATTCGGAGTTGAAGCATCTTATTGTTCTTAAAAAAACCTGTAAAATAATGAAAAATAAAAACGATGAACTAAATAGAATGCTTCTTAACACAGTCAACGTCTTCTTAAAAATAACAATATGCAAGAAATGGAAAAAATTTCTGACCTTGGATAACCGCAATATTTTTTTTTTTTTTTTTTTTGATGCGCTATGGTCGCTTTTCTTCAAAAACAACAGCATTTCAGATTTTATGGATAAGCACATGTAAACGAACACCGTAGTGGTCGAACAATTGAAGTGTTCACGCCACAAGCTGCCCGATTGACCACGACATTCGATAGTAACATCACCTCCGAACGTTTGGCAAACATTTCTCTAATAAATTCGAAAATCAAAAAGGAACTCGCAGAGGTCACCCGTCTTTCGATCTCGAACGCTTGCCTGTAACATCAATAGCAAATCTTTAACGAACAAGCTATTTTATCTAAAGCGAATAGCTTTACTTTGCTCTCTTCAGATTTTGCTTTTTCTCTCTTCTGTTTTTACCGTTACTATTGCTTTTTTTCGCCGCCTAATGCTGTAAACACAGTCGCGGCTACTGACCATCGACTTTAAGACTAAAAAAGACGCTGTCTGCAAAAGTAGCCAAGTAATCAGCTACTTAATTATTTTAACAACTGCAGCTACACAATAAATGTAAACATAACATAATAATTCCCTTAACATTCCATTAAGGAACATGGGAACTTCAGTCAATGAGCTGCACCCGATTATATTTTTAGACTTATTGAAAGGAACCTACAATTTAACGCCGACTCCGAACGACAAAACTTTAGACAAATTTTTAATAGTAATACTCATACTCAGTTAATAGCTAATGTTATGAGGTGATACCGCTTTAGAAAAACTTTTTTCTTTTTCAGATGGTTTGGTCTAGTATTGAACCAATGACCGTGTAGTTGGTAGGCGAATGTTTTACCTACAATATAACTTCTCAAACTTGTTTTGAAATAACAAGTTCAACTATCTTCATCATCATCTACCAATCTGTAGCTTAACTAAAAATATTGTCAGCGGATAATAGCACTTCTATAAGTAGTTCTGCTCAATCATTATGGTTTAGAGAATAATATTTTGGCGAGTTAGAGTTTCAATTTTATACCATAATATCAATATTTCCTCACCAGCGTTGCTATCAATACAATCTGGGTATTCAGCTTTCCAGCTCGTAATTAAGGTTTGAAATCGAATTTTTGATGCTACAGATGCAGCCGAAAATCGAACAGAAAATCGAACATTTTAAAACTACATAAATTTGAATCGCATAAAATAAGGTTTGAGTGTACTTTTATACATGATATACATTATATACGACCTGTACTTTGGTAAACAAATGTATGCTCCTATGTTGAACAGGGTGTCCGCCGGGAAGGTATACTACTTTGTTTTGCCGCCATTTTATATTTGGCAGTCGTGAAGTAGAGACGTGGCAAATTTATTATGGAAATATATTCAATAAGCCAACATGTTTTAATAGTTAAAACAGCTCGCCCATGACAACCCCGATTTACATGAAAAAATCATAATGACTGACGAGGCACATTTTCATTTGAATGGTTATGTGAATAAACAGAATAGTCGGTTCTGGGAAATGAAAAACCCACAAATTATTCATCAGTCACCTTTGCATCCATTAAAAGTGGCAGTCTGTGTGCAATTTGGTCAGGAGGAATCCTTGAATCTTACTTCTTTAAAACTGAAAACGGCGTAACGGTAACTGTCAATGGGAAGCGATATCGTGATATAATGGAAAACTTTTTAACGCCACAACTGCATGCTTTGGGCTTGACTAACATGTGGTTTCGACAAGATGGTGCCACATCGCATGCAGCCAGGATTACAACTGAATTACTGCGATATCTTTTTTCACAAAAAATTATTTCAAGGAATGGTGATGTCGATTGGCCTCCAAGGTCGCCTGATTTGACTGCTCCGGACTCCTTTTGTGGGGATATCTGAAAAGCAAGGTTTATACAAACAAACCAGAAACGCTAGAGCAACTCAAATAAAATTTTCGTGATGAAATTAATGAAATATCGCGTGAAATTTGTGAAAATGTAATGAAAGATGTGCTCAAAATGGCTCGCATTTGTGAGGCTAACAAAGGCGGGCGTTTATCTGATATTGTATTTCATACATAATTGCCGACATTAAATAAACATTTATCAATATAAGATTCGATCCATTCTCTTTCATAAAATTAAAAATTATAAACAAACAAAGTGGTATACCTTCTCGGCGGACACCCTGTAGAACTAAAATTTTGAGATATAGCAACCATATACAACAACACAATATAAATATATGTAAAATATATGTAATATGTTTACTTTCTTAAGTTTACAGACTCTTTTTTGCTTTTTACTATTGAATGTTAACACACTTCCTTTACATAAAAAAGGACTTAAAAGTTATTGCTCTAATTTTATATTTCAATATCCTCTCTAATTTATTTCCATAATTTCATTCCTTCTTTTGCACGGGATTAATATTTCTTACAAGACCCAATTCTTAAAATTCCTAAAATAATTTTTTCTTTCTTTTTTTTCAACAAAATAATGAATTCAATAAAATATGAAAACATCTTTAAAAAATGCCAAATCAATAGAATTTTTTCCCTTTTTTCTTTTATTATGATATTGATTGAACATAGTGGAATAGATTAGAATTCTGTTTCTGAAGGTTTGTTGTGGAGGCACGTAGTCTTAAATTAAATTGTTGAAATTTTATGCTTTTGTTAGCCGGAGGCAATGGTATGCTATATTGGAATAATTACAACTTTTAAAAACGTTTTTTGCAATGCTAACGTTTAATTTTTAAAAATAATTTAAAATTACTATTGGCCTGTATATCGATTTAAAAAAGGGCTGAACAGAAAATACATGAATATATGAACATTTTAATAAAATTATTCGTACAGGATAACGTAAAAACGATAATGGAAATTATAACATACGAACATGAATTTATTTATGTGTTCGAAAAAGTAATGAAGACAAAAACAATTACAATACATCATGTTTTAACCGCCAAAAAAGCTTAAACAACATAATCATCGATTTCGTTTTTTTAAATAAATGAATTCATTGACAACATCTGCATCATCTCTGCAAATGTTATTGTTACAGTTTGAGTTTACAGTTTTGAGGAGAGCAGCTTGTTGTTTAAACTGAAATTTTCTTTAATAATTTAGTGAAGAGTAAAAAGAAACATTTTATAAAGGAGGCTCAAAGGCATAGCGTAAAGTTATTCATCGAATAAGCTCGTGAGGAAACATCATTTGTGACATGCTTCCCTATTAAACTGTCACATAAAGATGGTGTACAACGTATTAGTTCAAATTCGAGCCCATTTTACATATAAAAGTATTATACAGTGTGTTGGGCCTAGAAGAACAACTCATAAAAAGGACTCTTTTATTTAAAGAGCCTTAGTTGCAGGTAACTTTAAGTCCTCAACTCCAATTCAAAGGAAGTTTTCAACAAAATTTGGTATTGAATGATTAGAAGAAGGAAACATGAAAAAAAAATTGTTTGGATACATTGTGCAACATAAAGTACACGTATCAATACAAAACATGAATTCGGTACTTCTATTTCTATTTTTCTTGAGTATACAGTAAAAGTATAGCATTCGCTCTTTTGAAAAAATTATGGAAAATGTTATGTATGGCGCTCTATAAGCATGCAACATAAACCGAGGTATACGTCCATGAGAGTAAAGCATGGTGCCGGAAATGTGATGGTTTGGGTCGCATTTTCATGGCACGGTGGTGGTCTTATAACCTAAATAGATGCGCACATGGATCAGTACGCTTAGAATGAAACACTTTTAAATACAATGATTGTATTTGTAGAGAAAAACATGCCACTTACATAGTATTTTATGCGTAATAATTATCCAAAACAAATTTCACGTACAGTGGAGTGTTGTTTAGATCAAACTCGAAACGAAGTTTTAATTGGCCCACTTAATCACCAGATCTCAGTCCTATAGTGAACCCATGGAAAGATGTAGAGCAACACATTATTGCTTTTAAGCCTAAAAATTTATCAGAAATGCTCAGCAATACCAAAGCAACTTTGCGTGGGTCTTACAGAGAAAATGCCAAGGAGATGTGAAGATGTTACTAAAAAAAAACGTTAGCTTACCAAGTTCTTAGTTCTAAACAAAATAAATAAGTAGGTTTGCTTTATTCTTGCTAGATTTTGCTCTATTTTAACACAAAATAAATGAATTGAAAAGAACAAAACTAAAGTAAACTAATGCTACATATTCCGCGAGTGATACATAAGACTTAGAAATAAAATAGCAAGAACGTAAAAACATTTTTGATTCTAAAAAGTACTCATAGATAATCTGCTAACCCAATGTCCACCACTGTTTATATATAAACATAGATAATATACTTAAATTTATTTCTTTAAAAAAGAATTTTTTAGCTTAACTGACACAAATATCAATAGTTGGTTATAAGAGTGACAGCGAAAAAAAGCTTAAAGGACAAATATTACCGTTATTATTCAAAAATATGGGCTATATTAGCTGTATTATGTATATCGGGAAAACTAACACTTACATACTAAATTTCATGGTAATAACTGAAGAATAAGCAAATGTATTTAAAAAAAAAACCTCCTCCTGTAAACTTGTATTTTCGTTAGTTAAACTCTTTTGGCAGTTACGGCACGATATGTACTTTACAAGGAGCCATAAGAAATTCCTTTTAACTGTGCTTACTTTAAGATTCTTATCCATCTTTATTTTCTTCTTATAATTTCCTTTAGTATTTGAATTTCGTGTAATCTTTCCATAAGGAATGGTCGGATAATTGTGTCAGAATATTTTCAGAATGCACCGTCGAGAGTGGTCTGTAAATATGAATGAAACTGACATCCCAAATTACTGCATTTCACGACTCGCAGCCATACATAAGTGTATAGTTAACGCACAAGGTTAAGTTTTAATTTTCACATAAATTTATTATACTGTTTTAACATTAGGAAGGAGCTCTTTTAATTTGTATAAGTTCTTTACGTTGCAAGATTTACACCAAAGTTTACGGAAATGTTTCCTCGCATTTTTTGCATCCTGTTTTATTTAAGACCTGTAATCGTTCCGGGCCTAATACATAGTTGGCGCTAGTTTTATTGAATTCACCTCTTCTTCGGTTAGATATTTCGTAATATTATTTGATTAGTTTGTGAGTTATTGTGCTAAGAGTGAAGTAATTTTTATTATTTTCAGAACAATGGATCAAACACAATTTCGTGTTTAAGTTCTACACTGCTTTTTGATGGAAAAAAATACCGTTCAAGCGAAGTAATGTCTTGAAAAGTGTTATGGGAACTCCGGTTCATCAGAAACACCAATAAAACCTTGGTTTGCTGACTTCAAATGTGGTCGTAGAAACACCGACGATGCAGAACGCAGTGGATGCCAAATAAGGCGGTAACACCAGAAAACATCAAACAAAATTTTCAAAATCGTTTCGAAAGAACAAAAACTGAAGTTGCTTAAGTTATCTGACATCGTAAAGATATCAAATGAACGTGGTGACTTTATGTTCCTTCAGAATTTAACTATGAGAAAGGCCTGTTTAAAATGGGTGCCGCGCATGCTCACTATTGAACAAAAACAGGAATGTGTTGATGACTCCGAAACGTGAACTGAACTTTTAATTGATCACACATCAACAGTATTCGCCAGATTTGGCTCCCAGCGACTACTGGCTATTCGCAGACTTGAAAAAATGTTCGCCGTTAAGAAATTTCGCACGAATGAAGAGGTTATCGCTTGCTCTTGATGGAGATTACGTAGATGAATAAACTTTAAATTTTTTAACAAAAAAAATGTTTTTTTAGGCCCGGGACTTTTTAACCCATGTGTTATTTTGTTGTAAAATATGCAAATAATTGTAATATATGTAAGTACCATATACATAATCCCAATATTTGTCTTACTATAGATGAAAAAATACTGGGATTTCATGGTCGTTGTAAATTTCGTTAATGCGTTCCATCGCAACTGGAGAGTTAAGAGCTGAAATTTTGGATGCTTGTTGATTAAAATACATGCTACGTGTGGAAAATACAGCTATATTTGGTGAAACCTGCGCCCGGAAAACTAGAAAGGAATGAAGGAGAACCAGTTATTATTGATTAAATCGATGTTATAGAAAAGCATAATGTTATCATGTACAACTGTTTTCATCACACAGTGTTGACCGAAAACTTTTACAAAGAAATATAACAATTGTTAAACCATGAGAAAAAATAAAAACTAATTCCTCCAAAGGTCTTGAAATGCAAGAAAGTTTCACGGTATACATCAACTTTTGAGCTTACTCCTGGAATTATTATCGTCTCTTATATTAGTTACAAAGATAAATACACTATTGTAATGAGCACAATGCATCACAGACCTAATGTTACCGATTCTAAAATTTACAATTTTATGCGTTGAAAATTTTTAAATGGTTTACCTGAGATTGAACCGAGGGCCTCATGGATGATAGGTGTCTTACCTACTATACCACAGAGGCACATAGGTGGAGTTGCCGCTGTTAATAAAATACTGAGTTAGTATAGTCGAAAACTTCCGATTAGGTACCGCTAAACGTGAATGTGACAATATGATTACCGTCACTACCTGTGGCGCTTCTCTCAAAGCTCTCAGCTGAGAATATAGCTGATCCAAGTGATAATAAGCCCGATAAATCTCCTAAAATCAAGCGTAATAGGTGTCAGAAATGGTACAATTTACATTCTATTTTTTACGTAAAAAACTATGCGTAGATGAAATATATAAGATATAAATATGTAAAAATGGGCCCGTTCCTAAATGTATCATTGCGCTGCATCACGACATCAAATTTCTACCACAGAAAATGGATTGATGCGCTGTAAATGCATATAAATTTGCAGTAGCTAGACTTTTATTTGCATAAACAAATTTTTTATTAAAATAATAAAGTTAGATTGTCCTGATTCAGAGCAGTGATGCATTTGCGAACAGTAGGCATAAAAAATAGTTTTCTTAAAATGAATTAATATAAATAAACATATTTAAACTTTTTAACAAAATGTGTCAATAAGTCTACTTTCTCCACGCACTGCATGCACTTAACAAAAGAGATACAAAGCTGAAATTATTAAGTTTTTTAAGGCTCGATCTAAAGTTAATATAAGCGAATTACATCTGCAGATTTTGCCAACCATAACTACTTTCACGGCTATTTTTAAGTACACTGGCAAATCCAATTTAATAAAATGATATTTTCAACGTAAAACCACAAATATTTATTTGTTAATTACTTCAGCAATTTAATTTTAATTATTTAATAGTTACACATTACCATACACGAATATATGTACAATGTACATATTGTATATACATATGTATGTACATATGTATGTACATATGTATGCATATTGTACAACCGCATTTTCTTTCACTCCCATTTTATTTATTATTTAATCTAAATTATTTTTTCAGCGTTTATGTATCGCTTTTGTGCCGCTAAAGTGAGTAGTCAACTCAAAATTTTCAAATTCTCAGTAAAGGCATAAAACTTTTCTGTTTAATGTGAAACCATATCACAAAAAGGGGTAAAAGGTTTATTTTTTTAGCAAAAGGGTTGAGAAATATTGTACGATTTTTACTGAGGGTAGATATGATAGGTATGTACCGTTTTATTGCAAAAAGTGAAAAATAACAAATTTTGAGTTGATTCACTTTAGCGGTACAAGTGCGATATGTATTTATGTATGGAACCAGAAAATACCTTTTGTTTACTGCTCAAATGATTTTATAAATTATTCAATGAAATAATCGATATATTTAATCACTATTCACATAAATAAATGCAAGTACTAATCAAAACAATAATGCGGGGTTGGAAAGTTAAAAATAGACATAAAATTGAATTTATAAATACTAAAGCTAACACTAGAATTTAAACAATTCCCTTGAAAATATTAATTTTATATTTGTGGCTTCTTTAACTATTTTTTTAATTAAAAGATATTGACCCATATTCATAGTCCCATACTAAAGACGGCTCATGCTAGAGTAAGTCTTTAACTCAAAACCTTTTAATATCTTTTTCATATTCATAATTGAAAATAAAATATATTTTAAATTGAAATTGCTTTGAATGGGTGTCAACTACAATTTGCTTAATGTTTATATAGAAATTTTAAATAAATATTGGTGGTTTCTATTTTTTTAAACCTACAATGCCGAGCAGGGGTCATTTAACGCATTTGTTAAATGTTTTTTGTTTTTCTTCATTGATAAAAATCATCCTAAAAATCGGTTTTTTACTTGTAACTCGAGATTTTGGAGGTGTTTTGAAAATTTCAAAAACTGATCACTGTTCTGCTCGGCAGCGCCTATCAGAAAAATAGTGTAATTTGCCAGGTATTTTTTTTTTTTTTTTTTTGTCACAACGTGTAATTCGTGACTTTTATTAAAATTGCATCAAATTTAATTTTAATGCATTCATATTTCTCTAAACTGTTCCAAACGCAAATAAATAGCATAACAGCCTAAAAATACAGATAAGAATAATTTGACATATTTGCATATTTGGTCGCCAATACGAGTATTTCTTTTATTAGTTACTTTTCTGATTTATGCTGACAAATATTATCAAATTGATAGTAAATCATCCTATCTTGCAGCTGAGTTTTAAGGTGTGTATATTCAAGCGCCATATGCGATCGAGAATCTCCATGTGATTTCGACGTTGGGTCCCACATTTTGTTGTTCGAGCCGATGTTTGGCCAAAATATCCGTGGCTTTGGCAATGCGTTATATTAAATTTATTATTGTTATGTTTCAGGACTCATATAAATGCAGGAGGGCTGATTTCGTGCAGCAGTTAAATATGTTTATATTAGTCAATTTCGAGATAACAGTCTATCGATACATGTCATAAAATGCAGAAAGATTGACTGGCTTAGGACATCCAAAATATTATATTGTCGCCAGAGCAACCAGCCCTTGCTAAAAAGCTGCCAAGGTAGAAAAAATAACTAAACTTTTCCAACTCAATCTTACGTATCCTGAAATTGGTGTTGTTAGGGTATTGCAGCGCATTATCTTACATATTTCAATGTTGAGTTAGTCGTGTCCTTCGAACTTCACTCCTCAGAGATTTAAATTTAGCAAACATGTAACGATGGCTGCGTGTTAAAATCCAAAAGATAAAGTTCCATGTGTTGTTTAAGTTCCCATCTTAAGCCTCTGTTCACTGCCAAATCATTAAAAATGATAACATTCAAAGTTATATTCTATAGAAGCGGGATTAATATGCATCTCTGTTGATGTACTGAGAGCAGAGCTAATGACATTTCTATGATAAAAAAGCAAACGAATTCATGGAAAACAAAAGGTAAAGCTCAACTTTATGCAGGAACGTAACGCGAAAAAAAATCATTATATATTTAGGTCAAAAGGTTAGAAACTTCTCCTACATAATTTAGACTTTCTTGCATCAAAATCCCTTTTACAGTGATTAATAATAGCAAAATCACTTTTAATCGAAACATAATTCATTTCAATTCTATTTATTTATTTTTTTTTTCTTTAATTATTTAAAACCGGTTCAGCTGTTTTTATATTTAAAGTCTACTCTAAGGCCAAAAATATGGTTTAAGTTGTCTTTTGAAAGTTGGTCCTTTTCTGAAAATCGACTTTTGTTCTCTTAAAGTATACTTTATTTTTGACTATGAATAGTAATATCATACAAGTCAAATATTTTTTATTTCGAAGTAAACAAATCTTACAATCCCAACTCTGGCTATGTATACATGTAAATACTTATTATGTACGTACGAGTACATCTTCCTTGTTATCATACAATTAACAATAAAAAAATCAAGTAATTTTTACTGCTGTAAGCATAAAAACCAAAATATTTTAATTAAATTTAAATACTAAATAAAATAAAACAATTTTAAATGATTTTTAAATGAAATAACAACAACGATTTTAATAGCATCATTCAAGCCATAAATTGCTATTTACTCGTAAATGTACGTCACATTGATTTTTTATGGACAAAAAGAAAAATTAAATCTATGCAACTGAAAAATTTAATATTAAATTTACAAGAGCGCAATAGCTCTCCTAGAAGTCCTACACCACACATTTTAGAATGATTGGTATCTTGTTGAGACCTTTATGTATAGCGGAAATGCACTGCTTAACCGTCACTTAGAAATTTGTTAAATACCTACTTAATTCGATTTAATCCAATTCCAATCGTATTCTTAATTTGCTTAAAGACAGTTACCTGCGCAAAGGAATTATATTTTTGAAAATAAAATAAGATATAAATCATGAAAATCAGTTGGCTAGTGCTGATTTTATTCAAAATTAAATGCATGTACCTAACTTTGACCAAAATTAGCGAACAAATACTTTCTTGCAAAATTTGTTGGAATTCTTTTTTTTTTTGTTTCGAAAAGTTTAAAAAACAAATTCTTGAATATAAATTTTACATTTTAAGCATTTAAATGAATAATATGAATATGAATACATTGAAAGTAAAATAATACCTAACTTTGATAGAAAAAAGTTTGTAATAAATTGTTAGATAACATACATATATAATGAAAAAATTTATGGTAGAAAACAATACAAACATATTTTGTTTTTCATAAAAATAAAATTATCTTGAATGCAGTTTTTTTTTTTTCTCTCGTAGGATCGACCAACAAAAACCTGCAATCATTTCTCCTGACCATTTTCCATTGTATCACTTTTCTAAATGCGACATGTCTTGGTGAAATCCTTCAAATCTTTCTTTTACGCTACATTTTGCATTTGAGAGCTTTATAGGCAGAGAGAAGTTCTTAAACGATTTCCATGTAGTTTTCAGCTTTTCGATTTCCCAAAAATTTGTAACATACATTTACAAAAGCCATCCATGCCCTCTTTTCTACTTCATTCAACTTCATGTTAAAAGTTGCGATCTTCATAAGCTTTCTTCTTTCTAGACCTAAAAAATTCTTGTTTTAGTTTTGCGTCGCTGATGCGAGTGAATTTGGTTTAAGGATATAGAAAGCCTTCAGAATTCTTACTCATTGCTTTTACAAATGTTTTCATTACACCCAACTATATGTGAAGAGCTGGTAGTAATATGCTTTTTCTTTTTAAACTAATGCTTCTTCAGACACGCTCTTTCTTTCAGGAATTAAGGCCAAATTTTTGGCAAATTTTTTACTTCGTAGTGCTTAACTCTTGCAAGACTATACTATAATTTGCATAGCGACAACTTTCAAATCAGCACAAGTGTTCCATGTGTACTATAAATATTTAATATTAATGATTAATAACTTCATAAAGAAAACGTTCTTTCACGCTTATCGGATGCGCCAATGGAACCGATAGATATTTATTGCCATTGTAACTTTTGTCAAAGTTAGGTACTTGCCTTTATGGGTTATTTTACTTTCGACATATCTGTCATTTATTTGAATGCTTTAGATGTAGAATATATATTCTAAGAATTTTTTTATAATTTTTTGGAAATAAAAAGAAAATTGTACGAATTTTGTTCAATTTTGTTTAATTTTGAATAAATCAGGTGATAATTTAGATGATTTATAGGAAATTTTGTTCCTAAGCATTTGCTGGTAATTCAATTAAAATCAACAATTACATGTCAGTTTTCAAGCTGTGATGAAACCTCTTGACATAACTATCATATTTTGGGCGAAAATCTTGCTACGCCCATAAAAGAAAATTTGAGCCCAATGGAAAAAATTGAAAACCAATTTGAATTCAGCGCATCAAATTCATTATATTCCATAGAGTTTTATTTAAAGACAAGAAAATTTTTTCGTTTTTGTAGAGCAGTTTTGTTCTTAATGGGTAACTCGAACAAAAAATAAAACCCATATGTTATACAGAGTCTAGGCCGTTGGGTTCGCTTGAATAAATATCGTATCACCAAACTAATAATCATTCCTCTCCTTGCAAAGGAAAGTCCTAAAGTGGGGACATATTTGTGCGTTACAGACAGAAGCAAAAATCTCACATTCCACATATGTACTTATCACCTATGGTAACTTTGTTACAACAATTTAATCAGATTTAATTTTTAACCAGGTGAACGTAATGAGGTCATACATAGTATTGAACTAGTTCAGATAAAATACACATATCTAATTTCAAAATAGTTAAAAGCTTTTGTTACTTACTGTAATGTTGAACCACTCGTCAGCCGCTTTTGTTGCAACTATATTTTGTGTCTCAGTGGACTCCCATGTTCTCTTAATAATGCTTTTCTGTCTAAGCTTATACTAAATCTCAATATTTTCACGTTTTTCTTTCTTCTTAAATATCATAATATTGGAACCTTTTTCTATTCGAAAAAAAAATTGCAGTAATTGCAGAAAAGTCACTGAGCGTATTTATGAATGAAAAAAATATCGCTTATACGACACCAATTACATACAATAACAACAACAAAATTTTATTTTCAAAACTAGGTACTTTCACCTTATTTGGAATAAGATATGTATTTACCAATCGATTTTCATGAATTATGATTTATTTTATTTCTATTATAAGCGGCTTTATGAATAAATTGTGAAACTGGTAAATAGGTATTTGCCGCTTTCTATTTTTTGTGAATTTTCAGTAATCAAAATTATCATAATTTTTACAAAAAAAAATAATTTTTTTTTTTTTTTGTAATTTGTTTCTCAATATCTCCAAAAATGTTGGTTTTATTAAAAAATGATATTAAAATGACTTAAAGCTTAATAGTTTTGAATTTTTTAACATATGTCTTAAGAAATTCGAGTAAGTCATTTCAAAGTTGTCATAAGATGTATGAAGCATCCTCTTCAAAAATCTCACATTTTAGAAAAAAAAATATTCTAAAAAAAAATTATCCATCCAATCTGAAATGCTAATTATTTTTGAAGTTAGGTGACCATAGCGCATCAAAACAATATAGTGGTTATTAAAATTAAGAAAATTTTTTTCCATTTGTTGCATAGTGTAATCATCAAACGATATATGCTAAAGGGTCCGCCAAAAAAATTTTTTTTTTTTTTTGAAAATGCTATAAAAAAAACTACTGAAAATTTTCTCAAATTTCTTTTTTTATTTGAAAGTACAATCCTTCCGGTTAATAATGGAAAATAATTTCATTCAAATGGCTGTCTCGGCTGGCCATGCAGTAGCCTACACGATCGGTTCAATTTTTAAGCACATTATCGATTGTGGGCAGCTGTATTTCACCAATGGCTTCACGAATATTGTCCTTTAAAGCGTCAATTGTCTCTGGCTTGTTGACATAGCACTTATCTTTAACGGCACCCTACAAATAATAGTCCAACGGTGTCAAATCGCAGCTCCGAGGTGGCCAAACGACATCAGCTCTGCGGCTGATAATGCGATCTTCAAAAACAGGGCGCAAAACATCGACTATAGCTTCGGCTGTGTGGCACGTACCGCCGCCCTGTTGAAACCAAATTTTGCTAATATCCTCCTCTTCAATGTTTGTGAACAAAAGTTCGTTCAACATGGCCTAATAACGATCGCCATTGATTGTAATGACCACTCCTTGCTCATTTTCGAAGAAAAATGGCCCAATTATGCCTCTGGACTAAAATCCGTACCAAACACTGACTTGTCTTGGGTGTATCGGCTTTTCAATGTATGCGTACGGGTTTTCTGTGCCCCAAATGCGACAATTTTGCTTGTTTACATACCCGCCAAGATCAAAATGAGCTTCATCTGAACACATCGCACACATTCTGCAACATTACCATGTAATGTCGCAATATTTCCCAGCGTTGTTCAAACGTATACAAAACCATATTCGTTCAGCGGAAGGATTCACGAATTAAGCACTAGTTGAAAAACAAACGTTAGATGGCAGACCCGATTATATTAATCTGAAAAATTTGACACTGTCGTTTGATACACAATGTAGATTTTCTGAATATGATTTAATAAGGGAACTAGCCATCTAGCTTCCTTTCAAAGCTACGAACATTTTTATAATTTTTTTTAACTAAAAGTTTTTTAAAATAATTTTTCTAAATTATAATCATTTTTTGAATCTGAGCCTAATATATACGTATGTGTAATGTGTTAATTTGCTGTAAAGCTTTTTAAGTTATATCTAACAAATTATTATTTTTGTTACTAAATTAGAAACGAAATAAATAAATAAAACTAAATAATAATTGTTCGAAAAATGGCCAAAGAACTTCAAGAAAAATAAGAAAACAAAAAACTTTAAATATTACACAAAAAAGTATGCTTCTATTGTTTCTCAGAAATTAAATCAACTTATTACACAAAAACAATGACCACTACCAAGCTAAGGTCTGAGAATATCGATAATAACAACTTTTTTTCATAACAGACCACAAAGATGTAGTATAAAACAGAAAAGTTATACGTCTGTTAGACGCACCCTATCTATTTGGGGATTTAGTGGTACAATTTTGTACATACAAAAATTAAAATATCAAATGACTCCATTAGTCTGAAAGCTTTAGAAATCTTCAGTAGAAAAGAATTTAAAACAAAAGTTATTTATATTAAACCTTCCGTGATACTGAAGATATTTTCAACAATAGCTTCTCAATCTATTTCGTATTTATTAGCATGTAAAGAACAATATTAAATTTCAATATTGCAAATTGAACAATTTCATCTTAACGAATATTGCCAGATATGAGTAAAAGAAAACAAAACAAAAAAAGTAAAATATGCAAAAATTCTTTTGCTTTTCATTTATCCCTCCATTTTAAAATATTTTTGCTTCAGTATTTTTATGAAAAGAATTCACTCTATTGCTTAGCCAACAACATTTTCTATTTTCAGTATATTATCTTTTTTATACGTTTCCCACATTTTCGTACCAATTTTTTTTTATTATTTTTTTGCAAAACAATCATTTCGTACATAAGAAATACATACACACTAACATTGTTGCTGAAGACAATAAAATTGCAAAAAAGTGGCTTAAGTTAAAAGGTTTCCATGGATAATAACAATTACGGATTAGGAGCATAAACTACTCTAATGTTAAATGAAAATATTTTACAAAAGCAATGGCTTGGAAATAATTCCCATTTAGCTTAAGCTGTTTTACCTACATTTAGTTGGTTGACTAAAAAAAGGAAACTTGGAAACAAAGAAAATTCCAAATATAAAAGGAAATGGAAGAATCTGTAAAAAAAAGTTTAAAGTAAATTAAACACATATACAAATATATAAAATTATAATGTGTCTTCCATTACACAGTTCCAAAGTTTGATAGCGGCCCGTATGTGAACGCTAATCTGTCGAACTGCATATTATTAAGTCAGTTTGTTTTGACAAATCACTATGCTAAGCATATAGCGATCAATATCACGTGCAAGTGATAAACTCGTTTTACTAAAATAGGTGACCATAATTTTCATCAAACATTCATTTTCAGCGTCCAATGCTTACCTAAAAATATCACTGTTTGGTGTGGATTTTGTTCTGGCAGCATTATCGGTTCGCATTTTTTTTGAGAAAAACATTTGCCAGCCATGCCATCACCTTAAACGGAGAGCGTTATACTCGTAGGTAGATGATTATCAAGTTTTTGTCCACATTCAGGGCAACATGTGATTTCAACAGTACGGCGCTATGGGCACACATCTCTTGCCACATTGGACATATTTGTACAAGCGATTTGAAGACATTGTCCTTTAATGTGGAAATAATGTGAATTGACCACCGGAATTGTGTGACTTGACGCCCTTAGACTTTATTTTTTGTGTAGTTTTTTCAACTCATTAACGACCAAGGCTATTTACAAAATTGCAAAATGTTTGCATATACTTGTAAAATGCAAATAAGCAACAAACCACAGCGGTCCTCGATGCCAACATTACCCATACTATCGCTCGAATTCAAAGAAGTCATGGAAAATTAGACATTTCGATTGAGCGTCACACAGCGCAGCCATGGCGAACATTTTCAAAATAATGGCATCGATAGGTCTTTAAAACGAATAAAAAATTTCGATGATATCTCATACAGCCTTTGATTTTATTAAAATTTTAAAATAAGAAAGGCTTTATGAAACACCTTTTATTTTCACATACACTCTGCTTCAACAGGATAGAAACACCATATGTTTTTTTTTAAGTATTATAAAATACGAATGCAGAAACAAAATGCGAATAATTTTTTTCAAACGAATTTAAATGATACATTAAACCCAATCTCATTGCATTGGTACTCTTTTTATCTTTCCAGTCAAGCATAAAATTTTTAGTTAATTATATACATATATGATTATGGCCGTTTTATGAGAGCTTATCTATCTATCGGAGTATAATAGCAAATTTCGGAGTTCAAAAAGTATACGTGGGTTACTTTTGACAAAATAAGAGAAATATATGCGAAGTTACTGGATAAATAGGAATCCATATTATCGATCCATAATCTTAAATTGGACTCAACCGTGACATATGTAAATATATAGCGTTTTCGTAAAGTACGGTTTCCAAAACTCTTTCGATAACCATGTAACTAAGTGCAAATCAGGGCTTGTTAATTAATATGAGAATTAAAACACTTTCAATCAAATAATTAATCAAACATTAAGATAATTAACAACAACATTAACTTCATAATTTCCCAAAAAAAAATAATTGAACTGATAATCGAAAATCGCATTATATTACATTTTGGCACATCGATTTCCATCAAATTTGTATTACATCATTTGATGAACATATGATTTAAATTAAAATGTAAAAATTTTAATGTCCACTCTGAATGTCTTGAAGTAAATATAGGCTATGTAAAATTCAATAATTCAATAGTGGGCGGTACCACGCCCATACAAACTAAATATTTATTTGTCTATATCTTCAAAACGATAACAGTAAGAGTCTAATATTAAGTCCAAATAACTTCATAGTCAACACAAATCATCAGTTAAAAAGTGCCGAATAAGTGGTCATGACGACCATACAAAGCCTCCCATACCAACTAAAGTTTATGACCTTGGTCAGAATGACTTCATAGTCAGCACAGATCATCAGTCAAAAAGTAAGCAGAATTCGATAAGTGGGCTTGGTACCTCCCATACAAACTAAATATTAATTTTTGTATATATTGAGAATGGATAAATTTCTGAATTTGGTCTGAAAGACTTCGCAGTCAATAGAAATCATTAGACAAAAAATGGCCGAGATTGGAAAAATGGACTTGGCACCTTCCATTCATACTAAATGTACAATGTTTTATATGTGGAGAACAACAATTAGAGCTTCGCTATTTATTCACATCAGCCAAAAAGCGGTCAAGATTTTATAAACGGGTATTAAACAAAACACATCGGGTAAAAGATTCCTATTTATATATAAAAAATTATATAGCTGAAAAGCAGATTCTACAGTGTTTTTTCTGGATAGGCTATCTTAAATGTTTGGTTTTGAACCGGAAGGGAATAAAATGGGAAGAATAGTAGAAAAGTTTATGACTAAGATAGTAGTTAAAATAATAAATAATATACATCGTTGTAACGAAGCACGCCGGGTTTCAGCTAGTAAGCTACGCGGTGAAAATATATCGCTCATATACTTCAGTAGTGTCATAACTCAAAAAAGTAATTTTTTAGGAGATCTGTTTTAAATCTTAGATCTCGTATTATATAGCATTGATACACTTTGTTGCTCTGCTCTACATTTTTTACGAATTAACAAGAATTTTTTACGTTATATAGATCAACATATTGCGCACATTTTTAAATACTTAACTTACAAATTATGGTTTTTGAGTTGGTACATTATTGAAGTAAATGAGCGATATGTAATTGTTTAATGTTTGTTATAATTATTGATTTATGTATAAATAAAATCTTTGATAAAAACGCTACGAACATATTATTCAACCCAATATGTCGGTGTAAGTTATGGTGTAAAGTATATTGTTGCGAAAATAAGGTTGGGCACCACAGCGTTTATTACATCGTTAAAATAAATAAACAAAAGCTGCAAGAACAACTATACGTGCTGTTTACGAATAACCAAATCTACAACAACAACCATTAGCAGAGATAAAGTAAATAAAAATAACACGGCAACAGTGAAGTAAAATACCAGTTTAGTTGAAGCTAACTCAGTAAAGAGAGTTAAGTGTGGATAACCTTTGGTTGAAAAGGTTGTGATCGAATTTATAACTACGATTGGATTGGAATATCTTTAGGAAGAAAGGTCTGTCGAGTAATTGTTGTTGTTTACAAAGTTGTAAACAGACAGAGTAATTAAGAATAAAAATTGTTATTTACTTTAAAAAGGTTACAAACAGTGGTGCACATAACTATGTTGAATAAAGGATTTTTAATTAAAACCAAACACAGACTTTATTTTATTTTACCTACTATCTACGAACTCCTAAATACACGTTTTTAAAAAGGTAAAAACGTAACAATATATTTAGGACATAAAAAGGCAATTTGCTTAATTTTGTTGAATTATTTTTTATCATCGGTATAATTATATACACAACTAGAGTTGTATACCAATAAATTGTATTTGTCATAAAAAAAAAATTAAGAAATGCACACATTTTGTATGGGAAACACACCATTACAAGAGGACAACCTTATTTTATATATGCATGAGATAAGAATACAGATATAAATAGCATCTACACAGTGTGTTTTGTTCAGTACCCGCTTATTCAGTTCCTTCCGCTTATTAGCTGATGTGGATAGACAAAAAAGCTTTAACTGTTACCATTCTCCACATATGCAAAAACTATTTCGCCAAGTTATTGACTGATGATGCGTCCCGTCCAAGAAGTTGTTTAAACCAATTTTTAAAACTTTTACTATTATCGCTCTCAAAATATACAAACATTAATAGTTATTATGTATGGAAAATGCCACGCTCACATATTCAATTCCGTACATTTTAAAACTGACGATTTGTATTTGTAAACTTTTCCTTTTACCGTACTCAAGATATACAAAAATCAATATTTTCTTTGTATGAGAGGTACCATGCCCACTTATTCAACCCCGTTACCCCTTATTTAATGCAGAATTAAGAATACGTGCATTGAATCAGCGTCCCATATCTTATTCAAGCACCTTTAACAGGAGCAGAGATAATTGAATGACAAACTACAGCACTACCTGTTGAGAATTTTTCGACTTTTCTTTATTCTAAAACATTCGCGTAACAGTTATGAACAAAATCGCAGAAAAAAGTATTTAATTTGGTCCAGTCGGGTTTTAAGCATTCGAACAAACCATAATCCAATTCTATATATAAAGTTCAACTTTATCTAGATAACAAGAGCTTTTTTCACTTCGCGACTGATTTATTTATTCTTTTGTTGTTGCTAAAACAAACGATTATAACTATTTTTGATTTCGCTTTCTGTACTTATAATTGATATAATTTGTTGCTTTGTGACTTAGTTGTAAATATTTTCCATTTTAAAGAAATGGGCTCCTTCAAATTCAACAACTATGATATAACGAACTCTTTTACGAGAACTTAGCTTTGACAATATGGTTTAATTTGATTTCTTTTTTTTTCATTTGCCTAAAGCAAATAGTCAAAAAGGAATCAACAACAATTTAAAAAATGACTATGTACTGCACAAGCACACTCGAAAAGAAGAATTTTAATTGGTATGTAATGGCAGCATCTGTTGCCAGTAATTCATTTCTCTGACAAACTCGTCATACATCAATTGTCAAAAAAATATGAAAAAAAAATGAAAACTGGCAATTAACAAGTTTTGTGTATCTTTTGTCATAAAAAATAAGTTCTTCTATCAAAGTAAATATCAAGGAGTACAAAAAATTGAATACCAAAGGGTAAAAGATATGTTATAGTAGTATTACAATATATTTTTTTTTGTTCTATGGAAACAGTGATTGGAGACAATATAAAATTTTCTTCAAGAAAAATCTTTAAAAATATCTATGTCAAAACACCTTATTAATAACTGTACATAGTACGAGGGGTACTATTTATATTTAGGGAATAGCAAATAATAACAAATATTTTTAAATGAAAATGGCATTATTGGTTTCTCAAAGCAGTTTTTCCATTCCTCTCGCGATACCTTCAAAACTTGTTTTTTGGACGCTTCAGCTGCTTTTTCGGCACTCGTAAATCGTTGAACACGCTGTTTGCCTTTGAAGAAGAAGTCATTGGTTGCCAAATCAGTACAGTACGGAATATGTGACATCAATTCAATATTTTGACTGCTTAAAAATTCAATTGTTTGACGAAATAGGTAAGAGCTCGCATTATCGTGATCGAGAATGATTCGTCTTCGGCGGTTGGTTTTCGAACTTACACGAAGACTTACGGCAAACAAATGATCGTGTACCACTTGGATTTAACCGTCCTAGGTTGCTCAAGCGGAACTGCGGCCACATGAAGAAACAGGCGACCATTTGCTTCGCTGTGCCTTATCGGCGAATAACTTTTGTTGGAGACAGCACGTCTCGGAATATCCACACTGTTTTGTTTCCGGCTCACAAGCATATATTCATAATTCGTCACCTGTCACGTGATACATGTCTTTTGCAGAACCACGGGCGAACTATTCAATCATTTCCTTAGATCAAACGACACGAGCTTTTTTTTGAGCGTTTGATAAATTATGGGATATTCAACGAGAACAAATTTTCTTAACAACTTAGTGTTCGTTCATGCAAAATCGTATGTATTGAAGTGGAACTAATATGCAAGGATGCCTCTATTTTACAATATATCACATAACGATCTTGCATTATGAGTTTACGTACTGCATCGATGTTTTGTAGCACAACAACCGATTTTTGACGCTCCTCACGCAATTCGTCGGCAACCGAGCTACGACCATGATTTAATTCACTATACGAGCGATGTACTGTGGTGTTTGATGGTGCCTTATCGCTATACAAAGAACTGAGTTCATCAACTTATTAAGATATTCCACGCCGAAAGTTGTGAAAAATAATCCAACGAAAATCTTCTCTTGAAATTTCCATTATTTTTGCCTGATTGATTGTTTACAGCGAGTTACACTGTAAACAAAACAAATAGCACTTGTGCATCAAAAGGTTGTGAGTACTAAAAAATTTCTAACTTTATTAAGGTGTTGCCAGGTTATAGCTATTGAAATTAGCATTTCCAGTTCCCGAAATATTAATATTATCCCTCGTATAAAGTTAAATATGTGTCTGGAATAGAATAAAAGTGGATTGGTTTCGAATAATTATAGCGTTGATAATTTACACTTCCACAAAACTTGTTGTTTTGATTTGGAAAGTTTGTACAAAAATTACTGAAACTATGAATGAAAGCCTGAAACTTTCTAAGAACTCATAGCTTTTGTCTATATTAATTTTTTTATAACGCAGACTTTTGTGTCGCAGCTTAGAAGGAAGCTGTAAATCAATTTATATCTTACACCCTTAATAGGGTGATAGAGTATCCAGGCACTACTATACAAAATATATGAAAAAATTTGTATTTGAGTGTTTCATTTGAGGTTTTCACCTTAAATAAAAAAACTTTTTCTTATTTTTTTAATAAATATGCATACTAAATGCTCTTAAACAGTTATACCTATTTTTTATACATATATGAACTAAAGAACTGCATTACTGTATTCATTTCTTTTACCCACAGTGAATTCGACTAAACACTATTAAGTTACCATATTACTACACAGCATACACTAAATAAAGATTGTTAATAAGTGAAAGAAAAAAAATGTTATACTCACTTTAACGTATATACTATTCACTACACAATACATCAGTAAAAAATAAAATGAGTACAGCAAACTCAAATGATTCATTCACTAAAAAACATACATCCACTACTAAAAACATAGATATGTTTAAACAATAATTTTTCGTTTCTTTGTACAAATTCAAATACAAATACATACATACAAATATATTGTTATTTATGTTTTTTTACATTTACAAACGAAGAGCACAATAATCTTGTGAGAGCGAAAAAGTTTTTACTTTTATTTGTTCCTCTTTCTCCCCTTATTAGCAAACTCAAAACTGCTCTACTATGTACAATACAATCTATGTAAAATAGAATTAACTAAAAAAAAATTTGCACAGTGAACGATTTACTGTGTAGCGTCGTAAGTCATTCAATGATGTTCTTATTTAGTGTGCTCATAATTTTCTTTACAATATTTCAATAAGACCAGAGATTAATAAGTACAGAAATATTAAGAGCTTATCAAAGATTTATACACATTTTAACGCATTTCAAATAATGAATGAGATCACAACACTAATTCATTTGAAAATGATTGCACAATTTTGCTTTTATTGGCATTCACTCTGGTCTCTAATATGAACATTCTACCATAATGAAACGTAATTTTTTGCTCATATCTTCAAATCCTTTCGCTTTATTATTTTCATTTTTTACTGAAGAAACAGTAATTAACAGTAAGTAGCACGACACATAAATACATAATTCCAAGTAATTACAAGGGGGACTTCTCTCAATCAATGACCTGTACCACCCGATTCTATTTTCAGACTCATTTAACGCTGACTCCGAACGGCATATGCATTTGTTAGATAAGTTTTTCATAGCGTAAACACTCATAACCAGCCGCTAGGAAATATCGCTGTTGAAAATTATCTGATGGTTTGGTGAGGTACTGAACCGAGGACATCTTGGTTGGTAGGCGGGTGTCTTACTTACCATACCACAGCGGCACTATATTCAGTAAAAAATTTAAATTCATTTTTGTACCTTTACACTACTGGAGCTGGGTTTTTGAATGAAAAAAATAGAAACAAATTAAAACAATGACTTCCCTAAAATAGAATTTGAATAAAAGAGTTACCTTAAGGCAAGTTGAGTTAACCTTAAGGCAAAATTTGATCCTTTATAGTATTGCTTTCATTATGGTTCGGAAAAGAATTGCTCAAACAAAAAAAATAGATAATATGTAATACAGATATTTTAAAAATTATTTTCTCTTTTCTTCGAAATGTCATAATTTGATGAACATTTAATAAGTAAATTCTCAAAATAAATAAATTCTCAAAATTAATAAAACCGCAATAATGAAAGAAACGTTCATAAGAGTTCTTCTTCTCTTAAAGGTTGGAAGCTTAATAAGAGCAAGGTGGTTTTCGTATGGTGGTAAAATCATATTCGGATTGATGATAATTTTTTGTTAAGATATATATTTTTTTTTTAATTCGCTCGTATCTACATGCTTGAATTAAAAATTTTTTTCGAATTATGAATGTACAGCATAGGCTGTATCACTGAGTATTTAAACATATTTCAAAATTAAACTAATAAAGGATGCTTGCATTGATTTTCCGCAAATTGTGATTTAACAGATACGAAGTTATCTATTCGAAGTAGTTTTAGGTACTTCAGTAAAAAAAATTAAAATTTAAAACCGATTTCATACTATTACGTTTTAACCTTTTTAAAATATTTGAGTTCTTTTTAATTGCGTTAAAATAAAATAAACACCTCGTTGTTCTTTTGCAGTTTTTATTTTCTCACTTTATATTTATACAGTTTATCTTAATACAACAACTTAATATTCGTTTATACAACACTTTTATGTATGCCTAAACACCACTTTATTTTATAACAGCAAAACGATAACTATTCAACTCAAGCATATGGCGACGCCTTTTATATACAATTGACATTACTTCCGAATGTTCTTTTTCTTCCTACAACATTAGATATCCGTTAATTTCAAATTTAACACACAAAGATGGTCGAATTGACAATGATGCCAAATACACAAATAAGTACAGCATTGCCATAGTGGCACGACCCAGTGTTACCAAAATCCCACAATACAGTCTTAAAGGCTGATGTGATGTATTTCTTTTCTTTAAGGTATTGTTTATTTTCGTAACAATACAAAGGCGGGTCAATAAATCATTTCAGCATAGTCTAGTTTGAGATTATGTACAGAATATTTAAGTCCAGCGTTTCTCCAATTTTTTTATCCCTTTCAAAAATAAAGTTTGTCGAGGGCATCAAAGTATTTGTATGTAAGATGATTTCATTGATGAAGTTGAATGTCTTTCAGGCGAGACATTTTCTTAGGTATAGAAACAAGAAACAGTCACTCTAAGCTAAATCCGGAGAATAGGGTGGATGAGAGATCAATTCGTCTACTAATTCATGGATTTTTGCCTTGAAAATTTCACGTATGTGTGTGTACCCTTGCATTTTCCTGGTGAAAAAGAACTTTTTCTTGGTCAAATCAGATCGTTTCTTATTAAATACTAATTAAATCGACTCAATAATTTGGAATTAAATTCGGCGTTGATTGTTTTTCTCTTTTGAAGTTATACTACGTGCATTTAAAATATATTCGCCATGACTTTATTAGCCTTTTTTGGCGTTGATTAACCGCGAGAAACTAATTGTTTTGACTGCTGTTTGGTCTCAGGTACATTGTGTTGGATCCACGTTTCATCCACAGTTACGACTCGTCCATATTCTGCGAAGTTGTGGTACGATGACTTTTGTGGTCGATTGTGAGCTAAGGCTGCACCCATCTTACAAAAAGCTTTCTCATACCCAAGTAAACATTCAAAATGAAAACCCCTAAGCCATAGAGCCACTCAACCGATGTGCAGAAGATTTTTTAACTTTTTTGTTTGTACGGCCACAACGAAATTCACTAAACGAATTACAATTTTAATTGATGGTTCAGAGTTCCCACAGTATTTATCAAGCTTAGCCTTGTTCAGAGTGGTGGTTTTTTATTCGCAAAAAATAACCCTTATTGATTTAAGAGGCGGAAGATTCAAAGTGTCACGAATTTATTTACTTCTACCATCTATAGTATTGTAGCTGGTGTAACTAATGAAAGCCAAATTATAAACATACTCGTATGTATGTTCTAAGTTATATATTGTTATTATGTTTCCGATAATTTTAATTATACGTATTATATACATATGTATATAACTATATATGAATATTTACATGTATATAGAATAGAAAATATAATTTACTGCCGTTATCCCATACATTTATGCATAAAAATACATTTAATGGGAACAAAAAAATTTACTTCATTATTATCTAACTCATAAATCAAATTTCAGCAACAACAGCAGAAATAACCATTTCTAATAAGAGAAAAAAATCGTATATTTTATAGTCACATTCACTTACTTGATACTACAACAGCAATGACAAGAAAGAAGAATTATTTTGATTCTGTTTTTTTTTCCTTTTAGATAATTGAAATGGAAATTATGGTTTCTCTCGTTTTCTATTTATAGATATTTTTTTCTGACTTAAAGATAATGTTTAATCTTGAAATGGAATTTAAGTAAAATTATCTAAAATATTTAAAAATAAAATGTAGATGAAAACTCGAGTTAAAACGTTTAGATATTTTACTAGTGAAAAATACTCTATGAATACTCTTCGATACGCTAAACACGGGGACTTCTCTCAGTCACTGAGCTTCACCCGGTTCTATTTTTAGACTCATTCAAAGGGACCTACAGTTTAACGCCGACTCCGAACGGCAAATGCATTTAGAGAAGTTTGCAATAGTAAGTAATACTCATAACGAGTTGAAAAAACGTTTTTCTTTTTGTTCTGATGGTCTGGCCTAATATTGAACTGAAGACCTTCTGGTTGAAAGGCCGGTGTCTCACCTACCATACCACACACGCAAATTTTATATTTTTTACAAATTTTTTTAGAAATAAATTCTTCGTTACTTTTTAAATTTGCTAAAATGATCCTGAATTGACGCACTGTTCATATAAAAATGTCTAAACTAAAATTGGAATGTGTCAGTTATGGCTTGAGCTGGCAAATTAATCTAAACTAATCTATGATAGTTGAACCTTAAAGTAACATTTCACGATAAAGCAAATAGAAGAAAATTTCCAAACCTTTTAAGAAAAACTTTATAATTTTCAAATAACTTTTAAAACAGTTGTTAAATTTATAAATAAGATGGACAAATAAATATCCTTCGTTATACTTTAAATTCATTTCTGATTCTTTAGTTAAATTTGGAAGTTGGTATAGGATTAATATTTCCAAATATTAAGAGAATTAACACAAACAAAATAAATCCCATCAGTAGAATACACTCCATATAGGAAAATTTTGAAATATGGGAATTAATAACAGAATATGATGTCGGGCAAATGTCGGTAAACGTCCGCTCGTTTCGCAAAATTTTGATACACATGTTGCAATAAAGCTTCGCTTATCTCATCAAAGCAGAGCCGAATTTCATCTTTCAGAGTGTCAACTATTTGTGGTTTGTTCACGTAAAACTGGTCTTTCAAATGGCCACAGAGAAAATAATCCAGCGGCGTTAAATCACAAGAACGAGGCGGCCAATTGACATCGCCAAATCGAGATATTACGCGACCGGGAAATTTCTCATGCAATAACTGAATAGTTTGTTTCGCTGAAAGGTCACTGATGTCAATATTAGTCGATTGTGTCCCCAAAAAATTGGTTATCATGGTTTGCTAGCGCAAGGAATTCACGGTGATAGCGTTTTCTTGCTTTAAAAAAAAAAAAAAATTACGCGCCCATGATTCCGCCTAAGCACAAGCCGCACCATACGGTCACTATCTCTGGATGTAATGGTTTTTTGAGGACTGTTTGTGAATTTTTTGAGCCCATATGCGACAATTTTTTTTTTTTTTTTTTTTTTTTGGCCTCATCTCTAAAGATTATTATGTTGAAAAGTGCGTTGTTTTCGTGCAGTTTTCCAAACAGTCAATTCACAAACGTTCGAAGCAAACAAGAGTCGGTTGGCTTTAATTCTTGAATGAGCTGAACTCTATAAGCGTGAAGATGAAGATCTTTATGCAAAATGTTCCGCAAAGTTCCTTTGGTAATGCCCAATTGATGCGAGCATCGACAAGTTGATGTTCCAGGCTCATTCACAACACTTTGCTATACAACGGTTATGTCTGCATCACTACGGCTCCTACGAGTATATTGTTTTGATCTATTGTCAACAACAGCACCGTGAGGCTCAAACTTAGCAATTACGCACAGCCGTTGCTGAAGTAAGCTGATTATGAGGAAAACCTGCTCGAATTTTACCATTTTGATAGCAAATTTTCACAATTAAAATTGACAGCCAATCTACTTCCTAACCTCAAACTTGTCCACCCTTTTTTTAAAGGTCTTTTATTTGGTGAGCTATTTTACAGTAATAAGCAAATCATGTAAGACTTGATATATACAGGTGTTTTAGTCTTCATTAAAATTCAAACAAAATACTAAAGTAATCACATGTATATTACTATGCTATAAATATTTAAACATATATTTATTTACATCATATACATATCTATATACAAAATTATTTTCTAAAAGAAAGGTCTAAAACTTGATATCTTTTCAATCTATCAGGCTTCTCAATAATTTCATAGGATGACAAATGGATGGAGTTACTAGCAATTTTTCCATATAATTTTTATTCAATAACCTCCAAACGATACGTGTACAAATCTTACAGCAATCTGACTATTGATTAGTGAGTTATAGCATTTTGTAAGAAGCAACTTTCATTATTTAAAAAAAGTGGAAAAAAGTTAATTTTAGTTTTGATAAAGCATTGTTTTTTGATAAAAAAAAAACAAAATTACAGTGAAACCAAACAATAGCTTGATAAACATTATCCGAACTCTGCTGTATTGAAACAAATGGCTGGTACATGGTCGCACCAGCACAAATAATGTCTCCTGTATATTTATACAGTGTATATTTACACTAAGGTATTTTACACAGTTGGTATTCGGAACTTCTATGCCATTTAGAAACTTGGATTCCAATCACCTTTCCTAGCAGTGAACGTAATATGCATAGAGTTTTCATCATTCACACAAATATTACATTTCCTAAGCCAAACTGAAATAAAGGGTGGGCAATTTAAGAGTTGAAATTTGAACCAGCAGTTATTTAAAATCTGGCAATACTTATGTCATTCTATTCTGTCACAAAATTCAGTATATTAACTCCACTGAACGAAATAAAACGATTTACGCTTGAGCAACGTTGGATTTATTGGAAATTTATCATCATTTCAAATCATCTTTTCGGATGAAACTTATTTTCATCTTGGTGGTGCGTATTTGGGGCTCAGAAAACCCAAATCCTTTTACCGAAGCCAATGCAACCATTATGAGTGAGTATTTGGTGCGGCTTGTGAAGCGGAGGCATCATTGGCCCATATTTCATATTTCGCAACAATTACGGTCAATGGAGACACCTATCACACCATGATAACCGACTTTTTTGTGCCCGCTCTTTATGGTATTGATGTGAGCGATGTTTGGTTTCAGCAGGATGGTGCAATTTGAAACACATCTCCTGCCATAATTGATATATGGCATCAAACGTTTGATGGCTGCGATTTGACAACGTTGGACTATTTTCTTAAAGGTCAACACACATACACTTTCGATAATTGGTCCGATCAAATGGTATACTGTGAGGCCAGCCGCGGTAGCCATATAGACAAAATAATATTTCATTTCTAACGGGAACAATTTTGCTTCACAACAAAAAAATTAATTTGGAAAAATTTTAAACCGTTTTTGTTTTCTTGTTTGCTTAAATTTAAGCTTTCAAATGGCCCATTCGATATTATCAGCGAAGATATGACGAATTTGCTTTTGGAAACTATTTTGTATAGAAATTTAAGTGTTATTATAGGATTTTTTCAATTTTTACCCATCACTTTAATAAAATATTTAACTTATTCTTAATATGATTTATTTGAAAGCAACTTTTCCTTATTTTAAAATTTGTTTCACTTTATATTTAATTGAAATTAAGAAAAAAATCCACACGAAAGGTCTACCACACTTTTTTATTTATGTTATAAAAAGTAATATTCCTTACAATCATTTAATTATACAAAATAATCCCATAAAGCTTTTTATTATAATTTGTATTTCATTTTTTATTTACCATAAATAAATTTATTTTATTTGCGTATATCCACTTGTTTAATAAATGCAGGATATGTTCAATAATATTGTTGTTTACTTAACACTTGCTCTTTTAATGCATTTGCAGATAACTTTTGCATATTTTTTATTTTAAAAATTAAATGGTTTTCATATATCATACATCATCTTTTTTCTTATTTAATGTAAATATTAATAAATTATTATACGATAGGTATGAGCATTATAACGATAATCTATATTAGTCATACTCTCTGTTGTTTTAATACAAAGAACAAATGTACATACACTTCTTAATAATATCACTTTTTAATAATACTATTTTTTTGTTTAATTTCATTTGCTTTATAGTAAACAAATCGCAAAATATTTCTTTATTCGATTTTAGTTTTAAATTATTTCATTTTATTTTTAGGAGTAACTTCATTTTTATAACTCTTTAAAGCTTTGAAAAAATTTTTAATTAATCCCTTAGGAGCACATTTTCTTTTTTCATTAATTCCTATAATTTTTATGCTTATTTTCAAAGCATCTGTTTTAAATGTATCCTTTTTTAATCCACAAAACATGTATATCCTTTAAAAGCCCGTTTCTATTCTTTATGATTCTTTGTTGCACGTAAAATGTAAACTAACTCGTTTCTAACTTCAACATGCGCTTTTATAGTTATTCAAGAAAGCTTACCTTTCTACCAAAAGCTTAAAGAGAGTAAAAGTTTATCCGAAAAGAGAAAATAGCTGCGATTAACACACAATATGGATAACTGTAGTGAGATTTACCGGTTAAATATTTGTTTACATTAACTAAGCACGTGCTTTTAGAAAAGATTTTGTTTTTATATTGATTTTTTGATAAGCAATATAAAAAGAATAACAATTTACATAAACATAAGCACGTGTTTAACTAAAGCATATACTTCGAACTGAAATAAGAAAGCAACAAAGCATTTCAACACAAATATTTACAGATATATTAGACTTATTTAAAACAATATATTATTATAGTGCACACACAGAAATAAAATTATAAATATTTATGCCATATGTCATGTTATAATGATGTTCAAAGCAATTGGATTTAATTAATAGACTATTAAAAGGTGTACATACGTATGCATATTTAGCGAGGGACGTTTTTTAAATGCAATTGCCTAATAACTCCACATTGGTAATACACATTTTTAAACAAAGACTTTGGGTTTCGTGCACTTATAAAGCATCTTAAAAACATTACAGGGAGTGTGTTTTAGATCGCCGAACGTACTGTCCTACTGTGCTCATTTTTTGACATCTAATAGATTGACTCATTAACAGCGCTACCAAATTATCATGATTTACTTTGAAAATCAGTCGCTAATTCGCGCAACTTAGACGACACAAATGTGTTCAGCGATGAGGCATAGTTTTAGCTTAACGGGTTTGCTAATAAACAAAATTGCAACAACAGACACCATTACATACAGAAAAATGCTTTGCTTAGTGCGGCTTACAACAGGATTGGCAAAAAAAAAACGCAACCCACCAGATTTTATTGTGTTTTTTGATGGGCTTTCTAGAGTTTTACTGGGTTTTATAACTGCTTCGAAATTTCGTTCAAGTCATAATATATTTGTTGTTTGTTTATAAAATCTGGTGGTTTAGTATTCATTGTTCAAATTCCGTGGTCGCAGAAAACTGCAATTACTTTGTTTGAATCATGCATTATGAGAAACACGATCGAAATATAAGGACAGACATGTTTAAGTTATTCTTTTGCATGACAACACCCGTCCTCATGTCGCAAAAGTTTCAAAACAATTATTACAATAGAAACGATCAAATGCCGCATCCGTAGTATTCCCCGAATATTGCTCACACCTCTTTATACGAGCTTTCTTTACATGGCATTTAACCATAACGGCCTGTCTGAATTGTGGGACACATTCGCTTTAAGTGCAAATTATCTCGTTCGTTTTTTAACAAAAAGTTTAAGAGAAACAAACTCATAACATATTCATCTCGTTTAAAGGCATTTCTATTTACGACCTGTATTTTCAGAAACAATCTAGGCCGTACAAAGAGGCATCTAAAGTGCAGTACCAACACAGTCAATAAATAAAACAGAAAAATTACACGTTGCGACAAAAATGAACGAAGTTGAAATACTTAAGAAATTATACTATTTTTCTGATAAGCGCTGTCGAGTAGAACAAGAACCTGTTTTTATTATTTTCAAAACACTTCCAAAATCTCGAGTTACGGAAAAAAATCAATTTTTCTGACCTTAATTCATCTATAAGGTAATAATTCAGCTGAATATTACCCGCTTTGGTCCACTTAGGTCAAAAATCCACATTGTTATGAAGCTCACTATAATGACCCCGGAAAAACGCGCCTACATGACCACCAAGTCTAAGCCGGCTTCGATAACGAAGCTTTAGATACAAACCACTTGTACAGCAGTTTGGGGTCAATATGGTGTATTCGCAGGACCCTTAACCTCAGCCTCGATAGCGTCGGACATTGTAGAAGCAAGAGCCTTGAACTTACTATCTCCTCCTCAGAGCAATATCTGCTGTTAAACCACTATGCCCAAGACGGATCGCATGCCTACCCATTATCATACCAACAACAGCTGAAACTCTTTGTCTTTGTAGTTTCTTAGAAGTGCTAATGTAATCATCTGGATGAAATTTCTAATTATTATGACTATAAAGGACTATTACTAAGACGTTCAATATCAGAAGCAAACAAAATTATTTGTCATATTTAGTCTTGCCACTATATGTAGAATTCTACGAAAATTGACGGAAAATTTTTGTTTTATGTTATAAAACTTTACTAATTGCTCGCAATCATATTTGTTTTTTATAAACGAAAAGCAGACAAACATAAGAGTCTACACAATCAGTTACAAGCTATTGTTATAAGAAACTTAAGAATAACAGCAAGACGACAAGAATAAATTTACTGTGAGTGTCAAAATAAAGTGTACACGGACATTTTTTACAATTAAGTTTTAATCTTAGACCACTAAAAAGGGATGTTAAAATATTAGACGATATTTTAGCTACATCGGATGCAAGCATTAAGGCCAGTACTACATGGAAATGGTTTCTATGCTAGATTTAAAATACAACAGTAATTGAATGTGCAATTTCGAAAAGCTCACGTGTCCCAATATTTAGAGTTTAGAGGAAATGAAAAAAACTAATTATTTTGTAATGAAGTATAATAGATCACAAAATTTTATACGGATTCTATTTTGGGGCTAATTTGTGACCGAAAATTACAGAAGTATTTGGATATTGACTTTATTGGGTACTTGAAAGCTTTTAGGACACAATGATACGAATAAGTGCATTTGCCAAAATAAGCGAGATATGCCCTTTTCGAAATTGCATACTCAATTTAGAAGTGACTTCACGATTATGTAAAAAATATAAAACCAAAAATGTTTCCTTCTGGAACAATGTTCTATTAAGTGATGACTTCAAATTTCATGTGTATGGTCAGACAAAAAGAAATCACAAAAATCTGGAGAACTATATACGAAGAATTTTCAGAACAGTATTGTATATTCACGAAGAAGCTTGGTGAGGTTTTGTTATTATCATGGGAATACTTAGTGGAAGTCTGATTTTCATACAAAGTACTGCGAATGAAATAGATTCTTTAAACATATTCAAAACACAATTCGAAGAAATCAGGCGTGATTTCTTTAATAAGATAATGATTCTAATCACACTGCAGGTTTCTCTTTGGCACTTCAAACCAACGGTAGTATCCATCCTAATACCCGAATTTAACCCCAACCAAACAGTTTCGGGAACATTTTTAATCATGAAATTAAAAAGAACCAATTTGTGACAACAAGAAAAGAATGCCTTATAACAGAGGAATGACGGAAAATTTTATCTGAATTTAAAAAAAATAAATAAATTTTGGAATCTATTCCTGAAGACTAGTTGCGGTTAAGCACAAGGGAAAGGAAACGAATACTAGAATATTGTCTCCTTTAAGAATTGTTTTCTTATACACTTTTTTTGACGCGTTATATGGTGCACCTTTCATTTTTGTTACGTAAATTTTGTTGTAGTAAGACATCTCTTGATGTTTTTTAGGAATTTTGTAAAGTCTCGCAAACAGTGTAGAACAAATAAAATGTTTAAATTTATTGTATTTTAAAAGACTGAAATAAAAACTAAATTGGTGTAAAAATATTGTAAAAATATTGGTAAAGAATGGTTATTCATATCATTGGTAGATATATATCAATTTTGGTAGATTTTTGAAAATATTTTGGTAGAATTAAATTTTTTTAGAGACACTACTTTCATATTATTTTAATGCTTGTTGTGCGTTCAAAATATTTGGTAGCGACCTTACCTTTTCTTATTTTTTTAATAATTTTGTAGAATTAAAACATGAATTATATTTAAAAAAAAGCAATACAAAACTCTAAGTTGTGTAAAAAAAAAAAAATTCAATAAAATGTTCGAGCTGAGATGAAGTACTATGAATATGGTTCAAATAAATGTCTTATAGATATCATAATGAGGCCCTAGGGTTTAATAACATACATATGTGCCTTGATTTTTTTATTATTAAGTTTCTTTTCCTCTTTTTTCTTCAAAGGAAATTTTCTAAAAATTATTCAGTAAATTTTTTTCATACGTAAATATAAAATAAACATAAAAACAGCACAGCAACAACAAAACAATAAAAGGGCAGTAATAAAGAATAAAGAAAAAATCTCATAAAAATAAAGCAATAAAGTATTTTTGCAAGTACAACAAAACAAACAAAAAAATACAACAGGTGTTTAGAAGATAGATGTGTATCTTAAGATACTAGACGTAGCAAACAGAAGAACACAAGCGAAAGAAAATATACAAAATTATGCACAGATACAAGCTCGTACTTGTACACGTTTTTAATAAAACCTCAGATAAGGCACTGTTACCAAGAAAATGTGAGGCAAACATAAAATTAATGAGCTTTTCCGGTTGTCTGGAGAGGAAAAAGTTGAAAATAATTTCCTTTTATTTTTTTCTATTATTTGATTAATGCAGAAAAGCTTATAACATATAAATCGAGATATAATATTGGACATAGTTTGTGGAGTTTGTTTTTTAAAGAAAACTTATTTCTTTTATATGAGAAGCATGGCATTTGAAATATTTTACAATTTCTCAAAAATTTACCTTGCACTACAAAAGGTGGGCTATTTAGAAGTTTAAATTTAAAAATGCAATACAACAGAAACGTTTTGAAATTTTGCCAAATTTATTTGTTTGTTGTGAAGTACAATTGTTCCGGTTAGAAATGAAATATTATTTCATTGATATGGTTGCCGCGGCTGCCTGACAATACCACATTCGATCGGACCAATTTTCGAGAACTTTTTCGAGCTTATTCGTGATGCAAATACCGAGATACGACCCCATACTCTCGAAAAAGTTTTCGAAAATTGGTCCCATCGAATGGGAAACTGTGAGGCCAGCCGCGACAGCCAAATGAATGAAATAATATTTCATTTATAATCCAAACAATTAATTTGGCAAAATTTCAAAATGATTTTGTTTTATTTTATTTTTAAATTTAAACTTTTTAATTGCCCACCCTATATAACATCTACCGTTCGGAGCCGGTGTTTGTAGGTCTGTTTCAATGAGTCTATAGTTGATCATTATTCTAAATATACAAAAAATTATTATTTATTTGCAGAAAATGGGAAAAAGTTGTTGTTATTCAAGTCTGCACACCTTTTCTGATCTCCCAATAAAATAATCGGTACATTGGGCATACGAAAAATTGAGATTTTAAAACCGTATTCGACAAAACCGAAAAAATCGGTTAAAATCGGTCGAATTATAACCGCTGGATCTCCCTAGTATCACATTAATCTTTTTCTTTTTATTTTCAAATAAACTCCAATATGTTACAGGACCTTTGCATATATTTTCCTTCTTTTCCCTAAATTAAATTTACTAACAAACAATTGTGTGACATTTAATTTAAGAAAATAATAACAAATAAAATTAATACATTATTTTACATTAAATCCAATTCATTATAAAGATATCCTTTAAACTATTCAATTCTAAAATAAATTGTAACAAAAACAAAAGCATTATCCCAAATATTCTGTGATGCCTATGCATAGAAAATAGTTCGCCCCCATACACTGCCACCATAAATATAAATGAACAATCGAAAATGTACAAGCGAATGAATAAGAGAATGTTTTATGCTTTAAGGGTTGTATAGATGCATATTGAAACAAAAACATATGGCTGGTTGTTGCTCCAAGTTGTACCACAATTGATGCAGGTGGATGAACGAAAATGCTATTAAGGCAAAATGTCTTTCTAATTTATGCAACATAAACGAGTTTAAGGAGTTTTTCTTTTTACATACGAGTATTCAAGATTGGCTCGTAAGGTACAACGTGATATTAAAACTTGTTGTACGACTATAGTCTTAACATGCACATACTTATAACAAACTATGATTAGGTAGCCACATACTTACGTATAATGCGAAAATAAAGTATATTTTTTATTTTCGCCGCATCCATATTAACTAACTACTATCTTAGCTATGATTTTTTCCCTTTTTCCGCAATTAATTCGCTTCCACTTTTAAGCAGTCTTCAAACAAATAAATATTCATATTTATATATATGTTACATAAGATATTGTTACGTTTTTACCCTTTAAAAACGTTTATTTATGAATTCGTAGATTGCAGTTTGAAAAAAATAAATCTTGTGTTTGGTTTTTAATTAATAATTTTTTATATAAATAGCTTTGTCTGCCTCTGTTCGTAACCATTTCATGAGCAATACCAATTTCTATTCTTAATTTCTTTTTCTGTTTACAAGCTTGTAAACAACAATAATTACTCGGCAGATCTTTCTACCCGATCGTTGCTACAACTTAAGTTCTATTACCAACTTTTCTAACCAGAGGTTATCCACACTTAACTCTCTTTACTGAGTTAGTTCCAACTAAACCGGTTTTTACTTCACTATTGACTTCACGAGTTCACTCCTTATAAACTCTTCGCACCGAATTTAAACTAATAAACTCTACTCGTTGAGCTTACTTCACTTAAACTTATTACACTGAGTTTACACCAACAAACTCTCTTGATGCTGAGCTTACACATAAACTGTCCGCATTGATGTGTTATATGAAAAGCGTAGCTGAGTAAACGATACTTCGAAAGCTTTCGAACTTCTAAATATTTCAAGCAGATTTCATTTCCTTCTTGTACTCTCTTTTTAGTTCTTCTGAAGCCATGTAAATGTAAGCAATTACTTTTTTCAGTTTTGTTGCTTTTTTGGTGTTTATTATTTGTTTTCCTTCCTGCCTATTTTTGTTGTTGCTGTTTATTTTTATATACTACTTTTCTGCTTTTGTTGTTGTCGACAGTTTGGTTATTTGTGAACAGCACATATACATATCATAATGAGTGACGAGGCACATTTTCATTTGAATGGTTATGTGAATAAACAGAATAGTCGGTTCTGGGCAATGGAAAAATCTAAAATTTTTCATCAGTCGCCTTTGCATCCATTAAAAGTGACAGTCTGGTGTGTAATTTGGACAGGAGGAATCATTGGACTTTACTTCTTTGAAACTGAAAACGGCGTAACGGTAACTGTCAATGGGGAGCGATATCGTGATATGATTGAAAACTTTTTAACACCACAACTGCATGCTTTGGGCTTGACTGACATGTGGTTTTAACAAGATGGTGCCACATCGCATAGAGCCAGGATTACAATAGAATTACTTCGATACCTCTTTCCACAACACATTATTTCAAGGAATGGTGATGTTGAGTGGCCTCCACGGTCGCCTAACTTGACTACTCCGGACTTATTTATGTGGGGATATCGGAAAAGCAAGGCTTATGCAAACAAACCAGAAACGCTGGAGCAACTCATACAAAATGTTCGTGATGAAACCAATGAAATACGCCGTAAAATGTGTGAGAATGTAATGAAAAATGTGCTCAAACGGGCTCGCATTTGTGAGGCTAACAGAGGCGGGCATTTATCTGATTCTGTATTCCATACATATTTGCCGACATTAAATAAAAAATTTATCAATATAAGATCCATTCTCTTTCATATAATCAAGTTAGTTGTAGTTGTTTAACAAACGATAGCTGTTCCCAAACTTAACTTTCGTAACAATATGTATATACAGTAGTGGGTAAAAGTGAGCACATGTTTAGAAGTTGAACTAAAAAATTCCTGTAAAAAATAAATACGCAATCAAGTAAAACAAAACTTTACAAATTTATTCATTAACATCAACAAAAATTATCAAATTAAAATACTGGAATGAGAGACAGTCCATTTTATAAAGGCATCCTCATACGCTAAATTATACACTTTTCGCTTAACTATAGAGGAACTTATATTTTGAACTCCCCTTTTAAAGCTCGTTATTGTTTGCATTAGACATACTATCTATAAAATTATGCCAAAAAGTTAGAGAAATTTGGTTGCATTTGTATTATAATCGTTGCCATAGTTCCAGCATATTCCTCGAAGCCTATTGACAATTTTTGGCAATTTTTTGTTATTGTCCCAAAATTTTTGATTGGACCGGGATTCGGGTTTTACGCTGGCCAAACCATCGGTATGTCTTGGATTACCATCTTACTCAAAGAGGACTTCTTTTTTTTGGTAAGGGCTCATGACTACAAATTTTTAAACACACATACATACTTACTTTGATTAAACTTTATTTACTCCGCGTTTTTTTCAAGGTTTTTGTTTTGTTCCTTTATTAGCCTACAGCATATGGCCGCAACAAAAATTTTCTGAAAAATTTTATTGTAACAGTTTCTTTCTATAACTTATTATTATTTGAAAGCTCCTTCGGGCGGTCTAGACTGCGACTACCTTGAGGGTTTCATTTTAACTCTTTTCTAGCTATGCTTAACGGTGATTTTCTTAGAATATATTCAACCGACTGCCATTGTTTTATCGGTATTTGTGGTAAAACAGCTTCCTAAATTGACATTGCCCGTGGCCAAAATAATTGCAGTCAAATATTTTGCAGTCATTTTTTAACCAACAACTGTGCGATGTTAATTATGTTCACATAAAATTCGATCTTCCAAGTAGTATGGATAGCGATCATCCTTGTATAACGCCATCAATAGTTGTAAATGGTTCACTTGTATGGCACTCCTTTGGTAGTGCTTTCATATCCTGAAACGTTTGATAGAGATTGATATAAAACAAATTTTATTTGTTTCTCAATAACTCCATAAGTATTGGTTACATTAAAAAATTATGTTAAAATGACTTAAAGCTGGCATAGTTTGGTATTTTTCAACATATAATGTAACGAAATCGAATAAGTCATTTCAAAGTTATCATAAGATATGTGAAGCAGCCTCTTCAAAAATCTCACATTTTAGAAAATAAATTCTAAAAAAAAAAACTTATCCAAATAATCTGAAATGCTAATGATTTTTGAAGTTAGGCGACCATAACGCATCAAAAACATATAGTGGCTATCCAAAGTTAAAAAATTTTATTCAATTTGTTGCATAGTGTAATTAATGCAAATAATTGATTCTTATTTCAATTGATTGATAGTTTTATTTTATTAAATATTTTTAATGGTTTTTAAAAGTAACTGACTTTCAATATGATCCAAGCTAAGATTCGCATGTACGATAGCTTTTTTTCAAAGCTATTGATTGAATGAACTGTTTTTAAATTTATAAATTTTACGCTTAATACACTATCTATTTACAGTAAGCCCACAAGGAATTTGCTGTCCTTGGATGTAGAAAGCAGGAAGGCCTCAGAAATTTTGAGTTTTTCGATATAATTGTATTTGAAAATATTCGACGTAACTCTGCCCTAACGGGCCTGGCAATGTGTGAACTTGCCACACTTTGTTGAAACCACGCAAAACTAAAAGAAATTATCTTTCAGAGCAGTTCAAGAAAGAAAAATTCCTTTCACATTTTTAAATATGTAGTTACAGTTACAGTGAGACCGCCTTCTTCAAAAATGTATGACCAGATAACACAATTTGATGATATTATACATTACACTGTGAGTTGAGCTCTGTGCAATTTTCTCTGTTGAAAAATGTGTGGATTTGATTCAGAAGTTAAGAAACCTCCTTATTGTCCAACTGCTGGAGTCGTGTCCCTGAAAGTGCACCAAAAATCCCATTGGGGAGATATTATTGACTTACGTGTGTGATAGAACCGAGTTTCGTCTTCCAAATTTGGCATTTTTACTCGTACTTAATTCAGATAAGGATCTTAAATTGAAAAATAAAATTCAACGGATAACTCAATTTAAAAAAGTTACTACACATTATTGCGGTAGCGCGTTTCATCAGGCACCCTATATTTTCATTACATTAATGTATATGTATTTTGGAACTTTAAAAACAAATCCATTCCAAGTATAATACATTTCTATATATTTTCAATCATCAAAGCTGTTCAGCTCTTTCTAAGATAGTCTTCAGATGTTATAAGAAATTCTTAAAAATACAAAATTTGCTTCATTTGTCGTTGTAATTTCTCCTCCTTTTGCCACAAACAAAAACAAAACATAACTAAATTAACTCATTAAATTTAGTACATAATCACACGTATTCAATTCCTCATAGTTGTTTATTTTATTAGTTCAAGATAAATTGTTGAGTCTAAAATCACAAAGGCTAGTCGGTAGTACAAGAAATACTCCAGTTTAAAATTCTAGAGTTATGATATCGAATATATTTAATTTTAGTTATATTTTAAGCATCTTAACATTTTAATCCTTATGTTTCTACTGCGCCCTAATGAACATGTGGTTTTTAATGAAGTAGATGTATTAAAGAGGTATTTTCACACAACATCATCTTGGAATAATGCAAAAGTCATTTACTTGGCACGTAATCCATTCATAGGTATGACATATTTTCTTATAACATTCTTACGTATGAACAGAAATGTAAATATGAGTGCGAGTATTTGTGAAAGTATTTAAAATGGTCGGACATAACATAAATAAAGCCAACAGGAAGTATTATGACAGTGTTAAAAATTCTATTAAAAACACTTTTTCTTATTTATTTTATTAAGTATAAATGGATTAAAATAGCATACAAAATTATCTTATGTCGTTGTGATGTTAATTTGCCGCCACGATCATGTGATTTGACACCGTTGGACTTCTTTCTTTGGGGATATTTAAAAGAAAAAGTGTACGTCAATAAGCCAAGACCAATTCAAGAGCTAAAGGATGAGATAATTCGGTACATTAACGATATTGAATCTCAATTATGTCTCAGAGTCATTGAAAATATGGACCGACGGATAGAGATATGCCACCGAAGCCATGGCGAGAATTTGTCCGATATTTTACATAAAATTGTCATAGATCCTTTATAAAATAATAATAATAAAAAAATTAATATAATTCTTTGAAAACTTTTTGATTTATTTACAATTAACATATTATTTACAATTAACATCGCGCGTTTCTGTTGGACCATCCTTTAGGAAACTGAAATTCTGTTAAGCTGCTACTAAGATCAAATTATAAGACCGCCTTGTCCGGCTTGACACTATTTGTATTTAAATAAATGACAATTTTCAAATGGTAGAAGCCATTTAAGTAATAAATGTATTAACGGGCTGCCGAAGATCAAATTCATATAAATTCTTCACTTCCTCTTATACTGTGAGCGTCAAAATAAAGTGCACTACCTTGTGCTTTATCATATAGGCTTCATACAATAAATGCTATAACTCCGTGAATTTTCTTCGGATTTTTAAAAATTAAGTATAATTTTATTATAACTAAACATACTACTTTAATGAGTCCAGAAATAGAACGCTACCTATATCAAATATCGTGTAAAATCTAAACTTAAAAATGACTTAATTATATTTTTATTTGCTTTTACTTGGGAAATTTCCATTTTCCTTAAGTCCACTTAAATAAAGTATACACCAGGTCTGTTCTTCTTCTTTCTAAATCCGCTAAATTAAAATCGATTAATATTGAGCTTATAATTGCATGAAAAAACGAAAATCCAGTTTCTTACCCCTATCCCAAGATTTTGGAAGTTTTTCGAAAATTTCAAAATCAGGTTCACTTCACGAGTATTTCTAAGTCTTTTTCTGTGACATAATTTTCTTCTACCTTTCGTTAACTTAACTTTAGTCGAATTTTTTTATTGTTTACAATTTTTTGAATCTTTAAATAGAGTTTTAAAAAACTATAAAATTTTTTAAATCCGTCGTATTTTAAAAGACTAAATTATAGAGATTAAGTTTGTAAATTTTATTTTGACTTCGAAAATGAAAATTCACCACATCAGGGACTTATTATGAGCTTTTAGCTATAAAATTTATTGTCTTGTGTCAAGGCATAATAACTACCAAAATTACCTATACTAATTAAGAGTGCTACCATCCGCATGTCTGACTGAGTTACCAGTTCGATTCCTTTTGGTGTTTATAAAATTATTTTACACTAAGATTCGCATTCTGTACTAGAACATTCGAAACTAATGATGAAATACTAAAAAAAGATGGCGCATTGCGGTTGAGGAGTTAGTGATCATTTGGCTCTCAAAAAGTAAAGTCGTGTTCAGACGTAAATAAAAAATGTTATATAAGCGAATTCGCTGTATTAAGACATAGTGTATAAAAGTGGTTTAATTTTATTTTAACGCAATTTAAATTAACTCAAACGTTTTAAAAAGGTTAAAACGTAACAATATGAAATGTTAAGATCGACTAATGCTTTGTGATTGCTCTACCTTGAGTAATTGATAGCTGAGCGTAGAACAATGAACTACAACTTGTACTCAAGATCCTTAAAATCATACAACACATGGTCTTATGATTGTAATAATAATTATATGTGGTTCATGACGTCTTAATGAAAACTCATTGCATTTGAACAAATTACCAACACTGTAAAACATAAATTGCGCTTTCAAACAATATGCAGATTAATCTGTGATATACATATTGTGTTAAGACTATTTTAAGAAATATGTTAATTAAATTTTACATCAAATGTAGGTTAAATTAAATAAATTCTTAACATGATTTTATTCATATTATGGGTTCCGTAAGTGAAATTTTTAAGTGTACCCAGCTAAACATTTTGATAGGTGATAAGTCATCTGGACAGTCATAATAGAAAAAGGACTTACCTCATGGTGGATATAGGCGCTCAATATGAATTCAACTTCAATAAATTACCAATCTTTCTGTCTATGTAATTTGCAAATTGATGTTTTTGCGTCTTCGTCCTTTTCTTAAACCATGAGGATTATACGCTAAGGATCTTTTGCAAACGTTAGCACCTTCCCAATGTAAAGTGTGCCCAATACAGTCAAATTATCTTTTTCGAATTTATTTCAACTGTTTGGCGAGCTATAAATATTGTTACGAAAATAAAATATTCTAATAAATGCCTTTGGGATTGTATTGCGAGATTTTGGCCTATTGGTTTGTGGTAAGGTTGATAATGTGTTACTCTGTTAATGCCGTACTGATTTGTGTATTTGACGGCATTGCCAAAGTGTAAAATTAACGGACATAAAATAGAGGATTTGAGAGCGTTTGAGACATTTCAGGAACTTTCCAAACTGTAGGCAGTTAGGTGTATAAAAAGGCTGCTTTGCCTTCGTCGATAGAGTTATTTTGTTGCAGTCATAAAGTAAAGTCGTGTTTAGGCGTAAATAAAAGTTGCTCTACTAAGATAAAGTGTAGAAAGTAAGAGTGAGGAAATAAAACTGTAAAACAACAACAACGTGGTATTTATTTTATTTTGACGCAAATTAAAAGAAATCATACGTTTCAATAAGGTCAAAACGTAACAATATTGTAAGATTCCGTTGATGTATAAGCCGAAACATGCTGCTGAGGCGTCTTGAGGCTTTAGTACTCAGTCACTTATAAAAAAGCACACATTTATAAAAAAGACATATTTTTTACTGAATGAAACATATACTTCTAAGAATGGTTAATGATTGTGGTTAATTATCCCTTTTTGTTTTTCCATGTGCACATGACAGTTTCATGACAGATTCGTTTTTTGTGAGAACTTGGGAGAAAAAAAAACAGGGTGTCGATACCGATACAATCTGCTTTCGAATTTTCGTGAGTCTGAACTAAAACTAGGGATATTTGTTGATAATAAAAACTGTTTGCGCTTGCCTACAAAATCTAAGTATGGGCCTCGTTAAAACTTGCTATTCTTGAATTTTTAGAAAATAAAGAAACTACAAATTGCGAACAATTTTTACTGATTTACCAAACAATTTCGAAAGAATGAGTGTAAATACGTCCCTTAAAATTCAGTTTTTACGTTTCCATTTGGACTCTTTCAAGAGCTTTGACGAGCATGGTGAAAATATTCACTGAGATTCGAAATCCTTTGAGTGAGTTTTTGGGACCGGCATAGGAAAAGTGACTATTTTTGGATAGCTATAAGGAAATAAATAGAAATTTATGTATATAACACATGGACTCAAAAGTCACAGGCCAAACAAAAAAAAATTTTTTTTGGCCATTTATCAACGTAATCTCCACAGCGAGTAACTTAATTGTTCCAGCGCCGCCATAACATTTCAATATCACTTTTGTAGAATGATTTATCTTTTGCCTCAAAACAGGTCTTAGTATCGGAGATAACCTCTTCATTCGTGCGAAATATTTTTACCGGTGAGCATTCTTTTTTGAGGTCTGCGTACAGCCAGTAGTCGCTGGAAGCCAAATCTGGTTAATACGGTGAATGAGGGAGCAATTCGAAATGCAATTTACGCTATCGGCTAACTCTCGGACCTATTTTTTCGATCAATCAAATCGATTTTAGGATTATTTGCTGTTTTCTGGTTTTACCGTCTGCATCATCGGCGTCTCTACGACCACGTTTGAAGTCAGCAAACCAATGCTTTATTGTTGTTTCTGATGGAACGGAGTTTCTATAATACTTTTCAAGTCATTGCTTAGTTTGAAAAATATTTTTTCCCACCAAGAAGCAGTGTAGAATTAAAATACGAAATTGTTTTTGATCCATTGTTCTGAAAATAACAAAGACAGCGCCACTCTTAGCACAATAACTCACAAAAAAAGAGGTGAATGCAATAAACCTAGCGCCATATATGTGTTAGGACAGGGACTTTTCAGTCCAGGTGTTAGAAAAATAACTAAAACTCTTAATTCTTAGTTTTCTGTTCGTAAACTAAAGCTACTCTTACTTTTTCATCAGTATAGGCATCTGATTTTTATTTTTTTCCTTTATAGCTCCACTTGGACTTCCACAAGAAGTTTCCATCTTACTCTATTTTGACAATAACGTTAAATTTCTTCCCATAAGTTGTTTTTATTTGAAAGCTCTTGCAACATAGTTCGGCGCCACGTATTCTTTGGACCACCTTTGCCGACTGCCATGGGGGTTCCACTCTGGCCTTCTTCTGCTTATACTTATCTACTGCTTTCTTAAAGTGTGTCCTATCCATTCCTATTTTCTCCTGGATCTTTGGCGCATTATGTGCTCTTCATTGGTCAGAATCTACTGACCAGTATTGCTGATAGTTCGTAGCTAACAATAACCGTGAAATTTTCGACATAAGCAATGTTTCGCTACCATAGAGTCGAGTTGTTTTTACGCAGGCATTGAAAATACGCATCTTAGTTGTACATGTTATCTGAGTCGAACGCTACACATTCCAAAGTCTTCCGAAGGCTGCTCTGGCTTTAATTGTATATAAATTTTACCGTCTCTGATTTAATTGTGTATAAATTTTACCGTCATTACTGAAGCATCGTAGTCCTGCAAAGTTTTTGCATAAATATTCAATTTTAGAGACTGCATTCATTGCGAATGCAATTAGTCATTTACAAAATTTTGTACAAAAGAATTATATTAATTTTAAAATAACCTCTTGAATTTAATTCAAATTATCACTAATTTTTTATAACCATTATTTTTCTTACAGTTTAGTGACTAAAACGCATAGGGGAAATCCTTTAAAAGTGTAGAGAAAATTCGGATTCTTTTAGTATACCTCGCAGATTTTTTTTAGAAAAACCGGAAATTTTGTAGAAAAAAACTGGTTTGCAATTGAAAAACCTGCATATTTTCAACCAACATTATTTTCAACATTTAATAATAAAAAAGTTATTTGAAAGGTAATTAAGTGAATTAATAAAGAAACATCAATAAAAAGTTATTTGAAGTATCATTCGATTTCAATTTCTCTCGGTTTTGATTTACACAACATACCGGATAATTTATTTCATAGTGTATTTTTTATTCAAGCATAACACAACAAATTAAATGTGATATACTTAAATGATATGATGTAATGACACTATGCTCGAATGTGACAAGCATGGCACTCGTTGGGTAAATCGGAGTAGAGTACGCTGAATCTAGTCATGCTAGCCGCTTTTTAAAGTCAGCTCTTATTTTCGAGATATACAGTTATTTCGAAAATGGAGGAGGTTGCAGAAAATATATTACTGTAACTCAAAAATGGTTCAGTTTATTGAATAAAGAGAAAAAGCGAAATTCCTCAATAAAATAACCTTTAAGTATGTTTAAAACTTTTATTAATATTTAATATTTGATATTTAATTAGTACGGCAGATATATCGCTCATACGTACTTACTTACGTAGTATAGAACCCACTGTTATTTTAAAAAACTGTTAATACACTCATACCTCTTTATATGACCTAGACAGGTACTAAAAATGTAGGCCGTCAATCAGAATGCCATAAAACGAGGTATAACAAGGTAATTTATGTCGCAAAACAAAGGTGTTTCATAATTTAGACAGCCGTTGTAGCGAAATGCCGTGAAAGAAAGACCTTATTAAGAAGTATCTAAAACGACAGCACAGAAAAACTCAACTTTCGTAGACCTAAATGTGAATTCTTTCTTTGTGATCAGTGGTCTAAAAAAGAGTTAATTATATAGTCGCATTAAGGAAGCTACGAGTAACCCACATTACAGTTATATTAAGCAAATGGGGTAAAATTGTAGCTTCAGAAATTGTGAATAAAATAAGAAAATTGAAAGTAAAAAACTAAAATGTTTAAAACTGCAAAATCTGCACAAGTTGCAGAAACACTTGGTTTTAAACAAAAAACTTCAAAACTGCTCAATACAGGCAAATCTGGCAATCTTGTCAACGTTGATACGTAGGTAATTAAAAAAAATTAGTACCAACACTGTTAATAACAGTAATTTTGTTATTCTTTTTTTAACATTTCACCATTATATTAATGAATAAATTTGGCCATGTTAATATTCACTACACACTAGAAATATGTAAATATACATTGGTTCACCCATGACATAAACCTATTCCCTACACAGGTATGTGTCAACACTACGTAGAAAATCTTACACAGTGCCATCTATATCTCACATATGGCAAAAACTAATAAAGTATAACCTAAAAATAACCCCAATTATGCACTCTGCTAAGGAAACCAATGAAATTGCGAATAGCTGTTGCCAATTGGAAAACAAATATGGCTGCTACACAACAAGGGTAGATTCACTTAATACTTAAATTCCAACAAGAATATGAGTTATGTGAAACTACAGAATTCGTAAAATTCCTGTTCGATGTAAGACATTTTACCTTTAACTTCCAACAAGAAAAGACTGTAGTGATTATACAGTGACAATAATTGAATTGGAAATACTTAAAGTGCTTAAAAATCATTGAATATAGTAATGCAACATCATACAGAATCTGGTTATATGCCAGAAGTACCATTTCAGCCTATATGGGCGCAAGAGGCACCACCACCGCCTCCTATAGTACCCTACCAAGAATTGATTACCGGATTTCCTTGCACAGACTTAGGTAAGTTAAAAAGTTAACAAAAGAATTAAAGAAAAACTATCCTTATCAATTCTAGCCTTATGGCAGCGCTCTCAAGTCAATAGTTTGGTAAATCCACGCTCTAACGGCAGCAGCCGTGCTAACGCTGCCACTAATGGTTCTTCCTCTACAAATGGTAATCCTCCCAAGAAAACAAGACGTCGTACTGCTTCCATGGCTCAAAGACGAGCAGCAAACATACGCGAACGCCGTCGCATGTTCAATTTAAATGAGGCTTTCGATAAGTTAAGACGTAAAGTTCCAACTTTTGCTTACGAAAAGCGTTTATCTCGCATTGAAACTCTACGTCTAGCCATTACATACATTGGCTTTATGACAGAACTACTCACTGGCACACCTATGAATTCCATTAAAACGCGTTCAAATGAAATATATGCCGGCATGAATGGTCATCATCATCCCGGTGCAATGCCACATCACTTACATCCAGCGGCATTTCAAAGAGATTTCGTTTCGCCATATGGTCATTCTTTGGCTTAAAGCAGGGCTGATATAGTTTTGGGAAATTGAGTGATGCATTGATTTTGTTGATTATTGTGTAATTATTATTTCGTTTGGAATTTTGTTTAAATAAAATAATTAAAAATTAGAAATGAAAAGCAAGTGAAGTGACTTGAATTAAAAAAAAAAATAAGAAAATGACAAGAAGTATTAAAACATGGTCTATCAAAAAAAAAGTATTTGAAATATGAGGGCTTATAATACGTGGATATATTTCATAAATAACTATAAAACGGTGTCCTAAAATTGACAAAACTGTAAAAGAATAATGATTAAATGTTAGGATTTGTATGCGTGGAGAAAAGTTAATACTTTATTATTTAATATTTATGAAAAATGGGCCATTTTCCAATTTTTTTCTGTGAACATCTTTTATAATTGTGCATCATAAGTTAGCGGCTCATGTAAGCCCGCGCCACCTACTGGAAAATGGCCACATGAAGTAAGCAACACTATTAACACTATTTATCAAAGACACACCACTGCACAATTACATGGACACGTTGTTTCTAGGCAACGATAGATGGCAGCTCCATCACCCTAGGAACGGTTACAGCAGACTAATCACCTCCTTAACTGAAAACAAACACAAGTCAAAAACATAAACAACGACAGTATCTTAGGACAACAAGCTTTGGCACATGAAATAGGACGCGCATTGCGCACTGGAACGTGCGAACTCTTCGTATAGCATCAATGCTTGCGCAACTAGAACTTCAAATAGCATTCTATAAGATTTTTAAGATCGATGTCTTAGGCATAAGCGAGATGAGATGAAATGGTAATGGCGAACTTACTACGGCGATTGGTAATACCGTACTGTATAGCGGAAAGGAAATCTGGGCAAAAGCGAAGTCGAGGTCATAATGTTGAATAAAATCAAGAACTCCCTTCAGACATGGAGACTAATATCCGACCATAGGACAGTGCTATGCCCCAACGGAAGATGCCGAGGACACTAAAAAGGATGAATTCTACGTATAAGTAACATCAGCACTCAGCTGTACTCGAACAGGAGATATCAGCATTCTCATGAGTGATTTCAACACGAAAATAGGAAGCGAAAACAACAATAGAGAACGACTAATAGAGCTATGCCAGACATACCAACTAAACATAGGTGGCTCCATCTTCCCGCTAAAGGGATTCATAAGTACACATGGACATCGCCAAGCGGCAACTCACTCAATTAGATTGATCACATATGCGTGAGTAAAATGAATCTCAAATATCAAAGAAGAACCATTGGAGACACAAGACAGAAACCTCTGCGAATAGAGCAACTTCAGAATAACACGAGCAGGAACACATTAGTCATGGAAATACGAAAACAGTTATCAATAGATCAACAAATGGGAAGATATCACAGCAACATATAATAATTAACACTGGGTGTAGTGCAAACACATAGAAAAACGTGGATATGAGAGGATACTTGGAACTAAACAAAAATAATGTTATGAGGCGGCAATACCAATAGCTGGCGAAACAGGTAAAGAAAGCTTCAAGAAGAGTCAAAATGAAATTTTTGGAACGGTTAGCAAAACCAAACCAGCAGAAGAAGCAGCTAGACAGACTAACATGAGGAAGCTACACCACACTATAGATTATCTTATCTATCAAATAGAAAGTATAGCAGGAACCGAATATCGTTGTTAAGCTACCACAAAGTGGCGACGTTAAAGATTGCAATAACAGGAGAGGAATCACTCTGCTTAACAGCATAACAGGCAGGTTTCCGGCCAAATAGAAGCTGAGTAGACCAAGATCAACTCTGCGCATCATAATAGAACAATCTCTAGAATGGCATACCCCCTGTATCAACTGTTTGTCGATTTCAAGAAAGCCTCGATACCATTAAACGGACTGCTATATGAAAAGCATTGAGAAGAAAAGGAGTACTCTAGCAAAAAGTCCGAATAATAAGAGCAATGTACGAAGATGTAGAACTCTTTGTTCTTCACAACGGGAGTGGATGATCGACATTCCATACTAACGCTGGAATAAAGCAAGGATGTCCACTTTCATATCTACTATTCATCATCGTACTGAGTGAGTTCGAAGTCTGTTCACAGAAAAGAGGCAGATGATATTTTTCTACTCTCACATAAGATCTCCAACATGAAGTCAAAATTAAAAGACTTGGAAGGACTGGCTCGCAGTGTTGGACTAAAGATATATATCAAGAAAACCAAAGCTATGAGAATCATCAACAATAGCATAAAAAACACCATGCTACAGGGCCAACCAATTGAGTATATAGGGAGCACAATTGCAAAAAACATCATGCAAACAAACATCATCATCAAACAAATCATGTCCTTTGCGACCTTAACACGGTCTCTCTTTTGGCACCAACTTTGCTGCTACACAACGAAAACCCAAATCATTAACCAAAATGTTTTGGACGTATCCATAGGCAATGTTCAGGTACTCCGCTATCTCTCTGATGGTTAGTTTACGGTTATTGACCAACATTTCTTTTACTTTATCAATGCTTTCGTCGATTTTTGATTCCGATGGTCTGTCACCGGCTTTATCATCTTCGATTGGGTCTCGACCACTTTTGAAGCGCTCGTGCCACTGGTAAACTATCGTTGTCAAAACACTTTTCCAACATTTCCTACGTTCGCACTTCATTAAATCCGTTTTTTACTCCAAATTTAATACAAGTTCGTTGTTGCAAATTTAAATCCGTTTCTAAAATTGTAAAAAATTGCCGACACACATAGGGATAGATGTACTTCACTACGTAGCTTTTGCAAATATCAAGCTAAAAAAGATTTTTTTTATGTAACTGATAAATGAAATATTGGCGGTCAAATATGCGTTTGGGTCAAATGACTCCTACCCGTCTTTTTAGAGGCGTTTAGAACACTTTAAGAATATTGGCATGTTTTTAAATTAAATTTGCTCCAATTTTAATAAAAGTCACGAAATATCAATTTAGGAAAATCATTAATAAAGAAATGTTGACAATCAAATATGAAAATGGATTCGGTCTTTCTAGTGTTAAATTTAGTACTAAATCATAGACTTATGCATATACTTTATACCTGTAACATGGATAATTGCTTTAAGAGATTCGAAAATTTTAATTGTGTATATTTTTTAAAGAATTTTAGTTTTAAAAAAAAATTTTTTACATCCTCTAAACCTTAAGTAGCCGTGGGAATTTAAAGTGTCAATCTCTATTCAACAAATTTTATTTTACAAATTCCAATAAACCCAGCAGGAAGCGCTTCCACTTGTAGCAGCTCCTTTTTTTTCTTAACATCTTCAAATTGATTTTTAATAATTTTTAAATAATCTCTTAAGTCAATGTTTCATATATAAAGTGCTAATAACAGACACGTGAATCCTCTTTAAGTCTAAAGCAACACAATTGTAACAAACGTATTTGTACCGTTCTACCTCCCCTAACTTATGCTCAGAAAATTCAACCAACAATATCGCATGAAGTGTTACTAATAGTCTTTTTCTTACTTTACAAAAACAAATCCAAAAACATATTGCTCACCAAGTGTTGCATCTAAAAATATGTAACATTTTTACTCTTCTAACAAGGGGTGTTTAAATCCTATTACTTTAGATTGACTTCTTCTTTCTTAACTTGTTTTTTTTTTCATCCTGTAGGCATTTTAAGTGTTTATGCAATATTTTGGGATTAACATTCGGCTTTTATTGAAAAATAAGAGAAATACAAAGGGAGGTGTATGCCCTGTTATAATTTGTTTGGAATTTATTACAACAAGGACGTCTGTAATGAGGTTTATGCATTTCTAGTGGTGGTTAGGGTGAAATCAAAACAATTCTTTGATTTAGTTTTAGTGATGTAGCACTGTACGGAAAGTTAGCGAATAATGAATATTTGGTATCTTGAACTGAAAAAATAACTTTAAATTCTGACTGTATATTTTATTAATATTAGTTAATTTGATTTCTGTGGTTTATAAAATGTATTTAAATAGAAGTTAGTATATTGTTACTTGGCGAGCAGTAGGGTCATACATATTATATGTCTGCGTCTACCTTAAAGAAACATCGCTTATATTAAAGAACGAATAAATACCATCAATATGAGAGTCAGGCTTAAACTTTGTATATAAGGTATTATTACGTTGTAACCTTTTTAAAACATTTGAGTTATTTTTATTTAATAAAATAAACACCACGTTGTTGTTGTTTTATAGTTTTTATTTCCTAACTTTATCTCTATACAGTTTATAACTATACAGTCTCCAACTTATTTTTCTCGTACTTAATATTTGTTTATACAACACTTTCATTTACGCCTAAACACGACTTTACTTAATGACAGCAAGACGATAATTAAACTATCAAACGCAATGCGCCACCTTTTATAGCTACTCATTATCTATTCGAATATTTTTGTAGTTACTACAAATTTATATATATCTACTACAAAGAGCAATCGAACTGACAACACTGTTAAACATGTGATAGCACTCTTAATAGCACAGACAATTAGGGCAGAGCCTTGCCACAAACCAATAAAGGTTATAGCATCTGTCATTCGGATCCGGCGGTAAGCTGAAAGTCACTTTCAATGAGTCTAAAAATAGGTTCAGGTGCAGCTCGTTGATTGAGAGAAGCCCCTTATTCCAATTCGAATGTCAAGGGAATTGTGTATGTATACTTCCTATTAGATCGATGGGATATATGCGTTTATAATATTCTAGTTGGATTAGGTTTAAACAGAAGTCAATTGTGGTAAGTTGAGTTTAAAATATTAGAATTAAACTAAATCGCTTATATTTTCCACTTTTTTACAAATATTTTTTATTCTGTATTTGTATCGGGTGTTTTTTTAAATGTTCATAACTTTTATTTAGCAGCTCTGCTCTATTTGAGAACCGATTGAACAGCTAATAACTGCTTTTTGTTTAGTTTGGTTTGACATTTCATTACGGATAGACCCACACCAGAGCAACGCTTGCAAATTGGGCTGAAAACAAATTGATATTGATTTTGAATTTCCATTCAAAATGTTGTTCTTTGATGAAGACCATTTTTGGTTAAATGGATACGTAAGTAAGCAGAAATATGCATTTGGAGTGAGAATAATCCACAAGCTTTTTTCGGAACACCAATACACCCAAAGCCCTTTATGAGCTGGCTGAGTCATTGGTCTATATGCCTTCGAAAACAATGACGGTCAGAATGTTACTGTAAATGGTGAACGGTATAGGAACATGATTGGACATTTTTTCGTGCTCCATTAACTGAAATTAATCTTGTTTTCATGTGGCTCCAAAAGGACGGGGCGATATGCAACAAAGCGGCCACACAATTGATTTACTTAAAGAAAATTTTAATAAATGAGTAATTTCAAGTAATGGTCCCATTAATTGGCCACCAAGATCATGTGATTTAACGCCATTGGATTATTTTCTTTGGGGTTATGTTAAGTTACTTGTCTACGACTATAAACCATCGACAATTGATCACCTGAACATTCGAAAAGTTATTGAAGAAAAACGATCGTATATGCTACGAAAATTGGTGTTCCAGACTGCCCCTGCTCCCTGTAAGTGCCAGCCGTGGCATCTATATGACCGAAATCATATTTACACATTAATGTCATAAAATTTTTTATCCCACAAAGCCCGTTTAATGATATTGAAAATATATTTCTTTGTTTGTAACTATAAAAAAGAAAATATCCGATATGAGCCACTTATTTTGAAATTATTGCATGTCCAGTTTTATTTTTATTTCGAGATATTTAAAGGTTTGCATTTTATTAAATTTCAAAATATTGGTAATTATTAATAGATATATTTTCAATATTTTGTGGTTCCATAATGTTTGTAGTCCTAACTTTTGGAATTAAACTTTAATGCAAAGTGAAAGCTTAAACTTCCATCTCCAAAATACCAAAATTTTGTTCGCACTAAAAGATCATAACAAACTTTATCTATAAATACCATAATCTTGCATTTTCAAAAATTGACTTGCCTCACTTTCAAATTAAACGGCTCATATGTATAATTAAATTCAAAGTAATCACTTAAAATTATTCGTTCTATCAAAGGCACTAAACGACAGTCATGCTGCGCGTTAAACCATAAAATTGTATAAAGTAACTTATGTATCTATAACTTGTTGTTGTTGTTCTTTTTTTCATTGTTTATATTAAATAAAGTATAAATTACCAACAAATATGTTTGCTGACTTTACAAACTCATATAAATATGACTTCTGAACACTTGTTTGTAGAAACAGACAGATATGCTCTCTATCCCCTGCCCATAAATGATTTAAAATTGCACAGATATTACCGAACAAAACAAAAACAAATGGAAACATGTCTGTATGTACATACATATGTATGTATGTATGCATAACCATTTATTAATAATTTTGTTTGATATTTTTCTGAAAAATTAATTCTAATTTTACGCTTCGTTAATGTTGTCAGTGATTTTTGATACTGTTTTTGATAGTGTTCTACTTGTACATGTGTATTTTAGAGGGGATGAATGATGATGGACCAGGTGAAGAAATTCTCACAACAAATAAAAAAAAATTAGTTTATAGTCAATTAAGTTTTTTTGTGGTTAAAAAAGAGATCAAATTTGTTAAAAAACAGGCTAAACAACGGATTTTTGGTTTTTATGGGCTTAAAAAAGGGATTATCAGGTTGATATTTGCTAAATTGATGGTAATTATAGAAAATTAAACGATAACAATCAAACAGTTTATGAGTTTGAAATGAATTATTTACATTTGAAACAACGAATACTTAGTTATTTATTTTATTTCATAAATTTATATTTATTAAAGTTGAGCACATAAAGAATTTGGGCTAACTTTCAGCATTTATTGTAAAACATTGGTACAATATAAATTTATTAATAGTATTGGCCATCTTCAGCTGTGACCTTTTCCCATCTCTGGCTGGTAACACTTTTCTTTCTTTTAGTTTTTTAAATCCAATTTCGGATACGCCGTTTTGGAGTGAACCGTATTTCTCCTTCTGCATCGCATAACATACAATACGACATTAAATAACTATGAACAGGCTGTCTTCGTTTATGTTATGGTACATATATATCAAAACTTTTAACCAAAACCTTTAAAAAAATTTTTTGGGTTTTGGAAAATCATCAGCAAATGCCTTTCACGTTAGTTGTAATTGGTGACTTCGACATCATTGTTATTTTATTTTTTCAATAATTTATAATTTAAATAATATCTGCGGGGTATGAGTCACGGGAAACCTTTGTCCAGAATGTTGGACCGGATATCGCGCCAGCTGTTGCAGATTGCCACTTTTAATTCATCTTTTGTCCGGTACTGTTTGTAGTCTGCATAAACATTACGGAAAAGCAGTCCCCACAAATTTTCCATGCGGTTTAAGTCGGAGGAACGGCCTGGCCAATCAAGTACTTTAATATTGTGCTCCTCAAACCATTGTCTGGTCGACTTGCTGATTTTGAGCCAAATAAGGCAGCAGACGTTCAGGCAAAATTCCCCGGTACTCTAAACTAACCATTCGAGTGGAAGGAAAGTAGAGTTCCAGGGTACCATGTGAGCTAAAGCCACCCCCGAAATTCCGTTTGAAAAAACAAGGGCTCCTTACTTATATCTCGCCAATAGCAATTGAAACCATCTGGTTCATTCAGGTTAAATTTTTTCTCATCAGAAAAAATTACCTACAAGCCCAAAAATGTATGGGATATCTTATAACCCTTTTAAAAATATGTTTAGCTGATGCCAATTAGTTGCCATGTTGATTTTCGCAAACTCCTTACGCTTAATCTTATGCTGCTTAGTCAAACAGGGAATTTTCTTTAATTTTGCTCGAGTAAGGTTTGGCTGGGCGTTGATAGCTCTTAAAATTGTGCTTTTTGAATATTGTAATTTCAATTCCTCTTTTATTGTTACCGCACTTTTAATGGAATTCGAGGCCTTTCGTGAAATTATCCGAGTTTCACGGGCAGTCAGGACCTTTGGACGACCAGTGCTTTTTAATTTACCATAATTTTCTCTAACAACACACAAAGATTGTCCCAGTTTTTTCGCCATTCCACGCATATTCAATCTCTGCTCATCAAGTGCCACAATTTGTCCTTGTTCGTAAGGTGACAAAGGTTTCCCGCTACTCATAACGCGCAGATATTATTTAAATTATAAATTATTACAAAAGGATTAGATTAATTGCTTATTAATCACTGACCTTATCATCTTGACGCAATGAATTTTGCACTTATTTACATAAATTTAAACAAACATAATGTAATGGTACATCTCCAAATGCAAAACCGGCTTATTATTCACTTATTTGAACGTAAAATTATTTAATAAGGTGACTATACATAACATTTTATAGTTTGACTGAATTGAGCAAATATTAAGGTGACCTTATTGTAAAAAAATTTTTCAGAAAGTGTCATAGGATGTTAAATTCAAATTAATATTTACTGTCAGCCTTACAAAGTGACATATTATTTTATAGAATAACAGAAAAGTTGTTAAAATGACAGTATGAAAGTTAGAACTGGCCCGTTTGCAGTTGTATTATTAAAATTATAAGCTAAGTTTGTTTTTAATAAGACAAAAAATTTCTAAAATTTCAGTGAAAATATACAACATTTGTTTCATATTAAAAATGCTCGCATAACGAATTTATTCACTAACTAAAGATGCAATGATTTATCATTATTATGTAACGGTTTAACGCCCTAATTTGCCACTAAATACCGATAGAGAATGAAAATTCAACCCCTAATTGACAAAAAAATAAAAATTTGCACAAAGAAAATGTATCTCAAACAACCCCTTTGGGTCAACTGTCAATTAATAAATTTAATATTGAGTTAATCTTGTCCTACAACATGACATTTTAATAAAATTTTCTATCAAAATTGAACCAAATACCATCAAAATTGAAGCATTTTTTTAATTAACATCTGTACACTCAGCGCCCCATTTCTATCAGCAGTGCCTATTTTTTAATTATAGAAGCATATAAAAAAATTTTTCTTAATCAAATATTTTTTCATGTACAAAATTATTAAAAATACATAATTATTGAAGAATTATTGATCTGGTAGCGACGGTCTTAGCTCACTGTAGGCCAGGGCTCGTCAAACACATACATTGTTATTTTGTTAAAGTGTGAGTTCTCTTTTACTCAATGCACTTAGAGAAACTTATAGTAAAAAAGAAGTATAAACAGAAATATATTTTTAAAGTATTGAAATATATATTTTATATAAAATTAAGCATTTTTTTTAAATAAAAATTAGTAACATTTTTATATTAATTATAAATTAGTTAAAATGTCTTGCTATACCGTATGTAGTGCAGCATGACAACGTGCGTTAACAAACTAACATTTGGGTATACCAAAAAACATTTAAAATTTTCTGTTTTTATGAGAAGCTGATAGTTTGTTGTCATTTTTGTTCAATGTGTGAGCACATGTAGGTGTGAGAGAAAGAGAATCAATTTAGGCCGCGTAGTTCTTTTGACAAACGCAGCTGTAGGTGTTCGTACGATTTAACGCCTATGGACTACTTTTTATGGGGCAATGTTAAGTCATTGGTTTCTTCCAACAAACCAGAAACTCTTGAAGCACTAGGAGTTAATATTCAAGTCACTATTGACGCCACAAGACCAGGTTTATTAGAAAACTAGCAAAAATTGGGCTGATCCAATGCACCATGTAAATGATATTTAAAAAATAAATATAATGAAATTATCTACCAGATATAATGAAAAAAAAGAAAAAGCTCTTAAAACACTCCATAGTACCTGCCGTGGTGGAGAGGAATAGTAAACAATATTTCACCTAGGGTGTTTCTGTCATAAACAGAAGTGATATCATTTACGATTTCTGGTGGCGTAATACTTCAATAAAATCGGTCAAAAGTCTGAAAGATATGGACTCCATATTTTTGCAAACAATTTGTTTTTGCTATTTGGCTCACCGCGATTTACCATGTTTTTCTTTTCTTTGGTTTTATGATAAACATCACATGATTGCCGTAGCAATAATTATTGCATTGCGACAAACGTATGATGCCAGCTTAAAAATTTGGAATTAATCATGTACATACATTAATAAATAAATAAAATAAATAAATAAAACAGTGAACTTAATAATTCAATAGGTATAATAAATTTTTGTGAGAAAAGAACTCTTCATTAAAAAATATATATATAGCTATAACGAAGAACTATAAAACCTCCACAATATATGTACATAACAAAGTATTCATTCAAAAGCTTCTATACAACGAAGTCAGAATAAAGAAATATTAAAGTTTAAGCAAAAAGGGAAAGTCCCCGTTATATATTGTTAATTGCATTCGAAACTTGCATAAATAAACAACAATTACACGAAAAATCTACGCAAAACAAAAAAATACACCTGAAAGGCTTTTTTTTATTAGTATTTCCATGTAAAATATATCGATCTAAAAACTTTATTAAAAGTATTGGTCATCTTCAGCTATGACTTTTTCCCATTCCTATCTGATAACATTATTCACTCTTATTAGTTTTTGGTGGCAAAGAACGAGTCCAGCCAACTTCGGACAAGATGAAGTGAAACCTAATTCTGTTTCTGCTTTATGTGAATCACATACAGTTAGGCGGGCAATACGACACTAAACAGCTATAAACAGGCTCTCTTTGCTATAATACATACATGTATCAAAATTTTTAATCACATATGTCGGTACTTAAATAAAGTTAAGTAAAGTTTAAAATAAGCAGTATGGTACTTTATTTTCTTTCTGTACTTCAGAGTCTATCTCTATTGGGTAATTCTTGTCATGTTTTAACTTAGTTCATCCTATCTTTTTTAATTTTTTTTCAGTTATCGCATTGGAAATGTAAAAAAAAAAAAAAAATTAAAAACAATCAGCTGTTCGAAACTAACCTTATTGGCAAGACTGTATTTGATTAGTATTGTAGGTAGATAAACTGGTTATAACAACAAATTGAAGAAGATTAATTAAAAATGAAAGAATATTAAAAAATATATATTTACTTGTTTCAATTTCAAATTCAATTAAATTAAATTTAAAATAAAAATCACTAAAAGACTTTGTTTGGAAAAATAGGCGGCTTTTTACTTTTTTACATAAACAACTTTATCAGTAAACATGATTTTAAAATATAACTACAACGTTAAATGTCTCATGAATTTGTATGGTATAACAGTGTGGTGTATTTTTTTCCAATTCACCACAAGCTGTTATTGTTTCTGTTATACTTTTGTTTTTGTTCTTGCTTTTTATTCTACATTTAACTTGAATTTCTTTCTTATACTTACTTGAAAATTAAAGAGAGCGCAGTTCCCACCAGCTGCCTCCGTGGCGCAATTGGCTAGCGCGTTCGGCTGTTAACCGAAAGGTTGGTGGTTCGAGCCCACCCGGGGGCGGTAAATTTTTTACATTTTGCATATCATTTTAAAATAAAAAATACATAGAAAAACAAATTATATGAAAAAAGAATTTTGTTTTTGAGTGGTTAAGAATTTGTAAAATTTCAATAGTTACACAAAAATAGAATTTGTAGTTAATTGATCACTTCTACTATTTCATATCTCATATTTCAAACAGTAGGCTTTGTAGTGAAATACGAGTATGTCTGTTATTTATTCTCACTTAGCCTCTGAGCAATGAAACGCTTTTGCTTTGATTATCAAAGCAGATTATCCTAAATATGTTCCATCGATCTTAACGTGCGACAGATTATTTATACAGTTCAAAAGTCATGATTTACAAATGAGAAAGAAAGACCGCTCAGGTCAAGCAAAAAGGTTCGGAGATGATGGATTGAAGGTTATGGTCTATGATGATTATTTTCAAACTCAAAAAGCTATTCAAACAAAACATTTGGAAGCAGTGGCAAAAGCAATGGTATTGAGTACAGCGCGATTTATTGTTGGAAAGTTGTAAAAAAGTCACGACATGGGCAAAAATGAATCCATTAGGACAACGCTCGGGCAAATGCTGCAAGATCAGTTGAAACTATTTAGAAATAAGTTTCAGTCGAATTCTAATGCTGACCTTGCCCGTCCGACTACCATCTCTTTCGATTAATATACATAACACTTTAGAAAAGAGTATAATTGGTTCGATTCGTTCGTAACCGCAAAAAATAGCAGTCTTTTAGCACGAAATTCATATGTTACCAGAAAGATGGGAAAGGTCATAGAATACTCACAACAAAAGCCCAAAGTTTGTGAAAATTTATATTTTTTAAATGATTCACTCAATGAAAAGCTGGGTAATAAACGTTAAAAGAAGTCATTACCTTATTACCAAAATGGGGAAAAAGTACACATCTACGCATTGACGAAAAATATAACCAATAATAACAAAAACGGCAACACTGATCACGATTCAATCTAAAAGTATTCTGTCTGAAAGGGTGCTAAGATCACAGGTTAAGTAATTACATAGTGTATACAGTGACGACACACCAAAAATTTTACTACAGAGTGATATCATTGTATACACTGAGGCATATTAAATGACTGTTATGTTATTAAATTATTATTATTTTATTAATAATAGTTGGCTCATTTAACGCCAACTTATTTCGTTTACCTTAATTTTAAGCAGAAGATATCGATTTGATATCTGCCTATATGTCTAATCATGGTTATGCTATTATGAAGACAAAAGCAGAGCAAATCGTCCTCATAGAAGAGGCCTTAAAAACATCAGGCATTCTAACTACAAAGTATATGATCAATAACGCTTAAAGTAATTCATTGTAAAAAGACTATTCATGGCTTTTGCATAACGAAGGAAATACTTGCGAATCTGTGGAAGAGAGAGCGCTTCAACAAATCGCTTCAAGGATTGAAAAAAGCATTTAGAAGAGGAAATAATATAATAAGAAATTTTTTTTACGAAAATTACCTTAATTTTTTTAATAAACCTCACATTTAAGAAGTAAAGAAACAAAACATTAAATTTTCTTATCTAAATTTTTAAATATTATCTTAAAAAAATAATATTTGTTGTTGAATTATAACATAAGCGTACGATAAAGTAAGTATCGAATAAATGCCACCCTATAGATATGTAATTTTTTTCCCACAACGACTATAATGCATATTTTTTATCCTAAAATAATTTTTTTTATGATTCTAAGAAAATATTTTATGAATAAGGAAGTTTAAATGAAAAATCTAAACATACATACATACTTATCTAATAAAATTGTTTCTTGGTTTCTTGGTAAGATATTTTATATATGTAGAAACCTTTATAAGGTCTTTATAACTATCTAAAACGAGATACATATTGAGTGCTCGGTTAAGTTCGGTTACAAAGTGTCGGTAAATGGCTCTAAAATGTAATATCCCTGCTAATAACAATTGTATCAGACAACACTATAGGTTGTTTGAAAATTGAGATTTTAAAGTCGATATAATTAAAATCACTTTATTCTGTGAATAGTTATCTACGTTTAAAAATTAGTGAAAATTTGGAATATTACCACCATGTTTTGTTTTTCTAGAGATGGGTTTCTATCTGGTATTTACTCGATATATGGGTAAAAAACAAACCTTTTTATTATTTACTAAACCTTAATTTTATATGTGTTTAGAAATGGGATTCTACCTGGGTAAATATCCATATATCGGGTAAATACTGATCAGATTCTCATCTTTATGCTTTTCTATTATAGAAAAGTTTAAAATAAATCGCATGCTGCTAAAAAATTTGTGAAGTTTACTTTGACGATAGCGTAACTAGAGAAACAGCAGTGAAATGGTTCGCTCGTTTTCGATATGATAATTTTCATGTTAAAATACATCTTGCTCAAGTAAAACATTGAGAAAGACCGACACTTAAGCAGCGTGGGCATTGCTAGGAATCTAGACATTAATCACCAAATAGTAACCAACCATTTAAAGCAGTGTTGTCCAAAAATGAAAATGTAGTTGTGTTAGTGAGAACATGAAAATTGCTCTCTGAGAATTAAGCTGAATGTTTAATTAGTATTGTAAGTATCAGAATGAATTTATTTTTTATTAAAAATGTAAAAAACCTAGTATTTTGTGAAAAATAAATAATAAATAAATAATACAGTTTAAAACATTTTAAAAAATCAGCATAAATCCGCTACGCATATTCACTCGTCGTTGTTTCGTTGACGACTATAAACTAGAGCGTAAGAATACGTGTGAATTGAGCGTCAACAAAAGTTGTATGAAATGTCATGACTGATTTAATGATACGCAAAGAAGCTTGATGTTTGGGTGACATACGAATTAACAGTGAAAAATTTAATGGACCAAATTTCCATTTGCGATTCACTGCTAAAACGAAATGTATCTTCACAGACGGTGGCAAAGTCTAGATTTACACCATGACAAGTAATGCTGTGTGTCTGGTGTGATTGATAGGGAATTCTTAATTATAAGCTTTTACAACCTCGTCAAACAATTGATTCCAACCTCTACTGTAAACAATTAACGATAGTGAAACAAGCAATTGATTTTAACGACCAGATTTGGTCAAGAGAAATGGCGCTGTGTACCATCATGACAACGCCATACCACAAACATCTTTGATGACCCTGCAGAAATTGAGAGAAATTGCGTGGAATGTTTTGACGCATCCACCACATAGCCTGGACCTTGCACGTTTTGATTATCATTTATTACGATCTCTGCAAAACTCTCTTAATGATGTAAATTAAAATTCCGTCGAGGCCTGAAAGATGCAATTGGATCAGCTTTCACTCAGATAACCCAGGAGTTCTACACTGATGGAATGTGTATCCAAAAGTGTAATTAATTTGTGTAGTAGTATTACTGAATTTTTGTTGTGTGCGTTAAAGAGAAAAACTAAAAAGGTAAACAACAAAACAAACAAACAATTTGAAAAAGCAAAGCGACATATGCCCTCTAACATTAACATTTATTTCACAACTGAATAAAATTTGTTGTTTTATTTATTATCTTGTTATTATCTGCTCATTTTCGTTCAGTTATATACATATAAGCAAAAAAATTAGTGAGCAGATCTGTTCATATATGCTTTTCACAAATACTTTTCCGTATTTGGGCGATCAAAACAGAACATATTTGGTTTTATAAAGCTCTTTTCAAAAATAGTAAGGTTTTTAATTTTTGTTCAAATTTTTAACCGAACTTAACAGGGCTCTGAATATTTCTTTTAAAAGCTTAATATATAGTCCTTTATTTCTCAAATAAAAGCTGGCGCTGAATTAATTTTTAACGACAACGTTTCCTAAACTATGTATGTGCACATATGTATATGTAAAGAAACATTATGCTCGTAGTGCAGATGAAATGTTCCTAAACAATTGGTGGTAATTGCATCAAAATCGGTCAAGTCGTTTTCAAGTTATGATGAATAATATGGACATAACTACCATATTTGCCACGCCCATAAAAAATTTGAGCCCGATGGAAAAAAAACTGAAAACGTATTTGAATTCAACGTATCAAAATCATTAAATTCCATACAGTTTTATTTAAAGGCAAGAAATTTGTTTGTTCTTTGTAGACCAGTGTAATTTTTAATCAAAAATAAGAATCGAGATTTCGTCAAAATTGGTGTTTAAATCCATCCACCCTAAAAATTAAGATGGCGACATCATTGGCAGCGAAATAAATTTGGAAAATTTTTTTTATTATTTTTTCTTTCATTATTTTTTTCTTTTATTATTTTTTCTTCACTAATGTCCCTAAATATTTCAATCAATATTACTTATTATAACTTCATGTGACCTTACCTAAGTTTTGTACTTGTGTGTCAGAAGAAACAAAATAAAATAGATTAAAAATTTTTATAATCTTATAAAAGACTCAAATAATAATATTATACGTTATATGATCTATGAATGAATTGTAATACCATAAAACAGCTGAAAACAAACTATAATCCTATTCCATTTGGCAAATTTAATAAATGCTTACGACTTAACTAAACAATGGCATGCGATCGACTATAGTTCACATTTGCATGCAGCGTGAAACAGATCAAGTAATAAACGCCACCTAATTTAATCTTGTAAAATTGAATGCAGACGTAGTCAGTGAGTTGGCATTTTTATAAGAGAACTAAAAAAACAAAAATCAATTGTATAACAAATTCCTAATGCAAAAGCTTTCCATTAACTTTTGCAATGCCAAGCATCTCTAAAATATTTAAAAATAGTTTTTAAGCGAACTCAGAACTATACAGTATTATATTCAATTAATTTAAAAAATGGGATATGGTGACGAAGAAACAATTAAAAATACTGGATTCCAAAATGCACCTGATTGGTTAAATGAAAATTTGTTTCAAGAATTTCTAGAAAAAGAAATTCAAAATTTTCATAAAATTTCGGAATTAGTTGTAAAGCCTGCTGTCAGCAGTGGTGAAAATTATATGACAATTATGCTTCGAGTTAATATTGAATTTGAACTGAAGGATAACACGAAAAATATGGTATCTTATATGGTGAAAATAAAACCAACTCCGGAAAAACTACAAATCATGATAAAGGAATGGCAAATTTTTAAAAAGGAACATCTAACCTATACAAAATATATACCGGCATTTGAGAACTACTATCGAAGTGCTGGTCGGGTTATCAAATTGGCACCACGATTATTGGAGCCCACCAGAGCATACATCAAAGATGACTTTCTAATATTGGAAGACTTACGAACTAAAGGTTTTAAAAACTTTAGCAGACATTTAGGCTTAGACTTAAAGCATACAAAAGCAGTTTTACAAAAATTAGCTCAATTTCATGCCGCTTCTGCTCATTACTTTAAAGAAAACGAACCATACCCTGTTATGTATGACAAATGCTTACCAAGCGAGGTGGATCTCTTCGAAGGACATCGTAAGAAAATAAATCAAATATTTCGAGAGAATTTGGGCTTGTATGGCAATTATGGTTATCTAGAGGAGAAATTGGTAAGTAGTTAATGTTTGCCAAAAACTCGGATAATTTTTATAAAAATACTTGATATAACAAATGATAATCATATAAATGATTACTAAAATTAAAAAAGTAAGTAATTACACAATAAATAGAACAGGTCATTAAAAATATTAATTAATAATTTATAAATGATCCACCATCAATAACACCGGTCTACAGCAAAAACCGCCTTTAAATAAAACTATATGGACTATAATTATTTTGATGCGCTAAATTCAAATCTCTTTTTAGTGTTTTTCTATCGGGCGCAAATTTTTTGCCCAAAATATGGTTGTTATGTCACTATATTTCATCATAATTTGAAAAGAGACTGACCGATTTTAATCATTCAAAAGGATAAAACAATCACTGGTGAATATTATATTATTATTCTTTTTCATCAGGATAATGCAAGGGTACAAACGTCTATTGCAAAAATCCAATAACTAGGCTGCGAATTGTTTCCTGATCCGCCCTATTTTCTGGATTTAGTCTCGAATGATTATTTCTTGTTTCCAAACCTGAAGAAATGGCTCGGCAAAAAGAGATTTAACTCGAACGATGAAACCATCTCACAAACAGGTACCTTTTTTGATGACCTCGACAATTTTATTTCTTGAAAAGTATAAAAAAATTTGGAGAAACATTGGAGTATTGAGCTCAAAGGAAACTGTGTTAGAAAAAACCATTGATTTTTGTATCCACAAACTTGTGTTGCATATAAAAAAAAGCCCCGATAACCGATCTATTCAGAAGCGATTTTCGAAAATAGCCAACTATTAACCGATTTTAAGTCTCTTCGGATTTGAAAGAAAAAAAATAGGCATTTTAAATTATATATATGTCATTCAAATAGCCGTGAAGAATCTGGGTGTATTTCTCAAGCAAACACATTTTCCATCCAATTTTTTCCATATTTTTAGAAGAGTTTTTGTACACTAATTTATAGGAAGCGTACTATTTATGAATTTGTTAAGAAATTATCTTTAGTTATAAATAAAATGAGTCATAAGTTTGAGAAATCCGATTGAAATTGAGGGACCTAAAATCGATTAATTATTAGATAAGTTATTAGCTTATAAGTGGATGCACGCTCGAAAAACCGGTTTTTTACTCGTACCTTGAGATTTTGGAGGTGTTTCGAAAATTACAAAAACATATCATTGTTCTACTCGATAGCGCCTATCAGAAAAGTAATATAATTTCCCAGGTATTTCAACTTCATTCATTTTTGTCGATTAGTATCATTCCATTAGTGAGGATAACTTCCATTTACAGATACAGTTCGAAAGGCATTCTCATCGCCGCATAAGCTTAACCCAAGTATTTATTTAATTTTAATATTTTTTGTTTTTTTATTGCTTTTAAATTAATAATCATGTGTAAGTTGTCTAATTCAAATGCAAACTGAAGTTTTTTTTTTTTTTGTAAAAGGCAGAAAACTCTAAATTCAGAATTTATTTTAAAATTTAATCTTAATCTTATTTACTAAATTTTTAAATTGTTATATTGTGTTGTAGAAAATCTATAGTGACACCCAACCAGACCCATATCAATTGAAATCCAATTGGAGTTCAAATAAATTTAATGTACTGAATCATGGCGATTGTTGGACTAATAACATTATGTTTCAGTATGATCAACACGGGCAATTGAAGGAGACCAATTTTATAGATTTTCAAATGAGCCGATATGGAAGTCCAGCTCAAGATCTGATATATTTTTTGTTATCATCGATAAATTTGGAAATAAAATTAAAATATTTTGACAATTTTATACGTTACTATCATGAGCAACTAGTCGAACATTTGAAATTGCTGAAATATAAACACGAAATACCCAGTTTAAAGGATATTCATATAGAACTCTTCAAACATGATTATTGGGGTAAAAGAAAATATTTGATTTTAAAAGATAAATTGTTGGAATATAATAATATTTTGTTTTTTTGTTTTCAGTATATCCCACCATCAGTGCTTTAATGCCTATTGTACTTTGCGAGTCAAGAGATGATGCCAATGTTGATACACTAATAAATGAGGACAACGATGAGTTTAAGCGAATCTTATATACAAATGATTTATATGTTAAAAATATGAACTTATTATTACCCTGGTTGGATAATCGTGGTGCATTTGATATATAAAATAAATTAGTTAAATAACATACAATAAAAATGCCTCGACCTAAACAAGGCTGAACAAGACAGTTATACAAATTATTAATAATTAAAAAAGCATTTATTTCATTGTATAAAATAAAAAACTTAGTAAGTAACTTTTATATTATTCCATTACTTCTCAATTATTGTTGAATATATTTTGATAAGAACTAGTGTTTAACATGTTTGCAAAACTTGAATTTAAAAAATCATTGACTAGAATATTATCTTTAGGTTTCTATTGAATGGTGGCCGCACTTACTTCAATATTGAAAATCGCTGATAATCATATACGTATTGTATGAGTATTTGCAATATCATTTGCTTTTACGTACTTGTATTTCTTACGAAATAAAACAAAAGACTTCGATTAGCTTAAAAATCTTAATTATTATATGACTGTTATTAAATGAAGAATATTTCTTGCATGTCTTGATACCTTACTTCAAGAAAAAATATTATTAAAATATTACAAAAACCTTAAGCTATAGACTTTGCTGAAAAAAATTTCTTTAGAACGCCATGCTACAACTCTAAAATCAAAGCCATGCTCATAAATTCCGGTAATACAAGTTCATTATCCATAGATATGGAATTTTACAATAACTATAGAATATTAACTAGGCGCTGCAAAAATAATATAAGTAACAGAAGGAAATAAAGAGGACAAGCACTTTGTGCCTTGATCTATTTCTGGTATTCAGATTACGTATATTCTGATGTCTTAGATTTCTCGAACTAACACAGGTAATGTGAAATCAAACTTTTATATGAAACAAAATAAAAAACATAAAGTATCGATGAATAAGTCATACATTGAGAAAACCTGAAGGAAATATGCCAAAGAATTTGTTGAATGAAACTCACAAGGCAGCCGATTCAATCACGGAGACAACAAGTTCAAGGCGAACTAAAGTAGGCTTATTAAAACGTTGAATGAAATATATTGTTAGCAATAAGAAAAAGTGAGAAGAAATTTTTGTTGTGGTCCTCTGTTCCACATAGAGACTAAGATAGTATCAATTATAAATATTAACAGGTCATTTAATAAGTCCGTAGGATGACACACAAATGGCGTTACTAGAATTTTTTCACATGTTTTTTATTTCGAACTAACCTTCGAACGATACGTGTATAAATTTGACAGCAATCTATTGATCTATTGATTCGTACTTTCCAGATCTAAACTTAACGATTTTTCCTATTTTCAGATCTCAAGAGAATGTTTTCTGGAAAGAAATTTAAGTCCAATGATCAAGTAATCGCGAAAACTGAGGGCTATTTTGACGAGAAAGAGAAATCGTGCTATAAAAGTGGTATAGAAAAGTTGGAAAACTGCTGTACTCGTTGTATTGCCCTCGAAGACAACTATGTTAAATAATAAAATCGAATTTCGTCAAAAATTTTTTTTTCTTACTTATGCTGCAAACTTATTGAATGACCTGTTAAGCGGCTATATATGATAATCTGTATCATAATTTATTTTTTGAAATAACAATTGCCATGCATTCACAATACGTAATAAAGTTATACGCATTAACTTTCATTATCAGAGCATAACTTTAAATAGACTAACTACTGCCTGATCAATTTGAAATATATAATCAGAATGAATAGTTTAACCATGTGTTAGAAGCTCAAAATTAACAATTCCCTTCCAATTTCACCAGACACACAGCATTACCTTTCTTAGTGCCAATCCTGGTTTCACCACCGTCTGCCAAGTTCAACCTTGCTTTGTTCATGATCTTTTTCACACATTATTGTCGTTCATGAATTTCTTTTTATCGATAGTAATCATTCGGACCTATAATGCTTGATGCCATTAATATTATATATAGGAGCTATTTGCCAACAATTTGTAACTGTCAAGGTTTTTTTTTTCAGTCAAGAATTTTGCAATGCTAAATCTGGCAACCCTATAACTTGGTCGATTGGGATACAACGTTAAGCAAATTTGGTATAGGAGTTAAAAGAAATCGAATCATTAATATTTCAAATTGTTAATATTCTCTAATGTGTAAGTAAAGACTTTTACAAAAACTCGAATTATATTATGTTTACACTGCTAAAGTTAAAAAAAAACCTTAAAAAAAATTAACAAAGTTGTTCGCACTATATCGGACATTTTGTCAAAATTTTTATCAGCAGCTTAAAAAAATTATACATACACCTAATTCACACGATGACTTTTTACGACATTGTCTTTCGATGTCTATTTTTGTTTGTGGAAGAACGGTATAGAGAAGCAAACAGTGAATTTTTTTTAAGTTTTAAACTAAACATTTTTTTATAAAATTTTTGGTGTGTTGTCACCTATAAGCTTGTTCATTTAAAGACTTCAATCAAAAACTCAAGTGAACATTCTACAAACTAGTATCCGTACTCTGACTTTTAGGTGTTTCGGAAAGAGCTTACATTATAAAGACGTTTATGTTATGCGTTTTCAAAATAATTCAATGTATAGGAAAACATTTTAAGAATTGAGTTGTTTTTTTTTTTTAATAGTTGCTGAAACACGATAGTGTGAACACAACATTAAATTGAGAAAATTATTTAAAAATATTATTTGACTCACATTTTGTTTATATACAACTTAAATATGAGCCTTAACCCTCTTATTCCCAGGCTTTCCTCTAGACAATTAAAAAACATTTTCTTGTGACAGTAAATCATTACACAACTAATCAAAAGTGTAAATCGGGCTTCAAATTTTTTTTTTTTTTTTAATTCTAATAAGTGCCAACGAGTACTGAAATAAAAAATCCAGATTCAGATTCGTGTTTCCGAACTAATTTAAGGTTCGGTTCATGTGCTTTTTGTAAGTAAAAGAAAAGTGGCATTAAAGTTTTAATTTTTGCGGTAACTTTTTTTTAATTAATATAATAATTAATTAATAAAAATTAATTTTCCAATGATTTATTTACTAGCTCATCTATGTTATTATATTATAGGGGTTACAAAGATCGGAACTATTAAAAGGAAATAGGTCAGTTATTAATGAAAGGTATTCATATTTAAAAAATTACATACAAACTAGATGAACTTATTTTATGAATTTGTTATGGTTTGTAGAGTTGAATTCATTTTATTTAGTACTTGAAATTGTTATCAACGCAGACACTGTTTATAACCTTAGTAGGGGACGTCTTCTACGGATCCAATAATAATAAAAATATGGGCTAAAAAGTAAACACAAAATTGGGTGTATTGGTTAGAGCGATACTTGAGATAACACAGTTAAAAAAGAGAGAAAATATATTTTGAGGGCAATCAAATTGTAATAAAATCTGAGAAATAAAAACTAGTCAACCGTATTATTAACTGTTAGAGTCTAAAACAAAAAAAACAAAAAAATATATATATCAAAACGATAAATGAATAAAAATTTAAATGCAGCTTATCTCAGAAAAGAGAGAAAAAAATTATTAATATCAATTATCGCTGAATAACAATATAGAAGTAAAAAGAAAAAAAAATTTTTTTGAAGTGCATATATAATAAAAAACAAATAGTTCGTAATTTTAGTGTTTTCAGTTAAAATTCTAGACTGAAACGTGAAGGTTGTATTTTTTTAACCGAAAATAAAAATATTTATATTTAACAAAAAAAAGTAAATAAAATAAATACCCATGGGTCTACGCAGCTCTAAGAATAAACGCACGAGCTACGATATAGCTCCAGTAGTCTCTAATAAAGATTTTAGTTATAAAAACCACACTAAACCATTGCCCAAAGTGGAATTACCTACGGTAATAGTTACTACAGAAGAAAATCCAGAGCAAACAAATGATCAGGAAGTGCCCAATGTATCGTTGGAAGCAAAACCAATTACAGAAACAAATGATGAAAATGAAGAACAAGATGCACGTGTGCCGCCATGGGTTAATAAGGAAAACTTCAAAAAGTTGTTAATGAAATTACACTTTAATCTTAAGGACATTACATCATTTAAAGCCTATCCCGCAATGGCAGCTGGCGAGAATTATGCCACCCTTGTGTTGAGAGTTAAAATCACTGCTAAATTTGATGATGAGTCATCGAAGGATTTCTCTTTCATGTTAAAGGTTCCACATGACACCAAAGAAACGAAAGACATGATGCAGGTCTTGAATGTTTTTATAATCGAAAATACTGTCTATACCGAAGTGATTCCCGAACTCGAGGACATGTATCGCCAAGCTGGAGTTGAAGTGGCATTTGGTGCTAAGTCATATAAGTTGGATTTAGATGATCCAAATATTCATTATGTTTTAATGGATGATTTAAGTTTGGATGGTTTTAGAAATGCAAATCGCTTAGAATGCCTTGATATGGAACACACTTTGTGTGTTTTACGTAAAATGGCTCAATTTCATGCTGCTTCAGCAAGTCGTGCTGCAAAGAAGGGGGATTATGGGCCCATGTTTTCACGCGATTTGGATAATGAAATAGCCAGAGCAATGTTGAGTCAAATGTTTTTGGCCTTTAAGAAACCGTTTTTAGATAATTTAAAGAATTTTAATGATGCGGAAAAATATCGTGATTCAATGGTGAGTTGTTTTTAAATTAATTGCAAATTTTATTCAAGCATCGAAGAAAGCTGATTAAAGTCAGTCGAGGTTGTTGCCTGAGAAAGAATATTATTATGAATTAAACTGAGAACTGGCTTTTACCAAATTAGCTTAACCTTAATCTATAATTGACAGGCAAAAATTTACAGTATTGGGTTCAAATATTGGTATTTGAAAATCTTTGTGTATTTGAGTCAAAACTTTAATATATTTTTTTTAAATTCAACTTCAAATTTAATTAAAAGATTTATAGGGTTGAGCAGCTTAATTAAAATAAAATAATGAATTACTCTTATCTATTATCTCTTATGTCTCTAAACCGATTTTTGCGTAAACAAGGTGAAATTATAATATGAACTGGCTGCCAGTTTTTATTAATGTAAACAAGCACTCTGTTTTCATAAAAAGTTTATTTCAAAGTGTAAATTTGATGATATTATCAGCCTGACCCACGATGTCGAACGTTATCGGTTCGAACGACAAACAACTAATTTGCGGCACACAAATACTTTCTAGTCGAAAGAAAATGAAAACGAACGATAACGTCCGCTGACTACATTGTTTTTCTTATGTTTGAACGAACAGAAATGGCAAAAGTACTCTCTTGTTTTTTATTGCCGTTTGCATTATGATATGCACACAGGAGCGCTCTGGAATGCGTAACGTAAGGCCAAGCGAACGATATATCGTAAGATAGTGGACCGCTGTTTCGAAAGAGAGTGACTGCCTTTTGTTCGAATAATTTTCTTCCAAAATTGTGGGCCAGTCTGTATGTATTTAGAAAAATTATATCATTCCCATCGACATCTTCCGAGTTGATGCAAAATTGCGCTCGCTTTATGGCATTTTGAATTGGTTCTCTCAAAACATTCCAAATGTGAATTTCCTCAGCAAGGTTCGGGTTTTATTTTAATCAATTCGAGATTTTAAAAAGTCAGAAATGAAGAAGTTTGAACGGTCAGATCAAATTTCCAAAACAAGGGGTTGATCCACCTGGAAATTCGTGGTTCAAAATCTCCATCGTAGCCAGAGCTCTACGAGTGAGTGTTCCGTCCTGCTCAATTCGATAAAAAAAACATATTTGCCTATATCGCTCACCATTTTCGGTTACGTTAGTACCACCGGCGACTTCAAAAACAAGGGCCAATCCCTTTTACCCTGCAAATACCGTACGAAACAGTTAGTTTTGAGTTGAGTGCATGCAATAGTTCTTCATGCATTTTATGTAAATTCTCTGTGCCCCAGATATATAAATTTTGTTTGTTAACATAATAACTTCACTGGAAATAGGCTTCGTTGGTCATATATTTATATATATATTTTATGTGACATTATCTTCTTCTTCCACCAAGTTTAACCGAGTGTGATAGCAAGTTAACATTAAAAGCAGGCAGCAACTTTTTAAAAATTTTTAACCATAACGAACGTTGGCTGATGTTCGTGGTTTCTCTTTGACATTGTCGGTAATAGCAACGATGTTCTCAGTCGAAAGAGCAATACGAGACCGGCCACTTCATGTGACATCAGTAGTGGACACGGTTTGAACGAAACGCTTAGCCAAATATGTTGAAGCATATGAAACACGACGGCGGGAAAAACGACGAATAATTGTCAAATAAGCAGTAACAATTATTCCACGTTCTTGAGCTAACACTACATCAGATTTCGGCAAATAGCTGCTCTGATTTGGATTGAGGATAATCAATAAAATTTGTCGAAACTCTATTACATCCACAGAAAATTACTGTTTGGTCCGCTTAATAGGTTGGCGGAGTCATTAGTTCATACGTGTTCAAAAACGATGATGGTCAGATTCTTACTGTGAATGGTGAACGATATAAGGACATGATTAGAAATTGTTTCGTACCTAAATTAGTTATCATTAATCTTGCTGACATGTGGTTTCAACAGGACGGAGCCATATGATACACAGCGCGCATTACAACTGATTTAACCCCATTGGATTATTTTCAATGGGTTTATGCAAAGTCACTTGTCTACGTCGATAAACATCTTGAAAACAACATTCAAAGAGTTATTTAGGAAATATGGCAACAAATGCTGCTAAAAGTTTGTGAAAATTTGTGTTCCAGACTGCGGCTTGTACGCGCCAGCCATGGCATTTATATGTCGAAATCATATTTAAGCATTAATGTCATAAAATTTGCTATCCAACAAAGCCCAACTCATTGATATTAATATTAAAAATATATATGTTTTCTTATTATTTAAACTTGTGTTACTGTAATAAAAAATACCCGAAATCTAAATCATAAATATCGAAGCCCTGTAGAGCCATCTGCAAAAATGGTAGTAATTAAAATTCCGATATTACTTTGTGTTGGGAATGGCATGGTGTAGTGGTTGGATAACTCCATTAAAAAAAAAAAATAAGACATTCGCGCATAGCTCTGGCGATGATGACAAACATCATACGAATGATCAGGAAAACACGCCACCTACTGAAAAAAAAATGTACAATGCTAAAGTAAAGACCACCACCAATTAGCAAGGATCTTCACCACTACGCAAAGTCATATGGAGAGGAAGCTACAGTGGATTAATCATCTACTTAACTTGAAAGATCAAATTGATTAAAGAAATTGAAACAAAGCAATAGATGCTTTGTGGAAAGCCATATGCTCCCTAGAGGAGTGACGGAGAAAAAAATATTATTTTATACTAAACAAGATCTTATCGAGCAACTTTTAGTTAAAAATTCAGTTAAATTTTATTCAAATTTTACAAAGACTTCATCACAATTTTAATGATTTAATGATTTACTTTTTATTATCAATCCCTTTTATAGGATAAGTTCTTCGACAATTTAATTGAATTATTCGTACGAAGTAGAAAACTGCTACCCGGTTATTTTAGTGTTCTAAATCATGGTGACTCTTGGTCTAATAATATTCTTTTTAAATATTCTGCTGACGGTAAATTAAGCGAAGCTGTATATGTTGATTTTCAAAATACCAATTGGGGTTCACCAGCGATGGATTTATACTATTTCATAATATCTTCTCTACAAATTGAAATAAAACTCACACAGTTTGAATATTTCGTACGCTACTACCATGAACATTTAACCAATAATTTAAAACTTTTAAATTATCCTCTGAATATACCCAATCTACGAGAATTCCATATACAAATGTTGGATTTTGGTTGTATGGCCACAATGACCGCCTTTCTTACATTAGGTTTAGTGCTGTTGGATCCTACCGAAAATGCTAAATTCGAAAACTTCTTAGGTGATAGTCAAGAGAGTAACGATTTCAGAAATGCTATGTACGCCAATGAACGTTATATCAAACATATCAATGAAATATTGCCTTGGCTATACAATCGCGGTTTTATGGAAATAAATCTGACGTAAGTATTATTAAAATAAAAAAAGGAAAAAAAATTAAAAAAATTAATACTTAAGTATATTTTATATACTTTAATGCAGGGAATTAGATAATAGAATAGCGGCCGCTGATAAGTTAAAAGAATCGATGACAACCATTTCAGCACCCATAGAACAAAATAATGAACATCTATCGCACATCTATCCAGAATGGGTAAATGAAGCGCTTTTTATAGATGTCGTACGTACTGATTATGACAATTATCAAAAAATACTCAAGTTTATTGTTTCTCCAGCAACAAACGCTGGTGATAATTATTCATCGATATTGTTAAAAATTGATATCGATATTGAACTTACAGGTAAATTAAGCATTTTGTTATTGTTATGAAAAAAAAGTGACAAAGTTACAGGGGCCATATTATAGAAAAGACAATTCTTTTAAATTTCATATCATCGTTGGTCTCACGGCAAAAGCCCCTACTGGTATATTTTGAAATTTAGTTCTCCTAAAAATGTGATATTATTTTAGTCAGGGCCTTTCTTTATGAGATCAACGATATGTACATATTAAAGCAGATTTCGATAAAAAAAGATAAACACTTCGAATTCTGTTTCTTACAGACAACTCTACTCGCAGTCTTTCATATATGTTGAAAATTCCACCTAACGGAGAAAAAGCCAAAGCTTTGGTTACGCTGTTGAATGCATTTGAAAATGAAACATTAGCTTACTATGATATTATACCTCAATTTGAGCAAATCTACAAGGAACATGCTGGAGTTGATATAGTGTTTGCACCTAAAAGTTATAAGTTAACCGAAAACATTGGATGTCAACCACTTGTTTTAGAAAATCTTAAAATTAAAGGTTTTCAAAACGGTGACCGCCTTGAGGGTCTTGATATGGAACATACTAAGGCAGTATTAAAAAAACTGGCTGAATTTCATGCTGTGTCTGCCTATGTTTTTGAAACGAAAGGAAAATATTCAGAAATTTACAATCGCACACTGTACTCTGAAGAATTCAGTAAAGCAACAGAAAAAATGACAGAACCCTTTTTAAAATTATTCCAGGAATGTATACAACAATATGATAATGCTGCAGAATATATTGATAATGTGGTAAGTGCCCGTAGACAAAATATATGCGATTAAATCAAATTTATATTCATTTTAATTATTGTTGTAGAATAAATTCCTTAAAGTTGTTAACGATGCGATTGCTTCTGCTAATACCATTGATTGGAACAAATTTAATGTCTTAAATCATGGTGATTGTTGGACAAATAATGTTATGTTCCAACATGATGATGAGGGTCATATAAATAATACTTATTTTGTGGATTTCCAGTTGTCTAAATATGGCTCACCGGTTCATGATTTGTATTACTTTTTATTGTCATCCCCCAAACTGGAATTAAAATTAGAATATTTTGATTATTTTATACGTTACTATCATGAAAATCTGAAATCTAGTTTGGAACTACTTAAATATCCTAAAGAAATACCCAGTCTTAAGGAATTACATATGGAACTGATTAACAATGGAGCTTGTGGTAAGCCTTAGCTTATTTATTTAATACTTGTATTATGGTATATTTGTGTGCTTATTCAATTTGTATATTTTAATAGCTTTTCACACTGTCATGGGAGTTATGGCGGCTGTATTGATAGATCCTTCGGAGAAGGCTAATTTGGATAATATGATTGGTTATGATGACGATGGTTTAGCTTTTAAGAAGCAAATGTTTTTGAACAACCGTTATAAAAGTCATGCCCAGAAAATATTACCTTGGCTGTGTAGTAGAGGTCTTTTAGATGTTAAGGAAATTGTTGATTAATTTATAAGATTATTAAATTTAAAGAAAACAATTACATCTTATACGCAATAAATATTTGTTTTTATTTTATTTATCTTTACGAATTTCATTTCAATTTGGACTTAAATCGAATTTTTTCCGAAATTGAGTTTTTTAGTGATACCAATACATTTAACGCAAATCGTTGGCTTAATATAAAAGGGGTGTATCTTGTTTTTTCCAAATTTTCCTTTTTATTTTTAACTTATTCTGGTTGTGTACCTCCAAGTATACCTTCCTTTAAAAATTCTAAAAACTATATTTGAAAATAATGTATTTTTTTAGTTTTTACAGTTTTTTCCCTCTCCTGTAAAATAACAAAAAACCGAAATACGATATATTAAACCATCGAAAAGCATCTCATCACACCTTCTTCTGTAAATTTGAAATTATTAAAGTGAGTGCCTTTCTACATGCGGCCAACAATATGCCACTTGTAGACGCCATACACAAAGTTGCTAAATTTAATAAAAACAAATTTATCTTCGATGTCATAAAAATATTTATCTACGAGTAGCATTTGAAATAATTTTTTGGGATAGGCAAACGTATTCAGTTGAATCAAAATTATATTTGCCCCAAATACAATACGTTCCCTTTATAAGTTGTCCTAGATATTTAACAAGCTATTATGCAAATTTGGAGTTAAATTGAAAAACTAAACTTTGATCTAAATATGATCCATTCTTTTAAATTTTAAGAGCGATTGCCAGACCAAGATAAAATTGGAATTTGAAAAAAATGTTAGTTACTACCAAGGCTGATGGTCAGCTCAGGTCGAATTTAGTATAAACTTGGCTCATGTAAGTTTATTGTACCCCAAAAAAGAAAAAAGAACTTAAACGTTTTAAAAAATCCTAAAACGTAACAATATTATAAAAATGTGTATTCTTAGTTAAGCTACGTATAATATCTTTGTTGATATGAAAGATTAGCTTAAGTGAACTTAAGCTACACTTAATTACCTGGAAAAAGTCTAATGGAATACACTTCTATTGAATAAACTCTAGTCGTATTTATTGTTCTCTTTTTCGTATGTTATCTTTCACCACATAAATCTGTGTGGGTAAGTAATAATAGCTTAAGTCGACTAAAGCTTCTCTTCCATATCGACACAGATATTGTTGAATTTAATCTTCTACAGCAAACCAAAAAAAAAAAAAAAATAAATCATATTTGTTAAATTTGTTGTTGTGTTTTAATCAAAATTATTCATCATATTGTTCTACAAGTCAATGTTTTTTTTTCATCTAAATTTTTTGTAATGTTATCACAGCATAGTTAAGTGTATGATTAGGATTGATACCATTTAAATTTAGCACATTGATATTGTTACGTTTTAACCTTTTTTAAACCGTTTGAGTTCTTTTAAATTGCATCAAAATAAAATAAACACCACTTTGTTGTTGTTCTACAGTTTTTATTTTCTCACGTTATCTTTATACAGCTAATCTTAATACAGCAACTTAATATTCGTTTATACAACACTTTTATTTACGCCTAAACAAAACTTTATTTTATGACGGCCAAATAATAACTATCTTCACTAATGCATAAGGCTCCGCCTTTTATATACAATTCAAATTATTTCCGAATGTTCTTGCTCTTCCTATAAAATTCGAATTATTTCCGTTTATCCAAATGTAACACACAAAGATGGTCGGATTGGCAGTGCTGCAAAATACACAAATAAGTACGGCATTGACAGGGTAACACATTAATACCAAATATACCAAAATCCAATAATGCAGTTTTAAAGACGCTGATGTGGTGTATTTTTTTATTAGTCCTGTTTATTTTTTAACAATATAATTACAGTGAGGAGCAGAAGTGAGTACAGTTATGTGTATCATGTAATTCTAAGTGCGTAAAAATAATAAGCCGAGATTTCAGTTTCTATTTTTATTATAACTCAATAAAAATTAACAAATTCAGTTTGAAAATAAGATTGAACTGATAAAACTTTGCTCTTTTAGCTCCTTTCGCAAAAATATTAATATCTAGTTAAGTATTTGTGTTTAGGCAAAAAATTTTATTATTTCAAGAAAGATTTGCTGCCAAAGCTTCTATAGAGTGGATGTTTCTGTTCGAAGTTGTCATAACCTTTGTTGCATGATTGACCATAAATTCTTTATCGGACTAAGATCAGGACCTTGCTCTTTTGGGATCACCATCTTGTTAACATATGACTTATTTCTTAGGGTATGTGCTCATATCCACAAATTGGAGAAGATGAGTCTTCAGAATATTCAAATTATTCTCCTTCCTCATAATTCAATATTCCACCAAATAAAGCATCCGCATGATGACACCATGTTTTGCGTTTTGTTTAACGTGATACCTTTTTATTGTTTTATCAGAACGATACCAATAATATTAATGTCAGTCATAACAAATTGAAAACGATTCAATTGGGGATCGTCTGACCAAATTAATCTTTTACCAGTCCTTTATAGCATATCCACACGAGATTTCAAAATTCTTTGTTCTCTGTTTGAATTATGTGTACATATCATCCCATTCGCATGGTGTCTTTGTAGTTCGTCTTGATGGTTCTTCACCTTATTGCTATTTTTATTTGTTGTTAAGCCACATTAGTTTTGTAGTAATCTACAGGGTTATTAAAATTGAATTGCTTATAATAGATGATACACTCTAAAAATTTGGTATTAGAAATTATGTAATTCGATTTATTGTTGTGGTATGCTTTAGCAAATTTTAAAAGAGCCATGTGTTAGGCTACAAAACTGAATACATGTGGCAAATATTAGTTTTATGGTCGCTTCGTTCTGAACTTATCGCTTTTGGTCATCATATAAATGCAATTTTAACGGTAATATTTTATGTAAATTAAATTACTTATTTCTGCTTGTCGGATTGGATATACAATATATAAAAAATTGAAATTTGCATATGGAATAATTAAATTATTTTCAAATAATAGCCAGTACTTCAACGTCTCATTTAATTTGGTTTGAAGAAAAGATGTACAGTACATTGAATAATTTTCGTTCTTATCTTATATATTTTATATATAAAAACTGGTTTAAATATTTTATTTCTTTTTCTATTTTCAGATAATAGCATAAAACCTCTTAGTTTTATGCTAAAAATAGGCCATGATTCTGAAGTTTTAAATGAATTTATTAAAAACCATGAAATATTTGATATAGAGGCTAGCATATATCGTAATTTTATACTTGAATTAGAGCAATTGTACTTAGATGCTGGTAAGGAAGTGAAATTTGGTGCCAAATTCTATCAGTTACCTAACGATAAACAATATATTTTATTAGAAGATTTCAAATTACATGGATTTAAGAATATCAATCGCTTAGAGGGTCTTGATGTGAAGCATATAAAATGTGTTTTAAGAAAATTGTCCCAATGGCATACAGCCTCAGCTGTGAGAGTAACTAAAAAAGGCATCTATCCAAGAGATATTTGTACTGCATATCTAAAACCTGAAGGTAATGAACTACTCAAAATACATTCGATGGCAATACCAAAGTTTTATAGCAGTGTGTGCAAGAATATAATAATTCAGAAGAATATTACGATAAAGTAGTTAAGATACAAGATCAAATGATTGATGAAATGTATAAAGTTGCAGATGCACATCCAAATGAGTTTAATGTTTTAATTCATGGTGATTGTTGGTCAAATAATATCATGTTTAAGTACGATGAACAAGGAAATGTTGCAGAAACCTATTTGATAGGTTTTTAAATGCCAAGATATACTACACCTGCTCAAGATCTGTCTTATTTCTTATTATCTTCTACCCAATTGGATATAAAACTGAAAAAATTTGATTATTTCATTAAATACTATCACGACAATTTAGTGGAGAATTTAAAATTACTTAAATATAGCAAACGTATACCTTCTTTAAGGGAATTGCATATTATGCTCTTCAAATATAGCATTTATGGTAAGCAAGTGTTATTATGAAGAAAAAAATATTTTTCTTATAATTTTAATTCAAAATTTTTTAAAGGTTATATATCCATTAGTAGTGGTCATATGGCTGCTGTTTTATGTAATCCTACCGATAATGCCTCCATCGATAATTTTGTAAATGAAACAGAAGAAGGCATTGAATTTAAGAAACAAATGTATGGTAATCATCGGTATCGTAAACATATGTAAGCTATTTATTCTTGGCTTTAAAACAGAGATCTTTTAGGTTGTTACTTACCTTGAAGTTGGACATACTCAAAAATAATTTTTTTTTTAAATTGTTGAAAACTAAATAACTGATATGAAAGTTAGTACAAATGTAAGAGCTAAGTGTGTAGTAAAATTCTGTTAATATTTATTAAATAAATTTTTGTAAGTTATTAGAATAAAAATTATATATTACTACTTCTTAACACATATAAATTTTATGGAGTTTAGAAAAACTGGAAAAAATATATCTACGCTTGGCAAATAATTCAAGATGTCTTATTGAAATCACTAAAATTTTGTTCAACATCTGCTTAAATGGTTGGGGTTGTAAAGTATATAAAATTATTTTAATCTACTTTATACCTTAAAAATCGATTTGCAGATTTCCCTTTAGCCGAATATCTGTATGTCCACAAAAACCTTATAGTCAAACGATTAATCGCAATTTTGTAAACAGATTTTCAGAAGTGACTTTTTCGGTCAGTTATTATTATTTTTTAAATAATAATCTTAATTTACTCAAAAGAGTTATAACCAACGACGGGAAGTATACAGTTATTAAGTCAAAATCGAAGCCCAATTGACTTAAAGAAATAGCCCAAAAACCAAAAAACACATAAACACAGTTCTATAAGGTCTCAAGTCATTGAAATCAATAAAAGGTATTGTTTTGATCTTATGCGCAATTTCCAAGAAGCAAAAACAGGGAAACATACTGATACGAAAATAAACAATGCCTAAAGAAAAGATACACTAAATGAGTTATAGACTACACTAAGTTGGTAATGTATGTGCCGCATCACTTTATCTGTGCTATTAACAATGTTACCACATGCGTATTGAAGGGTGCTACCGCAGCCAGTTTTGATTGTTATAATTGAGTTTAACGTAAATAGAAATTTGTAATAACTACAAGAATATTCGAAATTGATGTGCTGTAAAAGGTGGCGCCTTATGCATTAGTTAGTTCAGTTATCGTCTTGCAGTCGTACAGTAAAGTCGTGTTCAGGCGTAAATAAAAGTGTTGAGTATTTGTGTATAAGCGAGTATTAAGTGCAAGACAAATAAGTTGGAGACTGTATAGTTATAATGGTATACCGTAAAAGTGTGGAAGTAATGTATTGCATAAAGTAAAACAACAACATACATGTTATTTATTTTATTTAACACAGATAAAAAAACTCAAAAGTTTTAAAAAAGTTAAAACGTAACAATATCATCCACAATTTTATCTTTGCCAAGATATTTCTTAAATTTTGAATCAGTGTAAATTTTCCCTATTTTCGAGAAATTTATTAGCAGTAGAAATATGCTACAAATAAGGAGATACATATCGGGTCCGCCATCTAACGTTCTTTTTCAACTAGTGCTTATTTCGTGAATGGTAACAATTAGCTCATGTCTGGTTTGACAGATAATTAGTTCTATCCTTCCGCTGAACGAATATGGTTGTGTATACGCTTTTTTCGCTTCGCTAAGTGGGCCTGCGATCGACTTACAGAAGATGCCGAATTTGCCAAAAAAAAAATCATCTTTTCAGATGAAGCTCATTTTGATCTTGGCGGGTATGTAAACAAGCAAAATTGCCGCATTTGACACCGTTGGACTATTTTCTGTGTGACGCCATTAAAGAAGAGTGTTGTGCCGACAAACTATAGACAATTGCGCATTTGAAGGCCGATATTCGTTATGCCATTGCCGAGATACGACCTTATACACTCGAAAAAGTTATCGAAAATTGGTCGATCGAATGAGGCACTCGTTTGTGCAATCTCTCAAAAAGTTTTTATATGGGCGCCTATTGCCAAACTCTATCAAACGCTTTGGAAATTTTCAACCTTGCTCTCGCCAAATCCATGAAAGGAATTATTCTAGGTTCCTGCGAGGATTACACTGACGATTGCTTAGCAAATTGTTGGACTCATATATCTCTATATCTTTGGCGAATGCGAATAAACTGCTGAACTGAAAGCGGTAGCTTTCAGGTTTGCAAGCGTAACGCGTTTTAGAGGTTAGCGTTATTTAGCAACCGTTAGCAACCTTTCAGCAAGATTTAAAAATATCTGCACGATATGACGCACTAAATAGAGAAATGTTGAAAAGTTCTGGTGCTGGTATGCAGTTAGGCTCAGAAAAGTTGTCAATATTGGAATTTGCAATTTGCTTCTAACAGGAAAAGCTTGATAGAAAATAGTCATAATCACTAATACTCTTTTGAGTTCGAGTGGCTGTTGACGTCGAGAATTACTTGCAAATAGTTCAGCAAACAGGTTGGCTTTTCAACAGGGTTGGCAAAAACCCGGGGTTTTTTAAATAAAAACCTAACCCACCGGATTCTATTGGGATTTTTGATGGGTTTTTTGGGCTTTATGTATTTTAAAACTGCTTCCACATTTCCTTCAAATTGACAATATTTTTTTGGTTTCTCAGTGCAATTACGTTATTTTAGTATAAGTAGCACCATCTTGCTCTTTTTGAGGAATCAAGGTTTATTGTGAGTATTCTGCGTATTCTCCGAATTTTGCCTCAAAGCACGATAAGTTTTTATGACACGGGATTCGGAAATTAACTCAGAGGTGGGGAAAAGATGTAAGCAGTCATTTCGTATACTTTTATTCTGATAAATTTGTTCATTCATTATCTTTTCGGAGTCAAAAAAGGCCGAATTTGTATTCCCAATACGTAACTTATACTTTTTTTGTTATAGATAAACTACAACTACTAAATAAAAACCCATAGATAAACTACAACTACTAAATAAAAACCCAAACTGGGTTTTTTTAAATTTAATACTGGATAAAACCCGAGCGGGTTTAATTAGGCTACACAGTGGGTTGCCAACCCTGTTTTTCAACCGAGTAAGTGAATGCTTGGATATTCTTCATAAGAACTGGAACCGAGTTAATTTTTTAGACTTTTCATTCCTCTAAGAAAAAGATAGAGCTTTAGCACAAAGAACTTGTTAGTAAAGAGCCTTTTCACATTTAGCCGGCTTGCGTAATGAATCAATATTATCACCTCGGTGATTGCGCCAATTTCTTAATGTTTCCTCTCTGCGTCTGCCTGACAGTTCGATTATCTGATTAAATCAAGTTTTATTTCTTGGTTTCGTTGAAAATAATCATGCTCAGCCTTTTTATATTTCCATACTTGGTATCGATATTTGAATCAAGACTTAGCGAAGTTTCGAATTAAAATGCCGAAAGAAATCGTTAAGCTTAGCCCAAAGAACATTATTTTAATTGAATACAGAGCATTTACATTTTACCAATATCTTCACTAAATTATTTACAATTTTTGTCACAGTAGAGCACTTTGAAATACAGTGCTAACCTTTCATTTTATATTAAATTCCTTTGTTTTCCAGTAAAGTATTAATAAATAATTCAAACAACGTACTATTATTGTTTAACATTTTGTCTGAAAAACTTAATTTGTTATCAACTACAAAATTTTTATGAGTTTGAAAAAGTGTGCCTCCAAATCGTTATAAGTGGTATTATCTTACAACAGAATATTGTCTGGTAGTAATTGATAAAAGCACTCTTAGCAAGTTCAAATAATTTAATCAAAATTATCTCTGAGCACAAAATAATTCTGAATTTAGCTTGTTTATAGTGAAATAGTATTTGAAACACAGTAAGTATTTTTAGTTATAATTTTGAGCTTCTAAAGCAGACTGTAGTCACGGATTAAATATTAAAATTAAATATTTTAGTAAATAAAACAAAAATGTCTAATAATGCTATACCTCAGTGGATAGAATCAAATTTATTTGAAAATCTTTTAAAAGAAACTAATCAAGAATTTCAGAAAATTTTGGATTTTAAAGTGGTTCATGCTTTGGCACCTGGTGAAAATTATGCAACCGTAATGCTTAAAATACAAATTGAATTTTTACTGAATTCTGGTGAAACCTGCAACAAAAGTTTCATGCTAAAAGTAGGCCATGACAGTGAATTCAGTCGTCAGGAAATGAATAAATTTGAGATGTTTACTATAGAATCGCACATATATCATAATGTTAAGCCAGAACTAGAAAATTTATATAAAGAAATTGGTATGGACGTAAATTTTGGAGCAGCTTCATATAAATTACCCGTAAACCAGGATTATATACTTTTGGAGGATTTAACGAAAAAAGGTTTTCGTAATGCCAATCGTCTGGAGGGATTGGATATGGAACATTGTAAATCAGTTTTAAAAAAAATAGCTCAGTGGCATGCTGCATCTGCAGTTCGTATAGAAAGAAAAGGCATGTATGAACGACAGTACACTAAAGGTGTTTTAAACGAAAAGGGGGTGTCATTGTTTACCATTATGCTTGGTAGTTCCTTTAAGCACATTTTAAAGGCAGCAAAGAAATTGAAAAATCACGAAGAATATCTAGGAAAAATTGTGGCCTTAGAAAATAAAATAATTAATCTATTTTACAAAGAGTGTGCCCCGAAGGAGAATGATTTTCATGTTTTAAATCACGGCGATTGTTGGTGCAATAACATCATGTTTCGATATGATCAAAATGGCCAGCTACAGGATACCTATTTGGTTGACTACCAAATACCCTGCTATGGTAGTCCAGCTCAGGACTTATTGTATTTTATAATCACTTCAGCTCAATTGAATATTAAAACGAATAAGTTTGATTATATGATTAGATATTATCACGATAATTTAGTTAAGCATTTGACTTTGCTTAAGTATAAGAAAAATATACCATCGCTTAGAAATATACATCAGAGTCTTTTTAAATATGGTTTATGGGGTATGAATTAACATTTTCTATTTTAACAAATCTCATAGTTACAGTTTTTCATTTATTTTAAGGATTTTTTGCTGTTTTTATTACCATGCCCGCCGTTTTGGCCGACTCCAACAAAGATGCTACTCCTGATAATTTGGTTGGCGTTAATGCAGAAAGTGACAAGTTCAAGGAATTGATTTATTCCAATGAACGCATTGCTAAACATTTTGAAATTATTTTACCATGGCTGTGTAATCGCGGTACTTTTGATTATTAAACCTGAAGGGCAACACTTGATTTATAAAAATATTGATAAGATTAAATATAACAAAAGCAAAAAAACATTTAACAAACATCTTAAAACAATTTTGCAATATCATCTTATTTTATGTATCAACAAAAATTGTGTTGACTTAGTCTTGAGATGAAATTGTGATGATCAATATACAGTTTCAAAAAACATATTAAAATATAATAGTTTTTAAAAATAAAATTTTTATATGAGTTGCTATACTAAAGAGGCAATCGGTACGTGAACTAGTATAAGCTGTGCAATCCAAGGAGCTCCGATACATATATATTCTGACAGCCGAGTGGCACTGAACGCCTATTTCACACTTTAAGGTCCCGTAGCATTCTGAAGGCATTGTTGTTGGGTTGAGTTGAGTTATATTTCAGTCAAATAGAAAAACAATTAGAAGATACCGTCTCAACATATCCGACTTTTTGTTCTTAAAAGATATTCTTGTGTACATCTCTATGAATTTTATCCCTTTTTCTTAACTTAAACAGACGTACTTTACAGTGTCAGAAGTAATAACACTGGTATACATCAAAGAAAGTCTTTAAAAAAAATTATATAGGATATAATGATTTTGTTGTGCTGAATTCAAATTCGTTTTCAGTTTTTTTCCATCGGTCTCAAATTTTTTTATGGGCGCTACAATTTTGCGCCTAAAATATGGTAGTTATGTCAATATATTTCATCATAACTTGAAAACGACGACCGATTTTAATGCAAGTACCAGCAAATGTTTAGGAACAAAATTTTCTATATATTATCTGGATAACATTTTTTGCATTTTCAACAGTTTCGGAATTATTCATAACCTAGTTACGAAAAAACATATTTTTCGCGCAAAATTAGTGCATTTTTTTTTCAAAAAGTCATAAAAAATTTTTCAGAAAAATAATTTTGCATGTTAGACATTTAAATTAAAGCTTGAGAATAAAAAAGCTATAAATCATAAAAATCGGTTGGCTATTGCTGATTTTATTTAAAATTAAATGCAGATACCTAGCTTTGACCAAAGTTAGTGGAAATTTTTTTTATATCCTAAAAGTTATAACAAAATTTTTAGAATGACACTATGAATATATACCGATATTATATGAATATTGTAATGTATTTAATTATAGAAAGAGTACACTCCTTTAAAGTAACTAGTTTACCATTTATGTAGTCTACATTTGCTTTTGTTTTATTTTCGCATTGTGTTCATTTTGACGAAAAAGCAAAATCAACAATAACAATAATACCGTTACCAAAAATACTGGTTTTATTTATACTGGTTCTTAGTGTAGACATCTAGTGATGTTTTTAAATAATTTACTCTTTAAGCAACTAGCATAAGATTAAGACGTTTAGCTTAATATAAATAAAAATACTAAAACCTAAAATAAAGCATTTTTTCTTAGGTATACTGCCGTATCTACAAATATATACCTTATAAATTAAAAAAAATCATTTTTTATTTCTATGTATGTATAGTTTTAACATTATAACCCTCTTCTATTTAAATGCCAAGGTAAGATTACTGCCAAATGATGACATCGTTTGAATATAATAGTTCTTTAAACCTTTGACTATCATTGGATTCGCCTACAAAATTATCTATATTTGCTTTATTTGTTGGGGCACATAGGACTCCAGCTATAATGGTTATGACAACTAAAAAAAATCAACAAAATAGAGGAATTTATTGTTAATATTAATTGCTAATTGGCTTGCTTGATCTATTTTTTAGCTACAAATTTCTTACCCCATATATTGTATTTGATAAGAGCTCTATGTATATCACGTAAGGAAGGCAAACATTTATTATATTTCAATAATTTCAAATATTCAATATTTGATCATATCATCAAATTGTTTAATTTTAATACCTAAACGAGCTGATGATATTAAAAATTATAATAAATCTTGAGCTGAAGAACTGTAGCTTGGCACTTATAAATCTACCAAACAGGTTTCTTGCAATTTTCCTTCGTTATCGTATTGAAACATAATATTGTTGGCTCAAAAATCGCCATGATTTAAAACATTAAATTCACTCTCATTCAAATGGTAGTTGTCGAACAGAATATCTGTTACTTTCGCCATTAAATGTTCCATTTGTTCGTAATATTCTTCGTGGCCTTTTGTTTTTTTATCGTTTTCAAACGATGAGGAGTTGAACCGTCAAATATTGATTTGGAGAAAGATTTTGCTTCCTTTTTAAGAAAGCCATGTAAATATTTTTCTTCAAACATACCTTTCTGCTCTACTCTTACCACCGAGGCAGCGTGAAATTGTGCCAAATTTTTTAAGATAGCCTGGCAGTGACACATATCTAAGCAGTTCTGTCTTTTGACATTTTTAAATCCTCTTACCGAGAGGTTTTCTAATAAAACGTATTCCTATTCAGTTGGCAATTGAAAACTATTTGCTCCGAATTGTACATCTTATCCAACATTAGCATATAGTTGTTCAAAATCCGGTTCAATTTCATTATACGTGTCAGCTTCAATGCTAAACATATTCCACATTGACATTTGTTTGCGATATAGTTCGCTGTCATGGGCAACTTTTAACATAAAAGTTTGTCGCTGTATAGAACCGGTTGTAAGCTTATATCAGCTTGTACACTAAGCATAACAGAGGCATAGTTTTTACCAGGGGCCAAGGCAGGAAATCCTTTAAAATCTTTTATAGCCTGAAAATCTTCAACAGTTTCACGTAAAACCTTGTCCAAAAGCGTACATACATTTAACTCTCATTTATTTTCCTTTCCCTAAAAAGACGTATTTTCAGTGTCTGAAGTAATCGGTTAATAACACTGTACAACAAATGGAAAGAAATTTTCTGGTCTTTGATAACCATTATATTTTTTTGATGCGCTACAGCAAAATTTTTTTTGTTCAAAATTAAGTTCTTTCTTTATTGAGAATAAAATATGTATTTATCAATCGATTTTCATGAATCACTGTTTATTTTATTTCTATTATATGCAACTTTATGAAAAAATAGTGATATTGGTAAATATCTGCTGCTTTGTGTTTTTTTTGTGAGTTTTTAGACATCAAAAATATCATAACTAAAAAAAAATGTTATTTGTTTCTCAATACCTCAAAAAATATTGGTTATTTAAAAAATGATATTAGAATGACTTAAACTTAATTTTTGAATTTAGGCGACCATAGCGCATCAAAAAAATAAAGTGGTTATTCAAGGTGTTTTTGCTGGTTGCATAGTGTATTTGTTAACTTTATTTCATATTCAAAAAAAAAAAAAATTAAAATATGTATATATAGAAAATAAATATTAGATTGCATTATCTTTACGATAGCTATCTTAATTCCTTTGTTTTCTTATAAATTAAAAACAAATTTCATTTCTTATTTATATGAAAACTTTAATTAATTTTATTTAACACTCCAACGCTCCTCTATTTAAAAGCCAAGGTAAGATTACCTCCAAATGCTGTACAAAGCGATCGTTTGAATATAAGAGTTCTTTAAACTTTTGACCATCATTAGAATCGCGCACAAAGTTATCCAAATTTGCTGTATCTGTTGGGTCACATAAAACTCCAGCCATAATTGTTTGAATTGTTATGACGGCTAAAGAAAACATGAACAAAATAGAAGAATATATTGTTAATATTAATTGCTAATTGGTATGCTAGACATGTTTTTTTTCCATTAATTAGTAATTTCTTACCCCATATACCGTATTTGATAAGAGCACTATGTATATCACGTAGTGTAGGCAAACATTTTTTATATTTTAATAATTTTAAATGTTCAACTAAATTATCATGATAATATTTGATCATATAATCAAATTGTTTAATTTTTATATCTAAATGAGCTGATGATATCAAAAAATACAATAAATCTTGTGCTGGTGAACCGTAACGTGGCATTTGTAAATCTACTAAATAAGTTTCCAGCAAGTTTCCTTCATTATCATATTGAAACATAATATTGTTGGCCCAAGAATCGCCATGATTTAAAACATTAAATTCACTCTCATCCAAATGGTAGTTGTCGAACAAAATGTCTGTTATATTGGCCATAAAATGTTCCATTTGTTCATAATACTCTTCATGGCCTTTTAATTTTTTAATTGTTTTCAAAAGATGAGGAGTTGAACCATCAAATATTGATTTGGAGAAGGTCTTTACTTCCTTTTTAACAAAGCCATGTAAATATTTTTCCTCAAACATACCTTTCTGCTCTACTCTTACCACCGAAGCAGCATGAAATTGAGCCAATTTTTTTAAGACAGCCTTGCAGTGTTTCAAGTCTAAACAATTTTGTCTTTTGGCATTTTTAAATCCTCTCACCGAAAGGTCTTCTAATAAAACGTATTCCTTTTCAGTTGGCAATTGATAACTATTTGCTCCGAATTGTACATCTAATCCAACATTAGCATATAGTTGTTCAAAATCAGGTATAATTTCATTATACATGCCAGATTCAATGCTAAACATATTCCACATTGACATTTGTTTGCGATAAAGTTCGCTGTCATGGGCAACTTTTAACATAAAAGTTTGTCGCTGTATAGAACCGGTTGTAAGCTTAACATCAGCTTGTACTTTAAGCATAACAGTGGCATAGTTTTCACCAGGCGCCAAGGCAGGAAATACTTTAAAATCTTTTATAGCCTGAAAATCTTCAACAGTTTCACGTAAAACCTTGTCAAAAAGTTTCGCCTCGATCCAATCAGGTACTACTTCTGTTGTGTTGCCCATATTTTTATTTTGTATATTTCTTGGAATAGTTTTTTTTTATTATTCCTAAATTTTAGTCTATGCTTGCTTAAGTGTAGAGATCGAGTATTCCTAAAGAACTAAAAACAAGTATCAACATATTGAGAATTTATTAGAAAATATTTACAAAATTATCTCATTTTTTAAGTAAGTTCTACTCAGAATGTTTGTTTGCATTTTAATTACAAAAAAAGCTATTGTTGAATAAAGCAAAAAGCTTTAATTATAAAAAAAACAATATATTAATTAAAGTTAAGAGTGTGAAGATAATAAACTACGTAAGACTTTTGTAAATTACATTTATTCAATAAAACATTGTTTTGCGAAATTTAAAGAAATTTTGGTTTTAAGCGTCTAATTTCTACCACACATGGAAATTTCAACATTAATGTCGGCAATTAATAAAATACATTTGTCAAGTTATATTCTTGTATCCTCATGCTTTACTCCTCTACAAGTCATCATTATTCTAATCACATACATAGATATTGAAAATTTATAAATGTATTAAAATATTGTTTACTCAATAAATACAAAACATGGTTAATTGTGTGTATTTCATTCATTACAATCCCGTAAGATTCAACAAGGAAACGTCGTCTTTATCAAAAGAATCGAAAAAATCTTAACATATTTTCTCAGCTTTCAGCATTCTGTATCACCAGACAGACAGCTTTTAACGTAATAGAACAACTAAAGTGGTTAAAGTGGTTTTTTTAACCCTTATGTGTGTGACAGGGTACCCGGGTTCGTAATTTAATTGTGGTTTTCTTTGTACATAGAATTCCTAGACGCTTGAAATTTTCTGATAACTCCTATCTTTTGTTTATATTCATTTTCTTTATATATACGACATTCGTATTTCAGCTTGAGAGGAAGTGGAAACTCTTAACAGGGTAACAGGGTAACAGGATATCCGAGTACCACTATATAAAATATATGGAAAATGTGAATTTGTGTGTTTTAATTTATCTCTATAGTTTTACAAAAATTACTAAACATGCTAATTCTTACCTATCTTTATGAGGCAGCATATTTGATGGCAGAAATATGTTGTTTTTCTTACTGTTCCCGCCAGTGTAAGGTTCCGTAAACTTAACGTCTGAGCAAGTAGCAGAGAAAATAACAATTTATCTGTAGTTATATTTCTGCCAGAGCTTTTGTATAGACTGAGTAGGTCTAAGACTACTTTTTCACCTACATATCTTTGGCGCTCACCATCAGCTTTCTTATCAGCATAAATTTGTCAAACACTGAAACAAAGAAATGTTTCATGATATTAAGTTGGGAAAAAACTTGACGTGAAGGGGTGACTAACAATTAACATCGAGCATGAGGGTTGAACCATCCTTTTAAAGCTTATAATTTCGGACTCAACCGTATTTTTTTTCTACTGAGGTGTAAATGTATGGTAAATATTATTATTACGGCTTTTTTTTCCTTTTTTGGCACATTCGAACATAAATTTGTAGAAAATAATTGCACGAAATATACATTTGTCTTTTCATCCTTATTCATGACCGGTTGTAAAATTTTTTTCTGAGTTTATATGGAAACTAACGATATATTATAAAACCGTTCTTTCTTCTATATTTGTCTGACATTCACTTTCTATCGGTTTTCTAGTATACAACTGAGAAAGGAATAGCAAGCCCAGAATACTTTTATGACGAACTTTGCAAGCTTTGAATACATATACTGTGTGAAACGTGATCGTAACTTTGACGTAAATTAAGATTTAACAAAAGCCAAGTACCACGAAATGCTGCGGTTTTATCGGATACAGCTTGTGACGAACGAATCTCATAATTATTGAATTGATAGCGACAATTAATGGCAAAATATTGGGTATCCACCATAAGTGGTAAGTCTATTTGACTTATGAACACCAGCTTATATCAAAATACCTAAAATTATATTTATTTAGTTCATCTACTCTGAAAGCCTTAAATATATATTTTTTGAATGGTTAAATTTTCCAATCTGTAAGTTTGTAACTTTAAATTGTAATTTCCTAATTTTTTTTCTAAAAATTTGTATTTACAAGGTAACCGGGTGCCTTGTAATACAAAATATGTACATATGTAGTTTTCTGGTCAGTCACATAAGGGTTAAGGATTTAAATAAACAACAAATAGTTTGTTTTTAGCTGTTAACAAATCTGTCTGTTAAGAAAACTGCGAGAAACCATAAAATTATTAATGATTGAAAATTAAAAATTAAAAATAAACAACACGTCCTTATTAAAATTTTCAAAATTGACAATTGTACTACAGTTCGTATTTAATTATTCTAATTTGTACACATACAAAAATACTAATTACTTATAAAAGCTTTATAACAATATTTGTCTAGTATATAACATTCAATGTGATTTTCGTTTATATGATAATTTTATAAAGCCCCACGATAATACATCCAAGGTAAGATCATTTCCATATGTTTACGATAGCGTGGATTTGTATACAATTGCATTTTAAATTCTGTAGCAACATCTGTGTCGGCAACAAAATTCTCTATATTTGCATTTTGATTTGGATCCAAAAGTACAGCTGACATAACACCAGTTGTTGCATTGTAAGCTAAAATAATTAAAATATCAATTTAATTTAAATTAATAATATCCATAATGTATAAATTACCCCAAGCATTATATTTATGCAATGCTATATGTATATCTTTTAGTGTGGGTATCTTTTTCGGATACTTTAGTAGCTGCAAATTTTCCACCAAACGATCATGATAATATTTAATGAAATAATCAAATTTCTTGATTTTTATGTCATATTGTGTAGATGATAATAAGAAATAATATAAATCCTGAGCCGGTGAACCATAATGAGTAATTTGATAATCTATTAAATAAGTATTCAGAATATTTCCCCGATCATCATGTTTAAACATGACATTATTGGACCAGAAATCACCATGATTTAAGACATTAAATTCGTTTTCATCAGTTTTATTGGCTTCGAGAATTTCGTCTAATCTATCATCCTTTTTCTCGCATAAACGTTCGTAATATTCTTCATGGCCATTATAGGTTTTTACGCATTTTAGAAACATATCTCCTAGACTACCAAAAACTGATTTCATCATTTCACGATTCTCTTCGTTATATATGGATTCACAAATTACGGGCTTAAATTGACCCTTAGTAGCAACTCTAACTGCCGAAGCAGCATGCCATTGAGCCAATCTTGTAAGTACAGCTTTGGTATGTTCCATATCTAAACCTTCTAAGCGATTCATATTTTTAAATCCATGAGGTCTAAGATCTTCTAACAGAATATATGGTTTATTGATGGTTAATTCATAAGCTCTGGGACCAAATCTCACTTCAACGCCAGCCTCTCTGTATAGTTCTTCGAATTCTGGTACCACTTCACGATACATGGTAGCCTCAACATCAAAAACGTCATGATTTTTTGTTATTTCCAAAAACATTTGATTATCGTGTGATGTTTTCAGCATAAGGGTTATATTTTTTGTAGATGTATCTGAAATAAAGAGCGAACGTGTTAAAAACACAATTTAAAATTTTGAGTGATAAGCTAGACGTGACTTAGTTATCTTTCTTTGAACAGTGAAACCTTTTTAAAAATGTTGTGTTTTTCAGATAAAAATCACAACAATTTTCTGCAATCAACAACTAAAAACTACAATGAAAATGCAAAACGTTTTATTCAGGGCTAAATATGATTGTATTTACTTCCAGTGTTTTTTACACTCTGAACTACTATATTATTTTACATGTATGAAGTCGTTTTGTCTATCTACGCAGTTACTACTCATTAATAAAATTTTAAACAAATATATGTAATAATAATATGTACATAGATAGACGTCCGGTTATTTTCCATAATTTGTTTAAAATCGGTTTATATTTAATTAGGAAATGCTGTATACTTTGGTGAAAATTGAATATAGTTACTCTTGGATTCTTCTAATGGTTGGGGCTTGTTATGATTAAACCTATGGTAAATTTAAAACTGATATGTATATAAAGGTTCCGCCAAATTAATTTTTTGTTTTTTGAAAATGCTATAAAAAAAATACTGAATTTTTCTCAAATTTCTTTTTTTATTTGAAAGTCCAATCCTTCCGGTTAATAATAGAAAATAGTTTCATTCAAATGGCTGCCTCGGCTGCCCATGCAGTAGCCTACACGATCGACCCAATTTTTAAGCACATTATCGATTGTGCAGCTGCATTTCACCAATGGTTTCACGAATATTGTCCTTTAGAGCATCAATTGTCTCTGGCTTGTTGGCGTAACACTTATCTTTGACGGCACCCTACAAATAATAGTACAACGGTGGCAAATCGCAGCTCCAAGGTGGCCAAACGACATCAGCTCTGCGGTTGATAATGCGATCTTCAAAAACAGGGTGCAAAACATTGAGTGTAGCTTCGGCTGTGTGGCACGTAGCGCCGTCCTGTTGAAACCAAATGTTGCTAATATCCTCCTCTTCAATTTTTGTGAACAAAATTCGTTCAACATGGCCCGATAACGATCGCCATTGACTGTAACGGTTACTCCTTGCTCATTTTCGAAGAAAAATGGCCCAATTATGCCTCTGGACCAAAATCCGCACCAAACAGTGACTCTTCTTGGGTGTATCGACTTTTCAATGTATGCGTGCGGGTTTTCTGTGCCCCAAATGCGACAATTTTGCTTGTTTACATACCCGCCAAGATCAAAATGAGCTTCATCTGAAAAGATAATTTTTTTGTCAAAATTGGCACCTTCTGTAAGTCGATCGCAGGCCCAGACTCCCAGCGTTGTTCAAGCGTGTACACAACCATATTCGTTCAGCGGAAGGATAAAACTAATTATCTGTCAAATCAGACATTAGCTAAATGTTACCATTCACGAAATAAGCACTAGTTAAAAAAATTTTGTTTTACAATAGTCCGATCTAAAGATAAAATTGGCCAAGCGAACATAATTTTGTACGATCTGTAACTAAAAACTTAATGGAGGCCTCTTGGCACGCTTGATCGTTTATGGTAAAAATTTTCACATATACATACTTTTCATTTAGAGCGAAAAGACGTAGTTTTAATTGACTCCTTGGATGAGGTGAGCTCTGATAAACAAATATCTGAATACAAGGGCGATAGTGACTTTAAATATCCAAGTTATGTAATTGGTGCCAATGGTGCTAAAAATACAGCATTGGTTTTAAATGATAAATATAAAAAATGAAAGTTTTAGAAATTCACCTATGGACTACATCGCCTATTTCTTCTTTAATTAACGATTTAAATTTTCCACAATCTTCGTTGTTTTACCACATTATGGTGTTTTTAATAGTTCAGGTAGTTTTTTTTAGTTTTAATATGAAATATGTATTATGCCTTTTAGATAAAACCTATGAAATTAAAATATATTGATTGTTTTATTTACCGTATAATTTAAGGATGTCCGAAGATGCCGCCTTATGTTTTTCTTGTCTAATTTATCAAATAGCACAATTCTAGATAAAAAAGCGTAAAATAAATAATTCTTGTACAGATTAAATTTACAGGTTGCGCTGATTAAATTTTAGCTTTTGACCATTAGAGGGTTAATAGGTTTAACTCTTTTTATTATACACTCTTAAAGTCGTAAATGCATCAATTCCCACTAAGCCTTACATCACTGAGCTCGGAATTTTTAACCATTGTTCCACTCTAATATTCTTTATATAAATATCTGTTCGTCCTTTCACCTCCCTTTTTAATTTTTGGCGGCGAAGATGATCCCAAATGTGCTCTATTGGATTAAGATGATATTACCGCTGTGGTACGGTAGGTAAATCACCCGCCTACCAACCAGAAGGTCCTTGGTTCAGTACCAGGCCAGACTATTTAAAAAAAAAAGAAGAAAAGTTTTTCGACAGCGGCGGTATCACCTCATAACATTAGCTACTAAGTGGTTATGAGTATTACTTACTATTGAAAACTACTCTAATGCATTTGCCGTTCGCAGCCGACATTAAACTGTAGGTGCCTTTCAATGAGTTTAAAAATAGAATTGGGTGACAGAAGACCATACAACAATGATACAGTGAGATTATAAAGAACAATGACAATGGATGAGTGGACAAGTCTTAAAAATAGAACATATCTTAGCATATCAGATATTTGTAGTATTTAAGTGTTTACTTCGCTTTTAAATAAAATTCTTTATACTTTTAAATAAAAAGATCAATAACTTAAATGAGGGACTGAAACCGAAAATTTTCCCGCTTTACCGGAAAGCGCAAAATGACGAGAGAAAAAAAACGAAATAGATTTGACCTTAGTTTCTACAATAATCTGTTTAGAAATTTAAAAAAAATATTCCGTAATACCATTCAAGTAAATTTCAATTTTTGTTACTTTGCGAAAGTTGCAACTAAATGGTTGAGTTCCACAACGACATCTGCAAAGCAACCGTTGCGTTCCTAAACGCAACCATGCAAACTTTTACAAAGTCATCCAATCCTAAATGTATTGTAAAAGTTTTAACTACGCAAACAAAAGAAAACTATGTGGTATAAATTGTGTCGATGATTTTTGCTTACAATTTGAACAAGCTTTTAAATGGAAACAGTAATTGCTTACAAAATGAGGATGGATTTTTTTTTTTTGCAAAGCAACAAACAATGTAGTTTGCTTTGTATCGATGCAGTAGTAACACCGTATCGCTACAATGTATTTTGACGTTTTGGAATACAGCCAAAATGTTAAGCAAGAATAAAGAGAAAATTTAGCATAGTACGTAAAAACTCGGCTTGTGAGCAGAATTTTCTTTGGTTCGCTCGTTTTATGATTCGTGCTTGTGAGTTTTATTTTTTAATTCGTAAGAACGATTATAATTTCTGCTCGACTCGTGAGCACAAATTTAAAGTTTTTAATATTTAATTTGTAAAATTTACGCTTGGCAGTTTTATTCTTTGACACGTGAGCAGGATTGGGAACGAATTAAAAATAAGCAGAAAAGAATTAAAAACGAGCAATTCATTTCAATGCATGTTGTTTGTATGTGTGTATGTTTGTCTGTTTTTTGTACAGCGGCCAATAAGTATCACACACACACGTGTTTTATATCACACAAAGAACATTTACTAAATAGAATTGTTCGTGTTCAATTCGTTTTGATGCTTTTCAACTCGGTATTCGTTCGGTTTTTGTTAATTCTTTTGTTTTTGATTCTTCTCTGAAATTTGGTAATTTTTTAATATATATTAGTACGAAGCTATAAGTCTTTTCATTATATTTTCTGGAAGTAAGTTATTGTATAGGTCCCTCACATAGTCTGATTTTACAGTAAATAACATTTTATACGTTTTTTTTTCAACACTATTGTAAGTCACCTCTAGCGATTTACCTCAGCTTTTATTTCCTCTACTGGTTTACACTATAATTATACTGTTAGATCATACAATTCAGAAAAGCAAAGCATTAATTATTTGTTGTGTACTTTATTGATGTTCTATTATATGAATAACAAAAAAAAAAAATTATAAAAATTATAAAAACTTATATATACAAAAAAACATAAAAATTATATATACAAAAATATTTAAGACGACATCTGTAAGAATTACTTTATACTATATACTAGAAGGCAAACCAAATCACTTGCTTATATTTATTTATTTCTAAAAAAAATTAGTTAAAAAACCAACTATGTATGTACATCAAAAAAAAAAAATAAATAAATAAATAAATAAATAAATAAATAAATAATAAACAAATACAAAGTACTGGTGTCTAGAAGTATGTACTTTAGGGTGCTCCTTATTTTAAAAAATTCGAAATTTCACTGTAATTCTCCCAGAAATGTTCGCCGTAGCCAAAAAATGCGTTATGGAAAATTTTAGGCAGATTGCGTCGTTGGCCCATATGCACATATAAGGTTAACCCCATTGTGGGCAGATGCGGCACTCCTTTTGCTGATGTAACCTGCCTAAACTTTTCAACAACGCATTTTTTTGCTGCGGAAAACATTCACGAACCAAACTTTACAAAAAATATTGGCTCATACATTTAAAAAGCACCCTAATGTACATATGTGGATAAAACTTTTGTGATGTAAAAGTAATACATGTGTTTCAAATACTAGCTTTTAAAAATATGAAGCCATTAATCTATGAAGTCATTATAAAATATAGTATATATATACATATAAATATATATGTGTATTGTTATTTTTAATAAATCGGTTAAGATATTAAATTAAATTTATTTTTTTATACTCACCTTTCAATTCAATTTCCGCTTCCACACGCAACATAACTGTGGCATAATTTTCACCAGCCGCTAAGGCAGGTACAACCTTGAAAACTTTAGTTTGCTGATATTGCGGCACAATTTCTTTAAAAACTGTTTCAAATAATGAAGCCTCAATCCAGGATGGTATGGCTGGAGCATTTTTTGATGCTGAATCTTGTTCACTGGCCATTATAACGATTATTAAAGAATTTTAATAAAATAAACTGAAATGATGTTAATGAATGTATTTTTTTATTAAATAGTTGTTATGGCTTACGAATCGTCTTTGTTACTGAACAGCTAAACTAATAACTAAACGATCGAGCAGTTTGTCTGGAATCTCATTTTGAATTAAAAATAAAATTTCGGTTAGCTTTTCTCTCTTTCTCTTGATATTTATGCATATACTATATTAAAATTAATTCAATAGAACACGTAGTTTTGTTGTTACCGGTTCATGCGATGTGATTTGTTTTTAGTTTTAGCAATGATAAAAAGCAACACAATGCAAAGCTTGAGGTGAGCTCTTAATGATAAAGATGTTAAACAAATAAAATAAATAAATAAAGTTGATGAAAACGAATTTGGAACACTCTGATTTTGTTCATGTTTTTCATTATTTTTGTTATTCGCGTGTAGATTTTATTTCTATTATACATTTTTATTATACATAAGTTTAGTTTTCTATACTATTTATTTAAAATCTGTAGTTATCCCTTTTTTAAGCAAAAATAGAAAAAATATTTTTTTTTTTTATTTAGTTGGGGTCAATGTTGCCAGAAGTGGGGGAAATCTCTACATGTAGGTTTGTTTGCTACTAAAATGGAAGTGTAGGAAAATCGGACAGATTTTTCATATTCGCCAAAATGTATGAATCTTTTCAATTTTACATTATTTATGAAATAAAATCAAACAAATCTATTTTTAATATATTATTGTTCAATACGCTAAAAAAGCTGTGTGTTCTCAAAAATCTCTTAAATCTATATATATTAAAGAGGACTATAAAATCCGTTGTAATTGATGTTCTCTGAAATGCGCCAACCGATTTTATTTTTATTCATTTTAGCCGTTAAACGATAGATTAATACCAAGGTTTTTATATATATGTGGTTCTTATAGTTCCATTGGTTCCCGAGTTATTGACGTTAGAGTGAACCCTTAGGTATTGCATAAGTTTTACTTGAAAACGACATTTGTTACAGCATTTAAACTTTGGGCGAACTTGAAAATATTTTAAAAACTGTGTATATAAAATGCATATGTAGAAAGCTTTCATTTGGTGTGTGGCTTCACTATTGGTAAACTGGGTGGTGCCTTTAAAACGGTAGTAGTAAGAGTCTCTAAATTTGGCCCAAATAACTTTGTGGTCAATACAAATCATCATCAATCAAAAATTGGACCGAATTGGTTAAATGGGAGTAGCACCCGCCATATAAAGTAAATATTGATTTTTGTATATCTTTGGAACTGTAATAGTGGGAGGTTCTAAATGTAATCTAAGTAACTTAGTAGTTAATACACATCATCAATAGAAATATGGGCGAAATTTAATGAGTGGGTGTGGCATCTCCCATACAAATTAAATGTTGATTTTCTTATATCTAGAGAACGATTAGAATGGAACGTTCTGAATTTGGCCTAAATGACTTCTTAGATAGTACAAACTATCATATAAAAAGTGGGCAGAATCGGATAAGTGGGCATAGTACCTCACTCTCATACATATTAAATAATGATTTTTGTATATCTTGAGAATAGTTAGAGTTGAAGTTCCTAAATTTGGTTAAAGAACTTGACTGTCAATACAAACCATCATTTAAAACAGATATGGAATTTTAATGCGTAGAGAACGGTTAAAGCTTTCTTTATCTATCCACATCAGTCAAAAAGCAAGTACAACACAAACGCTCCCATCAACGCGGGAGTGATTAATCTAGTATATATATATTATCAAAAGAAAGCAGAGTAGTTGTGGTCGATGACATCGGTAAGTACGTATCATTTTATAGCAGGGGTGCTCACAAAGAGCAAAACACTTAAAATGATAAATACACTGAAGTTAAAATGCTGTTTAAAATAGGTATTCATACAAAATATAAACATGCATAAATTTATGTAGCTTATTATTAACACTTCTCGGTGCAGCAAGTAAAATTTTAGCTCCCTCCGAAATCTCTTTAAAATTAAAAAACAAAAACATGGCTAACAAGCTACTGAATAAAATTTGTGTCTCACATCTACGTTGTTTGTTGTAATTATGGTTACCGTTTGGAATAATGTAAACAAAGCGTATGAATTATTATTGATACAAGATTTTTTTAGCATTGTTAATTTATTACAACTTCTTAATTATGTAATAGAAAAATAAAACAAAAACAATTTTCCAGCTATTATAAAAGCAATATCAATAAATTCTGTATGATATTTAAATTCAAAGACTATGTAGTAGAGGTTAGCGATACAGTTGGTTCTGGTATATTTCAGGATTTTTTTTCTTTTAACAACCCTGGTTATAATATCCATGAAGAGAATAAATAAACAGCTGAAAAACTTCGTAACCTAAGCAATAAAAACGAGTATCGCTGTTCTATAGAATCCAGTTTAGGAACTACATTAGTGAAACAGAATACGTCTGCAACTTCAAGTAAAAACGCTGTCAAAAAAACGTGGCCATAATAAAATCGACAGTCGCAACTTCAAATACTGTCAATTGATCTTTTTGTTTTTATTTTTTTCGGACCAAAAACGTATGCTTTTGGTTTACAAAATGCATAAAATTTAGTGAAATTAGGACAACATCAATATCTAATATATCGGGTCCGCCATCTAACGTTTTTTTTTCAACTAGTGCTTATTTCATGTCCGATTTGACAGATAATTGGTTTTATCATTCCGCTGAACGAATATGATTGTGTATACGCTTGAACAACGCTGGGAAATATTGCGACATTACTTTGATCGATCGACTTACAGAAGATGTCGATTTTGCCAAATAATCATCTTTTCAGATGAAGCCCATTTTGATCTTGGCGGGTATGTAAACAAGCAACATTGTCACATTTGGGGCACAGAAAACCCGCACGCATACATTGAAAAGCCGATACACCCAAGACAAGTCACTGTTTGGTGCGGATTTTGGTCCAGAGGCATAATTGGGCCATTTTTCTTCGGAAATGAGCAAGGAGTGGTCGTTAGAGTCAATGGCGATCGTTGACGAGCCATGTTGAACGAATTTTTGTTCACAAACATTGAAGAGGAGGATATTAGCAACATTTGGTTTCAACAGGGCGGCGCTACGTGCCACACAGCCGAAGCTACACTCGATGTTTTGCGCCCTGTTTTTGATGATCGTATTATCAGCCGCAGGGCTGATGTCGTTTGGCCACCTCGGAGCTGCGATTTGACACCGTTGGACTATTATTTGTGGGATGCCGTCAAAAAGGCAGAGACAATTGACGCTTTAAAGGACAATATTCGTGAAGCCATTAGTGAAATACAGCTGCACACAATCGATAATGTGCCTAAAAATTGAACCGATCCTGTAGGCTACTGCAGGTCGAGCCGAGGCAGCCATTTGAATGAAATTATTTCCATTATTAACCGGAAGGATTGTACTTTCAAATAAAAAAAGAAATTTGAGAAAATATCCAGTAGTTTTTTTTATAACATTTTCAAAAAAAAAAAATTATTTCGCGGACCCTTTATATATGGCGACGACATCAGAGAGCCGTGCGAAATTGTCTAGCCTTGAGAGCAAAAAAGATTTCACTCCCTACGAATCGACCCGCCCTACTGTACTGGTATATCTACGTATTTAAAAATATGAAATGCAACGATAGAGATTCTAAATAATTTGTAATAAAAATTTATACACTCTTATAACAAGTACTTTTGTCTCATCATATCAAACTTTTAATTTTTTTCGCCATATTTGCTAAATTGTGTTCATTCTAAATCTAAAAGCTAACTAATTTTTCCTAAATATCAATTTTTAAAGTTCTGTTGCACTTGAAAGCTTTTCAGATTTCTGTTAATTAGAGAAAATAAAAATTTCAATTATTTTCTCAGTACAGAGCGTTTAAGCATTTTCTCACCGTATCTTGTAGAATTATTTGTTTTGTTTCATTATCTCTATTTTATATATGCATATATGGAAGAAAGAGAGCATTATTGCTTTTAGTTATTTATTAAAACTTAGAGTGTGAGAACGTATCGTTTATTTTTTGTATAATTTTTATTTAAGTACGTTTTTTATTAATAAACTATATTTGTAAACATGGCGAATAACAGCGATGAAACCACAAATACTGCAGAAAATCCATCGTGGATTAAGGCTCCACTATTTGAGCCAGTTTTTAAGGAAATTATTAGCGGTTATCGCCAAATTAAAGACTTCAAAATTGAACGCGCACTAAGTGCAGGAGAAAATTATGCCACCATCATATTACGTCTGAGAGCGGAAGTCGAATTAAACGGTAAGTAAAAAAACGTAAATAAAAAATCATTTGGTCGTAGCTGGCCAATAAATAATATTCGTTTTAATCTTTTTATGGATAACAGATGGCTCTTCGAAAATAATTACTTTAATTTTAAAAACTGCTCATGACAATGAAATATTTCGGGAGATGATGAAAAGTCATAATGTATTTGAAGTTGAGGCCACAATGTATCGTGAGGTGATACCGGAATTCGAAAAACTCTATAATGATATTGGTGTAGAAGTAAAATTTGGTCCTAAGTGCTATACACTTGACACCGATCAACACTATATACTCCTTGAAGATTTACAACCAAAAGGTTTTATAAATGTTAATCGTTTAGAAGGTTTAGATATGGACCATACCCATGCAGTACTTAAGAAATTGGCACAGTGGCATGCCGTCTCTGCTATGCTTGTGGCCACTAAAGGGCCATTTCCATCGAAAATTACACAAAGTTATTTAAGAGAGGAAAATCTTCCTATGATGAAGGGCATGTTTGCAACTGTGGCAAATATTCAATTAGAGTGTTTGAGGAATTTTTCCGACTGCGAGCTATACTATGAGAAAATGTTGGAACAAAAGGATACTCAAGTGGAGAGACTATTTAAAGCGAGCAAAGTAGACTCAAATGATTTTAATGTTTTAAATCATGGTGATTGTTGGTCCAATAATGTTATGTTCAAGCACGATGCCTTTGGCAAAATAAGGGAAACTTGCTTAATTGATTTTCAAATGCCCAAATATGGTACGCCAGCTCAGGACTTATACTATTTCCTACTGTCGTCCACAAAATATGAATTGAAAATTAAGCATTTCGATTATTTTATTAAGTATTACTACAATGAACTGGTTGAGCATTTAAAATTATTAAATTATAACAAAAAGATGCCTACATTAAAGGATATTCATATAATGTTGCACAAGCATAATGCATGGGGTAAATAAATACAATTATACTAATATTCATAAAGTAGTTAAAAAAAATATTAAAAATTATTTTTGCTTTGTTTTCCTAGCTTTATCAACTGTTAGTGGTGTTATGGCAGCTGTACTTTTGGATCCCAATGACAATGCTAATTTGAATAATTTTTTCGGTGAATCCGATGCTAGCACTAAACTAAAGATTCAAATGTATTCCAATTCTCGTTACCGCAAACATTGTGAGCTGCTTTATCCCTGGCTTTACAATCGTGGTGCTATATAATTAACTAATTTGTTTTATTAATTAACTTTAGTCGTAAAATAGTAGGTATTCCATTATATATCGTTATAAAATGTTATGTTAGGTGATTTTAAATTAATTTTTTTAATAAATTTGTTTTCCCTTATAATAAAAATCTTTCTTAAACTTTATTTAAAATCTACTCTTTTGTACTTATAATATCTTTGCTGGTTAATTTGAAAGAGAAATACATTTATCATATGCATTTTTTATGTGAAACAATTATTTTCGATGTTATACGCTCCTCATTTGTAAACAATATTTCTTTGAATTTCCAAAGTTTCATAAAATTATACGATAGTGGTTTCATAAATAAAAATTTTAGTGTTCATTTTAGCTTGAACGTTAGTTAAGAAAACATTTAAAATATTTATTAAAAATAAAATATATATTTAAATAAAATTAATTTTCAAGAATTTCTGAAGAACAAGAATTACCACTATGGGTTGAAGAACCACTACTAGAATCTGTATTACAAAATATTATTCCGAATTTTCAACAAATAATAGAATTTAATGTTAAAAAATCCTGGTGTTCTGGTGAGAATTTTAATTCACTTGTGCTACAATTGGATAGTGAATGGAATTGGATGGTAAGAGTTAAACCATGATACCTGAAAAAGTCACATTCAATATGTATTATATATCTGTGTTCATATCGAAGAATAGCTTAAGTCGAAAAGTGAAGTTTTGAAATATTCCCAATTTTGTAATTTTTTCTTAATTTTATTTTACAACAAGACTAAAACTTAACATATTAGTAAAGCCTTATTAAACAAAAAATGTTAAAGTTTTAAAAAAGTGAATTAATTAAAGGTGATTAAGCGATTTTTTGATTTTGCTGAGCATTAAATATACTTAAGTTCTTTTATTGAAATATTTTCTATATATTTTACAGTTTTAAGTAAACAAAAGAAGTTTTAATGAAATTTAAGAGAAAATACTGCAGTAAAATTATAAATTTTAAGTTAATTTAAGTTATATACAATAGTTATAAAATAAATGACAAATGGGAATATATAAAAAATACTATAAGCATACGGGTATAAGATGTTTTGACAAATTCAATTTTGTTTCAAAAAACTTAAGCTAAAAAGTAAACGCACATAAAGTTGCCAAAAATGAAAGATTTTAAAAATGTATTAAACGCAATTATACGCCTTGACTTCCATAAAGCTCCTATCGCAATAGCTCAATTTGCGCTTATATCGAGTTCTTCTATGTGGCCACAGATATCTACGGTGGGCCATTTAAAAGTTTACATTTAAATATGCAATAAAACAAAAACAGATTAAAATTTTTTTTATGGTGCGATAGGTGTTACCATTGACAGTAATGGTTGCGCTGTCCTCATTTTCAAAGAAATATGGACCAATGATGCCTTCGCTCGCCAAGCCTTACCAAACAGTTACTCGTAATATGTGTCTTGGCTTCTGTAAGACCACGTTTGTGTTTTCTGAGCTCCAAATACGGGAATTTTGCTTATTATCGTGCCCACCAAGATGTAAATGAGCTTTATCGGAAAAAATAATTTTTGCAATTTTCTTTATTATTATTTTTTAACTTTTTTGCAATTTCCGACCAATTGTCTTTGTTTTGGAGATAAATTTCCAATGAATCCCAACGTTGCTCAGGCGTAAATCGATTCAATTAGTTCAGTGGAGATAATATACTGTTTTTTATAACAGAATAGAACGACATAAGTATGACATAAGTATGGCCCACCCGATATACCTATGTACATATCTATGGCTTGGTACTAAAACGGTCAATGCCAGTATATTGTTGTTTTGAGTTAGTCGTTGAATTAGGTTCCTTCTTTTACTTTCTTGTTTAAACAGCCAATGTCTTATTTAAACCAGAACAGCCTTATAAGAGTTTTGCTACTCAACTACTACTATAAACTCATAAAATAAAAACTTTAATTAAATTTTATCATAAGTAAATATATACAATCATTTAAATATTAATTTATATAAAAATTAAAAAAATGCTTGTAACTCCTTTAAGAGCACATCGCTTACACCATTTGTAATCATTTATTATCATTTTTTATGTAATTTGTCTTAAACAGATCTAGGATGGATAATGGTGCTGCTGCCTGTCGTTTCTTAAAAACAATGCCTTTTGTGTATTTGATGTAGTGGTGAGCCATCTTTGCTTATCATAGACTCCTATCTTGTTTCTTTTCCTTTTTTCCGAAGAGATGGTATTGCCTAACCTTCTTTGTTTTTGTAGTTGATGTCTTTTTTTTGCGCGTTTGGGTAAGGGTCTTCTTGAATGGATTATCTGGAGGCTATGGAAGCTTTCTAATTAATGAAATTTCAAAACAGTGATGGAGAAAATTTTCCTTGTCAAATTTTACTTGGATTCGAACTGGGGCAGTTATATGTATTGCATGTAACCGGTTTAACCATTACAAATGGCCCATCTCCTTCAATAAAAGTTAAATCCATCTAATTTATCCATAGTATGGGAGCGCACAAAAGGCATATTGTGGCCAGACTTGGGTTTATTGCATTGAATTTATAATACATTATAGTTTCCATAACCACTAAAGGACTTAGCGTTAACGCAGCAAGATTGCAGCCACCACTAGTGGCAAATAGAAATACTTAACCATTAACTCAAACAATTTTAGTGGTAGTGAAAATTTAGTGCACTAAGTTAAATGATTTTAATGGTAGTAGAAATTTAGTGCACTAAAGATTTAAAATCGCAAAATAACAATTAAATTATGAATTTTATAATATTAGTTATAACTGTTACGGTCGCTGATAGAAACGGATGTTATCTTTAAGATATCTTTTTCTATTGTATTGGAATTTGGATTTGTTTCTTTTTATCAGAGATGAATAAAGTTGTAAATATACATTGTCAAACTAAAATAATGCGGTTCAAAATTTATTATCAGTAGTAAGAGTTTTCAGTAATCAGCAAAAATTTTACTGATAATGCAAATGAAATTTCATTATCACTAAACATTTATTTTTACTTGAATTTTACTAGTAATGCATCTCTATGTACAATATGAAAGAATATGATAGTTCACCTCTTTATGAAAACGATAGTGAAACAATAGTAGTGGAACTGAATTTGCATTCCAATGGATTTGTAGTCCATTATCACTAATCATTCATAATTTTTACATCCACTAAAATCTTTCATTTATTGTACTGCACATTAGCGGCGATAATACACTATTCTTTTCACTACCACTAAAAGTAGTGGAAAATGAAATCTAATGCAATAAACCTAACTCTAATTGTGGCTTTGTGTAAGTCGTATGTTAGCCTTTTTAAAAAATAGAACATTGGACCATATTTGCAATGTTATGGTCATACCAGGGAAACCAGAAATATGCAATTGCATGTTTATTCTTATGCAACCAATCAAGTCGGATGTAAAATATTTATCCGTTTCATGAATTTTTCTGAATTTTGGCAAAGATAATAGTTGCTCATAATATTAGCATTTTTTGCATATATCAGTTTTAATTTTATATTTTTGACCATTTTTGTGCTCCTACGTATTTTTACAGCAAAATCATAATTTTTGTTTTAAATTCTGACCAAGTCATAGCTTTTTTTAATAAAAGTTTATTGTGCTACCTAGTTCTCAATTTGGTTTATTACCGCTTAACAGTTTCGAAGGAATATACAAACTATAAAGTGTGGTTAAAACGCGTTTAAGGTACAAAATAAGTTTGTATGTTAACAGTACATGCACAAATGCGTAAAAGGCAAATCTCTATGGATTTAAGTAGGTAGGTGTTCTACATTGTGACAAAGAAGCATCAACCAAACAATATTAATTAACACAGTAGTTTTGGACAAAAGCATTCACTTCGCAATTGTACCACTTTCTGGCAATCCGTTAAAGATATTGGATGTAAACTTAAATAAAAATTTGATTTGACTATTTGTGACAGTCGCTGCGCCGTATATGGTAAAGGCTGTCAAAGCCATAAAGAGTTGATATTTTAAAAGAAACTAATAAGCATTTTTTTCTGTAAAAAAAAGGCAATTTTTTTTTATAGCATTTTTTTAAATCTTTAGATTTTTACTGCATATTTTATGCGCATAAAACACTTTTTTAAGAGCATATTTCTGGTTTCCCTGCTCATTAATTCCTTATTTGTATAGATAGTATTTATTTGGTAATCAAAAATTGTCCTTAAATGTTATATTAATACATATTCTAATTCATAAGGCTGACTAAGTCTATTAATTAATGATAAATTGCTTTTTAAATAACATACTACTGCAGCTGTAGAAAGGGTGCAGTAAATGGGTGTAATTATGATATTAAAATGGTACTACCTTTTGTATTACTAATAAACAAAATTAATAACCGATTTCTTTAAAGCCACACTCCTAAAATTTTTCGCCCATTAATAAAACTACATACTAGAGACATAAAAAATCTGTAGGTTAATATATATCAATTCCCATAACATTCCATGAAGGAACATGGAGACTTCTCTCGGTCAATGAGCCTGCACCCGATTCTATTTTTAAACTCATTGAAAGGGACCTACAGTTTAATGCCGGCTCCGAACGGCAAATGTATTTAGAAACTGTAGGTTATTACAGAGTGAAAATATTTTGAGTTTAACTTTCATATTTGCTTAAACACAAAAAAAATTGTCCAGACATAAGGCAGATTATAGCGCTTGCCCTGCTTATGATTATTTGATAAAAAACATTTAGTACTACGTTTGTATGCTCAATTATGTAAAACTATATAAACTACGAGATGCGAACGTTTTGTTTTTAGTTTACTTCTAAAACTTCATTTTGAAATTTATTAAATTAATATGATTTTAAAATATCTTTATTATTTTTTAAGATGAGTCATCTAAGCCCGTATCTCTCAATCTTAAAATAGCCCAGGATAATGAAATGTGTCGTATGGTAATAGAAGTTACTAACGTCTTTGAAGTTGAAACCATTATGTATAAAGAAATCATACCAGAATTTGAGGAATTATATTGAGAAGCAGGAATTGAAGTAAGAAATATCCCAAGATATTATTAGGAGATCTATGCGAAAAAGGCTTTAAAATTTGTAATCAAATTGGAGGTTATGATATACCACATACGAAAGCTGTATTAAAGAAATTAGCCCAATGGCACGTTGCCTCTGCTGTGTGTTTCAAGAAAGGGTGAATTTAAGCCCCTCATAGCAGAGGGATCTTATAAAGAGGAAATGCGTGAAATAATGGAATCGATGTTTGATGAAATGTATCCAATTTTCCTAACAATTACTAAAGCTTTTGAAGAGGATGAAGAGTGTTTTGAAGATTTATGCAAAACGCAGGAAAATCTTATTGATGAAATTGTTAAAAGCACTAAAGTTAATTCGGATGAATTTAATGTTTTGAATCATGGTGATTGTTGGTGGAACAATATTATGTTTCAACATGATGCATTTGATGAAATTAAAGAAACTTATTTCATTGACTTCCAAATGCCAAAATACGGTTCACCAGCCCAAGATTTGTATAATTTCTTATTATCTTCTACCGAATATGACATAAAAGTTAAAAAATTTGATTGCTTTATTAAATACTATCACAACGAGTTGGAAGAACATCTGAATCCACTAAATTATAACGAAAAGATACCAACTTTAAGAAATAGTCACATTATGCTTTATAATTATGGCATATGGGGTGAGTTAATAAATATTGAGTTTTAAACTAATCTTTTTACTATATTATTATATTTTTCTATAAAGGTTATGCGACTGCTACCACTACCATGGCTAAAGCTCTGTTCGATCCCCGCGAAAAAACCGGTATTGAAAATTTTGATGAAGATTTTGAAGAAGACATTAAGTCAAAAATAGAATTATATGCCAATATACGTTATGGTCAGCATATGAAATTAGTATTACCTTGGCTCTATATTCGTGGCATTTTGGGTTTAAAAGAATTGAGCTAAATGTGTGTGACAGGCCGTGGTGGATATGTGACGTTTTATGCTGTCATTTGTTATATTTAATAAAATAATTCCAAGGCTCACCCTTACTTTCTTACTTACTTACTTAATGTTAATGGATATTTTGTAAATAAAATCCTAACTTGCTAAATATGTACGTATTCGGAAAGGTGACAAAATAATTTTAAAACAACAAAAATTTAGTTTTTTTCTTTTTGTAATTTAACAAACTTTTCACTAAAATTTGGTTATCAAATCTTAAAACTAGAAATAACTTTAACTAAGTCCAGCAAACGCGGCATGATATATCAATTTAACATTATATGCGGTCATATTTGTATTACGTTCACAATGTCCATTAAAGATTGTACTAGAGTTGGGTTCTTTAGCTCTTTTAATGAGCTAGTTCGTCAACTTACAACACAAAACATGTGTATATATATATATATATATATATATATATATATATATATATATATATATATATATATATATATATATATATATATATATATATATATATATATATATATATATATATATACATAATAAAATTAATAAATAATATATACATAAATAAAATTTTTGTTTTACACACATGGTTTTTGTTGTAAATGAAAGAAGTAGCTCATTAGAAAAGCTAAACGACCCAACTCTAGATTGTACGGGATAATAGGTTCGAGTGAACTTTTAGCGATTTTCTCTATAACCAGACTGATCTACAGCAAAAAAAGCCTTTAAATAAAACTATATTGTGATTTTGATAAACTATATAGTGATTTTGATGCGCTGATTTAAAAACCGTTTTGAATTTGTTCCATCGGGCTCAAATTTTTTTTCGCCCAAAATATGGTAGTAATGTCAATATATTTCATCATAACTTGAAAACAACCTGACCGATTTTAATCCCAGTACCACCAACTGTTTAGGAACAAAATTTCCCATAAATGAGCTGAATAAAATTTGTTTGTGTTTTCAACAGTTTCGGAGTTATTTATAACTTAGTTGCGAAAAAAAGTTTTCGCGCAAAATTAGAGCAAATTTTTTTTTCAAAAAGTCAAAAAAATTTTCTAAACGAAAATTGAAAATAAAATGAGCTTTAAATGTTGAAAATAAAATGAGCTATAAACCATGAAAATCAAAATCAAATGCAGGTACCCAACTTTGACCCAAACTAGCGGAAAAACTTTTGTCTTGCAAAATTAGTGGACATTTTTTTCTTTTATTTCGAAAAAGTTATACAAAAAAATTTTTAGAATATGAATTGTACATTTTATGCATTTAAATGAAAGCCAGATAATTTGTACTTTAACAAAAGTAAAGAATTCATTTTTAATGGCTATGGTAAGTAAGAAATATTTTAGGAATAAGATTTTTTTTATTATTGTGGTAAAAAATCCAATACAAAATGCACTTTTAAGAAAGATAACGCAATTTTTTTCATCATTCAACACTTGGCGAAACCGGAAAGGGAAATCCTATCCCATATTTGATTTTATCAAAATTAGAAATCACTACTGAAAATGACTCCAAGGACTATTTCAGTTTTATATTTTTTTATTTTGCTAAGTGTTTTACAAAATTCATTAATGAAAGAAACAAATATTGGCTGCCAAAAATATGTTGTAATTATGCAAGAGTTTTAAGAGGTTGATTTGACGGCAATAGTAAGATCATGCCATTTATGAAGCCAATTATATAGAGTGAACCACAAAATCAGGAACATGATTGTTACTACTGCATGACCGCTACGCGTGGATTTACGAGAAAATACAAGCACAAACATTTCATCTGGCCGACGAGCAGTTCTTCGAAACAATAATGTTTCTTTACATATATGTACATATGTGTATGCATTTTTTTCCTACCAGACATTTTGTTTCATTATTTTCGTGTGTTGATTAATAATGTATTACACATTTTTTGTCAAAGTTACGTACCTGCCTTTATGGGTTGTTTAACTTTCAACATACGCATCTGGCTTTCATTTAAAGGCTTAAAATTTATATTCTAAGAATTTGTTTATAAACTTTTTGGTCAATGTTGGGTATCTGCATTAAATTTTGAATGAAATCAGCAATAGCCAAACGATTTTCATGATTTATAGCTTATTTTATTCTCAAGAGCTTCAGCTTTAATTTAAATACTTAGCATGTGAAATTTTCATTTTGAAAATTTTTTTATGCCTTTGAAAAAAACCTTGTTTTTTTTCGCAACTAAGTTACGAATAATTTCGAAACTGTAGAAAATACAGAAAAATGTTTCGTAGGTGATTCTTAAGAAATTTTGTTCCCAAACATTTGCTGGTAAATGCATTAATATCGGTAAAGTCGTTTTCAAGTTATGATGAAATATATTGAAAAGCTACAATATTTTAGGCGAAAAATTATATTATTATATTTCATATAGTTTTATTCAAAGACTAGAAAATTTTTGTTTTTGGTAGTCCAGTGTAATCAGTCTTTTGCTCCTGCAAAACCACTTTAAACCTATTTAAAAAATAGTGACTGGGAAGTTTTACTTCACCCGCCATATAGTTCAGACCTAACAATGTACAAATACCATTTATTTCGTTCTTCGCCTCAAACAAAATTTGAAGTTCTTTTGATTCGAAATCCATTTATTGCCAGAATGATAACGCATGCTTTGAATATATTTATATTGTATAAGTGTTTCATAATTAAAAATGTTTCATAAAATTTTGCAAAATCCCGCATTTTTAAATTTTCTTAAAAAAAAATAAAAATTTTGAAGTAGAAATAATCTTTTGCAAAAACGCAAAAGCCCGGCATTATAGTGTTCGTTATGCCATAGTTTCTCTGTAGTATTTTATTGGTTAGAATAAATTACTATTAATCGTGATGTTGAATATACATACATACTCGTATAAAACAATTAAAAATCATTACAAGTTAAAAAACTTTTTTAATAGTAAGTGTTTTGAAATCTTGAACTTGTCCGATTAGAAGCTATTGAGAGAGAACTTTTTTTATTTTAATAGTACTCTATAATCGATCAATCTTAAAGTCACTTCTAAAGCTAAACCATAAGTAGTATATAAAAGAGTATATGGAAAGATTGTTTCAATGCCTTCAAAGGTTTTATGTATGAATTTTTTGTAAATTTTTAAAATTAAATATTTTCAACACCACACATAAAATATGTGTAACGTTTAGCTTGTCGGGTAAAATTAATTTCTAACTAAGAATTAAAAAATATAAAAAATTATAATGAGAAGAAATAAGCATTTTGGCAAAAACTATTTTGTCATTGATCCAGAATATAATACTATTTTATAGAAATATTTGTTCCATTATTATTTATATTTTTAATTAAGTAATTTAAAAAGCTAGGATCATATTTATAGATCTAGCAAGTGTCTAGCATAAGCCTAATTTTTAATGCACCTGTTGATATGTTTGCTTGGCTCAGATCAACAAACTTTCAAGCACTGACACAAGTTTGTCACAGCAAGTACATAAAAATCATACTTATGCTAGACACTTGCTAGATTTTCATTATAAATACGGCCACTAAATATATTATTATTATTACATATTTGATTTAAATAATTTTGTAAGAAGGGCTGATAATATTTGACAAATGTGACAGTAGTTTAAGAGCAGTGATGAGATATGATATTTTCTTTCGGTATTAAAACAAAATTTTTTAGACTACTTTTTTGAAAACATGAGTGTTTTAACTTGCTTTAGTAATAACTTTGTCAACTTCAAATGCAAAAAGCTATTTTGTTCTTAATTTGACGTAGGTAAGGTTAATTTTGGAGCTACCATTGACTCATTAATAATGTGTTATAATGTGTCGATTATCACACCATGGTTCTCGCAGCTCCTGTCTGGCAGCAGTTAGCCATTCAGTCGTCATAATTAAGGCAAGAACTTTGTTCAGATCGTACATTGGAAGGTGGTCCTTATCGTCAAATCTCCTCCAAACAAGTACAGAAAGCTTTAAATCTTTGAATTATAAGAAGTGGCAAAGAAGATGTTCCATAAACTCCTCCTGCTCTTCATCATTGCAACTTCTGCAAAGATTATTAATTATATGGAATTCCCATAGTTTCAACATAAGCCCACAGGTCAGTTATAACTAAGGTTAGCAACCAACTGGGTAGTCCAATTAAAATCACCCTGGTTTTATTGGATATTATGCTTAAAAAACTCAGGTGGGTTTTTCACTTAAAGGTTTTCGTACTTTATTTACAACAAATATAGCATAATTTACGTATTAAAAGTACAAATTAATTCGGTCCGTTTTTTAATTAAAAAAAATGATAATGAAGTAACAAATTTATCAAAATACAAATTTACAAAATCACTGTTTATATACTTTCACCAACTCTCAGCCAATCTCCAAATCCTATCTCAGAAAAACTCTTCGTCTTTTGAGCCGGTTTTATATTTCTTTAAAAAAGGTGATTTAGTGACATACCAAAAGATATTGTATTGTATAGTCAAAAGGAGCAATGTTCGGAGAATACGTCGGGAGCACCATTTGATCTTTTCTAACAATAGTTTGGCATTTTGTGCGACGTAAAACATAGATTTGTCATGCACATGGGTTCATTTCCTCTTCATTCGTTCGGAATTTGACGAAATTTGCGTGACACAAGCATCAATGTTCTAATCCGATGGATCCGGAAACAAACTTAGACCTGCCTGCTCAAGTTCATCCGCCATTCATTTACCTATTAATTACCATCTTATAATAACCATCGAGTGTCTCGCTATGTCATTTAGAAACATCCGGCATTCATGCCAAATTCTCGACATGTTATGCACATTCTCCAGGGATCATATGTAAATACGAAGATATTCCAACGAATATACCCTACTACGGGACAAATCATGTAGTTATATTTCTGTTGCTCCTCTTTCCATATCAGAAACTTAAAATCGGTTAATATTCAGCAAAGTTATAAGTTTATTAGTGTATGAAGCTACGAAAAGTGTTTTTTAACCTATAACTCAAACTTTTGAGGTGTTTCGAATATTTCAAAAACAGATTCTTCATGTACCCGATCGCGATTATCAGAAAAATTGTATCACTTCCCAGGTATTTCAACTTCATACATTTTTGTCGCATAGTACTAAAAGTAAATAAAAGCTGGAAAATATTGAAGTATCAAATCTGTTAGGGCAGTAATGCGGTATTTGTAAAGTTAATAGTATCAACTTTTCCATCACTGACAAAGAATACAATCGATAATTTTAAATCAGTAAAATACAATTAAGAATTTTACAAAATTTCTATTGAAATACTTATTGTACACCAGTATTCATTATATACAACTACTGTAGAGCATATATGGTAATGCTTGATCGTCTAGAATTTTTTAACTATTAATTTTAAAAAATCTCTATAATTTTCTCTTTAAAAAAATTAAGCTTTTATCAAACAAAATTGTAGAGAATGACAAACAAAAAAATTTTTTTATCATTTGCTAAATTTTATATAAAATACGAGTATATTGATTAATTTAAATATTAACTATAGTGCAATGTTATTTTGAAATAGTTCGCCAGTATTTTAGAAGCTTTGAAAGCGAGTAGTTCTAAAACAATAGAATAAATAAAAGAAAGATCGTAAATCAAAGAGGTGAAATATGACGGATGAAACTAATGGTGCACAACAGTCTTCGATACCAAAATGGATTGAATCTAAATTGTTTGAAAATCTCTTACAAGAAAATGTTGAGAATTTCAAAGGCATAAAAGAATTTGTAGTGAAACCGGGTGCCACAGCAGGTGAAAATTATGCCACTGTTATGTTAAAAGTAGAAATTGTGGCGGAATTGCAGGGTATGTTGCTAAAACGAAAAATATTTTAACAACAATAAAAAACATTATTTTTATTTTTTATATTTCCAGACTCATCTACAAAAAGCTTAACCTTTATGTTAAAAGTAAATCATGACAACGAGGAAATACGTGAAATGATGAAAAATCATGATATTTTCGAAATTGAGAAGAGCATGTACGATAAAATTGTGCCAGAATTTGAAAAGTTGTATGCTGATATTGGAGTAGAAGTTAAATTTGGTGCCAAATCTTATAATTTACCAGTTAAACAACAGTATATTTTATTAGAGAACTTATGTCAGCGTGGTTTTAAAAATGCCAACCGTCTGGAGGGTCTCGATATGGAACATACAAAATGTGTATTGAAAAAATTAGCCCAATGGCATGCTGCCTCAGCGCATTTAGTCACGGTTAAGGGCCCCTATGACCAGAAATATGTAGAGAGTTATTTCAAAAATGAAAGCCAAGAGAAAATGAGAGCAATTTTTGAGGGTATGGCCCAAATATTTGTTAGTTGTGCTGAGCAATATAGTAATTTTAGTGAATACGGCAAAGATCTTGTAAGTAAATAATATATTCAAATTTTATATTTTTAAAATTTTAATTTATATTCTTAACCTTTTCAGAAATCAGCCAGTTCTGCCATGATGGACGAATTCTTCAGAATATCTACACCAAACCCTAAAGAGTTTAATGTATTGAATCACGGCGACTGTTGGTGCAACAATGTAATGTTTCAGTATGATGCATTCGGCAAAATCAAAGAAACATATTTAGTTGATTATCAAATGCCCAAATACGGTTCACCAGCCCAAGACTTATACTATTTTCTGCTATCATCCACAAAATTGGAGATTAAAATAAAAGAATTTGATTATTTTATTAAATTCTATTACGACAACTTAGTGCAGAATCTAAAACTATTGAAATATCCCAAGAAAATTCCTTTATTATCGGAAATTCATGCAATGCTATACAAATATGGCATCTGGGGTTATTCCACAGTGAGCGGTGTCATGGGAGCCGTACTATTGGATCCCACCGGTGCTGCTAAATTAGAGAATTTTTTGGGTGATTCAGATGCCGGTATGTCGTTTAAGAAATTAATGTTCTCAAATGATCGTTTTCGTCAACATGCGGAGGCTCTGCTCCCATGGCTACATAATCGTGGTGCTATGTCTTTTGTAAAATGAATGCTTTATTAAGTTTCACAACTTTTGCACAGTTTTTCATACTTTAGTTTGTGTTTTGGCTTTTTTCATTGTCATTATTATCGTTCGAATCGATCAATATTTGAATTTTTTTATATCTATATGTTATTGTTTTTTATTGTTTTTTTTTTTACTGAAAATAAACAATGATATTTTTTTAATGTATATATTTTATTGCTTTTGTACAGTAGTCAGAGAAAGTATGCATACAAAACCATAATGTCCAAGATAATACAACAACAGCTCAAAGATATAAAATAATTTTTTTATTAAATAATGTTGCAGAGTTTTAACAAATATTAAAATCCAGCAAATAAAATTAATTACAAAAAGTAAGATTGGGGTAAAAAAAGTACGCATAAATAGTGTAGTGTTTAGTTGGATGATATGTTCTTTTGAGAACCACAGCCATTCTGTTTTGCATGGAATAAACCAGTTTTGAGGTCACTTCCAGTAATATTTCCTCCCATTTAGTTGGCAAAATTTTTTTAATATAATTTTTGATATTTTAACATGATGGAGAACTTTTTGCATCAACGGATCCCATAAATAATCAATGGGTTTGAGATCTGGAGACGGTTCAAGAACATTATAAAGCATTTAAAGATTTACAATATCGATCGCGTTCTTAGAATCGTTACCTTATTCAAATAAACTATTGCTACCAAAACCCAGTTTCATTAAATTTTGCTTCCAGTTGACCTTTGGATTGTCTAGGTAAGCTCTCTTGCCCACAGTGGACTCAATAACCTGCAAATTGTATACCCCGTTAGCCGGCACATGCCCTCTAACCATTACACCTCCACCACTGTGTATGACCGTGTCGAACAAATTAGCTTTATGTAGACATGTACCGGATTTTCTCCACACGACTTGGAGACTTTTTTATAATGGTTTTTTTAACAGCTCTCCATCGAACCACATTCTTCTTTGACTCTTTTAAATAAAATAAAGGGCTTCTTACGTTCTAGACCAGCATGAAAACCGTTTTGATTTAAGATATTTCTGAAATTATCATTAAATGTACTCCTGTTAAATTTTAAGTTAATGCTTTCAGCCACTTTTGAGGCAAAGATCTTGCTGCACAGAGCTGATGAGATGTATCTTTTCTCTCGAAATTAATTTTGTAAAAGTTTATGGTTTTCAAGATAGAGGAGCACATTTTCTCTACTTTTTCTGCAACCTTTTTGAAGGTTTCTTTCTTGCTTTCTGAGAAAAATAATGAGTTTTCTTTCGGCAGGATAAATCTTTTTCACAAATTGAAATTAATTTTCTTACAGCAAATTCATAAATTTTACTAAAAATTTAACGAAATTAACAGCTATAAATTAAAAAACAACGATTAAAAGACTTTTTCGTAAATAAATGCGCTTTTTTAATTACGATGCCTAGCAATGAAAATACTTTCCTTAAAAACACAAATTTTGGTCATAATATATCGCTCCTTTATTGCAACAGTGTCATAACTCAAAAAAGTCATTGTTTAGTTAAGTATTCTAAAATATGCGGAAAATTGTGATGTACTCGTATATTGTCTGAAAAAATCTTTGCGATTTGTATAAAATTATGAGCACAAGAGCAAAGTGTTTATTCCCATTTCAATGTTAGGTAATGGAAAATTGAAATTTAAAACAGCTCTCCTGAAAAATTCTCTTTATGAGTTACAACACTGTTGCAATAAAGGAGCGATATTACAGGGATCTAAGACATATGACAAGACCAGAAAATTAAACTTTGTTGCGAATTCTTAGAAATACAGAATACTGAATGAAATAAAAATTTTGTACGCAAACTTTTTTTGACTAGTGTATATCGACAACATAAAAGCAATCAGCAAATAAAAATAATACGAAAAATATAGTCAGTAATTAAAAGTCATTTTGTTTCAATTAAGAGATAAATAAATTAGATATTTGGTAACGTTTATTTTTATTAATTTTTTTAACTATTGTTATATAAAATTAATTACGTAATTCATTGTATTAACTTATTTGTGAAAAAATTATTTATTTTTTCCTATCTTTAAATTTAATAAAAAAAATATTGTATGTGAAGTACAATGGCTCACAAACAAAGTGAGCCAGTCTATATTTTTTAACAAAATTATAAATATTAACATCTAATAAAAACAAATCTGATTGGCAAAAGTATTGAGTATATTCATTAATTAACTTCAAAGCTTAAAAGAAATAACAATTACTTCATATAAATTATTTACTTAATATACAATACAACAAAACTCAAAAAAGAATGAAAGTGCACCAAGAATGAAAGTGAGCCATTAACAGTATATACATTATATACATAATATTAATACTTTATTGAGCCACCTTTTGCTGAAATAGCTTACAGACCTCTACGCATCGATTCCAATAAATCTTAGGTGTTCTAGGAAGTATCTGCCCCCACCTTGACGGTTAATGGCAAGTTTTCTGATATTTTGGTTAAGATGAGTCCGTCAGTTTTCAAAAATATTTAAGTCCTGAGATTATACGAGAATTGGGAACAGGAATGCAGCTGTTTTTGAACGTTTATGATAACCACTCCTTTACAAAGCTTGTTGAATGGTTTGCGTTATTACCTATTTTGTTCACTGATTGCATCGAATTATCTTCGAACAGGTTCAACTATGTGAAACGATTCAAATTTGTTTTAATAAAAACTTAAATACCAACCCTAAGAGCCCATGTTCAACGCCAAACCATACATATGTAAACTTCCTACACACATTCTCACACATTGGTATCAGGTATTGGGTTCTATATATTCATGTTTCTATATGGTTTTGTTTGAAATCAGAAATCGTATGTGGTAGCCCAAAACCGCCTTCTTTTTATATTATACTAGAGTAACCCTTCCCGCGTTGCTGGGAAGCTTTGTATTGTATACCTATTAAATGTATTTCTCAGGACAACTTATTTATACATATATAGGAATAGGAATACGTATAGGTAGTAGCTTTTACCCGGTGTCTTTTGTGCAATACCCGCTTTTTAAATCTCTCCCGTTTTTTAACTGATATGGATTGATCACGAAACTTTAACAGTTACCATTTTCCACACGTGCAAAATTCCATCTTTAGTATGGATAAGAATAGCTACGCCCACACATCCTGGGCAAGAAGTAGTTTAAACCAAATTTAAAAATTTTTACTATTACTGTTCTCAAGATTTACAAAAATTGATAGTTAGCTTGTATGGGAGATGCCACACCCACTTATACAATTCCTCCCACTTTTTGACTTATGATTTGTATTAATTACCGAGTCATTTAAACCAAATTAAGAAACTTCCACTGTAAATGTCTTCAGGAGGTACAAAAACGTTTACAACATTTACATTGTATGATCGCTGTGGTATTATAGGCAAGACACCCGCCTACCAACCAGAAGGTCGTCGGTTCAATACCAGGCCAGACCATCTTAAAAAAGAAAAAAGTATGAGCATTAACTACTATGGAACACTTCTCTAAATGCAACTGCAGTTCGGATCGGGCGTTAAGCTGTGTAGGTCCCTTTCAATAAAGATCGGTAATAGCTAAAGTTTCTAAATTCGGCCTAAATAACTTCGTACTCAATACAAATCATCAGTTCAAAAGCGGCCAGAATTGGATAAGTTACGAGGCTTCTCCCATACAAACTAAATATTGATCATTGTATGGTATATCTTGATAACGATTAAAGTGTGAGTTTATACATTTGATTTAAATAACTTATTGTACAATATACATTATTAGTCAATAACTGGGCGAGATTGGCATCTTCGATTCAGTCTGAATATGTAATTTTGCATGTGTGGAGAACGGTAACAGTTCAAATTTCGTTACCTTTCGACATCAGCCAAAATGTGTATTACTTTTTTATAAAGGGATAGCAAGGCTTACTGGGTATGTATATGTATGTAAGTATTTTGAAGTCTTTATATATGTACCTAAAAAGCGCAACATTGCAGCCTTAGGTCCAGAAAAGAAGAAACGTAGAGAAAGACCAAAATAATTTAAAGCAAAGTAGCAAATAGCGAAGCACCCAGGGGCTTAGCTTGTAACATTATAGGATATAAAATTTAAGCTCGGTCACAACTGAAGACATTTGTCAGCTACCTCAAAGTGTACAAATTGCGACTTGCGGATAAATAAATGAACTTTATTCGATTAAAAAGTTTATTCACAATATAATTTAAAATAGGATTTTGAATTGAAACTTTTTAAGTTACGAGCACCAAAACAATCTCAGTATAACCTAACAACTAACGGCTTAATTGTAGTCAGTCCTTATTATACTTTGATAATATACATTACAATCAAATTTCAATGCCTTTATCTGCTTCTTGGGAACATATTTGTGTTTATCGCAGCCAAGATCATAAATGAGTACTTATCAAAGCATTTTTTGCTACTGTCATCACCAATGTGATTAAAAGTTTTAAAGTTTTTGCAAATACTAGCGCGGACGTCATAACAGATGATATAGAAGTTCCTAAATAAAAATTTCACAAGAACATTATATTTTCAACCTAAAATATATAGGCTTGCTTGCGACTGACTGTTTATGTTCATTAATCATCTAAAATTTAGAAATTTTGAGAAGCAATAAAATAATTACAAATAGGTAAGTAATCAAGTAATCGAACAGTTATTATTCGACCAGTTTTAACCGGCTTTTTATTTTGCTGAAATCAGTTTTTTTTTAACAAATAGCCGATTAATTTAAGTATGTTTAATCTGTAAAAGTTTTTATTTTTTTATTGGAAATATGCTTATAATTTTATTATTATTATGAGTTTAAATTAGAACGTCGTATTTTCATATATATGATGAACTTAAACGTCTCACAGAAAATGTCAAAACGCTGGTAGAACGAATAAGATACTTGACACTTGAGCAACAACAACTTGATATTCTGTAAATGAACATCATTTTTTATGTATTAAGGTAGAATTACACAATATTCGTAATGCACCAATAATTTTTATATGCCAATCATGTGATTATTTATTGGCACATACGGCAACTCACTATATTATTGTGCTTATTTATCACTATCAAATACATCCTGGTATTCGTGTGAAAGCATTGAAGGCAATCTTGCATCAATGTAAATGCCAAAAATACACTAAGGTTTTTTGTATTGTATTTGACGCAATAGAAGAAGACAACACTCACCAATTTTTATTCTTTATTTTTGAAAAAACACCTGTTTGTACGGTATTTATAATTGTCATCCCTTAAAATATGATATTTTAAATTATTCATATGTAAATTGCATCACAATTATTTTTATTTTTCTTATCAAGCGGACACACGATAATCGAGGTCGATGCAATTTTTTTTTTAGAGAACAAATCATCTTTACTTTAGGGGATTAAATATAAGTTGTAATTATACTCTAATTAAAAAAAATAAATATTTTAGTGAATTCATTATTTTTTAAATTTATTGAAATGTTTGCTCATATGCACCATCAATGGCCCTTCTTGTGAGCCAATCTCTGTCACACTTCTCATCTTTTTTTGTATTGTTTTTATTTATTTGTTCACTAAATGAATTTAGTATAAATAAAGAGGACTCTATTTTCTTTTTTTTTATAGAACGAACCATTTTGAACACCAAAAAAATTAATTTAATTTACCACAACAGCTGATTCAGAGAGTTGCCGTGAACTAGAAAAATCGTATGACAGCGTTGGGATAGTTATTGTCAATAAGTCGTTTCGCGTCATCTTGTGACAATTAATTTTGTATAAAATAAGACCATCGAGTGAATACAGAATTTTTAATTGGGACAATTTTATTATTGTGCGCTTGTCACAATAAACTTTGTATCAGATTGGTGTATTTGAAGCAATCATGTGATCCCAGCTTTAGAGTCTGACAAGTAGAAGAAAATGAGTTGATGATTAGCTGTGCGATTGGTTTTTATAACTGTGTAAATAAAAAGATAAAACTTGTTGAAAAAAACAAAAATTGGACTATTAGAAAAATAACAATTGCAATTACGTACTACTAGAAAGTATTGAGCTGAAAGAGTAAAAAAGTGATTGATTGTTGTGATACGTACATATACTTACTTATTTTTCCAAAAATATTACCTGAAATGTGGAAATACTCGTATTTCTAACACGATGCGTCAGGCAAACTAATATTAATATATTTTACAACTGTGGTAGTAATATGAGATTTTCTCACTTAGGCCACTTTGCACTCTATTTTCTCACTTGTTTTCTGTTTACTTCTCTGTGTTTATTTTTTGCCTATGCGTATGGGTACATACATGTGAAATTAAAAGAGAAGAGCAGCTCTTTGCCTTTAGATGGTCTAGAAGTATTAATTTTCCTAAAATACCAGGCTTAAAAGACTTTACGACAGCAGGACTTGTTAACCACTGAGTGAAATATAAGCAAGTAATCCTGTCGAGGACTGAAGTTCCGTTATGGCTTAAAAAGATGTATGTTGCCAGCATACTTACTTGCTAGAAACGAAAACATGAGACAAAACTTATCAACTTTATTTAATAAAGAAATAAGAATTAAAAATTAATTTTTTTAATAAAATAACCGGCTAACCGATTATTCGAATAATTTTTTACCGACAACCGGTTTTTTTCTTAATTGTAACTTTGTGAATTATACGGAAACCGGTTTTTAAAAAAAGTCGAATAATCGATCTCCATAAAGTCGAGCAACCAAATTTCTGTTATCAAGCCGAAAATACTGAAAACTAAATCTTTTTTCAACTTTTTAACTAAACCCCGACTGTGAGGCTACTTTTTCTTTAAACAACTGTTTTTAATTTTTTTTATTGAAAACCAGTACCTATTTAAATATTGGCATATTAAAATGTAAAAAAAAAAATTATTCCTTAAATTTTTATTAAAAGTCTTTAAAATACAAACTAAATTTTTTTTTTTGAAGAGATCATTTTACAAAAACAAAAATTTTTTTAAAACTAAAAAAAAGCTAAATTCACATTTTTCTTACATGCAGCTGTTTCTACTAAGTTTCATTAAAACAAAAAAGTTTTATCATGTCATTTATATTTTGTTTTGTACATAGTAATTAGATCTTCCCTTCTTTTCAACGTCACATTGATAGCAATTGGAGATCGATGTTCTAGACAATACGTTTCATAACATTTTCCACAATAATAACCATTCCTACGTTTCTTCCTTGATAGACAAAACCTCTAAATTTATTAAACGATCAAGATTTAAATAAAATTTTAATAAGAATGTGCAGTCAGACATATTACTTTAATGCTAAGCCTCGCCTCACAGGCAACACGAAGGGATATATCTCCGTAACAACAAACCTTGTTTAATAGACTTCTTCTTTGAAACCTTGTGCTATTACTTGCACTCGATCAAAACGAAATGCGTAAAAATGGCAATCATTGTGCCTCACAGGCGGGGTTTAGTTTTCTAGGGATAACATGACTACATACGTATGTAATTCATACTCGATTAAAAAAAAAAAAGAATGAAAATCGAAAATCATCGATTTCATGTTCTTTTTGTTCCGTTATTGTTCGACATAATTGATTATGAGTAATTTTATAATCTAGATAGAAAGAAAGTTGAATTAGTAGATTATTATAAATCTTTTGAAATTTTTCTCTCGATTTTGTAGCAGAGTGCAGGTGTAGAGTAAAAATAACTAAAACTTATAGAGTAATTTGCATACTCTTAGGTATATGCAAAGAACTCTAGTTTAATCCTGATCATCAAATTTTACGCATATATGTACATAATTATAAAATTGCGCCTATATTATGTAAAGCTTACGCTTTATCAATTGATAGAACTTTTCAGGAAAATATGTTTTTTTTTTTTTTTGTTTTTGATAAGACACTTAAAATATTTGTATTTTTACCTAAACTTATTGCATCCATTAAATTGACTCATTAAAACAATATCACATGTTTGTCTACGTTAGTCTAATAACATACGAATTATCGGTTATAAATTGCTAATTAGACAAGTTCACATGCATTTTTGAAATGGTTTCAATACGAAATTCTTATCAAAAAAGAGGAAAAGGGAAAACAAAAAATCCCAAATAAAAAATAGATACCAAACAAAAAAGGTATATTAGAAATATCAATCAACGTTATATGTATGGCACCGGTAATGAAAGTGGCAGTGACGGAAATGAATTTCTTATTAAAATTTGAAGTACTACCTTGATCAAAAAGTTTCCGGAATAATCCCCTTATGAGGGTACCATCGTTCCGAAATAAGTTTTTTTTATTAGGTTGGTACATCTGTTGTTGCTTGACATTTGCAAAAACTGCGTAGCCAAGAGTACATCTATCTTTACGTGTGCTGACGATTTTTTTACAATATTGGCTGAATCCGATCCCACAATCATCAAAAGGATCATTACTGGAGACAAGACGTGGGTTTATGAGTACGGCACGAATCCAGACATCGGGAAAGTGAATGGCGTTTATCTAAGGAGCCGAGACCAAAAAAACGTCATTTTCAATCAAAAAAGAGCGCAATGCTCACGGTTTTCACTTATTACAACGGTGTAGTGCATGATGAATTTTTGTCAGAAGGTTAGACGGTAAACAAAGAGTATTATTTGGGCGTCATGACACGTTTGCGTGAATCAATTCGCCCAAGGAGACTAGAATTGTGGGCAGAAACTCATGGATTTTTTACCATGATAACGCACCGTCGCACAGTGCCATCATTATACGAAATTTGTTGACGAAAAATTCAACAAATACCATCCAACAGCCACTGAATTCACCTGATTTGTCTCCCTGTGACTTATTTCTGTTCAATCGAGTTAAAAGCCCCATTACGTGGAACGCGTTTCAACAGACGTTTCTAAAATTGTAAAAAATCGCCAACATACATAGAGATAGATGTACTTTTGGCTCTGTAGCTATGACGCTAAGATTAAGCGAGAATATTAACAACAGATGTACCAACCTAACAAAAAAAACTCAAATTGGAATGATGGGACCCTCACAAGGGGGTTATTCTGGAAACTTTATTACCAAGGTAGTATTTGTAAGATTTGTTTAGTGTAAAGTATAAATGTATGAGTTATTATTTTATATCATACTTTTGATGTTTTTATTTATTTAATATAAAAAATCAAATGTTTTGTTTTATCTCATTCTAATATTCATTTCACCTAAATAAAAGAAAATAACAGTTTCAGCCTTATGACATAAAAATGTTTGCATTCTTTGAAAACACTGTTAATTGGCCGAGATAAAAACCTGAAAACATCAATAATTGCTGTTAACTTTTATCAAACCTTCTCCAACTTGTATACATATAGAAAATATTAATTAAAAAAATATAAAAATATTTGTAATCATAAAAATAACGTTAATAGCTGGAGGAACACATTGCATTTCAAAAAGAAATTATACTAAAAATCGCATAATTTTAATCGAATAAAAGAAATACGCTTAGTTGAACGCGGAAAAAATCATTGGTAATTCTATTTCTAACAATTATTAATGCTAATTTGTCTCTTTTTTAATAATCTGAATTTGTTTTATTATTTGTGCTAATTTTGTTAATTTTTTTATTCTCTAAAAAGTCGATTTTTTCTATTCACAGTTATTTTGTTATTATTGCTATTTTTCATTCTGTGATTTTAATAAAATATTTTTTTTACACAAAATCTACAAAACTCAAACTACCCTTATTTTTTAAGCTCCGCCTTGCTTAAGAAAATGCAAGTGCCATCTGTATGTGAAATTGTAAATAAAAAGATGTGTAAAATAACTAAGTATTTTTGTTCTCCAGAACAATATACATATGTACCACCAATGAATCTTTAGTGTTGGCTATTATTGGTATAGAGTTCATATTGAATTTATAGCAGTTTTTAACAACAGCACAGCTGATTTAACATGACTTGAGCTTGTTATTGTATAAAATTAAAGTGGGCCTTTTTCACCAGTAATATTTTAATTTATTCTTATAACTTTTCAATGTAAAATAAAATTCATTGATTCAAAATAAGCAGCTATTGCCACAAAATAACACTTATGGCGTTTTCTTTTCTGAAAAAAAAATGTTACGCTTTGTTGACCTTTCTATTTTTGTGTTCATCTTTTTAAAAGTTTTATACAAAGAAAGGATACTATGTTTATCTCTGAAAAAGTTGAACAAAAGAAGTGTAACATTTTTGGTCAGAAAAGAAAAAGCCCTTAATTATATAGCCAGAATTAGTTTATTTTCACAGACAAGGAACTATTACGATAGTTGGCTTATATTATATATTTTTTATAAGGCTTGGTTCACAGTTTCGTGACTTTTTAAATTTTTCGCTTATTCATTGAAATGCCAGCACTACTCCTGTTAACAGACATCTTTAAGTTGACTGTTAGCTTGTGTTAGACAGCCATTGTGCCCATTAAACATTATTTTTTGAGGAAAAAATCATCACTCAAATCAGCGCTAAGGTTGATAAACACTATGGAAATTCCGTACCATAAATTGCAATGGTAAAAAAGTTATATCGTTAGGGAAAATGACGAACCTTTTGGTCGCCTGGTTGAGGGCTACACCCTAAATAATTTACGAAATTGAAAGTACGAGATCGTAAAAGCCATAGGTTGCATATGTGGTTCAGTCGTTTCCAATTTTAAGAATTACTTGGGTGTGAGAAAGCGACCACGAACCTAATTGTGTAACTTTACAGGAGAGCTTGACATTGTTTAACCGCAATAGGAACAAGTTTTTTCTCAGTTTCGAAACCATAACGCACCAGAGAGCAAACAGCAGTCAAAGTAAGTTGGTTTCTCATGGTGATAAGTGCCAAAGAAGGCCTAGGTTGGTTTGTCAACCTATAAAGTTATGGAGACCGTTGGACTAGCTTTAAAAGGACAAAACACGATGAATATTTAAGAAACAAACGACCGAATTTGGCAAAGAAAAATATCCTTTTCACCAGGACAATTCAAGGGTTTACACATGTGCAGTTTCCATTTCAAAAATCCTTGAACTAGGTTACGAATTGCACCATCATTGGGCATATTAACCGGATTTAGTGACGAGTGACTATTTCTTCTCTTCTGGCTCGAACAATGAAACCATATCAGAAACAAATACCTATTTTGATGGCCTTGACATATCTTATTTTTTGGAAACGGTAAAAAAATTTGAAAAACCTTGGACAAAGTGTTTAGAGCTCCAAAGAGACTATGTTGATTTTTAATCAAAAAGACATGTGTTTCATTTAAAAAGTCACCGACTTACTGATCTACCTTTGCTTACACCCTATGTACTGTAAATTTCATAAAACAAATTATTTAATGATGAATAAATGTTACCCAGTGTAATCACTTTTCAAAATAAAAATACAAAAAATGATGAAGCACTTAATTTACTAGATAAGATTATTATAAAAAGGTTTGGTTATAAGATTCATTTTTCATATGACTTTTCCAAAACAAAATAAAATGACCAAAATAGTTTTAAGCAATAAATTCAACTTTTATTAGACAATCAATCAGAAACTATGGCCACACAACAAGGCGATTTTGAAGATGGACAAAATTTACCGTCATGGTTTGACAATGTAACATTGGAAGAAGCCATACTGGAGCAAGTGGGAGAATACAAAAATATTTTAGATATTAAAACGGAAAATATCAATAGAGACAATGGAAGTTATTCAAATGTATTGACACGCATTAAAGCAGAGGTAGAAAAAGAGGGTAAGTTTTTTTAATTCAACGAATAAACAATTTTATTTATTTCTTTCTTTTCTTTTAGATGGCTCCACAAAAGAAGCTACATTTGTGTTGAAAACCCAAAACGGTGATAAAATAATGACAAGAATTATAGATATGCTACGTCTTTACCCCAAGGAAGAAGAAATGTATCAAAAAATTTTGCCAAAATTTGAAAAACTTTATAAAGACGTTGGCAAGAGTGTTCAATTTGCTCCAAAATCATTTACTTTTGATCGTGATATTGGCATTGACTATATTTTGCTTGAAGATCTACGTGCTAAAGATTATAAAAACGCCAATCATTTAGAGGGCCTTGATCTGCAGCACTTAAAAAAAGTGCTTATAAAAATGGCAGAATTCCATGCTGCCTCTGCCTGTTATGTTGAACATTATGGCATGTTTAGTGATGATTTTACGGTGGGCATTTACAGTGAGAAGAATAAGTCTCTGCTTAAAGAATTTAATAATTCTGAAGCTTTCTTCAGTCAGTTGAAAAAATGGAAAAATTGTGAACAGTATTATGCGAAATTGGTAAGTTTTTCAAGAAAGATTATAAAATAAATTCAAAAATAAATACCAACTTCTCTGGTTTTAGGCTGACAGTGATGAATACTTAGTTGATAGACTAGTAGAGAACCAGCGCATTAAATCTACTGAATTTAATGTTTTAAATCATGGTGATTGTTGGACGAATAACATTATGTTTCAATATGATGCATTTGGTAACATCAAGGAGACATTCTTCGTTGACTTTCAAGTCAGTAAATATGGTTCGCCAGCCAATGATCTTTATTATATTATTCTGTCATCCGCTAACAAAGATCTAAGACTTAAACGCTTTGATTATCTAATACGTTTCTATTATGAAAACTTGGTGGAGAATCTAAAATTGTTGCAATATCATCGTCCATTGCCAAAATTAACAAATATACATATTTCTTTGTTGAAAAATGGTTTAGCAGGTATGTTAAATTATTTTTATTGTTTTTATTTTTTGTATAAATTTTTTGTTTTCTTAATAGCCTATTTGGTCGTTTCGAAAGTTTTGCCTGTTGTGATGTTTGAAAGCACAGAACAAACCAAATCTGACAACTATAAGCAAGATGCGGGCAAATTAAAAGAAGCCATATATGGTAATTATAGATATATGCAAGTGATGTCAGAAATACTACCATGGTTGGATAATCGTGGTTTACTTGACTGGAAGTAATTTTTTTTTAATAAATTTAATTTTATTATTTTATTTATTTAAATTATATATATATACCACATATCCTGTATTATGAATTCTTTGTTAGAATTGTTATTTAATTTCTTTGCTTACACATATTTTAACAAATATTAAATATGTACACCTTGCCTGGATATAATGATATAAGTTTATATTTTCATATATAACAGTTTAACATGATTTTTTAAGATAATAAGTTTGTAAACTTTAAGGTAATTTTTTAATTACATATTAACAGACATTATGCTTTAAACACATTCAAAGCTACCGACCATCGGTTACAAGCTGTCAAAAATGGAATGCATGCGTGCATATGAGAGTAATTATTTTAGCGGCAACACGGCTACCGACTACACGACTACTGTTGTAGCCCGTAGCCAATTTAGGCTAATTTCTATATTTCTTGGTGACAACAATCAGTTTAGTGCTGTCAATACAATAAGATGCGAGAATAGGCGCTTTAAAAACATAATATATGAAATATATACATCAAACGAAAAAAAATGTATGTGGCGCCATTGAAAAGCTTACATTTATTTTCTAGCTGTTGTTAAAATAATTAAGTAGCTGAATACTTCGCTACTTTGTAGCCAACGTCTTTTGTAGTGTAGTCGTGTAGTCGATGATCGGTAATAATGAAATTGCTTTTTACATAAGTTCGTATTGTTTAACAAAATTTTTACAAGTAAGAAAATGATAACTTACTTAAAGCTAATTGTATTGCGGAATTTCGTTTTTTTTTTAGTTTATTTCATAAACTAAACCGTTTTTGAGTTACGTGAATATATGTTGTGCAACATTCTCTATTTTCGAAATAACGTATATCTAGAAAACAAGAGCTATTCTAATAGAACGGTTAGCGGCACTCGATTCGCAATAGTCGTATTAGTCTTACCCGCCAGGTGCCTCGCTTGTCGAGGTTTTCAATTAGCACAGTGTAATTAATCGAGAATCAATATTTTTCAGATTTTTACTTTTAATCACAAAATAATAATTCATACGTATTCAAAATTAACAAAATAAGAAAAATATTGCTGAATAACATTCTTGTATAATTCAAATCTTTTTTGTACCGCTGTGGCATGATGGGTAACACATCCGCCTACAAACCAGATGATCTTCGATTCAGAATTTAATTTTGTAAGGAGGTTCCGTCTCTAATGCCAAAAACGTTAGCCTGTAGTTTGTATTTCGTATTGTGTCAGCTTTTTTTAAGTCATATAACGAGCTTTCGTTCGGGCTGCCATGTACAGTTGTGTGAAATCCTTAAATCATTATCCAGCTGCAGTTAAGATTGGTGAGGTTTCGCTTATCATTTGATTACTGATTTGCGTTTCGGAGAATAAGGGGTCAAAACATCGATCAAAGATTACCAAGAAAAAGTTTTAGAAGTTGTTGCGTAGTCACTTAAGTTTTTTGTGTTTCAAAACCAGACGTTGGAGGATGAAACTTTAATTAATAAAACCAATGTTAACATATCAATTAAGGCAATAACTATCGCTTGACCTATGATTCGCAACAAGCGATTGTTCGCTATTAGTGAAGAATTTTCGAAACAAAAATATTTGTTTTTGCCGAACAAAAATGATTAAAAGAGTACAGAGCATTTCTATTCATTTCAAAAGACTTTTGTTTCTTCTCAATTCACATACTATATATTCTTATGCTTTTGCTTTTAGTCGTCACTGAAACAGCGACGAATGGGCACGCGAGTAGGGTATATGCTAATATTTTCCTATAATTGTTTTCTTGTTTCTTAAAAGAAAACTTCTCTCGTTTTTAGCATTGAGCGCCGAAAAAAAAAATACAAAAGCAAAAGTAATGGCAAAAACAGAAGAGAGCAAAAGAAAAAACGGAAGAGAGTAAAACAAAGGAATTCTCTTTAGATAAAGGTTTGCTGTTGATATTGCAGGCAAACGTTCCAGATCGAAAGATTTGCAAACTGAGCGACAGATGAATTCTATGAGTTCTTTTTCGTTTCGCTTCCAATAGTCGTTTTCGAATGTTTTATCAGAAAAATGTTTGCCAAAAATTCGAAGGCGATGTTATAATCGAATGTCGTGGTCAAGCGGGATTTTACTACTGTAAAATGATTACATTGAATCTCAGATATACATATGTATGTACATTTCTCAGAATATGATAGGTGACATATGAGACAAATTTTTGCCAAATGTTAAGCTACCACACACAACGAGCCTTATTTATTGATTTATTTAATATTCTTTACAACAAAACCCAGAGCCTTATGATTATAGCATAGAATTAGATATTAGCACAATAACTTGATTGAAAAACGGCTAACATTATTGAATTCGGCGTGTCTGAAATAGCTTTACCAAAAGGGTACCCAGCTTTTTTAAGTCTCCGACTAGCACAGTAATATTATTTATGTATAATACTATGGTATCAATATATTAAACCGTGAATATATCGAAAATTAGTACTAACTTTGAAACGGCTAACACCATCGAATTCAGCGACCCTAATTAACTTTACCAGAAGCATACCCAACTTTTAAAAAAAAAGTTATCAAATTCAAGCAAAACTTATCAATTCAGTATAGTTTTCAGATAATATGTATATTATATTATATACTCAACATAAATCCCTACATATATACATACATACGTATGGATATACATAGTTATTAACTGAGACAGAAAAATATAAAATAGTTTTCAAATAATACATAGTAAAAAAAAAATTCTTACTGTGTACATATGCTTGTTCAGCTCATAAATTTATTCAAGTTTAATTGTTTTTGGTATTTTATCTATTTTTTTGCACAATTAAATACATATTTAAGACTTTGTCTAAAACTTTAAAAGTAACTTGTCATGATTAAAGTTCATTTATGTATTTCAAAGCTAATCGGACAGTTATGTTTGCTGACTCATTGCGATTAATCAAAATATTATTGTCTCTTTGTGATCAGGTAAGTAAATCTGTTGAAAAAACAAGTCAAATCATATGACGACATATACCAGTTATATGAACATAATTAAAAATCAGCTTTTAACACTATTTTAGAGTTGTAACAAAAACATCACATTGCTAGGGGCTTTCCCCTGAGAGCTGGTGTCATGCAAGAAGAAATCGCTGCTATATGGTGACGTAGAATAAATTAAAAGCGACTTTGAATGGTAAAGTTCGTTCAAAAGATACCCTACACTGGTTGCATACGAATAACCCCAATAACGGGATAGTTATATGTTTGTACGTACGAGTATAAAAAATGGAAACACTGAACTATGTGAGTTGCCAACGGTTTGCACAAATTCTCGCATCGGGTAATATCATATCGTAATTTTTTTAAATGGTTTAGGATGTAAAGACCAATCACAAACTTAATGCGGTAATTTTACTTGTTCACGTATCCATTGAAACAGAAATAAGCTTCGTCGCTGAACACAATTTTTCGATGGAAATGTGGATATTCATCCATCTGAACTTTGATGATAAAATTAATTAATGTTGGACAGTAATATGTTGTTGCCATATATTGAAATAAAAATATAACAACAATAGTGTTCATTCATTACAATTTACTATAATAAAATTGATTATTTGCATTCCACTTTAAATAAAGCTCAATTAATGGGTTCAGTTATGCAATTGAATATAATATAATTAATTTTTTTAATACGATAAATAAGTGTTATACGGTATTACAATTTTCCTATGTTACACATACAATAACATGTAAATTGCGGTACAATATTGTAGAGTATACAAGGCAATAAAATTAATTAATTGTCTAAAAGTCAAGGCTGATGCAATGAATTGCACATGTATACATGCTTTGTGTATAAATTTTATGATGAATAACTGCGCCTAAATAACGGTTGAATATATTATCATAACTAACGCATATTGTGTTACAAAGTTTTGGATAAACTTCTATTATTATACAATTTTAATTTTGCTAAATAAGTGTGTCACAATAATAATTCTCTTTTAGTTCACTTTTATTTTTATATTCCGAATTAATTTACTCATATCAGGTTTTCAATTTATATGTGTTTATATGTTAATTAACTTCCAAAATACAGATAACTTTTAAGTGAAACATAAAAATATTCATCAATATCAGTTTAAACGCTCTTCTCCAATAAGATGTTCTCTGCCTGAATGATGTGTCACAGTTTAATGAAATAAACAGCTTTCAAAAAATACGCAAGTTCTTTCCGAAATTAAGATGCACATATTGTGAGAGAAGAAAAATGCTATGTTTGTACTTTATATTTAATAAAAGCTTTTTTATTTACATTTATTTCAACGCTTGTTTTACGATCTAAGAATCTATCTCTCGAATTTTGCGTATCTCTTGTCTTGACACCGCTATCAGTAATTGTAATATATTGAGTCTGTATAAACGTTTACGACAGTAATCCGAAATTTAAAACAATTTTTTTTTGTGTTTTTTAATTCTTTTGTTTATTTTGTTGATCAAAATTTAATAAATTTATACCAAATGTTAGGGTGACATATGTTTTTTTAATAATAAAACTCTAATATGTAGCATGTTCACACGGTAATATAAACCACTTGATTTACTCTCTAAATCACGATTGCGAACTATAATGTTCAAACGATGGTTCTTGTTTAATTTTGACATTTATTTATTTATTCCTTAAAAAATCTGAACTTTGAAACAATCCTTCTACTCAACGGAATATTCTCCTAAATTTCTTTTTTTTCCTTTTTATATACATACATACGTAAATATTTACTTAAAAAATTTTTGTTATTTATAAGAGAGGTTTTGAATTATTTTATACCACACAATTTTTTCTTTGTTTTTTCTTTGTCTAAATTTTTGTTTGGACAACTAGCTTAAACAAACTAGCGATAAAATTGTAACAAAAAAATTTTGTCTTAGACACCTGGAGCCGACTGTTTTTGGCAATTTGCACATAATTACGAACATAAAATAGATAAAAAATTGCACTTTTTCGCTAAGAGTATGAGTACACCCACAGTTTTTTGCAAGTCAGAAACAAATTATTAATTTATTTTTAAAATTTGTTGTTTTACCCATAAGATATAACTTTCCGCTTTTCCGATCCCATTCGTTTTTTTACTACCTGTCTGTTTTCATAAAAAATATGCTAAGACGACTTTTGACGTCTGCCGCTGATATATTTATTGTGATGTACGTTAATAATTATTGTTTTTATGGGAGGCGCCACGCCCACTCTTCCTATGAAGATAATTGTTAATCTTAAAGGTAAATTTGATAAGGAAGAAGCATGTGGAAAGTTTGAAGACTTTTATAATCCTCAAGATGTACCCTATAACTATGTGTTTCTTAGTAATGAAATGAACAAAAATGATGCGTGTCATTTTAGAAGAACAAGCCATTAATTTTGATTGTTTTCACACGATTTCAACGTGTCCGATATCCAATTTTGGAAAAAGCACCCTATTGCACTTTCGTTATGTATGCTCTAAATTAAAAAAAAACGACTTAGGTCTTCACACGTGATTGACTCAATCAAACTGAATAAAAAAAATTATATCTCATAATAACTGGCCTAATTTAGCCAGTTTTTACCCTAATTTCATCCTCTTACAGACCCAAATTTGATAAAAGTTATACCCTATATAATTTTCTTTACCTACATCTATCTGAGTTCCAAATTTCATCAAATGGGGTTCTGTAGTTTAAGCGTAATTAACGGACAAACAAACAATCAAATAAACTTACAAAGAAATTTATAATATACACTGCGCATCATCAGGATAGCGCCACCCTTTTACTGACAGTTAATGTTAAATATTATCTGAATTAAAGTTTTTATTAAGTAAATTCTTATCAATTATCTTTAAAATAAAACAATAATAATTGCTGTACCATTCAAGATATTATTTTAATTAATTTTTTTAGAAAAAAAATTGGTCATCAGGATAGCTCCATCAGTTATAATTTCAATTTAATTTGTATTTAAAGCAATATGTTAGCATTTTAAATCTTAAATACTGTATTTTAAACACTATTAAGGATAATTAGTAATGCGTGGTAGCGCCTTTGTTTGAAATAACCTCGAAAATTCAATTGGAAATTGAATTGTAAAGTTTTTCAATATAATTCAATGAAATGTTCGACCAAGTGTGTTTGCTCCTTCCATTAATTCCATTTTTATATTGTATTGGTTTCCGGATTTGTACACATTCCTAGCCACCCATCTTAAAACCTTCTTGATTATATTTAGTTCGGGCAAGTAAGGTGGCCTTTCAAGGGCGTCAGCTTTTTGGCTCTGAATCCACGGTTTCACGGATGGGACTGTATGGATTGGAACATTCTAAATTTTCAAGTAAGTTATGAAAGTAGTTTCAAAACGCCTTTTTAATTCTCCGAATTCATACGCGACTTTAAAACAGGTGTCATAGTGGTATATATGTAGCTCTCCACACCATCACATCCATCCATCTTGTATTGCGTTGTAATTTCCTGTGTGGGTGATCACACATAATGATTCCCATTATTTCAGCTCACAGGATTGCTGAAAGTTATAGTAACTCAAAAAATTGCATTTGCTTTTCTACTAAATAAGTTAGATTAATTATAGATTAATTATAGGGGAAATTGTAAATTTTGATCACTATTATGAAGCTTTGAATTTGGCGATGTATTGGATACGCGCTTTGTAGATCCCCCGAATATACTAACCGCACTGCTATTGATGAGAGTCCGCAAAGTCAAACTAGTAGAGGGCAACCCGTTTACACTTTGCGTGAAGAAATACAAAGATATAGAGGCTGCGCGTGCAGGAAAATACTAGAATTAATTTAAGAACCTAGCATCACGAAGAAATGGTAGAAAAAATTTGTCGAGACCCCATGCTCCTCCGAGGTACAAGAGGAATTAATAATAATAAATTAATCTGATCAGACCAGAATTTTATTTAGCATTTGACATTAGAAGACAGAAACGTAGGCAAATATTCAAAAAACCAATAAGGCTATTCGTTTAATCTGCTTACTTTAGTTACTCTTGAATTTTTTGCTAACAAATAATATGAAACGAACGCACTCCGTAAATAAATTGCTTAAATGTGTTTTATTTTCAAATTTAATTTATTTTTTTAATTCATTCATGGAAGTGTTACCTTGGTTAAATTTTTTTATAAGAAATTTTAAAAACACAAGAAGCATCATCATGGCAACCCAGTTCTTCTGTCTAGTATATTTAGCAGGCAATTTAAAAGCCCAAAATGTTGCTTAAAATTGTAACCAGTGAAATATGTTTCCATACAAATTTTGACATTTGTTTTAAAAGCTCTTATATATTTAAAGTTTAAGAAGTTTAAGAGATATTTTGCAGATTAAACGAGTACCTCAAAAATTGTATACTGTAAGTGTTTAAATGTTTAAAAATATCAAAAAGTTAATTGATTTTTTGTTAACCTTTTTTATTATAATTTCGCTTTATTATTGTCATATTATAATTTTTGTTAATCCATTAAAAATACATCTTATTTATTTTAAATTAGAATATACACTTTCCAGAAACAGCCAACTGATATTTGCAGACAAGTCCTTTAATTTAACGCACAAGGCACCAGTACATGAAGTAGGCCGAAACACACATAGAAGCGTACAATAATGAAACACATACAACAACTAAAATATTCTTTAAACGAAGTAAGAAGTATAGCGAATGGCCGAATTAAATGGCGAAATTTTGTTGAAGTTCTATTGCTACACTGGGCGCCAAGTGACATAAGAAGAAGAAGAATGCAATTACAAATTGTTGCTAATCCCGTAACATGGGGACTTTTCTCAGTCAATGAGCTGCACCCGATTCTATTTTTAAACTCATTGAAAGGCACCTACAGTTTAAAGCCGGCTCCGGACGGCAAATGCATTTAGAGAAGTTTTCAATAGTATTTATACTCATAACCAGCTACTATACTAGTTAATGTTATGAGGTGACCCCGCTGTCGAGAAACCTTTTTCTCTTTTAAGATGGTCTGGCCTGGTAATGCACCGACGACCTACTGCTTGGTAAGCGGGTGTCTTACCTATCATACCACAGCGGCACACTTGATGTAGTGATTCTGTTTGGAATCGGACCCAGGCAGAGTGTTACACTACATACTACCCTGCAGTGGCATGACCATTAAAAATAAATTAATCCAAATTGTGAGAAATTTCAGTTGAACGTTTTGAAGCAAAAATGATTTAATCACGCTAGAAAGCCATTAACTTTTATTATATTGTATAAATTTTATAATTTGTAAAAATACTTGCGTTGCTTACTTAACAATGCAATGTTATTGTTTTCTCAAAACTATTTTTTAATTAAGTCTTAGTTGAAATAAAGTATTATATTCAATAATATAGTATAATAATATGTATATGCATATGTTCTAGATCATCAATTAACAAATTTTAAATAATTCTGATGCCATTTCGTTTGAATCAATTGTGTGTAAGGCATAAACAAATTATTTGTAAGTAAATGTTCGTTTTGAATAATTTACTGATTGAATCTACATATGAATGAAACATTTTATAGAATGTTGTCTTATTAGTTAAATACAAAAGCAAAAACAAGTACGCAATGTCTGATTTGAATATTAAAAGAAAATACATACAAATGAGGGGATATACCTTTTGTCTTAATAATTAACATTAAGTAAATTTAATTATTATTTGTATGTATTAATGTTTTATGTAAAATTATTGTAAAATGTTTAATAAAGTCAAAGCTGGTGGTAATTTCATTATAACTTGGCTATATTACGAATTGTCATTATTTCATTCAGTTTTGTGCTAAAAAAAAAAAACTATATGACTACAGATTTTCATTTTTTTTTTTTTTTTATAAAAAAATCAGAAAATCAGTATTAGATAAAAATTTCTTTAAAATATCAAGATTAGACATATTTGTCAAATATTTTATTAAAACAACGTAACCACTATTTTATAGAAATACTAGGGTAACCTTTGCCTTGTTGCCGGAAGTCTCTGTGTTAGGTATACAACACGTGTATTTTTCATAAGAAAAATTTAAAAGAATGCACATTCTAAGTATATGGTAAAAACATACCATCACCAAAGGCAGGTTATTTTTATATACGAATATAAAGATAAGAAAATATATATATATATATATATATATATATATATATATATATGTATATGTATATATAAATAACTTTTACCTTGTGCTTTGTGCAATACCCGCTTATCCAATCTCTCCTGCTTTGGCTGTGATGGCTCAAAATACCATATTTAATATGAATGGCAGCTGCCACGCCTTCTTATTCAAACTCGCCAGCTATTGGCTGACGAGATATCCTGTCCAAGAAGTTGTTTAAGCCAAATTTATAAACTTTTACTATTACCATTCTCAAGATATAAAAAAAATTAATAGTTACTATCTATGGGAGATGCCAGGCCCACTTATACAATTCAGCCGACTTTAAAATTATTTTTATTAGCTTCCAAGTCATTTAGGCCAAATTTTTTACCCGTCCTCAACATATACAGAAATCAATATATATTATGTATGAAAGGTACCATGTTCACTTATTCAATTCCACCCACTTGACGGATAATTTGAATTGACTACGAAGTTATTTAGACCAAATTCAGAAACTTCCACTTTAACAATTCTAAAGATATACAAAAATCAGTATTTACTTTATATGGGAGGTACCATGGCCACTTATGCAATTTCGCCCACTTTACAAAGTCATTGAGACCAAATTCAGAAACTTCCACTTTAACGGTTCTAAGAATATACATATACAAAACAGTATTTACTCTGTATGGGAGGTACTTATATAATTCAGCCAAATTTTTAACTGATGACTTGTATTGACTACCAATTCATTTAAACCAAATTCACAAACTTCCATTCTAACCGGTCACGGAATATACAAACAATAATCAATCTTTACTTTATATCGAACGTATCATGTCCACTTATCCGATTACGCCCACTTTTTGACTGATTTTTAGTATTGATTACAAACCGTTATTGTTTTGAAGGTGTATACTAATGAATATCTGTGTGGACGTGGCACCGTCTGTTTTTGTAAGACAATCAGTAAAAGTATATCTTTCCAACGTATATATTGGTATGTAAATCGGTTGAGTGGTACTCGATTTGTTAAATAACGAACATAGGACAACCTATTTTTATATTCATATACAAACGTTATGTATAGATTTTTAAATTAAAATATTTCGAAAAATTTTAATTTTTTTGTACTCTTATTTGCTTTTTAATATTTTTTTATAAATGTTTTTAAAAATTAAATGTTCGCCAAATATTTAAAAAACATACCTTAAGTAAAGTTTTTAATCTGTAAATATTAGGATCTCATAGAACAACAGTATTACATTATAAGGAGTGTGAAGAGAAGAAAATAGATGAACCATATGATATAAACTACAGGAAATACGTTGGCTCTTTGGCAGAAAATTAACTTTTTCATTTCATAGCAATCTTATGATCTACAAACAAATCATATAGTAAGTCTTGGCTTATGAAATCCAAATCCAAGGATGGCAATATTCTTGAGTAGAGCTCCATTAGTTAACTATTTTTATAAAAATAACACTGTTTTTCAAGAAAATTTGCAGAAAATGCGATTTATGCAATCAATTTCGATATTATACAGACTAAATTTCTAGTAAGTCATTGTCGGCTAGTCGTAGTCTCAAAGTAAATTGTATTTCAAATATTATTAAAACAAAAAAGTATTTAAATTTGATCCGTAAACCAAAATTTAGCACAATTAAATCAGTATTATTCATCTACCATGTAGCCAATTAATTAATACCTAACCCAAACTCTTTGCTACCATTTTAAAGAGTATAATCGGTAATGATAAGATCAGTTAATGTTAAAGCGTCAATTCAAGAAGTGGGAGTTTTAGCAGTGCAATATATCATATATCAAGAGTTTAAAGCGAAATACTGAAAAATGCTATAATAAATCATAAATCAATAAATACATATGTAGGTAAACTACTAAAGATAAATTTTAAACAGTGATTTTAGATTTTTTTAAATTAATTTTTTTTATGTATCATACGCGACGTATAATAAGACTGTAAAAACTGATAACAGCTACGAATCTTGTGCCTAAAGTTCCAACTATATTTAGAGGTTGTATATATTTTATAAGGTACACTTATCCCTTATTGTTTATTACAGACTTGAATAGGGATAAATGTGCCTTATAAAATAAAGACAAACTCTAAATTTACAAAAACGCTTAGATGACATGATCTTTATAGATTTCAGTACATGAAAAAACTGATGTCACTGCAAAAAATGTCACATATGTTATTTCAGGTATTCCACATTGTGACAAAGAAGCATCAAGCCACAAATTCTTAACTAACACAGTTGTTTTGGACAAAACCAATCACTTCACAATTGCACAATCCATTAAAAATTCGTTAAAGACTTTGGACTTAAATTTAAATAAAAACTTGATTTTGATATTTATGACAGTCGCTCCGCCGTATATAGTAAAAGCTGTCAAAGCCATAGAAGAGTTTAACCGAAACTAACGCATATTACATTGATTGCTCATAGACTGTATCGTTTGTGCGAATGTTACCTTAGAAAATCTGTGCAAATGTAAAAATAGTGTTATTAAAAGCTCCAAACATAGTTGAAATTTTTAAAGAAAAGTATGCAAAGTTCCATTGTTGCTCAAACCAGTTATAAATCGTTGGGAGAACTTAGCTTGCGTCCATCAATTACTATGCTTACAATTATGAAAAGATCTAATATGCAATAGATGAACTAAAATATGAAGTGAATTGATTTTTATTGCTGCAAACTTCGGTTTCATTGAAATTTTAATTAAAAAAAACTGTAAACCAATAGTCTAACATTAGTTGAAAAATATGCTCGAATGTATAGACAACGGTTAATAAACCTTTTTTTCTATTAACAAAGTAGAAATGGTTGTTCTTTAAGAGCATATTTTAAAATTTTTAGACCAAATTTTCGAATTTTTAATGCATATTTTAAACGCATAAAACACTTTTTTAAGGGCATATTTCTGGTTTCCCAACTGATGACAATCAACAAGGAGAGTCTTACCTTATAATTATGTGACGTTAACAATAAAAGTAATTTGTCATAACTTGTAATACATTTTATATTCATGTTTTAGCATGACAGTTAAAGTTGGCACAAAATGTTATTCAATCAAACAGCCAAAATTGATATTCATATACTTAAAACCAGTACAATCTAAGTATAATCTTCTGACTTAGCTAAGATTACTAACTATACCACATAATAATGACAAAGTTTCTAATAATCTTTGAAAATTTTGTGCCAAGTTTATCTTTATCAGCAGCAAAGAACATTTATGAATCAACCCACCTACCACATATACAGTATGTAGTATCTGTTGATTATAAAGTAAATAAAAAAAAAAACAACAAATTCCAAAAAAATTACTTATATTTTGAGAGTTTTACCAAATTATTAAATAAAGTCTCTCAAATGAAAGAAATAAGAGCGCGCAAACGTTTAAAGCTTACAAGAGAAAATAAATATAAAATATTTAAAATTACATTCCGAAAAAAAAATGTTTTTGAGTATAAATACGTTCGCACTTTGCTTGCAACATTCACAAAGTGAGACAAGTTTAAGAATTTAAGAAATTAGTAACAGCGCGTAGATTTATATTTTCAAGTGTATTACAATACCGCACAAGCCGGCAAATTCTTATTTTAATTAAGTATTTGTTTGACTTATTTCAATAATATAATTATTTTCATGGTTTTTTGTGTATAATACGTGAAAGCTACGAGTATAATATTCGCTTATTATTTGCGTGTAAAACAGTGAAGTGTTGATTCGTACGAATTATATACGAATTGTTTACAAACAATATGGAGTCTAAATCAAATATAAAAAACCCAAATGAAAACATAGTTATACCTTCATGGATAAGTGCTGATTATTTTAAAAATATTTTATCAGAAGATGAACCAGAATATCTTCAAGTTAAAAATTTTACACCAATGGCAGCTATACCACCAGGAGAAAATTTTACGTCTGTTATGTTACGCATACATATGGATTTAGAAATGAAAGGTAAAAGTTATTTGCATACATACATATATAAATTCGAATTTAGATTAAAAATTCAAAACAGAAGGTGTCGAATTTGGGATAGAAAAAAGCAACCATTCAGTTCATAAATAGATTAACTTTTTAAAATAAAAAGTTGAGAAAAATGAGAAGTTAGTAGAAAAATTGTATTAAAAAATAGATTCAGGGTTCGTAGCTTTTTAATTTTTTTTTTTTTTACAACCTTTATAGATGCCTTTCCGCTAAAAATCATCCGGTCTTGTGTGGAAGAAGTTTTTTAAAAAATCCTCTTCATTGTCGAAAATAACACTATTATACGGTTCAATAAATAACGAAAATGATGGCAATCTGTCGATACAAGGTCTTGAGAATACGGCAGATGTTGAAGTCCGGTTTTGACGATTTCTGTTATATGCGGCCTGGTGTTGTCGTAAAGAGTATGGTTTGGCTTTGCCTATGAGGTTTTTTTCGCCGAACACGTTCTTTATGATCGCGTGTTGCTCGATGACGGGCAAAATTTTGAGAAGTCATTTGACTCCAATTTTCTCTGTTTTTTCTCGTTTTCCGATTGCAATAAATTTTGTCAGCCAATCCATGTTTTTTTATTCCTCTAGCTAAGAGCACAATAATTGTAAATATAAAAATGTCATTTAGTAGTATTAATACTTATAATTAAGGAAGTTTGTTTGGAATTAGATGCAGTTAAAGGTGAGCAAAGTATTTGACATCATCTTATATATAAAACAAATGTGTGTTTGTATGTTTGTTTGTGCATTATGGGCAGCTAAACGACTAAACCGATTGCTTGAAATTTTTGCGGTATCTTTCTGTTGTTTGGAGGGAATTATAAATTAAAAAAATTTTAAAAAGCCAACTTCACTTGTCTATATATTCAAAATGGTAATAGAAAGATTATCAAAATTTGGCCTAAATAGATTCATAGTCAAGACAAATCATCAGTCAAGAAGTGAGCGGAATTAGATAGGTGGGCGTGGTACCTCCCATACTAACTAAATATTGATTTTTGTATATTTTGAGAACAGTTGAAGCAAAATCTTCTCAATTTGCTCTAAATGATTTCATAGTCAATACAAATCATCAGGCAAAAAGTAGATGGAATTAGACAAGTGGGTGTGGTACCTCTAATGCAAAATAAATATTGAATTCATTATATCTTGAGAACAGTTAAAGCTAAAATTTTATTATTTTGTCTGCATAATTCAATACTCAAATCCAAATCATCAATCCAAAAGTGGGCGGAATTGGACAAGTAGGCGTGGTACCTGCCATATAAAGTAATTATTAAGTTTTGTATATCTTGAGAACAGAAACAGTAAAAGTTTCTAAATTAGGTACAAACAACGTCGTAAACGATATAGATCATTAGTCAATAACTGGTCAAGATTGGATAATTGGGTTTGGCATAGAGCTGCAAAACAATCGATAGTACTCTCGATAGTATCGATAGTTTTGTTTCTGGCTGACCATCAATAGTTTTTTTTTCACTATCGATACTATCGTCAAATTTTAAGAGTAAATACGGAGACCAATAAATGTAGTCACATTTACAAAAAATTGTTCGATGCAGGTATCATCCGTCTGTAAACTTTTATAGTTACATATAGGGACACAGTTTAACAGTTTCTTAAATTGTTATTTATTAAACTCTAACAAAGTATGAGTTGTAACTAAAATATGCTCATACATGTGATTTTACATTTGAGGCAAACAAATTAATCTTTATTTCGTCAGACCATAGCACGTTGTTCTCACGTTGTTCTAACTATTACGGTGCAAGAGTTGCTTCCGTTTGCTGAGAAATGATACACTTCGAGGACTCTAACCCATAAGATTTTTTCTTATTGTGAGACTTGAAACAGGAGAATAAGTTCATTTCTGAGGCTTTTTGATGACGTGGGGGATTAATCTTTGAAGTACGAATTAAAAGTTTATCAAAACTGACAGTTGTTCCACGCTTACTTCCCATAGTCTCTGCAGTTTTCTTTCACTGGATCGCATTAATTACTTTAGTTTTGGAGCACTTAATGGCCTGAACAATTTTCATTATATAAAAGGATTACTCTTCCATCAAAAAAATTCAATACATCAAATTTCATGACATACTGGAAAAAAAATAAAGTGTCCTATTATTTGTTTCAACACTGTATATATATCATAATTCTTTCTCTTTCACTTTAATTCTAATATTGTTGCCACAAGTTGCACCTAAACGGATCCGATAGAATGGGCCTACTATCGATAGTTTTGCAGCTCTAGTTTGGCACCTTACTTTCATACTAAATATTAGATTTTGTATATGTGGAGAACAATAACTATTAACGCTTCGTTATCTATGCACATCAGCAGAAAAGCGAGAACTGCAGAAATTTACACTGGATAAAAGCTGTCTATATATGCATCTTATACATATATAAAAATGAACGTGAGTTTGTGTGAAGACTGTATACAGCTTAAAAGCAGAACCTACAGTGTCTCTCTGGAAGGAACAAATGATAGTATTTTGACCGGATGAAGACAAAATGGTGAAAAAGGGTGAAAGATGTAACTAAGATAATATTTAAGATAATAATTAAGATGGAGGTAGCGAAGCACATCGGATTTAAGGTAGTTATCTTATAAAATTCTGAGAATGGAGATAGTCGACTTGGGCGCTGAACGATTAACTGAACAATTAACAAGTAGTGAAACCAGGTACTATTTATATCATTGAAGACTGCTTACCTGGATTCGACTAAAGATTAAATAAAATTATTTTAAAGTCAATATTTTTCGGTTATCTAATCTATGTTATCTATCTACTTATCCATGTTCAATAAATTAAAAACAAAAAAAGCAACATATTATGGAATTATATACTTATACTTTCAGATGGATCCATCAAGAATAAAACCTATATATTGAAAACTATGTTAGATGATGACAAAGGTGGTGAAATAGTCAGTAAATTATCGTTTTTCCCCAAAGAAATGAAAATGTATCAAAAATACTTACCAGCCTTTGAGAAGCTCTATAAAGCAGTGGGTTGGAATATACAGCTTGGACCAAAATGTCTATTTATAGAGAAAATAGATAAACGCATTAATATTGTTTTTGAGGATTTAAGTGAGAAAAATTTTAAAAACCTAGATCGCTTAGAGGGATGTGACATGATGCATATGAAACGTACTTTAAAAAGATTAGCTGAATTACATGCGGCCAGTGCCGTATATGAAGAACAAAATGGTGCATATCCAGCTGAGTTTCAATTTGGATTTGTTGATGCAGAAAGCGGCGAAGATTTACAGAAAATGATGTTCGATATAAAAGTTGATGCATATAAAAAATCTATGCTACAATGGGGCTTAGAGGATGGCCAAAAATATGTAGAGAAATTTGTGAGTGTTTTTAATTAAACACTTTATTTTTAAAATTTACTTACTAATTACGTTATTTTTTATTTTAGCCAACTTACGATCAATTCCTGAAATGCTGTCTTAGCACTCTTAAGCAAGAAACAAATAGTTTTAATGTTTTAACACATGGCGATTTTTGGTCTAGTAATATTATGTTTAACTACTTGACTTCCGGAGAATTAAATGAAGTGATTTTCTTGGACTATCAAATCTGTAAATGGGGTAGTCCTGCTGGGGATTTGCTATTTTTTATAACAATTTCTGCTGCCAAAGATATTAGAATTAAAGAATTTGATCATTTTGTGTCCATTTATCATGAGCGTTTGGTAGAATGTTTAAAGGTGTTGGGCTTCAAGAAACCTATACCCAAGTTAAGAGATCTGCACAAGGATATGTTTGATCAAAAGAATACTTTTTATGGTAAAAACAAACAAAAATCAAATTCTAATATTACAACTAAAATCATTTAAACATTAAATTTAATTTTTAGCATTCTTTGCCTGTCTCAATCACTTATCTGTTGTTATGTTGCCCAGCGATAAAGATTCCAATATTCATTCCTTTACCCGTCGAGATGAAATCGGTGAACAATTTCGCATGAAAACCTTTACAAATCCTCGTTATGTGGAGGCTATGAGAGATCTATTTCCGTTCTTTCATAATCGAGGTCTTTTTAATTTTTCAGATTATGATGAATAAATTGAAAGTAATAGTAGTGCAATTTGTTTTAATAGTTCACATTTTGAAAATAATTTTAAAATAATTTTTGTGATATAAGTATGTTTTTGTATTAAAAAAAAAATTTATTTGGAAAAGTTTACGATGGTTCGTTTGTTTAATTACTTTTGCGAAATAATGATATTTATTTTAATATATCTTCGTAATTTAATGTTACTTTTTTAAATGAATTTATGACAATAAATTACTTTGAGCACTTAACTATCCTAGGACAAGTAATGGGATGTTATATGTATGTATATATGTGTAATATAAATATAATAAATTAAGTAATTATAACGTAAAGGAATTTTTCCTCTGAAACAAAGTTTTATTACCACTGACTGATTATATTTTATGGTCCGTTCATTAAACAATGAGCTTAAATTGCAGACAAACGTTATACAAATAAAGCTTTTTTTAATTAAAACTAGAAACGATTAGAAATTTTAAACTCTTCTAGTGTAAATTAAGATAATAGATTATTTTTAATCTTATGGTATACTAGAATAACCCCTCCCGCGTTGCTGGGAGCCTGCATGTACTTGCTTTTTGACTGATGTAGTTAGATAACAAAGTTTTAACTGTTACCGTTCTCTACATATGCAAAATTCCGTATTTTCTTTAAACCGATGATTTAAATTGACGGCCTTGTTGTTTAGAAACTTCAACTCTAAACATTCTTAAGTATACAAATATCAACATCAACTTCGTACGGAGATACCATGCCCATTTATCCAATTCCGCCCACTTTTTAACTGATGATTTTTATTATCTAAGAAGTCATTTAGAACAAATTCAGAACCTTCCATTCTAACCCCTCTCAATATATACAAAAATCAATATTACCAAATGTCATTGTATACCTATGATATTACGATACATGGTTTGATAAATTTTTAAGTGACAATAAAAAATATGGAAAATGGGGGGCATTTTGTTGATATTTGTATGGGAATATATAGGAAAATCTCTATGCCATATCTCTGGAACCACTGGGCTCATTTCGTGCAAACATATACCGTCTACAGACCATACCCAACGTACCCTTAATTAAGGTTGCAATTGGTCAACCCGATTCGGCAGTTGCTGGTGACATAAAAGCGTACACTTTATATATATATATATATATATATATATATATATATATATATATATATATATATATATTAGAAATTTTTACTATTACTATAGTTCCTTCTAGACATACAGAGATATACTGTAAAAATTTCAAAAAAGCCGCTTAGCAGTTTTTTCACTAACATACACATTTATTTTTATATTATAAAATAAACAACAATATATAAACAACATCATGGACAATATATAATACATGCCAAATTAATAATGTTACGAATATAAAAATACAACACTGCATTGTGTCATTCTGTCAATTTCGCAGCACTGCCACATTTTCCATCTTTACGTTACATTTGAATTAACGGATATGGAAGATGGTCGATATTTCTTGAACCTTCCAAAATATAGGCAATTAGGTATATAAAGGGCTGTTTTACCTACACGTGAGCTATTTGTCGGCTTGTCTTGGATTAAGGGCTCGCCAGTTCCCTAATGGTTCGTACCGGGGACCGTTTTGTCGGGTCATTTATGACCATGCGGGATTCGAGAGGATCGATGTTTTCTTATAAGGACTGCGCTGGCATTTTTGGAACGATCGTCCGCCCTAAAGAATGAGATGGTGACCGGCTGCTTCGAAAGGAGGAGTGATATGGAGACCCTGAGGGTGCGCGAATACCTGTTGCCTGTGGATCTCCTAACGTTGAGAGACGAGTGGCTGCTCTATTGCGACGAAAGCCTGCTATTTTATCACAGGAGGGTCAATACCCTGGATTTGGACAGCTTGGTGTATAACACTGCACAGTGAGGTGGATATCTGTGCCCTGTTGTTGTTAATTAGTTGTAAGTAGTGGTTTAAGTTAGTTTTAAGTATATGAGTGTTTCCGTTTTTACATTTTTTGCGGAATATAGTATAAGAGTTGATTTGTTTTGGTGATGGATCGCGGCTATTCTGCAGTATTTTAAGTTTTAGTTGCTAAGTCTATGATGAGTATCATTTACGCATAGAATAAGTATCTACATGATTAATTAGTTCAAGATAAACTATGCAAGAACAGAATATTTGGATGAATAAAGTAAAGTAAAGTACACGCGAGTTAGTTATCGTTTTGCTGTCGTAAGTAAAGACGTGTTAAAGCGGAAATTAAAGTGTTATATAAACGAATATTAAGTTGTTATATACTGTTTAAAAGTTATTGTGTAGTAAATAAAAATATAACTGTAAATAAAATAAAAATAGCGGTGTTTATTTTATTTTAACGCAATTTAAACGAAATAAAACGTTTTAAAATGGTTAAAACGTAACAATAACTTGGCGAAATTAGATAAGTGATTTTTTATATGAAGCACGACAATAAAAACGTCGTTATTTCCACATCAGCCAAAAAGCAGAAAAGGCTGGATACTCTATTTTCTATTTCAATTAATAATAATTAAGACAGGGGTAACGAAGCACGCCGAGTTTTAACTAGTATTTAATATTATTATTTCCTTTCCGATTCTAAATAGATCATAGGGCTATTAGGATTTTCTCACTATGTGCCCAATCAAACTTCATTTTCTTCGTACGATATCAGTTTTAATTGAGGTTTGATATGTTCCGACCCACATCTGCTAGTTAAAAATAGCGTTCAGCCAGAAAATACGTAAAATTCTTTTAAGACAACGATTCATTAAATTTTTAGAGTGTTTTAGACAGCAGCATTCCACGACTCTTATCATATATACAAAAATGACGATTTCCCACATGGGTTATATATCGCACTTGATCAACAAAAGGGTATTAACTCAAAATTTAAAAATTTTCAACCCTTTGTGATTACCTTTTAAAAGATTTAAAAAATCCAAACTAGGGAGATCGGAAGATTATTATTCGGTTTTTTTTTTTTTGATTGTCGAAAACGGTTTTTCAAAATATTAATTTTTCGAATACCGATTAAATCGGTTGATTTAACACGAATAACTAGTTAATTTAAATAAGTACAATTTTTATATGTTTGTATATTTTCTTATTGCAAAAATGCTCATCGTTTAACTATTTGTATAAATTTAGTTATTATTTTTGTACATATGACAATCTTGAACATCTCACAAAGAATGTGAAAAACAATGTAGATCGAAAAAGACATGCACACTTGACCAACAAAAACTTTTTTCACCATCCGTAAATAAATATTAATTTTTATGTATGGCGAATGATCAACTACACTCAATAAAAGCGATCTACAAACGCCGGCTCCGAACGGTAGATGTATTAGTCGGTGAATCCAGCGTAAATCCACATAACTAGTCGCTAGTAATGTTGTGAGGTGATATCGATGTTGACAATTGTCAAATGGTATGTCCTGCGATTGAACAGACAACTTCTTGGTTGGAAGGTGGGTATCTTACCTAACATACCACAGTGACACATACACTATTAAATACGTTGAACATGAATTTACATACAGAGCTGTTCGAATCCTAAGCAACTTTTTTTGTCGAGGCAATAAGGACTCGTATATTATTAATAGATTTATTCAAAGTAAAACACTTAATTTTTGTTATCTTAGGCACCTAAATTATAACTAATTAATTCCATTCTCTACAAAGTAATACAGCTGTTCGAAATTTAAGCAACTTTCAGTATTTTATGTAATGAACTTAGTTTTTTATAGCCTCCGCACACCGTTTTGGCACAGTTTTTATGAGATTTGTTAGAATTATTGTTAGTATTGATTGCCACTTTAATTTTAAAACGACGTGGTCCAGCTCAGCGTTTCAAGAATTAGGAACAATTTTATTTAAATAAGAGAACCTGTTAACCGGTTATTTTAATAATTATTAACTGAACCGGACCGGTTAACCAGTTATTTTAATATTATTAACCGAAAACCGGTTTTTACAAAATTTCTACTTTTCGGATTATTCGAAAAATGGTTTTTGAAAAAGCTCGAACAATCAATCTCTCTAACCCAAATACATTATAATAAACCAATTCCATTTAAAAATATATTTATATTATTTTTCTTTTAAAATTGTTGCAATTATAGTAAAAAAAGGTATATTTTTTCTGAAAATGTTTGATATATTTTTTGTTTTATTTTATCAACAAAAAGGTATCAACTCAAAATACAACCAAATTTGAATATTTTTAACTTGAATAAAGGCTCAAATCGAAATAATACCTCTTTTATGAAAATATACGATGTATTTTTATTTCAACTTTTGTATTAATAATACCTTTTTGTTAATATAATGATAGTCACTGCACTATCACGAAAATGGTCTCAAATGTGGTTTAAGAGATCAAAGAGTAATCTGAATACGTTAAAATTTTTACAGTTAATAGATATTGATGTTGTTAGTTCATTTCTTGCAAAAAGTGAAATTTAAAAAATTTTGAATTAATACCCTCTTATTGATCAAGTGCGATATTTTAAGTAAGGATTTAACTAATATACTTTCTTAAGTCGTCCAATGGACTAATTTCAAGCAATAAGTCTGTGCTTTATGTACTGCCAAAGTATTGTACACACACTTTCGGGAACCTGATGGCTTACGAAGAGATCAGAGTGTTAGCGTATTTACTCTTATTGATTTTGTTTTTGGAATGTCTACATAGTCTCCCAGTTTTTTGTACTAGTGCTCGTTGTGGGATACTGTTCAATACAAGAATAGGTGAATAGTAGTGAACAAAGAACACAGCTTTGTCTGACACAGATGGCATTTGTCTATAGAGTACTTATTATGTCGAAAAGCTTCCTCGGCGGGCCTTTGCAGGTAAGAGCATTCAATATTGCTGTGCTATTGTGTCCAAAACCTTTTCGAAATTAATGGGGAGCGCGACTTAACTGATTGCGCTCGATTATAATTCGCAGTCTGCGTAATCTGTGAATGACCTATGTGAGCAAAAAACTGCTTTTTCGTTTCGAATACGATATTGAGTACACATGATAGACGTTTGCTTATAATTTAGGTAATGACCATTTTTGCGATACCTATTAATGAAGTACCACGCCAAATTTTTTATTTTTTAAGTTTGTCTTTTTTCGGTATTTTTATGATAACTCCTTCTTAGAACTCATTGCATAACTCATTAGTTTCCCAGAAGTCTAAGCGTAATAATTAGTAAAAGGATTTTCCAGAGATGTCTTTAAAAATTTTGGGTGAATATTGTTCAGTACTGGGACTTTGTAGGTTTTTAATAAGTGTTATAGCAGTATAATAAATGATAAGCTTTCATAAATGCAAAATATTCTTTTCTACTTAATATTTACGTACATATAGTATACTCATAAACGAGCTTTTTTTCTTAAATTCTCTATGGAGATTTGATTATTATTTAAATAAAATTAACGCTCTTGGCTTCTTTATTATTAGAGAATAAAATGTATAGTTTAGTTTTGCTTCAGACTTTTAAATGCAAATATCGGTTGCATGTTAAAGTAAAGAAGAAAAAAAATTATTATATTTTGGAATGCAAGCGAATAAAAACAATTTAAATCCGAATAAAGGTTTATTAATACCTTCATGGATATCTAAAGACTATTTTAAAGAAATACTAACGAAAGATGAACCCGAAGCTATAAATGTAAAGAATTTTATGCCAATACTGTCATACCTCCAGGAGAAAATAATACCTCCACAATGCTACGTATACATATGGACCTAGAAATGAAAGGAATGTGCACAAAATGTTAACAATTATTTCGAACAAAATTTAGTTGTTATAAATTTTAAGATGGATCCATGAAACACAAAAGTTATATATTGAAAACTATGTTAGAGCTTGAAAAAGGTGGAGAACTTATTGATAAATTGGCTTTATTTCCCAAAGAAATGAAAATGTATTGCAAGTATTTACCGGCTTCGAAAACCTTTATAAAGAGGTCGGCTGGCATATAAAAATAGCTCCTAAATGCTTATACGTGGAGCAAAAAAATGGTTGTATTAATTTTGTATTTGAAGATTTAAAGGAACAGAATTTCAATAATATAGATCGCTTACAAGGATGTAATATAATACAAATGAAACATATACTAAGAAGATTAGCTGAATTTCATGCAGCAAGTGTAGTATATACAGAACAACATGGTGCATATCCTGCTGATTTTCAAGTTGGATTTGTAAATTTAGATGCTGCCGCTGAATGTTATAAAAGTGCTTTCAAAACTAAGATGACGGTATATAAAAAAGCTATGCTGACATGGGGTTTAGAGGAAGTGGATAAAATCTTAAAAGAATTTGTAAGTGCAATTAGTACAAAAAAAATCAATTATTGACAACGTAAAATTTTTATTTAAGCCCACTTGTGAACAATATTGGAAAGGTTGCCTCAGTACTCTACAACAGCATAAGAACAATTTCAATATTTTAACACATGACTGGTGACTTTTGCTCAAGTTATGTAATGTTCAATTATTTAGCAACAGGTGAATTAAAGGCGGTAATATTTTTGGATTATCAATTTTGCAAATGTGGCAGTCCGACCGAAGATCTTTTATTTATCATAACAATTTCCGCGGAAAAGGGTACACAAATTAAGGAATTTGATCATTTTGTTGCCATTTATCATGAGAGCTTAGTGGAATGTTTAAAAGTTTTGGGCCTTAAAAAGCCTTTGCCTAATCTAAGGGATTTACAAAAGGAAATGTTTAATGGAAAAAATATTTCTTCTTACATATGATTATCAAATTTAATTATTTTCAGTATTTTACAAATCCTCTCTATGTAGAGGCAATGATACAGCTATTTCTATTCTTCTATAAAGGAGGTCTTTTCCGCGTTACTCACTACAATACAACAATTTCAATTAAAACATTATTCAATATCAGTAGTAAAAACGAGTAAATCGGTATATATTGTATTTCAACTAAGATTTTAATTATATTTGAACTGTTAAAAACCATAAATTGAGATTCAGGGAAACTTAAAATTCAACAAAACGTATTGTTGTTGTGCTTTTACACATTTTTTTAAGCTTTTAACAAATTCACCATATTTATCCATATTTATGATTTTTTGACATTTTTGAGCTTAATTTTTTTATCTCTGTTTATAATAAAAAAACAGCGTTGCCACAACTTAGATTTGTAACCAAATTTTAATAAAAAAGTAATCAAAAAATAACCAAAATTTTATCTCATAATTTTAATACAAAAAACATTAAAATATTATTTTATATATGGAATTTATAGCTGTATTGACTGCATTTTTTTTCGTCACTATTGGCTTTCCACAAGCATCTATTGCTTTGTTTCAGTTTTTTAAATCAATGTGATAGTTCAAGCTAAGTAGATGATTAATCCGCTGTAGCCTCCTCCATATGATTTGTTTTTCTTTTTTTTGTGTAGTGGTGAGGATCCTTGCTAATTGGTGGTGATCTTTACTTTAGCATCGTTATTTTTTTCCAGAAGGTGGCGTGTTTTTCCTGATCATTCGTCTGATGTTTGTCATCATTACCAGAGGTATGCGAGAAGGGTCAGGGGGACTTTTTTTTAATTGAGTTGTCTGGAGGAAAGAAGTAGGAGCCTTTTTTTATTATTAAACATTAGAAACCACAATTAAATGTTTTCTTCTACATGTCCTCTGCTGCGGGTCAAACCTGGGTCGTTTGTGTTGTTATGCCTGCGCTCTAACCACTACACCACACCACCCCTGAACATAGACTGGATATAGACTAGTGAAAAAAACTTGGTACAGCAATTGATGCTCTATATTCTCCTATTTGTTCTAAACGTTTAAACTATGTATTAACAAACTTCGCACAATAGAAAATATGGTTCTTTCATATGTTTAGTTTAGAGGTTTTAAAATTTATTTTTGAATAATTTTAGCTTAATAGCCTTTACTAACACATGTCCTAATGAATCGCTAAATAGCCGAACCAAACAATAGCGTTAAAGTGCAATGTGTCTGATATATATTCTCACTTAGCCACTGAATGAAATAGTATAAGCAACGAAATTTTATTGCTTTGATTGCTTGCCAAAGCTTACCCTACATATGTTCATCGATTTCAACGTGCCAGAAATTATTTATGCAGTTCAGAAGTAATGATTTTGACATGAAAAAGGAAGAGCTCCCAGGTCAGGCAAAAATTTTTGGTGATGATGGATTGAAGGCGTTACTCTATGAAGATTATTTTCAAACTCAAATAACTATTCAAGCTGGAAACAACTGTAGCGGTATCTAATGGCGATGAGAAATAGATCTATTTGGACGACGCTCGGCCAAATGTTCCAAGATCAGTTGAAACTATTTAAAATATAGTTTCATCCGCTTTATAATCCAGAAACCATTTGTTTCAATCGGAGTAACTTTCACTTTAGAACAGAGTATAAGAAATTGTTTCGATTCATTCTTGGCCAGAAAAAGTTTGCAGTCTTTTGACAAGAAGTCCATATGTTACCAGAGGTATGTGGAAGGTCATAGCATACTCACAACAAAAGGCCAAAGTTTGCCAAAAATCAAGTTTCTAAAGTTATTTACTCAGTATGAGGCTGGGTAATAAACGTTCAAGGAAAAAATTATCTTAATTTTTTTTTCCTCGAGAAAAAAGTAACCAAAATGGAAAAATGTACACATCTACACATCAAAGAAAAAATAACTAATTTGGGTTAAAAATAACCAAAACGGCAACACTGAAAAAAAACTTAAATATACTGCATACATAAAGGTAGTATGCACCCAGATTATAGTTATCTTTTGAAATATAATTACTACTTTTTATTTTTTAACGACTTAACTCTATTTCATTATTATCGTGAGAAATAAAAGAAAAAAAATTATAAATTAAAAACTTAAACAAACTTATGTGTGCCACGACTTTTTAGTACCCTTTTCAGGTATTTTTTATAAGTTATTACTTTTTTGTATCGAAAATTGATTTAGCTTATTATAAGGTCAGACAACACAAGTTTGTTGATATTCTCACTAAATCTTAGCGTCATAGCTTGAGATTTGCAAAAGTTACGTAGCCAAGAGTACATCTATCTCTATATATGTTGGCGATTTTTTACAATTTTGGAAACGGCTGCTGAAATGCTTTCCCCGTAATACTTTTTTAACTCGCTTGAACAGAAAGAAGTCACAGGATGTCAAATCAGGTGAATTCGGTGGCTGTTGGATGATATTTTTTTTTTTAATATGTAGATGCTATTTTTACGTTTTTCATTTTTTAGTGTTTTTCTCATAGTTAGAGGGGTCTAAACTAACGCCCCCATGCATGTTTCAACTTATGTACAAAAATCGTGTAAATTAGTGTAATATATTCATTATTCACTTTAGAATTATAGAATAGCTTACAATCACTATTTAAAAAGTGAGCTTTAATTGAATTTTGAAGCAGAAGTATATAAATATTGTCTTCCCACATTTACTTTAATAGCGTCATAACTCGAAAATATACTATTTTACAGAAAAAGTTGTCGTATATATGTTACTGAGGGGACTTACCTTTGGTACCATGTGGAGCGTAAGGTGCTTTTTCTTATTCCGGCAAAATCAAAGCATGCACAGGGAAAATGTACGAAAGTTTGAATGCGCCATTCATTTATTAGATTTCATACAGCCCATGCTATATACAAATTCAGCTGGGCCTTAAATCTAGAGTGTCACAATAAGCTGCATATCACCCTTCTAATCTTTAACTTAATTTATATGAGCAGGTTCTTAGTACAATTCTCATTCTGTCTGGTTTAAACGATAATGTAGGGTAAACAATTTTCACGTCACGCTAATTGAAATGTATACAGAAGAAATAGTATTAAAATTATCAATATTCGTTGTTATCAAATTAAACGATGTCAAAATCAGCATACACCTCATCAATTTATTGACATATTAATTTACACAGGTGTAAGTGAATATTACTACATTAATTTTATTGAGGTTAATTGAATAGAGTTTGGTTAAATATATTTAGAGTTCACAATCGTATGAGGTGATAAGAACCTAGGCACCAGATAGTATTCCAAACAAATTAATCTCTACTGTTGGGAAATTATGGCCAGAACTATTAGTAGATCTTTTCGACGAATTGCGCAGATTAGGAGAGGTTTGGAAAAAGCAGCAAATTGTACTACTACATAAGAACAACAAGCTCTTAAACAATCTGTCCTCTTTTAGTCTACTTTGTATATGAGACATATATATGTGGCAAGTTCTTGCAAACGTTCTCGTTGAATTGACTGAAACAAGAAATAAATAAAAACGGGGATTTCTCGCATATGCAGTTTGATTTCTGGCAGGGGAAATCAAAGGTGGAGATATGAGAGTAGTGATACAGCAAAGCCATTGATGGAACGATTATCAAAGTGAATATTAAAAACGCATTCAACTCTGCCGCCTGGCATGTAACAAGACAGCCAATAAGATATCGCAACATTTGAGACTACCTTATCAAAATGCTTAATAGTTATCTGGAAAACAGAACCCTATTGCATGATATCGATTTATGTGTCAAACAGTATGATGTATTATCAGCTCTCTGTAAAGCTTGATACTTTTTCTTTGCAACTTAATGTGTAATAGGCTACTAAATTTGAGTTTAGCAAAGTGTACGAAACTAGTTGGATACACGGATGATGTGGCCCTGGTTGTCGATCCACACTCTACGACACTAATCCAAGAAGCTGCAAATGACAGCTTTGCAAGAATATTTAGGTGGCTTACTTCAATATAATTGTCACAAACTGCAACCACAATAGAACCAATACTAGTTACATGAAACGAAGCATTGTTATGAAGTTATCATAAATATTATTCTGAAATACTTAGGAGCGATCTTCGATAACAAATTAGCTTTCGATCAACACGTGACGACAATATCTGTTAAAACTTTAGAAGCATCAAACAAATTGATAAGAATAATGCTTAATATAAAAGGTCCATGGCAATCAACTAGGCGGCGGATGGCCTTAGCAGCATATGCACAAGTACTATAGGACTGGAAAAAGTACATCGAGTATGCTTACCAAGAGTGACGTGTGCATATCGTCCGCCAGTACACATGTACCTTCTGGAAATTTCTTTTTCGTAACTCCTCTTAATAGCATATGCATCTTTCCATGGCTTTAGTTTCTTTGTTATCATTTTTGTTTTCAAGCTAAACGGCTGATAGGTCTACTGTCGGTCAACGCTATCTGTATTTGGTGTGGTGATGGTTCGGAGACTTGCTGCCGCTGATCATCATAGACTCCTACCTTTTCCTTTTTTCCCAAGAGGTGGCGTTGCCTGATCCTTCCGAAATGTTTTGTAATTGATATTCTTTTGTATTTGAACAGTGTAATGCCATGTTCGCACGAGACTTTTGATTACTTCGTTTTCTGTTAGATTACTTAATTGGATTCTACCGTTCGCATGGCACCTTTTTTAACAACTAGCATATGAAGTCAATGCAGCGAGCAGCCATTTTGTTTGTTTGTTCTATTTCGTTTTTTTTAATTTTTTTACTTTACAGCATACTTTGAGGAGGTAAATTTAATAAATTTGCAATATTAAATCTATAATTAAAACATTTTGATTGAGAGCTAATAAGTATGCCAAACTCTTTTATTTACGTTTTATAAAAATTAGAGATGACACTGATTTTAAAGTAATACAAAGGGTAATAGAAATAAAATTACTTGCAACTTGAGTGATTCTTTCTCAAGATTTTATATGGAAATTTATGTAATTAATTTCATAATCGGTGGTTGTATTATGAAAGAGCAAATGATCGACGGTGTCGATCGAACATAGCATAAGTTTCTACCAAATAGCTATAATCACAGGGAAACAAAGCTAACATTAGGCAAGAAGCTAAACTAAGGTTTCTCCAATAATAGCAATCTTCTTGGGAATACTGTAATACGGGCAGTGGACTTTCAATATTATTCCACATATAGACAGACAGTTGAAACGAAAACATGGTGAACTAAATTTCTACCTCACACAATTTTGAGTAGCTATGAAAATTTCGGTATATACGCGCAAAGACGCACCATGTAAAATGTGCTACGAAGTCAACGTACAATTTTTAAATTTAAATTTTGCGAGGTTAAGAGTAATGTATATAGCAGTACATACCAAATGAGTAGGTCAATTCATGGCCTGCTAAATTAAATGGTGGAGACCCAAGCAAGATGATCAAGATACACCTGCCGAACCACTGATCGCGTAACAAATATATGATGGCTGAGAGTAGAAAAATGTATGAAAACTGCTTAGGCTAGTAAATGAACCACATTTCAAAGTAATGCAAAAGCGGTTGAAGTTCCTGTGTGGTACCACTACAAAAACATTGATTCACTTGACAGTCTACAACTTTCCAACTTGATATTTTATTTTCGTACAAGTAATATAGTTTTTGTAGTAACTAGGAGTCTACTGGGCTTTTATCAACACCTTTCTGTGTTTTTTTTTTTTGCTTTGGAAACCCTAGTCATAAGCTCCGTACTAAATAAACAATAAATTATAAATTAAAGGAAAGTAATCAGTACTTTAGTAAAGGAATGCGCGTATCTCTCAACGAAATTGAAATTGATAAAAAAAATCAAAAAACAAAAACAACAATAACACTAGAAGAAAACAAATGAATTTTAATTTAAAACAAAACGTTAAAATAATATGAGGGGAGAACATAATACATGTTGCTATCAAAAGAGAGCAACAGTCTGATTGCATTTTTCGAAAATATTGTAATTGAAAACAGTTGATCGTTCCAAAACGACGTTTCAGAGACAACAACGCGCGTAAAATATATATATTTTTTTCATTCGAGTTGTTTTACGTTTTTTTTTTTTAATTTTTTTTAATTTGTGTGTAAAAGAACAAAAACAATAAACAAGTGAACAAATTATTCACACAGTAAATAAAATTACAGTAAATTGTAATAAAAAAAAATACATTAAACGCCAATATACTAGATATGTTTATGTAGTTTCTAAATATAGAAAAATTTCGTCCAGCGAACGTTCCTCTCCTTTGAAAAACGTTATATTGAAATTGCAAATTTAACAATATGCCCGATAATAGTACAAAATTTAATCCAAATCTTCTCTTGAACATACCAAAGTGGATTAATGAGAAATACTTTGAAAACATTCTCAAGAATGATGTAAAGAACTTTAAAAAGATTTTGAAATTTACGACAATACCAGCAACACCGCCTGGTGAAAATTATACCTCAATAATGTTGCGTGTTAAAATGGATATTGAACTGGATGGTAAGTACCTGTTTGAGTTAATGGAAATTTTTCTAGTTTTATACATTTTATTTTATCTTACTTAAGAAAAAAAAAACTTTATCTGAAAAATTTTAGTTTGTTATCTATGTGTCTTTTAAACTTTTTGTTTAAGTATAAAAATAAGAATTAATGTTATCATTTTATCAATTAGGTATTTAATTTTACTTATACAAGTTCAAACGGTGGGGCAAAAGTAATTTCATAATTTCAATTTTGCCATTTATGCAGATGGCGTTAAATATCACTGTGCTTTGCTATTTATGATTTAGATAGAAAATAAGTTGTCAAAAACCATGGGGCCGATATACACCTCAAGAACGAGGAGTTATTCTGTTGTTTTAATGGAGCGTGAATTACGAGACCGCTATTTCGCCACCTTATAAAAAAACGGCATAATATGTTATTATGAAATTAAAAATTGTAGATCCTTGCTTGAAAACATTATCTTGATAGAATTCGCGTTTGTTTGCGATACCCAATTTCCCTGAACCAGCCTTAAATTTTCTTTTCGAATACAGCCCCAACCCCTAACAGTGCCTTTTGTTTTTATTTTATTGAATTTAAGTTAGTTAAAGAATCAGATAATTTGATGGTAAATTGTCTGAAAGTTTTAATTTAATAAAGGTCTTGTTCTCTGACCATAGCAATTTCGAATTGTAAAGATCAAACGCAAAGTCTTTTGTTTAAGATAAACATAATGCCGAATTTAGTCATAAGAATATAAAAAAACACTGTTAGGATTTGGTGCGATATCTTGAGTGCTAGAGTGGGCAAGTTGGCAAAATGCATTTTATTTTTAACAGAATGGTCACAGTTGCTTCTCTCAATACACGAAAAGAAAACGTAAAGCTGTCAGAGAAATAAGTTTTCTCAAGATCCAAGCACAGGTCAGGTGTCACAAAGATTTAGTTTATTCGTAATTGTCACGAACATATAGAAACACCAGCTCAGTGTCCACAGGACTATGTAATTGAACGACTTTAGGAGGTATTGCCTAGGGAAATTTATTAAAATATGGTCATTGTGGCATTGTTAGATATATTGAACTTCATAAATCTGGGAGTACGTCAAAATTATTTTTAATACTGGCTGTACTAGATTAAGAAGGTTATGCATATTATTACTGATTAGTCGATTATTGTATTTTAGTAATTCAACTTAGCTTTGTCCGATTATGCATTGAGTTTAAAATATTGAGTTATTTTTGTTTTTGGATTATTGGATAAAATGTATCTGAGTTATAAATATACCTCAAATATATATATATATATATATATATATATATATATATATATATATATATATATATATATATATATATATATATACCTATTGTTACGTTTTAGCCTTTTTAACACGTTTGAGTTCTTTAAATTGCGTACAATAAAATAATGCAGCGAATTTGTTCATTTATACAGTTCTTTTTATTTGTAAACTTTTTACACCATTATTCCTTATCTTAATACAGCAACTTATTTATCTTGCACTTAATGTTCGTTTACACAACACTTTTATTTACGCCTAAACACGACTTTACTTTGTGACTGCAAAACGATAACTTAACTCACCAAACGCAATGCGCCACCTTTTATAGTAATTAATTATCAATTATGAATATTCTTGTAGTTATTACAAATTTCTATTCACCTACGTTATATTTAAGAGATGTAAAATTACAATACACAAAGGAATCGAATTGGCAACACCGTTAAACATGCAAGTGGCAGCATTCTTAATAAAGGGTCCGCCATCTAACGTTTTTTTTTCAACTAGTGCTTATTTCGTGAATGATAACACTTAGCTCATGCCTGATTTGACAGATAATTGGTTTTATCCTTCCGCTGAACGAATATGGTTGTGTATACGCTTGAACAACGCTGGGAAATATTGCATCATTACTTTGAAAATCAATGTAATGTTGCAGAATGAAAAAAGAAAAACATCATCTTTTCAGATGAAGCTCATTTTGATCTTGGCGTGTATGTAAACAATCAAAATTGTCGCATTTGGGGCACACAAAACTCACACGCATACATTGAAAAGCCGATACACCCAAGACGAGTCACTGTTTGGTGCGGATTTTGGTCCAGATGCATAATTGGACCAATTTTCTTCGAAAATGAGCAAGTAGTGGCCGTTACAGTTAATGGCGATCGTTATCGCGCCATGTTGAACGATTTTTTGTTCACAAAAATTGAAGAGGAAGATATTAGCAACATTTGGTTTTAACAGGACGGCGCTACGTGCCACACAGCCGAAGCTACACTCGATGTTTTGCTCCCTGTTTTTGAAGATCGCATTATCAGCAGCAGAGCTGATGCCGTTTCGCCACCTCTAATCTGCGATTTGACACCGTTGGACTATTATTTGTGGGGTTCCGTCGAAGATAAGTGTTACGCCAACAAACCAGAGACAATTGACGCTTTAAAGAACAATATTCGTGAAGCCATTGGTAAAATACAGCTGCACACAATCGATAATGTGCTTAAAAATTTGACCGATCGTGTAGTAGCCTACATGGCCAGCCGAGGCAGCCATTTAAATGAAATTATTTTCCATTATTAACCGGAAGGATTGTACTTTCAAATAAAAAAAGAAATTTGAGAGAATGTTCAGCAGTTTTTTTATAGCATTTTCAAAAAAAAAAAAAATTTATTTGGCGGGCCCTTTAGTACAGACAATTATGGCAATAATAGAAACCAATAAAATTTATAGCTAAAATCTTACCATGCTGTACCTGATGTAGTGTATTTTCTCTTTAGGCATTTTTATTTTCGTAACATTATTATATATTTCACGTTTAGAGGATTATCTATCAGAAAAAGCTTGTCGTTGGTGTCACTCTACATATGTTTATTTTTTATATTTTGGCTGTTATCGTTCAAAATCATTTTTCTAGGAAAGAAAATAATTAAAAACAAAATGTAAAAACTTGATTACCTACTTTAATGCAGAAATCTGATAATATTCTAAGCTTTAAATATAACAGTCTTTTTTCGAAAATTCTATTAACATGGCAATGTACGCTTCTTACATTTTTGTCATTTGAATAACAATTCTTAAATTTGTAAAATTTAAAAAAAAAATTTTATTTTGTAATTTCTAGACAAATAAATTTGGTTATTTTTTTCAATCAATTTAATATTTATAAAAATTAATTACAAGACAATAAGTCCTATATTATTATTTTTAAACTAAAGTAAGTGTACCAGTAATCGGCAGTCTAAGACTTTTTTATTTAATTCAAATTACTGCTCAGGCGTATGTGAATTTGCAATAGGGTTGATGCCTAGTGATTACAATTCATTATTTTAAATTGTTTTAGTTTTATAAAGCTAAAATTGTTGTCAAAAGAAGAGATTTGTTAGTAGTCAATGCCATACTTAATTTGTGTTAATAATGCTGTTACCAATTGTGTTACCATACCAAGTTACATTTAGGTGTTACATTTGAAATTAACGGAAATACATCGAATGTTGTAGTAAGAACAAAAACATTAAATTTTATATAAAAGGCGGCGCCTTATGCATTAGTTAGTTTAGTTATAGTTTGAGAGACATTGTGTAAAGTTGTAATTTAAAAGACATAAATTAAGTTCTTGTTTAAGCGTAAATAAAAGTGTTGAGTAGTTTTTCTATTTAGTTGAATTGTTGTATAAAGTAAAAGTGTACAAATAAAAACAGACAGTAAATTAAGACAAGAAATTCGTGTATTTATTTTATTTTATGCAATTTAAAAGAACTCAAACATTTGAAAAAAGTTAAAGCTTAACAATACATTTTATTTGGCTTTATTTTAATAAATACATATTTTATTTATTAAATACAATTATTTTATTAAATAGAAAAACGCCGACTTAACACTTTTCAAGTAATATAGTGAAAAAAGGTAACACATCAACCATCAGGGCAAAATTTTATACTTAATCGCTTTTATTGAGATTACATGCTCAAATATATATCAAAGTCAAAAAATTTTTTATTAAAAGTTTGTATAATATCTGGGACAATTATGGAAAGATCAATTTATTTAAAGAAGATTATTTGTATCAATTTTATTATTACTTATATTCCAGCCAAAAGAACAACTCATTTCACTTCTTATCAAAGAGAAAACCAATTTGCCATTTCACTTAAATCTGAAGTTTTAACTGTTTTAACTTTTAAAATGATGTACATACATATTGTATAAGCATCTAGTAGTGATTAGCAAAAATCTAATCTAGTCAGTTTTCTTAATATTTTTAGTACTCAGCAAGTCTACTTACTTATCAAGAACTCATTGTTTTTTTAATACGTAGGGTTTTTTAATAAATTAAAAAAAAATAAATTATCAGGTGACAAAACATAAGAAATAATTAAACCTGTATTATTACAGTTAATACAGCCGACAAATTGAACTTAATTTAAATCAGATGACTTTAAAATGGTTTTTTAACACAAATATAACAATAATAAGTAAAATAATTACTCTATTCAAAATGTGTCATCACAAAATTAAATTTTATATTTCTGGTTATAACGTGGCGTCACAAAAATAAATTCGAATGTGTTAACGAAGTAAATCAACACCTTTGATTCATGTAAAATTTGTATTATCAATAGTTTCTTTTTTATAGGGAAATTGGAATTTGGGAAATTACCAAGAAAAATGAAAAACTTAAGAGCAACCACTAATAATAAAAATGAATTTTATTTCATCAAAAAAGAAGATAAAATTAATTCAGTTATTTTAATGTAAACAACTACCGAATTCCCGTAGCGGGAATTTCTGTGAAAAACACTAACTTTCGAAACAAAGTTAGTGTATTTGAAATGAAGTTTACATTATTACTGGAGAAACCCTTATCGCGTTGCTGGAATCCTTTTATTGTATACCTATAAAATGTATTCCTCATAAAAAAAAATTGAATGAATACATTAAAGTTAATGATTTGTATTGACTGCCAAGTCATATAGACTAAGTTCAGAAACTGGCATTCTGACCGTTTTCTAGATTTACTAAAATCAATACTTACTTTGCAATACTCTTTACACTTATTAAATTTCGCCCATATTTCGACTGATAATTTGTAATTTGACTACGATGTTATTTAGAACAAATTCAGAATTTTCTACTATTACTGTTCCTGGGATATACAAAAATTAATATTTACTTTGTATCGGAGCTGCGACTGCCACTTCTCAAATTCCGCCCACTATTTGAGTGATGATTTACATTGACCACAAAGTTATTTGGGTCAAATTTAGAAACTCTTACTATTATCGTTTTAAAGATATAAACATATAAATAAAAATTTAATATAAGCGTGGCAACGCTCAGTTGAACCAAAACTATAAGCGAAAGTACACCTTTCCAACGCATGTATGGGATTGTAAATCGGTTTAGTGGTTCCTTTATTAATAGAGTATATAATATATATAACCCTATTACCGACATGTGTCACAGATAATAAGTCATTGTTTGCCAATATAAGACCTTTCAAATTATGCTTACAATTGTACTAACCGTAGCTGACAACAACAGCGTCCAAGTTCTTTTTATCATTGTTGTAGTTATTTTTTTTGCAGCGTAAGACCTTCCGAATCGATGTTGAAATAGTATTAACCATCTTTATATATTTTATTTAACCGACTAACTACCCCTTGATATCGGACACTATTTACAAGTTTCTCTTTGTTCCTCTAGGGAGCATATTGATTGTTGATTTTTCAAAGCTAAGTGCATGATTTTAATCCACTGTAGCTCTCCTTCATATGATTGTGTAATGGTAAAGATCCTTGCTAATTGGTAGTGATTTTTACCTTAGCTTTGTAATATTTTCCCAGTAGGTGGCGTTTTTTCTTGGCCATTCGTCTGATGTTTGTGATCCTCGCCAGCGGTAGGCTGGATGGTCAGGTGGGAGAGAGGCTACCTCCTCTTTATTAATCATTGGAAACCACAATTAAATTATTTCGTCATGTCTTTTACTGGCGCTCGAACTTGGGTGGCTTGTATAGTTATGTGTTTTATGAGTGCGCTTTAACCCCTACACCATGCCACCCTTTTTTTATAAGTACCCTTACTTATTTCTATGCTTTTCTTATAATTCAATTATTATTTATTTTTGTGGTTTATAAAACCAATTGCATGACCACCATATTTTCTCACAATTACATTAAGAAGTTCAAGTCTTTTGGTTCTTTTTGCTAATAAGATCAGTTTCCCTGCAATTGTTCTAGTATTAACAGGAGCTTTTTATAAACTATTTTTATTATTTTTTAATTTTTTTTAAACTATACTTGTAAGTATCGTTGGTCAAAAATGGAGGAACATGCCAGAATGCGTTTGATATTTCCTAATACTAATAGGAGTATAGCATTTTTAAAAGAAATTTCTGAAGATTGTAGTAAGGACATGAACATAGTAACTGACGAAGGTGATGATATTGATCATTTTAAGGATAATATCGACTATCTTAGTAGACATTTAGAGCAAAAGATGTGTAAATGATGAAGAACTATCGATCTCTAAGCTAGTTCTAGGTGCAAATCTAACAAATCGTTTAAATAGTATGGAATCTAATCGACAATAGAAGATGAAGATGTAAATTCTTTTTAATGATAAGCACTTTAGTTTAAAGTTTCGTCAATAAAGCTTAATTAATACAATTGACACAAAAATAATAGTGTTTTATATCAAAGACAACATATCTTTGTTTCCAGCCCGGACAAACTAAATCATACCCCTAAAATGAACTGCATCATATAGTACTACACAAGCTTAGAATTAATTTTTTTTTTTTTTGTGGGGTCTTTTTATATATTCTTTTTTTTTTAAACGTATAGAAAATCAATGCAATCAAATCAGTTGCTGTAAAGTATAATTTATGATTTTTCAAAGTTAATAATTAATTAAGTTAATAATTTTTCTACAGAGTATGTACATTATAGTGTAGAATATAATACTGTTGGGTTTTACCGACCATAACACTTTTTTATTTCAAATATGCCCTATTTTAGAGCAGGAAAGTAAAGTGCCAGATATTTTATTCTTACTTTGTTTTGAAATCCTATTAATTTACAATTATTTTTCACTCAATAATGTTAAATTATTTTTATACACTTTTGTACATTTTTAGATGGTTTTACTGAACAAAAATCATACATTATGAAAACAATGCTGGATAAAGACAAAGGCGGAACATTTATTAACACTCTTAACCTGTTTCCTAAAGAAAAAATAATGTATGAATTGATCCTGCCACAACTTGAAGCCCTTTATGAAGAATTTGGTAGTAAAGTCAAATTTGCACCGAAATGCCAGTGGATTGAAGACAAATCAGGTCGAATTACTCTAGTCCTTGAAGATCTTTTAACGAAGAAATTTCGTAATATTAACCGATTAAAGGGATTCGATATGGTGCATATGAAAAGAGTATTAGAAAAATTGGCAGAATTCCATGCAGCTTCAGTAGTATTACAAGAAAGAATAGGAGCCTATCCAAAGGAATTTACAAATACATACTTACCGGCAAACTATCAAAAATCCAAATCTTATCAGGCACGAGTACATAGCTATAAAGCAGCCATGGCTACTTGGGGCTTGGATGACTATGACAAATATGCCAAAAGAATAGTATGTTTTATTACAATCAAAATTATTAAATATTGTAACACAAATTCGAATATTTTTAGCCAAATGCTGAACAATATGTTAATGCCAGCTTACAGTGTTTTAGCACTGACATAAATGAGTTTCAAGTCTTAAATCATGGTGACTTTTGGTCCAGTAATATTATGTTGAATTATACAACAAACGTAGCTCCTAACAGTGATATTAATCAAATACGTTTCGTTGATTTTCAAATGTGTAAATGGGCCAGTCCGGCCATGGATTTATGGGAACTTATCATCTGTTCAGTGGAGAGTAATTTGCGTATACGTAATTTTGATTTATTCATAAGAATTTATCATACGCACCTGCTTAAATGTCTAAAATTTTTAAAATATGATAAACCCATGCCCTTATTAAGTGACCTTCATATAAGTATGCTGAGACATGGCTTTTGGGGTTATTTTACATCATTTACACATTTGGTTATGATATTGCTGCCAGCAGATAGGGAAGCCAGCCTATTGAAACTAATGCAACCGGGAGAAGATGGTGATAGATTTCGTATGAAAGCGTTTACAAATCCATTGTATGTGAGAGCTATTTTGGACATATTGCCTTTTCTGTACAGAAGAGGTATATTGGAATTTGAATAGTTTTGATAAAGTTTTAAAATATAGTTAATCTCAATAAAATATATGCAAAAATATGTTTTGTTTCTTTCAGTGTAGTTTTATATATTTTTATATGCACATTAAGCTTTTGCTTAAGGGTTGCTAAGGTTTTGATAACTATATTTTAGGATTGAAAAAGTCTGAACAAATATATTTCTTTAAAGTCTAATAACAGCAAAAAAATAAGTTACATGGTTATGATATAAGTATATTACTACAGTATCGTACAGTAACCATGAATATTACCAATTTTTTATGAATCTATGGTATGCGTACAAATTTCAATAAGACCTAACACCGACTATAAATCAGCCTTCATAGAACTGTACAAATGTTAAAAGAAACTCATTTGGATCCAATTCAGCCTTCATTTATACTTCAGTTAACACTTGAAATAGTCTTGTTTTTCGATTAAAAGGTTTGGGACCTGCTAGGATTAGATAGAAAAAACGTCTCTAAAATTGATGTAAAATGGTGGTGGCAAATTTCGGCAAAATTGTGCTTATGTGGCAAAAGAGTGTGACGTGTTATTTCTTGACTGTCCTTTGCGCAGGACTAGGAAATTCTATGACGAAACTGAATAATAAGAATTGTATGGGCAGTTTGAAGGCTATACATACTATATATTCCTTCGGATAATGGACAATTATGTAATTCACGGATGTATCAAAGACCGAAAGTGGCTTAGGATCGAGGGTATTTGGGATTAAAAAAAATACTCAAAACTCATGGGAAAACTATCATTTTCTGGGCGAATATTCTCACAATAGAAAGATGCGCACAATATAACTTAGGCGGGAAGTACAAAGGGCAGGGCAGTTTAATAGTCAAGCGGCCATTTATGCACTTGGAACTGTCTGCTTTAATTGAATCGTCTGGGAAACATCAATAAATTCAGCCACTGCTGGATCTATAGGCATGAAGAAATTCGTGGTAATAGACAAGCAGAAGAGCTTGGCCAGGCTTTTGCACCACTAATAAGGCCAAAACCCTTCTGTGGACGGAAAGAGGGAAATGGAGGGGCCTGCTTAGCAAATTGGAGAAGAACGAGAGGCTTATACCGTTCTCAGGCAAAACGGGTTTGAGACAGTTCAAACTGAAAATGATAACCGATCGTTTGACCGAGGAGCATTGCAGACTTAACAAATATTTAAATAGTATAGAAGTTTTAGATTCAATGTGCAGATACTCGCTAGAGCACATAGTTGGTGAATGTTTGACTTTTATCCATTTTACAAGAAGGCATCTAGGCACTTATCGATTAGCGAATGGTACCAACCGATATCCTGAAATGTATCTCAGTATCATTTTAGGAAGGACATGACAAAAAAACCCTATTCAAATCTGAGCAGATTGCGGTACTCTTGACAATAATGATAATAAATTGTTACGAAAATAAACAATACAAAAAAAGAAATACAGCACATCAGCCGTTAAAACTGTATTGTGGGATTTTGGTAACACTGGGCTGTGTCAAGGTTGTTAATGTGTCACTCTGGCAATGTTGTAGTTATTTGTGTATTTGGCAGCATTGCCAATTCGACCATCCTTTTGTGTTACATTTGAACTAACGCAAATAATTCGAATGTTGTAGCAAGAACAGGAACATTCGCAAGTAATTTAAATTGTATATAAAGGGTGGCGGCTTTTGCATTAGTTGCATAGTTATAGTTTGGCTGTCATAAAGTGAAGTCGTTTTTAGGCGTACATAAAAGTGTTGTTTAAACGAATATTAAGTTGCTGTATTAAGATAAACTGTATAAAGATAAAGTGAAGAAATAAAAGCTGTAAAACAATAACAACGTGGTTTTATTTTATTTTCACGCAATTAAAAAGAACTTGAACGTTTTAAAAAAGTTGAAATGTTACATTATAATATTATTCCATGCTTTAAACAAATAAAAAAGTGCTTTTTCAAATGTAACTTCATGTTTACGAAATCTATACTTCCTTTACAAGGTCAACACGATAACTGTCGCATATCTTTTATTTGAATCGAAAACTGATTTTTAGCTGAACATTATTACCAAAGCCGTGGCAAGCATCTCCACAAACTTAATATAAATTAATTTTTGAAAGTGAGGTAGTGTTTAAGAACCTAATTTTAAAAACACATATAATTATATATAGTAGTCTAATGGCAACTCTGAAGCAAAAAAGCTCTCTCTGTTGATTATTTTAACATACTTGCTGTTCTAAGGCACGTGAGTTTAAAGCTGTTTAAGTGGGAGAGTGTTGAAAAAAACTTTTTTTAAATAAACTTTAGCATTTATGCCACCCAAATGCCTCCCCCTGCTATTACCAACACTTTATTTAATATTTATCAAAATTTTAAGTTGAGCAGACGTTTTAGCAGGCGTTTAGAGTATTATTATTATATATTTTTTTAGTTTGTTTTTGCTTTTTTAAATTAAACGTAATCAGGTGACCCCTACTCAATTAAAAAAAAAAAAAAATTAGTTTAAATTAAAAACCAAAAAATAAAATATGGGTACTGGTGCTAAGAATTACACTCCTCCGGAATGGATAACAGCTGAATTTCTACAGGATGTTCTAAAGGAATACTTTAAAGATGATACTCTAGAAGTGCACGAAATTGTTGTAAAAAGTGTTAATGCGTGCGGTGAAATGGGCAGTGGTTTTGCCAGTGAAATGCATCGTGCCGTATTTAATTTAAAACGTAACGATGTTACCGGCAAATTTTCTGTTATTATAAAGGTAAAATTATAATATTTAAATATTTTTGTAGTGGCATTTGTTAATAATCAATACATTTATTGTTTGTGTTTGACATAAAATCACATGCTTTCTATAAAAGTATTTGTTGTAGAAGTTCAAATACAAAAAAGAAAAAAAGTGTCAATAAGATATTCTAAACCTTTTTCAAACAAAAGCGGCTGATAATTAATTGTATAAAAGCTTTTCGGGATATTAATTGGTAATTTTGAATTTTTTTTAATAAATTGCTTCTTAGTGATAATTTAGTGGAAAATAATTTGTTCTGCATATATACTAGGGAGATCGATTATTCGACTTTTTTCAAAACCGGTTTTCGAATAATTCGAAAAGTAGCACTTTTTAAAAAACCGGTTTTCGGTTAATAATAATCCAAATAACCGGTTAACCGGTTCTTTTATTTAAATAAAATTGTTCCTAATTCTTGAAGCGCAGAGCTGGACCACGTCGTTTTAAAAATAAGCAGAAGCTGATGGAGAGCTTAAAATTTAATTGGCAATCAATATTAACAATAATTCTAACAAATCTCATAAAAATTATGTCAAAACGGTGTGTGGAGGCCATAAAAAACAAAGTTTTTTACACAAAGCCCTGAAAAATGCTTAAGTTTTGAACAACTACTCAAGGAGCTAATTTCGTTTGTGTTACGTCCCTTGGTAGAGAGTAGAATTAAAGTTTTTTATTATAGTTATATTTTAGGTGCCTAAGATAACAAAAATTAAATGTTTTACTTTGAACAAATCTATCAGTAATATACTAGTCCTTAATTGCCTCGACCTTACCATATATTTAGTAGTGTCTTTTTCCAACCCAGAAGTCAATCCCGGACCACACCATCTGACAATTTTCAACTATGATATCACTTCATAACATTACTAGCGACTGTTTATGTTTATTTATGCTGTAAAAAACTTCACTAACTAATATATCTGCCGTTCGGATTCGGCGTTTGTGGGTTTGTGGGCTTTCAGTGAGTTTAGTTTTTCATTCTCCATATAAAAAATCAATATTTATTTACAGAGGATGAAAAGGTTATTTTTGCTCAAGAGTGCATATCTTTTTTGATCTACCTTGGTTTTCACGTTCTTTGTGAGACGTTCCAGGTTGTCATGTATACAAATATAATAAAATTTATACAAATAGTTAAACGATAAGCATATTTTCAATAAAAAAATATACAAACGTATAAAAATTATACTTATTAAATTATCCGCTTATTCGTGTTAAATTAACCGGTTTATTCGATATTCGAAAAATGAAGATTTTGAAAAAACCGCATTCGACAAAACAAAAAAAAAACCTGTCGAATATTAACCGTCCGATCTCCCTAATATATACACATTCTTACAAAAGTATATCTGCAAAAGTATAACTGTATCAAAATCGCTTTTTTCTCATAAGCCAATTCACAGATCAAGTCTCTAACGATCCCAAAAATTTCATTTTCAAATCTGTCTTTAGCTAGTAAAATATTGTATGTTACTTGTGTCGCTTGAACATAATCAACTAAATGTTCAGTTCGAAGTGAATTTTTTAATGTGATACGAGTAGGTGCAACATATGCTATGTTCGCATGAGACTTCGGATTATTTCGTTCTCTGTTTGTATTACTTAATTGGATTCTACAGTTCGCACGGCACCTTTTAACAGCTAGCATATGCAGCGAGCGGCCATTGTTTTGTTTGTTGTCATTATTTCGTTTATTTTATTTTTTGTTTTTTTTTTTTTGTTTATTTTCTTGACAGCATACTTTAGGATGGTCAATTTAATAAATTTGCAATGTTAAATCTATAATTAAAACATTTAATTTTTAATACAAAGCGTAATAGTCATCCTCTATATGAAAAATTGTTTACTCACAAACCTTAAAAATCATTTTTTATAACATTTCTTTTTCAAAGTTGTTATTCGGCTATTCAAGAAATAACGTTTTTTCTGAATCTTTGAAAATATGAATTTTATACGATTATCGTGACGGAATTTCACACAAAGAAATTTTGTTTTATTGTTTCTTAATTTACAATCTATCCGGGGATATTAAGCAAATTTGATAATAAATATATAAAAATCACAGGTATTATGTTACCCCAATAGGTGACATAATATAATTATTTTTATTAATTAGAGTCTCTACTTTTCAATGTTAACATATTTACAAATTATAACTATTTTAACGTTTACGAAGTGGAAGATTCAAAATGTGGTTACGTTTTAAGCGTTTAATCTCATAGGTACTGTCTAATAGTGAGATAGCTAGGGGATTGACGTGGTTGCTGAGTCTTTGCAGGTACCTTTCGCTAAAAGATCTTATGTCCTCTTTTACAGATTTTAAGCAAATATCTTTTATTATAATATCATTTCGGATGTACCGCGGGGCATCTAGGATTCCTCTTAACGTTTTGGATTGATATCTTTCGAGAACTTTGGAGTTGCTTGCTGTTCTCCAGAGCTGAATGCCATATGTCCCAACTGGTTTTGGAATTGCTTTGTAAATTTTTAGCGTATTGTATATGTTAAGCAGAGATTTAGGACTTAAAAGCCAGTAGAGTTCCTTAGTTTTAATTTGTAATTGTTGTTGCTTACTTCTGATGTGAGGTATCCACGTTAATCTTCTGTCCAAAGTCATTCCTAAGTACTTCACTGTGTGTTTCTTTGCGATTAAATTACCATTTATGGTTACATTAGAGCAGTCACCAATCTTCAAAGAAAATGTGTGATTGGATTTATCTGGTTTAACTTTTATGTTCCTCTTTTAGCCATAGTTCTAATTATGTCATTAATGCCGTGTCATCAGCGTAAGTAGCAATCAAAACATTGTCGGTAATGGGCATATCAGATGTATATATAGTGTATAGGATTGGACCTAATACACTGCCTTGTGGTATTTCAGCTTTTATTTCCCATAAATTCTACCTTTGATCGTTTATCTTAACTTAAAAATGCCTGTTGGAAAGATAACATTTAAAACGGAGAAAATAGGGTCCATATGCCAGACTCTATCAAACGCTTGCTCCACATCCAAAAATACTCCAGAGCAATACTGTTTTTTTCTTAAAGCGCTAATTATAACATTAACAATTCGATGAATCTGTTAGGGAGTACCATGATTACTTCTAAAACCAAATTGGTGTTTCTTTTTAATATTTAAAATTGGAGACAATCTTCATAGCAGAATTTTTTGGAGAAGATTACAGGCAAACTTATTGGTCTGAAAGAAGATGTTGAATTCTCTGGCTTTTTAGGTTTTTGTATCCTTATAATTTGCGCACATTTCCACTGAGTCGGGAAGTGGTTAATTACAAAGAATTTGCACTAAAGTTTTCTATTCCAAAATCAAAAATTTGTAGAATGATCAATAATGGATATATCCATACGGTGCCTAAAGTAGGAAGACCTTGTGTAACAATGGTATACAGGATTGTCAGATCTTTTTTAAGCTTTTTCGCCAAATTCAATTTCGCCAAAATCGACAAATCATCTTTTTTTTACATTTTGGCCATAAAATTTATATTTTTTAAAATAATGAAAAAATATTTTAAAAGAAATGAAAAATAATTTCTTCCGAATTCTTAAATTTCGCAAAAAATGAAAAAAATTCGCCATAATATATATTTAGTTAATTTTATTAAGCAAAAAAAAAACAAAAAAAAGGTTTACTGTAACATAGTTTATAGTTTACTGAAAGCTAGAAAATTATAAGAAATAATTTTTATGGTTAAATTAATATAAAATACATTTTGGATATAGATATGTAATCTTATTATTTTTACATCTCTAAAACGTTATACACTTTTTCTTCGACATATTTCACGTTGCCAAATGCGACAATTTTGCTTGTTTACATACCCGCCAAGATCAAAATGAGCTTCATCTGAAAAGATGACTTTTTTTTGGCAAAATCGGCACCTTCTGTAAGTCGATCGCAGGCCCACTTAGCGAAGTGTATACACAACCATATTCGTTCAGTGGAAGGTTAAAACTAATTATCTGTCAAATCAAACATGAGCTAAGTGTTACCATTCACGAAATAAGCACTAGTTGAAAAAAAAAACGTTAGATGGCGGACCCTATAGTACAACAAGATTCAGTTTTTGAAATTTCCTAAACACCTCTAAAATCTTTAATTGCGGGTAAAAAAACGGTTTTTCGTAACTTCGTAAGTATACTTATAGACTTATAATTTAGTGGAATACTATCCGATTTTAAGCTTTTCAGTGGATTTATAGAAAGGAGAAGTTGACTTCTTAAATGATGATATGATATACTTCATAGCCCTGAGATGTGAATATGTAAGAATTTTTTTTCTACATTTGTCAAGTTTAGGGCTTTTTTCGTACCATTTGTAAATTTAAAACTTTCGTTGCCAATTGCCAACAATTGCATTATATAAGTAAGCTGGAACCTAAAAATCTATTAACGGAAAAATTCATCTTAACTTTGCCCTAATACATTGTAAATTAAGTAATATTTGAGATGAACTAAAATTTTTTAGTTGTAGGTATACTTTTGTAAGACTGTGTATATGTGTATATACATATATGTTTATTATATGTTTATTTTTTTAATGACAAAACCTAAATCCTTATCTTGTAAAAATTAAATGATTATTCGGGCAAATAACTCAAAATAATAAATATTATAATCAAAAATATGGTAGAAAATATAAATAATGTAGCATAAATGTACATACATAGTATGTACGAGTACATATACATACAGATAATGTTTTACAAAATTAAACGCATTCTCCAATAAGTCGTATTATATTTATGGTTGTTGACTCAGAATATTTAAAAAGGAGTGTCAGATTATTTAAAGTTTCAAAAAGCGAATTTAAAATATATAAGTTAAGCCTTTATGCCCTTTGTGGAGTTACATTGTAGTTATGCTAATGCTTGTAATAAAAAATAATAGCTTCTCTTCTTATTACTCCGATCAATCCAAAACCAAACTGTTTTTGCATCTTGAAAGTATTGCAATCGAACTACAGTTTAAATTGGTCTCCCGACTAAAACATCAACATTAACAGTGTATGGATACCAACGTTAACGTCTTACACCTAATTTACACGATGACTTCCAAGGCATGTTTTTAAAATTCTCTTTTAAATATGCTTCTAAAAATCAACTGCATTTACACCATAATTTGTGAGGCATGCCTTTTTTTCTTGCAGGGTTGATTTTTCAACTATAATTGTTTAACTTTACATTCAAAAATAGAGCACAATGGAAAATCCTAAAACAAACGTAAAGGAGAATGCGAAAACATGCACGAAAAGCACAAATCGTGCTTTTTTTTCTACCCCTCTTTCTTCTCTACTCCTCTCTCCAACAAACAAAGAATGCATGCAATAAATGCGTGCATGGAAAATCATCGTGTAAATTAGGTTTTATATTATTCAATAGATTTCTCGCAGTCTTAACCAAATAATATACACTGTACCCGCCAAACCACACCGTGCTTCGCTACCCCTATATAATTACTACCTTAGTTGTAATTTTTTTTACCCTTTTCCTACATTTTATCTCTTACCGGTACCGGGGATAAAAGGTTCTGGCGTTTAGCTGTATATAGACTTCAAAAACACAAATGCATCCAAAAACATATTAACTTTTACATATAAGTGTGGTCCAACCAAAACGCACGATGTTAATTGTTAATAAAACAAAGGTTTTCAGAGAATTATCTTAATATTTTCTATTATGATAGAAAGATCTAATATTGGCCATATGCTCGCCACGGCTTCGGTGGCATACCCCTTTCTGTTTCGTTGGCTGTGTGGCAAGTAGCACCATCTCGTCCAATTCTATATCCTCATTTTCTGGACACAAGAAGTTCGTTATTATCTCGCGATAGCGAACACCATTCGCGGTAACTACTTGTCCGACATTATTGTCGAAGACATATAGCCCGATGACGCCGCCAGCTTATAAACCGCACCAAAGAGTCACTCTTTGTGGATGCATCGATTTTTAACAATCATTCGTGGATTCTCATTTGCCCAGATGCGGCACTTTTGCTTGTTAACGGATCCACTGAAGTGTGCTTTTTCACTGAAGATGATTTTCATTGTTCATTCACTTCTGTCTGTTAAACCAACCATCCGGCGTATTGACAACGCTTGAAATGGTCAGCGGTCTTCAGCTCTTGAGTGAATTGAACCTTGTAAGCGTATAAATTCAAATCTTTATCCAAAATTCGCATCAGTGTTGTTCGTGAGATATTCAGTTGTTGGGCACAACGTCAGGGCGATGTTGACGACTCTGCTGTCACACTATTGCGAGCAACAGCAATGTTTTCCACAGCATGAACTGGGCTAGCATTCACAGGTGTTTCCACATTTCCTACAGATCCAACTTGCTGAAATTTGCGCACAATTCTTCCGATTGTGAACACTTTTATTCGATTATGTTGACCAAAAAAATCACGAAGTGTACGAAATTCATTTTGATTTGAACGCCAATTTTCGTAAAAGGCTTCAACAGTCTTAACGCGTTGCTCAATTGTGTACCTTTCCATGGTTGAATTTGTCAAACACTGAAACAAAGAAATGTGGCATTAAGTAGGGCAAAAAACTTCATGTTTAGGTGTGACTCACAATTAACATTGTGTGTTATGGTTGGACCACCCTTTATAATAATTCATAAAACCACCATAATCTATTACTGTCATTATTATAAATTATAATAGAATTAAGAGAAGGAAAGACAAAACACATAATACTTTTACGATAACCCCTAAAATGTGTATGCACAAAATAACACTTCAATTGAAATAATATACATATGTATTTACATATACAATTTTTCTTTTCTTCGACATGATTTAAATTAAATTCTCTTAATTTAAGTTGTTGACTACAAAAATAAAATTAAAATAAAATAAAATATCATATTCAAAGCAAAAGAGAAATTGTCACATCAACAGACAATGCATTTAAATCAGCGTCAGACAAACTAATATTAAAACCATCGATAGTCAAAGAGTTGAATTTTCTCTTCTGTTTTTACACGTCTGTCACACGCATAGGCAAAAAGTAAACACAGAGGAATAAAGAGAAAATAAACAGAAGAATACAGTGCGAGAAAAAATGTTTAAATGATAATGTTTAACATTTAAAATTAAACAACGTGTTTTATTTATTTTGAATTTCTTCTTAATTTGATATTTATTTATTTATTATTCTTTTAAAACTGTATTTGTTGTATTCTGTTAATATTTTTGTTTTCGTTTTATTTTTCTTCGTTGTTTTGTTGTTGTTTTTTATTATATTATTATATTTTTTTTATGTTACTTCTTTATAGTTGTTTTCCTTTTTTCCTTTAAATTTTTTTGTTGAAATATGTAAACTAAAAGAGTTGAGGCCCAGTGTACACAACTATTTTTGTAACAAAATGCAACTTTTTCTTGAAGTGTGGTCTAAGAGAAAGACTCTCAAATTACTACCACAATTGTATAATGCACTAATATTAGTTTTCCTGACCCTGATTTAAACAAATAAACAAAAACAGTTTAGAACCAGGGTTGTCAGATCTTTTATAAGCTTTTTCGCCAGATTCAAATTTAAAAAACTCCAAAATCGCCAAATCAACTTTTTTTAACAGTTTGAAAACATAATTTATATATTTTTAAATAATAAAAAAAATTAAATAAATTAAAAATAATTTGTTCCGATTTGTTAAATTTCACCAAAATTGGAAAAAAAATTGCCATAATATATATTTTACTAATTCTGTTAAGCAAAAATTTTAGCATAAAACATACAATGTTTATTACTATAATTTAAATTATAGTTTACCCAAAGCTATAAAACTAAAAAAATAATTTTTTTGGTTGAAAATTGGTTTTCCATACCTTCGTATACTTAGAACTAATAATTTAGCTGAAAACTTTTCGATTTTTGGATTTAAAAAGAAAAGAAGTATATCTTTGCAATGATACTCTATTTCATAGCCTTGAGGAATATGTGTGCATTTTTCAAGCGAACACTTATTTTTCCATATTTTTCAATTTTAAAGTTTTTTCGTACCACTTATTAACCTATTTCCTTCCCAATTACATAAGTAAAATGAAACCTAAAAACCTATTACTTTCAGATCCATATGGGCAACTACAAATTACTCTTTGCCGAGAATACAACTAAAGTTCCCCTTCGTCACATTAAAATACACTATCGTCACATTAAAATACACCATGTTCACGAATGTCACACATAAAAATGCCAAAATAATAAATTATGTTTTCGTAGTTTTTGTCAAAAATAGCCAACAAAATCGCCAACTATTTTAAAAATCGCCAGATCTGACAACTTATATTAAACTAAACTAATATTAGTGGTTTTTACAATTGGGGTAGTAATTGAGAGTCTCTCACTCAGGCCATTTTGCACTGTGTTTTCCACTTGTTTTCTCTTTACTTCTCTTTGTTTATTTTTTGCCAATGCGTGTGAGTATGCAGGTGTGATAACTTTTCTTATTCCGCAATACTCCCCTTAAATGAAATATTTAAGCACGCCTATGCAAATCACTCAAAGAATGAGATTAAGAGCAAGAAAACATGAAATATTATAATACACAATAGCACCAATGATCAGCATGTATCAATTGAAAGATTTATTCAATTAATTAACTGTTAGTAAGCATGAGTTTTTATTTTAAAAAAATCAATTTCGGAGTGTGGGATTCTACATTCATAATGTATTCCTAGATAAGGCTAAACATACATACTTACATAAATAAAATGAAATTCTTTAGATAAGTTTTTAATGAACTCATAAAAAAGACTCTATTTTCAAAATCACGGTCGATTTTCTATAAAAATCAGCAATATGTTTGTATTTAAAATTAAATTTAAACCTGAATTAGAGGTGGTAAAGCCGTTAAGTTTCCTTAAGAATTAAAACTATACAAATTATAATGGATCTATCTGGTAAAAATGTGGTTTTTGTTGCCGGCTTAGGTGGTATCGGTTTTGAGTCCTGTAGAATATTGATGACCAAAAACTTGGCTGTAAGTAAATATTAAAAAAAAAGCCAAAAATAATTTTTTTAATTTGTGCATTTGTACAGTTCTTGGTAATTTTGGATGTTGTTGAGAATCCTAATGCTATAGAAATACTGAAAGGGATTAATCACAGGACAAAGATCATTTACGAGAAATTTGACATAACCGATAAACCAGGCATAAAAAATACTTTTAATAAAATTATAAATTCTATAAAGTATATTGATGTGTTAATAAATGGTGCTGGTGTGATCTTGGATCGAAATATTGAACTCGCGGTCAATATAAATTTAATTGGTCTTATTAACACCACAATGGAAGCACTGCCTTATATGGATAAGACACAGAAAGGTCGTGGTGGAGTTTTAATGAATATTGCTTCAGTTGTTGGCTTAGAACCTGCTCCAGCCGTTGCTGTATACAGTGCTACTAAATTTGGTGTTGTTGGCTTTACACGTTCATTATCAGTAAGTTTTTTATTAAAAGTCAAATGAAATAAAATTTTTAATTTATAACACATTTTTAAGGATCCATACTATTACAATCGTACTGGTGTAGCCGTTACGGCAATTTGTCCTGGTATCACTGAGAGTCCAATGAGTAAAAATCCTAAAATTAGTGATACATTTGACTATTCTAAGCCGCTTACAGAAAAATTTTTTACTGAACGAAGCCAACCAGCCTCAGTATGTGCAGAACATTTAGTAAAAATAATCGAGAAGTCAGAAAATGGTTCGTTTTGGATTAGCAGTTTAGGTGAAATGTCCAGGGTAGAATTTAAAGTTCACTGGACACCCTAAATGTTTGCCATGTTATTATTGTTTCCCATGCTAATAAATTAGATCGATATAATTTTCAAAAGTGTACTTATATTTGAGTGTTGTAAAAATTGTTTCCTGTTGTCTTTAAGTGAAAAAGACATTTTTAGACATACATACATACATACATACATACATATCCAATATATGTACTTTTTTATCTTTGAGCGATGATTTAAAGTTTAATTTAAAGTTAGAATCTTGAGTTTTTATGTAAGGACACCACTGGACACTAATAGTTTCGCCACCTTCTGGGTGGCAGAAAATTCAGATCATTTAATTAAACTGAACAAAATTTTGGTTGTTGTAAAACTTTGCCACTTTATCAGGTACTTAATAAAAAATAAAAAAAACATTTTTAAATTCCTTTTTTTACAAATATCGCACTTGTATGGATAAAGTGCGTCAACTCAAAATTGGCTAATTTTCACTTTTTGCAAGAAACCTATATGGTTGGTCGTACCTACCCACTGTAATAATCTTACAACATTTCCTCTACTCTTACGTCAACAACATTTTCTCTACTGAAAATTAAAAAATTTTGAGTTGACTCACTTTAGCGGTACAAGTGCTATATAGTAAAGTTTATTTAGAGAATTGTTTGCCTTTATTTTGATTCACTTACATCGAACTTTTAAGTTGATTTAATCGTTTTTATACGTTTACTTTCACTAATTTGATCTTGTTTCCGTGGAAGATGTTTATAGCTTAACTAACAATATTAAAAAGTCTTGGGATTGTCGATAACCCCTTACTAAACCTAGTTTTACGTCTTGACATAAATTTTAGTGGGAATTATGTACTTAATGCATACATTATATTTAACAATGTACGTACTAATACTGGTTTTTCTTCTTTAATTTACGAGTAATAGAGTAATCCCCCATCTCTTCTTCACAACATATCTTGTAATTATAGTACACGTTTTTAACAACAATAGGTTAAAACCTATAAGATCAAAGTAATATTAAACAGAACGAAGAGTATCTAAAATTTAAACAGTAAAATTATGAATAATATTTATATTTTAGAATTTAATATAAAGAGAAAGATCCTAACTACAATAATTCGAAATATATATATTTTATATTAACGAAAATTTCTTGATTAAAATAGAAATAAAAAAATAAGAAATAGTTATTTATACAAACACGTTTAGATTTTATAAAAACTTAGTTCCTATTCTTCAAGCCAATTTAAAAATATTTTTTTTTGTGGCAGAATATTTTGCAAAAACAAAAAAATAAGTTTAAAGTCTTTATTCCATACATAAAATTGTTTGACCACAAATAATGAATACACCAGATGACTAACATTTTGCAACATTAAGGTTTGAGAGAGTCCCAAATATTCAGAATTTTTTTCTTTCAAGCCATCCATATGACACTGTGAGTTATTTCATATTTCTTTTCATGAGGCCACACAGATTTTGAATAAGATTGAGGTCTAGCCTCTAATAAGGGAAGGTAATCAATAGCTGCTGAGAATCTAGCCGTCCGAAAGCAGTCTGGAATTGTTGTTGATTCAGCTTTATTTTAAGAGGCTTTTACGAAGCATAAAGCTTCAAGAACATCAATAGATTTTGCATGATCTGCTGCTGAACTTGCTATATCGACTTTCGGTAGTACATAAGTGCTTTAATATTAAGCCTCTGTAGTGAACCTTAAAATTTTAGATTATACATTGATCGAGAGGTTGGCAAAAACAAAATGTTTATATTTGTTAAATTTAATTCCCTAGGATGAAATGCTGCATTATCCAAGATCAAGAAAACTTTACGTTTCTGAGATCTCATTTCAGTCATGATGTCTCAAGTCATCCATGCTCTTTTGTTAAATTTCCAATTTACTGAGAAGAAGATGCTTGAATGCTCGAGGGCGGGCTGCTTTACCTATGACTAACAACAGCTCTTTATCTTCAGTTAAATTTGCAAAAAAAAACCGTGAGTCTTTCCTTCGAAAATATTCGCAATTTCACGCACCGAGATCTTTTAATTGTCAAACTCATTTATAAACTCAATTTTTTCTTTAATTGATAACATACATATTATTTTTATAAGCCATTTTGTGGCTCTAAAGCAGCGTCTGGTAAACTAATATTAATGCATTTTACAATTGTGGTAGTAATTTGAGAGCTCTCACTCAAGCCATTTTGCATTGTATTTTTCCACTTGTTTTCCCTTTAGTTCTCTTTGTTCATTATTTGCCTGTGCGTGTGAATACAGAAGAGAAGAAATTCTCTTTGCGTGAATCTGCTCTAAAGCAGTCAACACGAGCTAACTTCTTTACATAAACAGCAATTTATTTGCCATCCCATTAATTGGTCTTAGCAGGGGGAATCACAAATTTGAATGGAATTAACACAAATATGAATCAGAGTTGAAAAAAAATATATACTAATTAAACACAACTCTTGCTGATGTGTTTCATTGAATACAACTCTTGTTGGTAAGTTTCAGCCAAGGCGAATACATTTTTAATTTTTTTCCGCTTATGAGGGATACTTAGAGTATTATTTTTAAAATTTACTGTACGCGTCCGGTTATGGGAATACATTTTGTGAGAAAAAACTGTTGAAAATCACGGTTCTACAAAGTTTGTCCGGTTATATGAAGTATCCGTTAGGAGAGTCGACTTAGCTGATTATATAATTTTAACAATATTACTTTTAATTAACAATAACTTTAATTAACATAACTTTTTTGATCTCAAATAAAAGGCTATGAAAAACCAATCTGCACCAAATTTGATTCTATTGTGTCTGCCTGAGAAATGATTTCACTAAATATTTGACTGTTTGAGGTGACTTTAGATTGTCAAATCGTAAGTAGGCCAATTTAAATTAACCATTATTCTAGATCCATTCTAACCAAAAGTAGACATCGTCTTTGAAATATGTTAATGCTTTACTTGACGCCAAATTATTTTTAAGTTTATCGAAATTTATAAAAGCGATCGGATAAGTGAAGAAAGTTAAAGCTGAACCAGTACATACTTTGATTTAATATTGTCGTCCAATAATAACACTTTACAACAGTCTGTAAAAGATTGGTATATTAAACACAATTATTGGTTTCACCTTGTCCATAATAAAAAGCTTTAAATAAAGCTTTGCTGTAAAATTGTAAATAAAATGAGTATGAGTATAAAATAAAATGAGTATATACATTAAAAAAGTAATTAAACAATGTTTTATTTCAATATCTGTCCTTTTTTAAGTACTTTGATTATTAAAACAAATGTAAAGAATATTTTAATAATTTTTGCTACGAAGTTATCATAATGATTAGTTTTATTTCTCTTACTATTAACAGGATCATCCTAAAGGCTATACAGGAGTTGTCGCCCATAAAAGTAAATTATTTAAACGTGAAATAATGGCTTATAAGGAAATTATACCGCGAGTCGAAGAACTTCTCGCTTCTATTGGCGACACAACAAAAATCGCTCCCGCTTGCTATTACACTACAGAAACGCCTGAACCTTTTCTCATACTTGAAGACATGAACCTAAATGGTTTTGAAAACTTTGAGAAGGGACGTCTGCTTAATTTAGATTATGTCTTGCCTACCATTGAAAAATTGGCTAAATTGCATGCCTGTTCAGCTGTTATAGCAGCTGAGAATTCAAAAATTATGGAAATCTTTGAAGAAGCACCCATCTCACGTAATCCAGATCGTAAAGATTTTTTGGGATTTTTTCCTGTTAACATACGCTGTGTAGCTGAAGAGATCTCTCACTGGAAGGGTTACGAAGAAATAACAGAAAAAATGTTTAAATTGGCTGAAAATGTATTGCAAAGTGCCGTCGATATGTATGAATCACACGAGCATGGCTTCCGAGTTTTTAATATGGCAGACTTATGGGTCGATAATTTAATGTTTCATGTAAACAATGAAACTAAGGAACCTGATGATGTTGTCTTGGTATAATTAATAATAAAAGTTATGTTTATTAAGTTTATAATTCAAATTTAAAATTTTACAGCTCGATTTTCAACTATCTTATTATGGCTCTCCAGCTATGGACTTGAATTACTTCCTTTTTGGCTCTCTAAATGAGAATGTTCGTAAAGTACATATGAAATACATAGTTCGTGAATATCATCGTATATTGAAAACAACTTTGGAAAAATTAAATTATGAGGGTGAAATACCTACATTAAAAGAAATTTCAATCGAAATCATTAAAAATAGCTTGCAGGGTAATTAAAAATAAAATTTATTAAAAATAAGTAATTTTAATATGTAATGTTAACTTTTTTTACTAAAGGTGTTATTGCTGCTACTTGTTTAACACCGATTATATTTATGGAAAAAGATGGCTTTGAAAACTTAGAAAATCTTACATCACGCACTGAAGAAGGGGATGAAATGCGTCGAAAAAATGTAGAAAACCCTAAATATAAAGCATTTTTACAACGCACTGTAAAAGAGTTCGAATTAAGTGGTTTCTTAGATGTATAAAATAGATTTTAAGAAATTTTTTAATATTTTATAAATATGTACATACTCGTATATGTATATTTGTTGAAATAATATAAAAAATATGTTTTGTAAATTATTAAAAACTGTTATACGTTTTTGTACTTAAGAACTTTAATTCAAGTCGATCAATAGACTTACAATAATTTTCTTAGTTGAATTATGTACATACATCCATCCGTATATGTATTAAAAATAAGTAATTAAAATATTGATCGTAAACTTTAATATAAGTAATTCAATTAAATTTTTAAATATGCCTTCTCTTAGCCCGGAGCGCATGGGGCGCCCTGTTCAAGGCTAATGTACGAGCTGTCGGTTGAGGAATAGGACCAATCCTATAATTGTCCCGTTCTATGCGAGCTCATACTAAGGCACCTAAGCATGATTCCATGTTCTAGACTGCCTCAGGGATGTGTCACTGTCTAATTTGATCAATTTCGTCTGTGATACCAATTGCCTCAAGTGAGGGGCTGGACTGAACTGGATTTTCAGTATCTCCATTACGAGATTTTTATTTTTTGACAATAAAGAAAAAAATTATTTTTTACTATTATTTTGCCGACCTTTATCCAAAAAGTAAAGCAACAGCCTTAATATTTCATAGAATATTTTTGGCTTTTGTGCGACAATCACACGTCAACTTTTTATCGTAATTCGCACTCTCATTCATAGTTCAACCCCCAGATATGAGCTTAATTTCCTATACAACATTTTAAGAGCAAATCCCCAAATTGTAAGCAATTTATTGCCCTTTGGACTTAAAAAAATCAATGTGATCTCTCTTTGTCGAGTGTTTGTCCACGCTAAATTTTTGTGTTTAATTTATTATCCTTTTTTCATTTTCAAAACACCATTTACCGGCAAATAAATCAATAAATAAATATTAGAAAAAAAAAGAACAACTATCAAAATAAGTTACAAATGTGCCACATGAACGAGGTAATTGGTATAAGTAATTCAAAGATCGAACTACCAAATCGACGTCGCTTGCGAACATGGTATTATTGTGAAGCATTGGTATAGTAATTATTAAAATATTGGTTATTATTATCTACATTTACCCAAAGTGTAGTATGGCAGGTAAGGCATCCGCCTACCAACCTGAAGGTCCTCGGCTCAAAACCAGACCAAACCATCTGAAAAAGAAACAGTTTTTTCAACAGCGGTATCACCTCATAACATTTGCTAGTAACTGGTTATGAGTATTGCTACTTATTATTGAAAACTTCTCTAATGCATTTACCGTTCGGAGCCGGTGTTAAACTGTAGGTCCTTTTCAATGAGTCTAAAAATAGAATCGGGTGCAGCTTATTGACTGAGAGAAGTCCCGATGTTCCTTCATGGAATGTGAAGAAAATTATATATATATATATATATATATATATATATATATATATATATATATATATATATATATATATATAAGTTAAGATATGAATTCCGCGACAGAAGAACTGCTTTATTTTTGATGCCAAGGACAAGCCTCTTCGTTTTTTGCTTCTACTGAACATTTTGGAAATACTGCTTGAGCAACTCTCTATGATCTTGTAACTTCTTCTTGTTAAGGTTGACAATAATCTTCATGTCATCTTAAAGCCTTTTTTAAAGACCTCCCTTGGTCGCCGTATTAAAATCACCACTTTTAAACCCCACAAACCAGCTCGTGCACACTTAAATCGATAAAACATATTCAGGGTAATCTTCGGAGAATAAATTGAAGAAGTAAAGCAAAACTTGGCTTAAGAAGTGATGTTTTTTTATTGGCATAAAATTCTACATTTTCAAGGATAAATAAAACTTTGTTAGTTACACTACTTCTTTCAATGATAAATGTTTACCATCCAAAATTCAATATAAGTTATTAAAAACTCAACTCAGTATAAACATATAAATACGAGATATATGTGTATTTATTATCAAGTTTTATAAGGATACATAATTTCTCCTCGCCATATTCATAAAAATTTTAAATGAGCTCGAAATGTATTTTAGTTCAAATTATTCATAAAAAATTTTTTAAAACCAATTTCAAATACGTTTTATATTTTATGAATGTAAGCCTCATAATTTAGTTTTTAAAATATGTGTTATATCAACTAATTTTTTATTTAATTTTTTTTTTACAATGTCTAACTCTAATCAAACTATGTTTAAAAGGCCCCACACATACATTTAATTTATTTTCATCACAGCTTATAAAAACTTAATTATTCATACACCTTCGTTTAATAAGATTTACAACCTCAGATGCTAAACAAACCAAACACCACTTTACGTTTACATAAATGTGTTTAAAATTAGAAAGATTTAAAATTGTATAAATACATTAAGTATTTACTAAACATACACATATAAATCTATTACCTTAACCAAGTTTATTATTTTATTATTGCATATCTTATCTTTATTGATCAACATCTAAAAGGCCTCTTCGTTCATAAACGGGCAGTAATTGTTTTATCATCTTTTGGATGTAGGGATTTGTATAGCAGGTATTTTTAAAACGTATGGCGCGTTCATCTGTCTGCATGAGGGCATTAAAATCAGCATCATCAGTGACGATATTACGTTGTATGGGTTGTATCACGCAGGTGGTATGAAAAGCTAAAACAAACGAGTAAAAAATAGTATGTCATATAAGTCTAGATATTCGTATTATTTGTAAACTTACCATAAAATGACTTCTCTTGCAATTGCAAGTGCAATTGATGTAAACTCGGTATATTGCCTTGATATTTAAGTTTTTTCAAAGTATCTTGTAAATAGTGATGATAATATTGTATCAATTCATCTTGTTTATGGAGATGTAGTTCTTCAGTTAGAGAAGAATTAAAGAAATAAAATAAATCGATTGCTGGTGAACCCCAGGCTGCGTATTGGAAATCAATAATTATGACATCAAGAGGTTTTTTTGTTTTAGGATCATATTTAACTAAAACATTATTTGTCCACAAATCACCATGACAAAATACATTCAAATGTCCGGGTGAGGGATCAAATACCTGTTTAGCTAATTCCATATAGAAGGGTTTTAATTGAACCAATTTATCACTTAAATGCTTAAATTCTGGCCATTGGGCTACTCGTCTTGTACAAGCCTCTAGACAGCCCACAAAACATGGAGCATAATTTTCAGTATGACGATTAAACATGCCACAATTATAGCTTTCCAAAGATTTATTTTCAAGTTCATTGAGTACCACAGAACAGGCATGCATTTTAGCCAATTTCCTTAGAACAATTTTGGTTGTATCCATATCGAGACCCTTCAAACGATCAGGCATTATGAAATCCCTATCGTTGAGGTCCTCAAAAACTAAAGCCGACTTTTTCTTATCAACAGCCATAGTTTCGGCAAAAATTTGTTCATCATCACCAGCTTCCTTTAGAAGCATATTTAGTTTGGGTAAAACCTCTTCGTATATTTGAATTTCTCGATTGAATATATCATACGGCTCCATTGTTTTACATGCAAATTCATCACCTTCAAAGGAGGTCTTGATAATGTAACTGCCCATTTTGTTGGAGTTTTCACAGATGCCTAACAAAAATTCTGCCTTGACTCGGGTTAAAACGCCTCCATAATTTTCGCCTTTACCCAAAGCTGGTTTGGCGTGCATTTTTATTAGTTTTAATTTCTTATCATTATAATAGTTTCTCAAACACTCTTCCAAATAGTCTTTAGTCAACCAATCAGGTGAATCTTCTGTGACTAAATCTTCACACTTATCGTTTGAACACTTAGTCAATTGTTCCTCGACATTTTGTAAAACTTCAGTTGAAGGCATATTTTTCGTATTATCTTTAACACTTAATTCCTTAGTTGTCAAATTATTTTCAAAATGAATTTTTTTGATTTTTAAAGTTTAAATTTAAATATTACAACTTTTTCTTACCACTATCTAGATAATAATGACAATGACTACGACTACACTAATTTTTTATATATTTGATATTCTCGCGTCTTTATCAAGACATCTCGTACATTATAGTACTTTCTGTTGAATTAATTTTGATTTATGCACACTGTGTTTTATTTAGAAAATTTAATTTTATTTTCTTTTATTGTGTAAAAGTAAATATGTATTTAAATTTTATAACTACAATACCTAAATATAATCTTTTATTATTTATTTTATTTTTTTCATAATAAAAGTAGATTATATACATATAGTACATAATATATGCCTTAGTATTATTTTTATTCGCCTTTATTCAAAGTGCAACAAAAATTATGCACGTGTTGCATAAATTCAAAACAATAAAAATTCTACTGACCTGTAAGTGATATTGCCTAATAATATAAAAAGTTGACAACGTTAAACAACTATTTTCATAAACGTTTAATAGGGTGATTCTATCAATTATAGTACTCTTCAACATAATAGGTAGCGAGCATAAATTGTATTTGAGCTACAGTTTGTTGGAACTGAAACAATTAATACAATACTCACACTTAATTACATTGATCTGCACGAAATCAATTTTAAGGTGAACTTAACATATCCAACTACTCAAAATCTAAATTGAGATTTAATCCAGCTGTCATAGAATTCGAGAAGTTTGATATCATTTAGTAGATCTTCTCGCCTCTACTACAGTGTAAAATTTAAAAAGGATCTTATAGACCGATGAAGGCAAAATAAAATTAAAATAGAATAACGAAAAAATTTATAATTTAGTTCAAGCATACTCGTACAGTAGCATTTAACTAAGTTTGTATAAATCTTTATTAAAATCATTTATTGTGATAATACGGCTTGAGTGTCGATAACTCATCTGTTTTGTTCATGTTTCTTATTATGATTTTATACACAGCAGGTGTGGAATATTCAAAAGATACTTACAGCACGTACTGTAGAGTAACGATTTTTACGTACTAAAACACACCCTTGAAACACCTCTGAACCCCATGGAACTGCTTTTCGGTATTACTTCATGGGGATGGTAAGCCTTTTATAGCTGTATATCGCTGTTTTGTTCACTATTGGAACCGTTATTCCGGGCAGATTTTCAGTGTCTCGATGAATTGATTCACAGTATATCACTTTTCCTTGGATTCAAGCATAAAATCGACGATATTCTACGCGGAAATACTTCCACCCAAGCATATTTCGACAGTGCTCGGTCACTGGCAAAGGACAGAGGAATACAACGCGTGTTCCGCGTTTTCGTCTTCATCTAGACAGACCGGACACCTTTGAGAGTCGTCACGTCCACATCGGTATAATTACTTTCTGTAGCTCCCATTGCCGGTAGAGACTTGGCCTGTGCCCATGCATTAAACTCACCTCTCACTATTATGGGACTATGGTTGGTTGCATTTCTTATTAATCCATCCACTATTAGAAACCGTCGTGAGGAACTCTCATACTTTCCTCGATAGCCTTTTGTCCACAGGCCTAGACCTCTGATCTCTGGTACAAATCGTGTTCCCATATATCGTCTTGGCAAATAGAGCTTCCTGGAATACGGGACATCTGTAGCTCCCGGCACAGCATCGAGTTAAGTTCTCCCTTGCAAAATTTCGCTATTTGGTCCTCAGTACCACATTTAAAACAGAGTTTCGATATGTCCATATTTGCTTTGCAGAACCTTGACATGTGGTCAAATTCGAGACATATAAAACATCTAATGACGGTTTTCGCCTCTTTCAATCGATACAGCCAATTTTTACTTTTCCTGCTTCCAAAGCTTTCTTTGCCGCTATAGCTGGCAGTTTAATTCTAGTCGTTTGCATGCCCCTGAAGGATTTCCCCATAGACTTCACTACATCTTCCTCTGATATGGACAGATCTATTAATCTACCCAGAGCCTCACAAATTTTGGATTTTGTGGTTATGTCATCCATATCCTTACAGTGTACGGTTATCTCTTCCCTTCGGGGATGTAGCTTCGCAGCTCCTTCTAGAGTATTTTCTATTATGTATGTTATTATAATGTACACTGAAGTTAAAACCAAATTTTTGGTATAGTACCATGAGATGACCAATGTTGTTTTATTAACGAAAAAATGGTTTTTGGTAATTTTCCAAAAAAAAACCACGCACCAAATTCATTTTCTATATCAACAAAAAGATGTATTTATCTTTTAAATTGGGTATAACTCGGTCTAATATTTGGGCATAAGTATAAATGCTAAGAGAAAAAGAATGGCCTTCGAATTCCACTGTATCTCTCCCAGATTTTTAAAGTTTTTTTAACCACGCCATCTCATGGCACACAAAAACAATTTTAAAACTTCGTCTTTGTTGGGGCGTGAACTTTTTTTAAGCCATCGAAAAAGTAAAAACGTATTTCATCACAGTTTTTAATGGCCTATTAGACTGATCATTCTAAAGCATTTGACACAGTTCATCACTCCATACATCACCACAAGTTGAAACATATGTGCAATTTTTCCTCGACTGTGTTAAACACCTTAGATCACCTAAGGCAGCGAAAAAGTAAAAACTTATTTCTTCACAGTTTTTAATGGCCTATTAGACTGGTCATTCTTAAGCATTTGACACAGTTCATCACTCCATACATCACCACAAGTTGAAACATATGTGCAATTTTTCCTCGACTGTGTTAAACAACTTAGATCTTTTTTGTGGGGTTTTTTGAAATCGAAATTGTATGTGATTGATAATTTTGGTAAAAGATTGGGAGCCTGCCGAGCAAGTAGAGTGTCACTTGACCAACATAATTTAATTTAATTTTTAACCGGAACCTATTTGTAATAAACTGAAATAAAGATATTTTTAATAATTGAAACGAAGTCTTTTTTTATTAAAATTAAAATGATACCTCAATTTTGGGCACCTTTTACATATGTATGTATGTATAAACAAAAAACATATATGTATGTACATGTTTGTTTTTTCCTTTTTTAATTATTTCTGTGTTTAGTTGATATCACTGTCGCAATAGTGCAAGACTATGCGATATTTTTGGTATTGAAAATTAAAAAAGTTGTAAGTAATATTATAAAACAACGCTATGCGTACTTGACCTCAGTCGTTAAAATTCATATTTTCGTCTCAGATACAGGAATATTTGTATACATATACGAGTACTGCGCGCCACTTGAATAGCACACCCTTTGTGGTTTCAAAAATCTTATTATGATTCAAAAACTATTTATGTATGTGTTATCATGTATTTTAAGTGACATAATACATATGATAAATAATGATATATTCTATTCAAGTACCGCATATTTTACATACATACTTATGTATGTATATTTGGAATAGTTTTTTACTCCAAACAATAGATAAATAATACATGACAAATCGTGTGGGTCATAATAAGATATATGTTAAGACGACTTTTTGAAAGCACAGAGGGTGTGCTATTTAAGTGACGAAGGGTGCACGTGTACAATAATGTGGAGTATAGTAAAAATTTTAAATATTAATATTATTAACTGTACTTTACCCCAAATTGGTTGACTTTACAAAAAAAAGAAAAAAAACGTAATTCTCCTTTAAACCTATTTAGAATCTTACATGCGGAAAACAAGTTTTTGTACTTTAAACTCATAATTAAATTTATGTATTATTATAAGGTTTTTTTTAATATATTACGTGCATTTTTAAATTTCGATTACATATTTTATAGAGGCCTATCTTAATGTTATAATAAATTTAGTTTGTTTTATGAAACTGGCGTTTTTTAATAATACACACAAAGATCTTTACAGAAGCTTCAATTAAATCATAAAGTGACAATTTTTCAAGCATCTTTTTAAGTAATTTAGATTACAACAATTCTAGTATGTACTGTAAAATAGTGTAATATTTAAATAATAAAATAAGTAAGTATTTAAAGTGAATGCAATTGTAAGACATCACGAACCAACCATTCAATAGGTAGCAAAATTACATTTCATTAAGACACTACTATCATAAATTTAAAAGGCTAATAAATTTTTATATTTGAATAAACCTTATAGATTTAAATCAAACTGAACGTAACTTTTATTCCCATTATACTTAGGTATTTAAAATGCTCCTTATTGAGTCCAAATTTTTATCCATGGTTTTAGTTTTAATTAGGCATGATTCTCTGCATAGTCTAATAGTTATATGTATATATCTATCTTATATATAAAAATGAATATGTGTATGTATTTATGTTTGTTTGTTTGTTTGAATCTTATGGATAGCTAAGCGGCTGAACCGATTTTCTTGATATTTCAACAGTACATCCATGTATGTCTGGAAGGAACTACAGGCTACATAAATTTAAAAAATTCCAATTGGGCGGTGCCTCGCCTATACAAAGTCAATATTTATTATTCTAAATCTTCAAAATGTTAACAGAAAAAATCTCTAAATTTGGTTCAAATATATTCATAGTCAATACAAATCATCAGCCAAACACTGAGAGGAATTGGACAAGTGTACGTGGTACCCCATATACAAATTAAATATTTATTTTATTATATCTTGGGAACGATTAAAGCTATAGTTTTAGTATTTGGTATAAGTGATTTCATGGCCTGTACAAGTGGGCTACTTTGGGATACTTTCCATACAAAGTAAATAGTTAATTTAGTATATCTTGAGAACGGTTAAAGCTAAAGTTTCAGTATTTGGTCCAAATAGCTTCATGGTCAATACAAATCATTAGTCAAAAATTGGGCGGAACTGGACAAGTAGGTGTGATACCTCTGATGCAAAGTAAATACTGATTTTTGTATATTTTGAAAACAGTAATAGTAGAAGTTTATAAATAATCTTTAATCAAACAAAGTCGTGAACAATACTCGTCATCAGCCAGTAACTGATTGCATTAGATAATTGTGTGTGTTTGAAGACTGTATATAGCTAAACGACAGATTCTACAGTGTCTTTCTGGAAGGAACTATAGGCTATCGCAAATGTTTGGATTTGGACCGGAAGAGGACAAAAGTTTAAAAACGAAAGTAAAAAATGTAACTAAAATAATATTTAAGATAATAATTAAGATGGTGAATTTTTATTCATAAATATTTACTCTCCACATTTATAATAAGCCATCTTTCTAATTGGAATACATCGCAATTGTACCGGTAAAGTGAGTGTCAACTCATAATCAAAAACAAGAGACTTTAAAAATAAAATTCGAAACGCAATCTGAGTTGAAAAGCATCAAAACGAGTCGAAAATTAGCAATTCTTTTTAGTAAATGTTGTTTGTATAATATAAAACATGCCTGTGTGTGATACTTATTGGTCGCTGTACACAAAATATACGTACATACATACGAATGCATGGTACTAAGCAAACAACATGCATTGAAATAAACTGCTTGTTTTCGATTCTTTTTTGCTTATTTTTAATTCGTTCGCAGTATAAGATTTAAATTTAAAATTTTTTAAATAAAAATAATATTTTGAGCAAAAAATTGTGTTGTGCTCACGCATTGAAAAATAAAACTCACGAGCACTCACGAGTCATAAAACGAAAGAAAAGAAAATTCTGCTCACGAGCCGTAAAAACTCGTACAATAAAAAAATTTTATTGATTCTGAAGTGAGTGTAGTTATTTAATAAAAGGAATCTGATGTAGGATTTCAAAAAATCTCTGTTTTTTCAACATTATTAAGGTACGATTTAAAAGACTCTTGGAAATGGTGTAGCTTATAATAAATTTTCAGATGCCTTATACAATTTTAAAAAATAGACGAAATGACTGTAAATCTGTTTTATTACAAAGAAAACAAATGAATTATTAACTTTTGCTCGTGCTCCTGTCATGAAGATATAATGTGAAATAAATAGACAAAGAAAAAAAGACAAATAAAAGGAATATTTGATAAAATTGTATGTGCGCTACTGTAATATTTTTACTAGAGCTTGTTTTATAATTTCAAACGAATTGCATTACAAATGAACTTACTTGCTAATGCAAATTCTAACATAAAATAGCGTTCTTGAAATATTCTATCTGAGAACAAGAAGACTATAAAAGTTAGAATAAATTTAAAAGCGACAACAGTTTAATTTGACGAAACGTAAAATAAAGATTACTTGTGAGAAAATAAATAATGTCTCTTCCCGAATGGTTAACAAAAAATTATATAGAAGAAGTACTGAGAATCCAACACAAAGATTTTTCGTTGCAAATAAGAAAATTCGATATTGAGCCAGCTTTTGGCAAAGGTGAAAACTATGGCGGCTTTTTAACTAAAGTTTATGTGACTTATAACTTAAAGAATGGACAGGAACAAACAGAAATGAAACTCATATGTAAAAATTCATTCGAGGAAGATGAACTTGCCAAGGAAAAACTGAAAGAATATGATATATTCAATCGTGAAATGATTCTTTATGAAGATGTCCTACCCAAATTGTGTGCCTTACTCAATGAAATTAATGACACTGATCGTATTTTCCCTATCACATTGCATGTGGACCATAAGAGACAGGCACTCATCTTCGAAGATCTAACCGCGCAAGGTTTTGTCATGGCCGATCGCATAGAAAGACTAGATTTGGATCATGTTAAATTGGTTTTACGAAAACTAGCAAAAATGCATGCCACTTCGGCAGTTTTAAATGAACGTCATAGAGGCTCTTTGGAAAAGTATGATAGAGGTTTTTTTAACAAATACACTGATACCTACAAGACGTTTTTTGTCAATGTATTTCTGGCTTGTGGTCGTTACTTGAGTCAGTTAAATGACACAACATCCCGTAAATATGCAGAGAAAATTTTTGCCTTGGAACCATATTATATGAACATAGGTAAACGTTGTTTTTCTCCCACCGATGGTCATGTAAATGTCTTAACTCACGGTGATCTATGGACAAATAATATCATGTTTATATATTGCACAAAAACTGGAAAGCCCATAGATGCTTTGTTAATTGACTTTCAATATTCATGTTGGGGTTCACCCGCTTTGGATTTGCATCATTTCTTTAATACTTCACTTAAAGAATCTGTCAGACTATATCAACAAGATGAACTATTTCAATATTATCACAATATCTTTAGCGATACTTTAAAAAAATTAAAATATAAATCAAATCCCATACCCAGTTTGAAAAAGTTTAGATTACATGTTGAAGAAAAGAGATTTTACGGTAAGCTCTACTACAACTTGCTTAAATAAATTCCATTTTGAAATCAATATGCAATATCTCTATTTTTAGCCTTCCATTCGGCTGTTGTTCAACAGGCTGTTATGTTAAATCAAGATCCTACAGATGCTGATTATAATGCCTTAATGGGTGAAGACGAACGGGGTATTAATTTTAAAAATCGTTTATATATTAATCCCACAATTCAGGAAAATTTGAAAACCTTATTACCTATGTTCGATAGTAAAGGTTTCATGGAAGTCAATCAGTAAGAATTTAAAATAAAATGTGTACTAATAGATTATTATTTCTTTTGTATTTATATATTTAATATATTATTAAATAAAAAAACTAAAATTATATTAAGTCAATCACTTCCGAATTACAAGAATGAATAAAGGTATCAAATAAAACTTGTTGTCTACGGAAAAGTCTAGCAGTTCAAAGTAAAGGCAAGAAACGCAAATAACCATTCAAAGCCAATATTTCTGAGTTCCTTTATTGCATTAAGTCACCTCTTACATTGCTTTAGTAAACATCATCTTTTCAATCTTACTAAACATCAATATGTCACTTTAGTTAATTAATTTTATGTGGTTTATGACCTAACCAATTCTTAGTTGGATTGCGCAAAACACGCTCTGTACAGCTGGTTGTACCGCTCAATGAGAGATAAGAACATATTTTTACGAATATTAGTCAAATCTTATTCATTGATCAACATTATTATTATTATTAGTGTTACTCGTTTAACTTACTAAATGATTTTTAAATCTCTTTAACTTTAAACCCCATATTCATGAAGTTTACAATGAACTAGAGTAAACCCTCCTGCGTTGCTGGGAGCCTTTATGTTGTACCTGATTTTTGAATGATATGGAAAATTCCATAGTTTTTTAAAATAATATTATGTTTTAACTGCCAAGTTAATTAAACTAAATTTAGGAACTTCAACACTAACAATTCTCAGGATGTACAAAAATCATTATTTAATTTGTATGGGAGGTACCATGCCAACTTATCCCATTCCGACCTTAATCGTTCTCTACATATACAAAAATCAATATTTAATTTGTTTGGGAGATGCCAAACCCACTTATTCAACTTCGCCTATATTTCAAATGATTATGTGTATTAATTACTAAGTTATTTAGAAAAAATTCAGAACCTTCCAGTATTACCATTCCGACGATATACAAAAATCAATATAATCTTTGGATGGGAGGTGCTACTCCCAATTATCTAGTTCGGCCAATTTTTTGACAGATAATTTTTATTGACCACAAATTTATTGAGCCAAATTTAGGGACTCTTATTACTACCGTTTTAAAGATAGAGACATATAAATAAAAAAAATGTATGGGCATGGCACCGCCCAGTTGAACAACAGTGAAACCACACACCAAATGAAAGCTTTATACATATGCTTTTTATATACACAGTTTTAAAAATAAATTGAAATGCTGTAACAAATTTCGTTTTCAAGTAATACTTGTGCAATACAAAGGAGTTCACTCTTACATCAATAACTCGAGAACCAATCGACTTACAAAAACCGCATATACATAAACAAATACCTTTCGATTGTGGGCTTACAAAATAAAATCGGATTACAACGGATTTTATAGTCCTCTTCTACATATATAGAATTGAAATTATAAAATAGATTAAAAAAAGTGTTAATCGATTTCAAATATTTTTTTATGAATATGGGGGTAAATATTTTAGAGCTCTTAAAATATAACTCGAAATTTGTATAAAAAATTTTGTGAAGTTGTTATTAAATTGTCTGCTTATTAAATCTTCTTAAATCTCTCAAACTTTAACCCCATATTTATAAAGGTTAATATGAATTTTAATTGTATTTTATTTCAAAATTTTCATACAAAATTGTTCTTAAAATGGATTTCATTTACATTTTATTTTTTATGAATATGACGGTAAGTATTTTAGGGCTCTTGAAATATATATCGAAAATTGAATAAAAAAATTATCTGAGGTTGTTAAAATTTTAAGCAACAATAACTCTGGTATTGCCTGCTAAATATACAAGAGAGAAAAAAGATATTAAGGTAACATGTTTATGACTGAAATGAAAAAATAAATTAAATATCTAAATATTTAAATTAAAAAAATGTACGATGTGCGTTTGTTTAATATTGTTGCTAAATCTAAGCAATTTAAGAGTTGCTAAAATGAGCAGGTTAAACGAATACTCTTATTATTATATTTAAGAGGTACTGAGGAACTGCCACGCTTTGGTCAATTGCACAGCTCTCGACTATAATAGAATTTATCCTTAAAATATTTACGTTCCAACTTCGAAACCCTGACGAACATCAAGATATCGGTTGATATCAGTGGTGGTAGCTACCAACTTCCTTCTTAATATGTGCGCTGGAGAATAGTATACGCCTCTCATTCTACTCCTTTTCGCTAATCAGGCACCTCCTCTTCACACTCCACATGGCTTCCTAGCCAACTGATCTGTCCGCTAATTCTCCGGACCGTATCAAAAATAGTCTGACCTTTTTGTTCGGTTCATTTTACCCAGATAGTCCCATACTAACTTTGAATCAATTTTATAGGAGCTAAATACTCAAATGCGGCTTAATATCAGTTAGTATGGATTTGCATTTCCTGCCCAAGCTGAAATGTTCACAACCTTCTATGATGTAAACTTTCGCCTGGAAAATGCTTACAAGTTCTTCTACGAATTGCAAATATTTCATTCTAGGCCCAAATACCCCCACTCCTGCATCACCGGTTGACAATCTGCGAACCATCCGTGCTCTGCGTAACGGCCAATTCTCTAAAGAAGTATGTGGCCTCCAGACCTTCAATCTTATTTCTTAGTTTCGTCACAAAACGTATCTCATTGTCGGAGAATTTTCTGCTCCTGTCCATGGAACTGTTAAAGAAGTACTGAGGTGGGACAAATCAAGCTGTTATTTTTTTTGGCGAAAACATCGGTTGGTAAATGTTTGAAGTTTCCTCAAGATGGTTTGAGTTGTTAAAACTCTGAATCTTTGTAGCGCTTGTTTGCTCTGCAGATTTTGTAGATCGATTGGAAAGCTGAACGGGCTTTATTAGTTTTTTCGTTGATGTCCTTAACTTATCAGCCATCTGAGATCACAGTGCTATCAAGATAGCAAAATCAATTTACTTCCTCTATTACGATCATGTGGTCACATATTAGCAGAACCAATACGCAATAGTTTCGTCTTATATGAATTTATTCCAAGGCCTACTTTCACTGCATTACGCGCAATACGGTGTGATGAGTCAAAGGCTCACATTGTCATTGAAGTGACTAGTGCAATTAGCATTGTCGAGGAGCTATTTGATCTGAATACCTCCTGGAATTAGACTGTTTCAACTTAATTTGTCCTGAGGTTTAGTATTAGTAGTGATAAAACTTTTTTAATTGCGTTAAATACAGTTATGCCTCTCCAATATTTGCCCTTCTTATAGATCGGGTGGGCCATCTATCGGCTTAAATTTGAACTAGCGGTTATTTCGAATCTGGTAATACTTAAGATTCTATTCTGTCACAAAATTCGGTATATTATCTCTATTGAACGGAATGAATCGATTTACGCTTGAACAACGTTGGGTCAATAGAGACACCTATCGCACCATGATAACCAATTTTTTTGTGCCCGCTCTTCATGGTATTGATGTAAACGATGTTTGGTTTCAACAGGATGGTGCAACCTGCCACACATCTCATGCCACAATCGATTTATTGCGTCAAACGTTTGATGGCCATTTAGTTAACCGAAATAGTCCAATCGAATTGGGTAAAGTGAGGCCAGTCGGGGCAGCCATATGAATGAAATAATATTTCATTTCTAACCAGAACAATTTTACTTCACAACAAAAAAATAAATTTCGCAAAATTTCAAACCGTTTTTTCGTATTGCATTTTTAAATTTAAACTTTTAAATGGCCCACCCGACACATATTGCAATTGCAGTAGCTAAACTGAATTTTTCTCATTTTGCTGTTAATTTTAATAAATTGTGTGATGGTTTGTCTACGTTTACCAGTTATAAGTGCAAAAAACTTTAAAATGATTAAATTTCATTTCCTTTATCTTCATTTAAAATATTTTATTTTTTATTCTTAGTCTCCCAAAAATATGCTAAGCAAACCCCTTTATTCGCTTAAATTTTATTATGACACTTTCTGCTGTTAAGATAAAGTGATTTAATTATGTCTATTAATAAAGTTTTTTTTTAATTAAATAGATTATAATAATTTTATTTCAGGGTTTTATTACTTTTCCCAGCAATAAAAGTGAGAAACTTCTGCTAAAATTTTATCATTTAAAAAATAGATCGAGACGCGTTAGTAGTGAAAATTTAAAAAAATTCATAATAATAATATGTGTGAAAATACCAGCTGGCAAGCACCCCTGTGGTTAACAGACTACTATCTTGAGGATGTATTGAAAAAATATCTTAAAGATGAAAGAGTAAAAATAATTAATGTGGATATAAAACCAGCCATTTCAAATGGTGAAAACTATGCCAGTGTTATGAGTCGTGTTAAAGTGAAATTTACCAGCAGCCATAATATTTCAAAGGAATTATCCTTTATTATGAAAAATACTTATGAAAACGATCCTTTCATAGCAAAAGTTATGAGTGGTTATGATGTTTACAATACAGAAATGAAAATGTATGATAGTATATTACCACAATTAGCTAAAATACTACAAGTGGTTGGCGATACTGAAAAATTATTCGCTAAAACCTTAAAAGTGGATTTTGAAAAATCATCCATTTTATTTGAGGACTTAACAGTAAATAATTACATTTTAGCTGATCGTTTAACCGGTATGAATGAACATCATGCCCGCATGAGTCTTAAAAAATTAGCCAAGTTTCATGCGGCAGCAGTTATCCTAAATCAACGTCTTAATGGTGAACTAGAAAAATTCCAACGCGGTATATTCAATAGACATACACGTACATTTGCCTGTATGTTTGAATATATGACAGAAATTTGTGCCAAATATGCAAAATCTTGTCCAGAATTAGGTGTTTATTATCACGATAAGCTTATGAAGCTAAAACCATATGTAGTCGAATATAGTACTCGAGCATACAATAGCAATTCAAAACACTTTTATACACTTTGTCACGGTGATTTATGGATCAATAATATGATGATGCGTTACGATGAAGGAAAAGTTTTGAAAGATGTTCTATTAATAGACTTTCAATTCAGCAATTGGTCTTCACCCGCTGTGGATTTGCATTATTTCTTGAATACTTCTCTACTACCAGAAATACAGTTAAATGTTCATGCTCTGGACAAACTAGTACAGTATTATCATGAAATTTTAACTGAAATGCTAAAGAAATTAAAATATGATGGTTATATACCAACATTACACGAATTGCAAATACAATTGGAGGAAGGAAAATTCTTAGGTAAATAACAATTCTAATTTACACACTAAAACACCAAATACACAATTGTATAAAATCTAATTTAAATATTTATATTTTTTATCTTAAAGCTGTACCTGCTGTCTTAGCTAGTCAGCCTATTATGATTAATGATCAATGCCATGATGCTGATTTTCACAGTCTAGTTGATAACGATGAACGCAGTCATAATTTCCGTGCAAGTGCCTACAAAAACAAAAGAGTTCAAAATAATATAAAGTCTTTATTGCCATACTTTGATCGTCACGGTCTTTTGGATATACAGAAATAAGTTAAAAATGTGTTATTTAGTTTTATTAGATCAAAATTGTGATAATATGTATTACTACGTGCATTTTTTTTTAATAAAAATTTCAAAATTTCTAATATTCGCAAATAACGTAAGTCATTTGTCAGACGGTAAGTATAGGTCACTGATGTCATTTTAATTCAAAGAGCATGGAAAATTTGTATTTAATTACTGTTTAATACTGTGCTTTTAGACTAAAATCTTAAAACAATGATTTAAAAATTGTGAATAGATAAATGATTAGAAAAAACTTTATGGCGTTCAAGCAACATTTTGGATATGGATAATCGTCTTTAAACGTCTCTGATATCCGATTGCAGTTTGTGTGGCTCCCAATTATTTTGCAAGTTCTTGAGTTTGACAATAACTTTTTTTGAGCAATGCCTCCATTTCACCACCTTCCAACATTTTCGGCTGACCTGGTGTCATAATAACCATTTCTGTATTGCACAAACCATTTTTCGCTCTTTGAAATCAATGGAACATATTCAACAAAATTCGAGCAAATAATGTTTTAGAGGCACAAAATTTAACATTTTCAAAGCAAAAAAACTAAATTGTTTCTGCTATTTTATAAAATATGTAAGTTATAATATGTACTAGCTTTAACCATCCGGCTTTGCCCGGGAATCTATAAGTATTCAGAAGTAGACAGCTATTTAGGGACAACAATTGTTTGTACACTTTCTATTTATTGAATTAAATCCTCAATAGAAAAACAACAACTTATTATTATATATGAAAGATGCCACGCCTATTTAACCAAATTCCTCTCACTTTTAAACTGATGATTCGTATTGACTGTCAAGTCATTTAGACCAAATTATAAAATAAAAAATTAAATATTTATTTGTACGGGAGGTACCTACCATGCCCACATATCCGATTATTATGCGACCACTGATGGTTTGTATTGATTACAAAATCATTTTTACAAAATTCACAAGCTCCTACTTTTACCGTTCTCAAGATATGCAAAAATTAATATTTATTTTGTGTTAGGGGCACCATGCTCACTTATATTTGTGCACAACTTAGAACATGTGCACTGAATCGACGTGCCAAATCTTATTCGAATACCTTTAACAGGAGCAGTGATAAGGGAATGAAAATTTGAAAATTTTTAACTTTTCTATTTTCCTAAACCTTCGCGTAGCAATTACGATTAAAATCGCAGAAGGAAGTATCCGATTTGGTCCAGTCGTTTTCAAGTTTTAAGCATCCGAACAAACCACAATCCATGAGTATATTATAAATTTCTTTGTGAGTTCAATTGTTTGTTTGTTTGTCATTCAATCACGCATAAACATCTAAACCGATTTTGTTGAAATTTGAAACACAAATGGATCTAGATAATGAATGTGAAAATTTCATGTGACTCAGAAGAGGTTAAAATAGGGAGAAAACAGGCAAAATATATGACTTTTCTTTTAAAATGACTTTCATTCAAAGCGAAGTTTTTTGTGTGTTAACATTCCGATTTTGTTGAAATTTGAAACACAGATAGATCTAGCTAACCAAAGTGTTTTAGGCTATGCCCTTTGCAAAATTGGACCTGGGAGAAGTTAAAATCGTGGATAAAACGGACCAAATTAGGTTATTTGAGTACAACACATTCCGTTTTTAAATTTGGTACACAGGTAGATCTTGATAAAGAAGTTTCTGAATCAATCACGCGTAAACGATTAAATCCATTTTGTTGAAATTTGAAGCAGAGATACATAAATCTAGCTGACGAAAGTGTACTATGGTGTTTTTTTAATTTTACCTCGGGGACTTTAAAATCGGGGGAAACGATCAAATTTCTGCTGAAATAACACACATGTTTTCTTCTTAACGCAAAGTGTTGGTTGTGATCATTATCCAGTAAAGTGTTTTGTACAAAAATACATTTTCAAAAGTAGCAATTTGGGCTAATAAAGGGTAAAAGAGAAATTTCTATTTCATTTCATTCCTATTAAATGGAAAATATAAAAGATATTTGTGAACGTAATTAATTATGTTTTTCCTTTTTTACAATTCATACATCACTATGAGGACTTAACAAATTTTATTATTTTTGTAAACTTCCACAATTTGCTAAAAGAATATGTTTGTGCATATTATATTTGATAAATTATAATAAATAGTTCATTATACACCTATAGGTGCGCAAATATTCGAATATAATTTAAAACAAAAGTTTTTTTGTTTCAGAAAAATGTTTAATTTTGTTATGAAAATAATAATTCTCATCTTTAAAATATACTTGTTTATAGCAAAAATTTAATCAGAAATTTTAATTATTTTTTTAATAATACAATCTCGACATATCGCACTTGTATCGCTTAATTGAGTCAACTCAAAATTTTCAGTAGAGGCAAAAAACGTTTCTGTTTAATAGGGCAGCAAGTGTATCTATTTTTTTTCTTTCTTGGCGATAGACTAAAGAAAATGATGTTAGATTTTTACGATGGAAAGATATGGCCATCGTTCCGATTTGAGTTTATTTATTTATTTTATTTTATTTTTTTTTTTTTGTTTAATTGATACATTTTTTGTTGATATTCCCGCTAGAATATATCTATCTCGATGTGTTTTAGCGATTTTTCATAACTTTAGAAATGGATTTAAATTTGCAACAACGAACTTGTATTAAATTTTGTTTAAAAAAAGGATTTAATGTTGCTCAAACATTGGAAATGTTGAAAAAGAGTTTCAGTAACGAATCTCTAAAGAAAACTGTTATTTACAAGTGGCACAAATGGTTCAAAAGGGGTCGTGAGTCAATCACAGATGATGAAAGCATTGGCAGGCCATCGACGTCGAAAACCGACGAAAACATTTATAAAGTCAAAGAAATGTTGGCCAATAACCGTAAATTAACCATCAGAAAGATAGCGATGGACTTAAGCATTGCCTTAGGATCCGTCCAAAACATTTTTGTTAATGATTTGAGTTTCCTCCGTGTAGCAGAAAAGTTGGTGCCAAAAGACCTCAATTTTATGCAAAAAAGAGACCGTGTTGAATCCGATGCCACATTCATCAAAAGGATCATTACTGGAGACGAGACTTGGGCTTATGAGTACGACACGCAATTCAAACAAGTGAATGGCATTCACCAAATGAGCCGAGACCAAGAAAAACCACGTCGTTTTCAGTCAAAAAAAAAGGCAAGTGCATCATGAGTTTTTACCAGAAGACCAGAGAGTAAACAAAGAGTATTATCTGGGCGTTATGGGACGTTTGTATGAGGCAACTCACCGCAAGAGACCAGAATTGTATGCAGAAAATTCGTGGATTTTGCACCATGATAACGCACCGTCGCACAGTGCCATCATTATTCGAAATTTTTTGACGAAAAATGCATTCAATACCATCCAACAGCAACCGAATTCAAATTTTGAGTTGACAAATTTTGAGTTGACGATATGTACATATGTATACAGACAGTGCGGTTTTTGTATGTTTGTTTGTACTATAAAAAATAAAGCATTCTACTGTTCATTAACCAAAAAAAGTCGTAAATTAATTACATATAACAAGAGAAATAGTAGAGGAGTTATATTTTTTCCAACGTATCTGCAGAAAGTTATAATGAGATTTTTAGTTCAACGGTCTTTTGTTATATCTATCGATAACATGCCATCTAGCTGGTATGCCGCAAGGTTCACCTACTCTTTACTCAATTTTTTACGTTACTCTTCTTGGAAGCATATGGCTTCCACAAAGCATCTTACTTGGTCCACTGCTGTTGGTTGTTTTTTAGTTCCTGCGTAATTGTACGTTTCCAAGAGAATTTCACTCGAGTGATAGACTTTTTTTGACAGTGTGATCGATTAACTACCATTTTCTTTTCCTTATTTACTCTACTATGAATTGCTCAATTTACATACGTTATATTACTGTTCGCAAAAATCACGAAAGGACTTTTGACGCAGATGATAGTACTTTTATTTACAGCAGTTAGATGTAGAATGGAGGATAGTTTAAACTTAACCCAAAAATACTTCAATAACATATATTTCCATATATTTAATAGGTCGTTTAACGTATGCCTACAAAAATGCTTATTCTAGGGAAGTTCTAATCCCACTAAGGGATATTATTCAGTATCTTGGAGTTATTTTAGATAAAAAATAATCAATTAGGCAGCAGTTGGAATATATTTGTAAAAATGCGGCTAAGTATTAATTGTGAAAATAAAGTTATTTTATACAAAATGCCTACTCGGCCTATTATGACTTATGTGTGCCAGGTATGTTTGTTCAAAATTTCTAGGACTTGTAAAAAGAAATTACTGGTAATACAGAAAAAAAAATATAAAAAGATAATAAATACATTGCCTAAACTAATTCTACTGATTTGTTGCACAGAACCTTTAATCAAGAAATGCTGAATTTATTTGTCAAAATTTGTAATTATAAGGAATTTGCTAAAAAAAAAATGCACTAAACAACAATTTAGTGAATATTTGAAAATTTTCTTATAAAATTGGAAGATTGTACAAGGTTTTTTTCTTAATTTTGGTTTTAGTAGTATACAAATCTCATAAATATGTAATCAATTATTTTAAAAAATATATTAGTAAAGGTATTATTATTAATAAGTACATCGGATCTTACAAGTAAATTGGATGATACCAAATATGGACCTCAGATTATTTTAAAACTATGCTAAAACTTGTTATTACAAGTATCAAAAATGAATAGCAGTGATACAAAGCAAAAGTACGTCACGACAATAAAACAATAGCTTAAGTTATAAAATAATCTTTTTTTTATTGTGACAAACATTATACAGCATTTTTATTTTATCTGGCATTTTCTCAAGCATAAAATCTAAGATTTTTTAACAAATTCATATCATTTTACAAGTTGAACGACACGCGTTAGCACGCTAATCTAAAAAAAAAAAAAAAACTTTCTAATCAAAATGTGCGAAAACAGCAGCTGGCAAGCTCCCCTGTGGTTGAAAGAATCCTATCTAGAGGGTGTTTTAAAAAAATATCTAAAAGATAAAAATGTTAAAATTACAAACGTTGACATCAAGCCAGCCACCTCAAATGGTGAGAATTATGCCAGTGTTATGAGCCGTATAAAAGTGAAATACATTCAAAAGGATCAAGTTAAGAAGCCTGAAGAACTTACATTTATAATGAAATATTCCTATGAAAGTGATCCTTTTGTAGCAAAAATAATGGCTGGCTATGATGAAAATGAAAATGTATGAAGAAATATTACCACAACTAGATGATATCCTGCAGAAAGTGGGTGATACCGAAAAACTTTTTGCTAAAACTTTAAAAGTGGATTTTGTAAAATCAGCGATTATATTTGAAGATTTAACCGAGCAAAGTTATGTTTTAGCTGACCGTTTGAAAGGTCTAGATAAAGTACATGCACAAATGACCATGAAAAAACTGGCTAAATTTCATGCTGCAGCTGCTGTTCTCAATCAGAAACTTAATGGAGAATTGGAAAAATTTGATCATGGAATTTTTAATCGTCATACTCGGGCCTTTGGTTGTGCTTTTGAATATCTTATAGAGTTGTGTGCAAAATTTGCATTGAAATGTTCCGAACTGGGTAGTTATTATCACGATAAACTAATGAAATTAAAACCATATATCGTTGATTACGGTACACGAGCTTATAATAGTAATCCCAAGCATTTTTACACTTTATGTCATGGCGATTTATGGATTAACAACATGATGATGCTTTATGACTCGCAATCCGAAAAAGAGAAATCCTTAAAGGATGTTTTATTAATAGATTTCCAATTCTGTAATTGGTCTTCGCCAGCAGTAGATTTATATTACTTTTTTCACACCTCATTAGAGCCAAAATTGCAATTAGATGTCCTTGCTCTAGATGGACTAGTGCAATGTTATCATACTACTTTAGTAGAAACCTTAAGAAAGCTTGAATATAAAGGCTATATACCGACACTGCATGAATTACATGTACAGTTAGAGGAAGGAAGAATATTGGGTAAGTACTTTGAATGCCTATAAACATTAAGACAATTTTTTAGCACGTTACGTTCTTCTTTTTATTTTGTTCAGCTTTAACTGCAGCTACCGGCAACCAGGCTATCATGATAAATGATGAATGCGAAGATGCCGATTTTCATAGTCTGATTGATGATGATGAGAGGGCCAGAAACTTTCGTAGAAAGCTATATGAAAACAAACGATTACAAAATAATCTTAAAATTTTATTACCACAGTTTGATCAACATGGCTTGTTGGATGTTCAAAAATAGTAAAATTTTGTTTTGAGTTAGACAATAGTTAGAAAATTTATATTAAATCCTATACTTTATTAAAAATTGTACAAAATAAGAATATGGATCAGTATTGTTTGTATAAAAATTCAGTATATAGCTTATAAAATATGATATATATTTCGGTTAAATAAAAACAATTAAAGCTCGCAATCACTTTTTGGTGGTTCATTTTTGCTAAAATTCAAGATGAGTATCCAATACTATCTATTCGTTGGAACATCGACACAATGTGATGTGTGTTTCATTCTTATATCGATATTAAAACGAAATGTATTTTGATAAAATAATGGCACTAATTTTTAATAATGACATATTCCTACGCGATTCTCGTATTTCCACATCTCGTTTTAGTTATATGGCCTGGAATTCGCACAATATATTATAAAGAGAAATCGTTCGTTAGTTGCAACGTTTGTTTGTGGAACAATCTTTCCGTAAAAGCTTATACTGTCCTGACAGAGATATATAAAAATCTAACGTCCATAAACACGATTTGCTCTTTCCTCCCTCCCACAATCTATTTTTCTAGTACCAACGCAATACGTTGTATGAGTAGGGGTCATCTCCTGAGCGGAAAAAAAATATTGTTGCAACTATTTTCCTACTCAAAGACACTTTATAAATGGTGTACAAAATTGAGACATCATTTTTATTTTAACAAAAAGAGATCATTTTTCAGATATTAAAAATATTTTGATTTCAGTTTATTAAAAATGTATTCCGGTTGAAAATGAAAAATTATGTCGGTCATGTGACCCCACCTACTGGCTTGGGAGGCTCCCAATCTTTTACTGAAATTATCAATCACGTTTTGCAATAAATTGAGAATTTTTTAACAAAATAATTTTCACCAACGAAGCCCATTTCCAGCTTAATGGCTAAGTCAAAAAACACTATTGCCGCATTTGGGGTGAAGAGAATCCAAGGGTTATCTTAAAGTAATCATTACATCCACAAAAGTCCATTAGCTCACCTTTTCAGTGCGTCACATCGCGCCGGTATTTTTCCATCTTGCTGGAAGGTTGCTAATGTAACGCCAATCCCAAAAAGGGCGAGGCTAGTAACCCTGAGAACTACCGTCCAATAGCAGTTTGTTCTGCACTCTCCAAAGTTATGGAGAGTATGATTAATCACCACCTTGTGGGATATCTGTAGTCCAACGATTTACTTAGCGATCGTCAGTACGTTTTCCGAAAAGGCCGTTCTACTGATAACCTGCTGGCGTTGCTCTCGAAAAAGTGCAACAAGTCCATTCATGGTTTTGGCGAGTTCTAAAGAAATTCTAAAGAAATTAAGGAATTAATTCCCAAAAATCATATATTTTTACGTAGTACTTGTATTTCTCGTAGAGCGCATCCCTTTGTAGTTGATTGTCCAGTAAATCGCACAATGCATTATAGGGAGAATTCGTTCTGTGGTCGCACTGTCCGGTTGTGGAATAATCTTCCAGCGAAAGTATTTCCTGCCACTAACGACATGAGTAAATTTATATCTAACGTCCATAAGCACTACTCCCTCTGTCCTCCTTCCAATAACCTATTTTCCTAGTACCAGCACAATGCCCTGCATGAATAGGGGCCATCCCCTGGATGCTGGTCTTATATAAAAAAAAAAGTTACGGTTTGGTGTGGTTTGTGGTTCGGAGGAATCATCGGACGGTATTTTTTCAAAAACGAAAATTAAAATGCTATTACGGTCAATGGAAATCGAAACAGGGAGATGATCCGAAGCTTTTTGAGGGCGAAAATTGATGACTTAGACGTAGAGAATATGTAGTTTCAACTGGATGGTGCCACGTGTCACACGGCAAAAGAAACAATAGATCTTTTGAAAGAAAAGTTCGAAAATCGCATTATTTCTCGTAGGAGAGGAATAAATTGGACGATTTGACACCTTTATGTTTTTGTGGGGTTTTTTGAAATCGAAAGTGTACAGCAATAATCCCACAACAGTTCAAGAGCTTAAAACGAATATTACCGAATAGATATCAACCATTGACGAAAGTTTATTGAAAAACGTGATTAATAATTTTCGTAAAAGATTGGGAGCCTGCCGAGCCAATAGTGGGGGTCACTTAACAGAGATAATTTTTCATTTCTAACCGGAACGTAACTGAAAAAAGTATTTTTTTATTAAAATTAAAATGATACCTCAATTTTGGGCACCCTTTACGTTACAACGTCTTCGAATAGTCCTATATTTCTGTGTCGATATGGAAGAAAATAGTTTAAGTCGAAAGATGAAGTTTTGAGATGTTCCCAAATTTATATTTTTTTATCTTAATTGTTTATTTTTTTATAACAAAACTGTAACATAACATATTGGTAACAACCTTATTGAACAAAAGAGCATACAACACCTTTTATAACATAAGCGATTTTTTTATACTGAATTTACTGAGCCTTAAGTATACTTAAGTTCTTTATTAAAATAAATTCTAAGTATTTCGTAGTTTCAAGTAAACATAGAATATTTTATTGAAACTTAAAAAAGAATAATACAGTGAAATTATTAAGTTAAGTCAATTTAAGTTATATAGTTATAAAATGAATGAAAAATGGGAATATAAAAAATACATAAGATGTTCTAACAATTTCAATATCGTTTCAAAAACTTAAGCTAAAAAGATAAAGAAAGTCTTTAAAAATGAATTAAATACAATTATGCGCCGTACTTCAGAAAAGCTCCTAATGCAATAACTCAATTTGCACTTACGTCGACTTAAGCTACTTTTCCATGTTGCCACAGATTTACTTGATATCGTCATAGTTTTTGGACACCCTAATTTCTACAGATTTGGTAAAAACCGATTCCGCTCAGTAAAATCGAAGATTAGAAAAAAACGCGAAGATCGGATGGCGTTACTTTCCATATATTTACATATTCCTCTCTGTCTGAGAAACATCTTACTTATTTCATAAAACTTAAATTTTATTTGTGCCTCTAGCCATGTTTCGTTACCATATAAAAGTGTGGATTTGACGTTAACATTTAATAACTGCCGACACCGCCATATTTTGCGTAGCTTTGCAAACTTCTGCATAGCTTTGCAAACCTTGCCGTCAGAGAACCGATTACCAGATTTCAGTGCGTTTTCTCTAATAGATTTGTTCTTATTTACTTTAATCTGCGACAGGTATTTCTCAGCGCCTGCTTGTAAGCCGTTTATTTTAGCTTGCAAATGACTATGTGTTAGGGAAATCAATGCAATACCATCAGCATATGATAAATTGTTCAAATACTCCATTTTTATAGGGTGCCAACGCATACAACTATTGACACCAGTTCGATGATTCATCGAAGTAACTCGTCCATCACCACCAATAATATTTGAGGCGAAAGTATACATCCTTGACGAACACTGGGTACAATATCAAGTGGCTCCTAGTAAGTATAACTATGCAGTAATCTGCACTGGAGGCCGGTGGGTCAGATACTCCTTTTCTTTAATTAGATCTAGTTAATTTTATGCAATCTTTAATCATTACTATGAATATGGATATTATTTGAATAATAAAACTGAATAACTTTTGTATTTTTTTTTTTATTTTCTTTAATAATTTAAAATACATATGTAAGTTTATTTTCTATTACTCAACAATATCTAAAAGACCCATTTTATCAAATCTTGGCAAGATTAGTTTTATAATTCTTTGTACTCTTTCATTTGTATATAAAACATTATGAAGTCGTTGGGCTTTTTCATCACTTCCCACAATACTTTCATAATCAGCATCATCAGTTTTATCATTGATCATGAGAGGGAAGTTCACCAATTGGGAAGTAACAGCTAAAACATAAGAAAAAAACATAAATATTAAAAATAATTAGGAAATTAAGCTTAAAAGCTACTTAGTCTTTTACCTACCATAGAATCCCCTCTCTTTGAGTTGAACGTGAAATTCGTGCAACGTTGGTATATGCTGTTTGTATTTAAGCTTGTCTAAAGTATCCACCAGTATTTGATGATAATATTGTATAAGTTCAGGTTGTTGATTTAAAAGCACATCATCTTGCAAAGAAGTACAGAAGAAATAATACAAATCAATAGCGGGAGATGTCCAATTACAATATTGAAAATCAATTAGTAAAGCATCTTTCACAGTCTGATTCTTTCCTTCGGCCACGTTGAGATATTGTATCATCACATTATTAGTCCACATGTCACCATGATTAAGTGTTAGAAAATGTTTTGGTTTAGGATCACAACAACGTGTAGCATATTCAGCCACATATGGAATTAATTTCAATAATTTATCTGTGTAGTAAGCACCCAATTCAGGACAAGTTTCAGCAAATTTGGCACAAACTCTAATAACATTCTCAAAAAACACGCCATAATAATTGACATGCCTATTGAAAATGCCGTTAGAGAACTTTTCTAAAGAGCCCCCTTGACGTTCATTTAAAACAGCTGCTGAGGCATGCATTTTAGCAAGTTTTCTTAAGCTCATTTTAGCATGAGCCTCATCCATGCCCTTTAAGCGATTGGCAGTAGTATATTGTTTTACTGATAAGTCCTCACACATAATAGCTTTCAGTTGGCGATCAACATAGATTGTTTTAGCACACAATTGATCATTGTCTCCGATTTCCTGTAATAATTGATGTAATTGTGGAAAAACCGTTTCGTACATTTGCATTTCCGTATTATAGACATCATATTTTTCTAAAATGTTTGTAATTGCAGGATTATCCTCGTATGTGGCTTTTACTAAATAATTTATTTCTTTGAAGTTCTTTTCTCGCTCCACTTTGTATTTTACACGTAATCTTGTCATAATGCTACAATAACTTTCACCTTTTGCAGAAGCCGGACTAGTATGTATTTCTATCACTTGCACAGTAGGATGTTTAAGAAACTTTTTTAAAATATTTTCAACATATTCCTGAGTTAAATACTGTAAAGTGTTGTGACTAATTGTAGATGACATATTTTTTAGATTTATTTTAATTAAAATTAATTACCGCATACAAAGGTTTGCTTAAGTAACATTCAGTTAAACCGGGCATTCGCTAACTAAAAACTTATTCTAATTTTTCTATTGCATTTATATTTTTTAGATTATGACTGAAATTGCATAGAATTGTGCAATATTGCAACTATAATATGTATCTTCTTATGATTTGTATGTATACAATAAATTTTTATTATCATTTAAGAGCCTCTAGCAGAGTACATTCGTAACAAGTAAATATTGTTATCACACGGAAAAAAAAATTGTAAAATACTTGCAAAAAAATTATTTACAAGATAGCAGCTGCAGGCTAATGCATTAAACATAGACGAAAGTGGCCTACACGACTTTATGACTTTATGCAGTTGAATAAATTTGTCGCCGTGTTGCCAGCTACATAAATACTATTTTGAAAACAGCAAATTGATAAACAGGTATTAATTGGAAATATACATATTTCAGTGTTGCCGCCTTCAACACTTTTCACTTAAAAATTTAAATGTAAATTTATTAAATATTAATTAAGATTTACGATTTTGTAATGGTCTATACTGATAAACAAACAAATTAACTTTGACAATAACTACAAAGGTGTGCAGTCGTAAAACAATCGTCTTCATATAAACATGTGTATTCTAGCTTTGACAGTTAGCAGTCGACTGCTTGCTGTCATCTATGTTTTTAACGCTTAATGGTCTTAAATGCTTTCGTATACCATCAGATAATAAATAAGTATGTTCACGTCTACTTTATAATGGGTATATACAATTTTGTGATAGTATTTATGTTTGTTCCAACTAAGTAGGTACCTTTTCAAGAAACAATGTGAAAGTTAAAACACTTGTTACAAATTTTAACAAAAACAGTATAGAAAATATTTTTTTTTCTCCGTCACTCCTCTAGGGAGCATATTGGCTTTCTAAAAGGCATCTATTGCTTTGTTTCAGTTTCTTTAATCAATTTGATATTTCAAGCTAAGTAGTTGATTAATCCGCTGTAGCTTCCTCCATATGATTTTTTTTTTTTTTGTGTAGTGGTGAAGATCCTCGCTAATTGGTGGTGATCTTTACTTTAGCATTGTAATTTTTTCCCAGTAGGTGGGGTGTTTTTCCTGATGTTTGATGTCTGATGCGAGAAGGGTCAGGGGGGATTTTTTCTTTATTTTTTTTTAGATGAATTTGAAGCCCTTTTTTATTATTAAGCAATCGAAACCGTAATTAAATTTTTTCTTCGTCATGTCCTCCGCTGGGGCTCGAACCTGGGTCGCTTGTGTTGTTATGCGTGCGCTCTAACCACTACACCACGCCAACCCGAATATTAAGGACATAAAATTGGGTGCTTTCTTTTTCCGTTATTTTTTAAATATACAATTTTTAATAACTTTGTTAAAATCGTACATTATCTATAATTTTCCTATTAAACAGCTTATATATTATATTAAATTAAATAATTTTATATATAATCGTACAGTTTGTATATTGAATATGTATTTTTTTTTTTTTTTTGAGTATAACATATCTAAAAATAACACATCTTATAAATTGTTCGTTCAATTACATTTCTTTATTTAACTAGATTATTAGTTTTTGCACGTAATATACTTGTTAAAATTGTTTAAAAATAAACTTAAACAAATTTATTCAAACGATTATTGCATACTAGCGAATAAAAGTTAGATTGCGTTCGTTAATAAAAATAGAACAAATATTTCGTTTATAAAAATTATTTGTTTATGATTAAAATCGCAATTAACATTGTTCTTAATTTATTATATTATTATATCTTGTGTCTAAGCAAATATTGTTTAAGTAACAAATAAATATAAACAAATAAAATAATGATTTCTTTAAAAAAAAATTATTAACAGAAATGCACTGCTTTCGGAACGCACAAGCGGGTTTTTGTCCCAACAAGTATTGCATCGATCACATAAATGGTATGCGTATAATAACAGAACAATCCTACGAATAGCACCTGCCTCTTTATATAAGCTCCGTTGATTTTGAAAAGGCACTCGATACTGTAAATCAAACGACGATCAAACTAATTAATCTGTTCCAGTTCTTTTATGACAACAAAAATTACCGCATTGCACATGAAGGGATACTAATTAAAATCATAATTAGACTACATGGTATGGCCTCTACGCCCCTATTACTTAATTTAGCCATTGAGGATGTGATGAAACATGTCATATACGAACGACAAGATATTGTCTCTGGCTTAAATGGACTCTTAGAGGACCTAGATTATGCAGATGATATCTGTTTACTGACGTATGGCTAAGTGATTATGTGCTAAACTGGATAAAAGGTAACCGAAACTGATATATATAGTCAGTGTCATGCAATTAGCATTTTCCACTGAAATATCTGATGCATTGGCAGTAACCAAGTAATTAAAATACGGGCAAAAACTACAAAGTGTTTTCAAAGAAACCAGCCGCTACTAAAACCTTTTCCAAAAAGAAATATAATTAAAAAATTAAAATTGAAATATAAAAGCATAGGAAGTTCTCCAGGGCCAATAAATTGAAATGCATTTGTAACAACGAAGAAATTTTTCTTTTTTTTCAGGGAAAAATAAAAAACTTTTAATATAATCCCACATACAATTTTACGAGTGTGTTGACGAGGACTTACATAATAGGGCTGAATAATCGATGACAACTCAACATCAACACAGCTGTGTTACATAATACCAATTGAGCGTCAAGGTGACATTGGCGTCGCCTTAAACATACGAGCATTTCGACGACGACTTACGTAATATGGCTGAATATGATAAAAGCTTACGAATTGTCTTATTTCTTTTGATAAGAATGGTTCTATGATATCAGATATCTTCAATGACAATCAAAAAAGCTCTTTCATTATAATAACTCATGCAAAAAGACTATTTTTTTATAAACCTATGTAGCATAATCAGTACAAATGTTTACCAAAAATCGTAAAAGGTTGGTTATTCGTTTGAAAGTTAAGCCAAATTTTATAAAATTTAACTCAATTTTGTAGAATATCAAGATACGAATAAGTCTGTTATATTTACCAATTTTAAATTTTATAAAATTAATTAATTATTTTATTTACAAAATTAACATATAATGGAATTTTTAATCTATTCTAGTGGATCTAATAGACCCAAATTATCATAAATAGGCAATAATGTTTCAACAATCTTTTGCATCACTTCATTATCAAAATATAAGGAATCCTTAAATTTAATACCAATTTCATCTTCATTTACTAATGTACTAAATTCAGCATGATCGGTGTTCGTATTTAACATGAGGGCCTGGAAAACAAAGGTGGCGTTTATAGCTGAAATATTAAAAAAAATAATTATTAAAATAGAAAAACCTACATACTATATAAAATATGTATTATGTTTAAACAAAAGATATGACTGAATATATATTTTTTATGGCGTTTTCTTTTCTGAAAAAAATGTTGCACTTTTTTTGTCCTTTGTCATAAAACGTAGGCAAAAATTAGGAAATATCAAAATTTTTTAAAGGCAACATTTATATAGGTAAACGCAGCACCCTTTCTTTTTATTAATTTTTTTAAAAACCTAACACACAAAAGGACAGGTAACAAAGTGCAACATTTTTTTTTAGAAAAGAAAACGCCATTAAATTTAATTTTCAACTTACATATTTATTTATAAATAATCAACAGCTCTATTAATATATTGCTAATCATTTGAGAAAGCTTTGTTCTAAGACAAAGCTTTCAAACAATTTGTTTTTTAAACTTACCCAGAAATTTTCTAGATTCTACTTCTAAATTAAACTGGAATAGTGTAGGCAGACGTCCTTTGAACTTTAAAGCTTTCAATGTGCTCGCCAATATATCATAATAATATTTTATAAATTCTTGTTGATTATTTAGACGCAGTTCCTCCTTCAGTGAGGTATTAAAGAAATAATGAAAGTCAATAGCAGGATGACCCCATACACATAGTTGCATATCCAAAGGACAAACGTCGCTGGGTTCTTGATCGATACCGTTGGGATATTGGAACATCATATTATTCGTCCAGTAATCGCCATGGGCAAAAGTCATAAAATGTTTATCATCCGGGTCGAAACTTTTAATCGTATCTTCCATAATGCGATCTATTAAACCCTCACACTTTTTGCCATATTTAGCCTTAAGATCGGGACGACTATTAACATAATGCGAAAGACCTGCTATAATACCGCACATCATTGGCTTAAAACCTTGAGTATGACGATTATAAAAACCATGATCAAAAATGTGCTTTTTAAAAAATTCTGGATTACGTTCATTTAACACAGCCCCACAGGCATGGAGTTTGGCCAATTTGCGCAAAGCCAAATGTACATGTTTAATATCTAAACGGGCTATACGATTTGCGACAGCAAAATCTCTAGCAACCAAATCATCAAATATAATAGCGCCCTGCTTATCATCTACATACAAAGTCTTGGCAAAGATTTGATCATCATCACCTATTTCTTTCATTAGAGCATCAAACTGTGGCATCACATAACGATAAACATCAATTTCACATTGTATTACATTATATTGGCCAAGAATTCGTCCTTCAATACCCTCACCTTGGAAAGTCATTTTTATTACAAATGAATCTGTTCTAGGCTCTACAATAGTGTTGCTTACATATGTGACCTTAATACGTAGTATGGTACTTGTATAATTTTCACCCTTTCCACTGACTGACTTTCCACTGATCTTTGTCACTTTAATACTGCCATCACTATGACGTTTTATCAGTTTATCTTGTATATAATCGATGGTTATCCATTCAGGTAGATTGGGATCAATTTTCGCTATCATTTTAACGAATTTTTTACTTTGAATTTCTAAACTATTTTAAAAACTGATTGCAGAAAAACGGTTCTATTTATACGACAAATTGGTTAATGTTTTGGGATTCTAACAGATTTATTTTTCATAAAACGATTGATAAGATAATTGTGCTAAATATGTATGTATATATGTACATATGCATGTATACAGACATACATAAATATGATGTATGTATTTGTGTATCTATAAACATATGTATGAATCAGTTTGTGTTATTGGTTTTGCAAATATATATCTTCATAATTTTGAGAGTGTATTTAATAAATATAAATTATAATCAATTCGCATTTGTACCAAATTCAACTGAATTAAATTAACAGTTGAAACTTGGCTAACGACGCTTGCAATCAAACCCTACAGAAAAGCTTTTGACTGGACTTAATAGTTGTCATGTCCAAATTAAACAAAAGAAAATTTATTAACTCCAATATTTGGTAAAACTTTTCTAATGCAAGATGCGAACAAAAAAACCTAGCAAGAAATACTATTTTTTTGGTAGGCGCTATCGATTAGAACAAGGATCTGTTTCTGGAATTTTCAAAACACCTCCTAAATCTCGAGTCAATGGATAAAAAGCCGTTTTTTCGAGCCTTCATGCACTTATAAGCTAATAATTTATCTCATTATTACTTGATTTTAAATCTCTTTTCGGTTTTAGAAAGAAGAGACACAAGTTTTTAATAGCCCTTAAGTATCCGGGAGTATTTCTGAAGCACACACATTTTTTATCCAATTTTTCCCCATTTTTCAAGTTTAGATGCGTCTTTGAGTACTACTTCGCATAGGAACCGTATTATTTATGATTTAATTTAGGAATTACGTTAAGTTATTAAAAAATAAGCCTTAAGACTTAGAAATCCTTCGGAAATTAACGGAGTTATAAAGCTTATTAGTAAAGGAATTCGTGAAAAGATCATGTTTTTATTCAAAAATTTTAAACTTTTTTTTTAATAAAGTTTTAAATAATAAAAAACACCAGCTTGCTAAAAATTGTATGATTATTGTCATGAGTTGCTTTATTTCTAAACCTCAGGTCTTATTTTATTCAAAACTTAATAAATTCCTTAATTAATCCATAAATAGTACGGTTCATATATAAAATAGTACGTAAAAACGCATCTAAACTTGAAAAATGTGAAAAAATTTGGTGAAAAATGTATTTGCTTGAGTAATACACCCGGATTTTTAAGGACTACTTAAACGACATATGTATATATCACTTAAAAGGTATGTTTCTCTTTTTTTCAAAACCGAAAAGAGATTCAAAATCGAATAATATTCAACTAAGTTATTAGCTTATAAGTGCATGAAGATCCTAAAAACCGGTTTTTTACCCGTAACAAAAGCAGATCCTTGTTCTACTCGATAGCGCCTATCAGAAAAGTAGTATCATTTCCCAGGTATTTCAACGGCGTTCTTTTCTGTCGCACCGTCTTATTTAAAACGATTTTAATAAGAATTAATTAGGATACGTTTTTACAACAAAAGTGTTTTGTCGAATATAGGTATGCAAATACTGCTACACTTTAGGCTTCGTCCTCAAGACGAACTATCTGCAACCAATACTTATACTACAAGATTTATACAAACAGATGGACTCATATTATTATTGGATTATTCATTAACCCAACAATTATTTCCAAGCATATAAATCCGATAAGAAAAGTGATTATAAAACTAATGCTTTTAGGTGATACAAACATCGGCACAAATACAACATACTCCCACTACCGTAAACACATTCCAACACAAAAGCCTATTCGGAATTTATTTTGTTGTATTTAAAATTAAAGTGCGTTATGTACATACTCGTATATGGGGATGCAACAGTTGATTAACAGAGTATGCTGAAGTAGACTAAACATTGGCTAAAAATCAACCAGTTAAATGATGTATTGTGTACGTATTTTAAATTTACAAACAAACGTACATATATACTAACACGTATGTGTATTAGGAAGGAGGTGTGTTTGGCACACTTCGAAAAAATATATATATAAGATGAAAAAAGTAATAAATTTACCCACTCGGCTTTGCTCGGGAATGTTGGTATGAGAGAAATAAAAATATGGTTCTGGAATCGTATCCTGTCCGTTTTTGTTCCACATATGTATTAGTCTTAATACAAGGCGAGGTTAGAATTACTTCGCTATTTTACTTTTTCCAATATAACGAAAAAGCTGTTTTCCTTGTATCGAATGTTTAATCTGTGTTTCCTATGTAAGAAAATGCTAGGACGACGTTTAAAGTCTGCCGCTGATAATTTTATTGAGATATACGAATAGGTATGATGGATACTAAAGGTTGGTAGCCCTTAAATAATATAAAAAATGGATTTCTTTTAAGATGCTTAAGATATGACTAATCTCTTTTCCCAATTTAAATCTCTCACAAGTATAATTTTAAATTAAAGTATAACCTATTGTGTGTCAAATATCAACAAAATTGGTTCAGTCATTTGTAACTCACAAATAAACGAATAAAATTACAGAGAAACTTATAATGTATATGCATATGGGTATAAGGTGAGCAGGTAGTGATGATTTCTTTTGTTTGTAATACTTATGGTTCGCCCGCTATTAAAATGGATCATCTTAAAATTACCCTTGCCGAAGTTATAGAGATTATAAAAATTATAAAGAAATTTAAAAAATCTCTTCTAAGGTTAAGTATTCGACCCTTGATTGAATAGTATTATCGGAACTTTCTGTTTAACTAAAAAGAAAATTCTTACTGATTCCCTAGGACCAGAGAGAATGGAACCGAACCACACAAGCTACGTAATGGTAAAACATTTTAAAATAAGCTTTTCTCAGCTCCACACTAATCGACCTTGACACAATTTTAATGTTATAAATTATGACGTTATAAGCCTATTAGCCGCAATGATCATACAACTTGGGACCTAACTAACAACCTAAAGAATTTTAAGCTAACATTTGAGATAATAATGCCCAAATAAGGTCTATTACGCCAAGGCGTTCGCTTAAGTGGCATATAAGTAGCTTTAAAATAAAGCCAGAATCAGTTTTAAATCTTTCGCTTGTTAGTTACTATAATTTTTTTTAATCGTTCTTATTTACTTACCCTTTCTATAGAGTTTTATAATGATTAAAAAACATTTTTTATATTTTTTGCCAGCCACTTATGTATGCATGTGTTCATGTTGACACAGACGATATTTAATTTTTATACATAATCAGTTCAACTAATTAAAGTGCGATACCAAATTAAAGTACAAATACTTGTTCTTTTCGATTGTTTGATAACCATTGCCGTAGTTAAACTTGCATTATCTAGTAAAGGCCTTTAACACTGTAAATTTATTAGAAAAAACATTTTGATATTATTTCTTAGTGTATAATTAAATTTTTAATTTCAAACACAAACACACACATACAGTTGATTTCCTAAAATAAACTATTTTTAAATATTTTAAATATTTAATTTGAAGGCTGGTACCTTCTTATAATATGACAGCTTAGTACATAAAAACAAACCAGAGATTGGTACCCTATAAATAAAAGTTTCTATTTAATTTATTTTCTATTGCTTCTGTGGAACTCAATAATATTTACTTTGTATTGTAAGTTGATTTAAAAAAGCCATTGTTTAATTTTTTAACACTAGTTATCAAGAGTTAATATTATATATAAATCTAAAATGTATAAAAATAAAAATAAAAATAAAAATAAAAATAAAAATAAAAGTATATACATATATTGGAGTTAAAACTAAATAAAAACATTCAAATTGTGTGGGGTATAATATCAAAGGTTTTAATGTTGACAAAGCATGTTTTAAAAGTAAAAAAAATCTTAGACAAAAACTGCCAATTCACGTATTAAGTTAATAAATTAGTAAAAGAAAAACAAGCATGAAATATTATGATACCAAACAACCTATAATAATTTTGATTATATGGAACATGTTTCAATTAATTGCTCAACTTTGGTCAATTTCGGTGGACAACTAGATTACAAAATTCATGTTCATAATTCACAAAAAAAAATACAAATCAAATTTGAGTGCAAAGTGAGTGCGAAGTTTTCAATTACATCTTCGAAATCACTTGTAAATTAAATTTTGTTTTATTTATTTTAAGTAGCTATTGTTTTTAGGTTGTCATCCGTCCACTTTTTCAGTGACACAGACTTTTTTCTTGGATATCCGTCTTTAAAAATATTAGTGTTCGAAAAAATACTACTTGACCGGTTTACAAATACTTAGGATGACTGCAAATTACGAATATCGCTAGTTTAAATCTTGCATCTATATAAAATAAACACAAATTTCAGACAGCTGCTAAAGATGTTACATTTAGGGCGGATGAAGATCTAACTGAATCTCCATATCGTGCTCAGTTAGCCGAATGACTGTTTAGCCTTCTTTACCCGTTTCACGACATCTTCTTGAAAACCACCTAATTTTGTAATTATACTGCCGAAATAGCAAAATCACTCAACTTCGTCAATAGTTGGGTGTTGGTTGTTTTAGTTTTAGGAATGTTGGCATAATTAGTGTATACCCTGCCCCACAGCTGCGCTAAAAGCACCATTGAACTTAAGTCCGCTACATATAGTAGAAGCAGCAAAGTCCCATAAATCAATACCTTCTGTCCAAAATTTCATCTCAGCATACAATAAGTGTCAGTTTTATTTTCTTCTTTCATTTATTCCCCACCAGTCAAATCCAACCTGACCTATCATTACAAAGTACTTTAATTTCCTCATATGAATTGCTTTGTTCTTTTAATATCGCTCTGCGACTTATCTCCGCACTTGCTGAATGTCCGATTTCCTGGGAATTCCATTCCAACGTTATCCTTGCGATAGTCACATCTTTCTTATGGAAGTGTGGCCGATCCACCTCCTTTTCTGTTTATATATTTGACGGATGGTAATTGGTTTTGCTTTTTTCCATTTCAGTAAGTCCGTATTTAAAATTTTGTATTATTCACAAGCATTTTTTACGAAACGTTGAAGCATTTCCGCTATATTACCGATCATCAGCCACTTGCCATTTATTATTCCAAAAAGTTAATTACGATTTGAGTATTTTGTGTTCGGATTTGTTTATCTCAAATAAAAAGCAGTGATTTAAATGAAATATACCTTGCTTTCGATTTACAGAGCTGGCTACATACTTAAGTAAATTGTAATAACCTAGACCTTGAGTCGATTTAAATCATTCGATGAATATTTTAAGATTTATTTCTTTTTTGTTAAAAGTTCAAATCATTTAGTAAAAAGAGTACACCTGAGAAAAGTAATTAATTTACAATTAAAATTTCTACAAATACATTATATCAAAGAATTTATTTTCTTAATAATTCTTTTTTATATATTGAGCTTAAAAATAATTTTTTTAAAATTCCCAACCAGCATATTCCTTAACAACATCCTTATTTTCTTTACGATGACGATGTACGGCACTGGCTTCACCTTTAACTACACAACGTTTACGCATTTCCATTCTTTCCTTTTTATCCATATTACGTTTTATACGATCGGTTATAACCGATGGTGCTATTGTACTGGCAGTAGTCGAATATGAACGCTGTGATCGGGCATCTTCTAATAATTTCTCCACCATTTTCAAACGATACATACGTGAATTTGGATCAATATTTGCTAATTCCGGAACATTATCAGTTTCCAAATCATTTGAACTTAATGACCGAGCATCGGAATCTTCTTTATCAGCCTGATTTGAAAAATTGTCTATTAATTGTTGAGGCGATTGAAGATTTGAGCTTGTTAATTTACTAGGTATATGTGTATCGGTAGCATTAGTAGCTGGTGGCGGTGTTTGGGAATTCAATTCTTCAGTTAATGATTTTGGCTGAAGGTCTTCTGGTTTAGGAGTACCTTCTGGTATTTCAACTTCTGGACCTATTTTAATATTGCCCAGATATTGTGTACATGATTCGATGTAACGTCTTATAGAATCATCACAAGTTTTTGATGATTTTATTTCACTAAAATGTATTTCATTTTCTAATTGCTGACGATATTCATTTATGTCATCGTTTGTCGATTGTATTAATTCGGGAACATCTTCACCATGTTCGACTTCTTCATCCTCAGATTCCTCGATCATGCCATATTCCTAAAGAATAAATAATCAAATTTGAGTAATGACGCTTTAAGTAACATGAAAAGAAAAAACAAACCTTAAGTAAATCATTTTCCATTTCTTTGGTGAAACCATAGCCCGTGCAATGTACTTCAGTATCCAAATTATCTTCTCTTATTATGTCGCTAAATTTCGGATAATCTTCACTTTCGTAATTGTATTTACGGCGGAATAGTTCTCTCACACACTGTACATCACGATCAAAGAAACTGCAAATAATTTTAAAACATATTTATTAGTAGAGAATTAAATGACAGTTTCCTAAGTAGCAAAAGAAATTTAAATACAAATTTGAGAGGACGCCATCAAGATTTCTAATAGCAGTAAATAACAAATAATATTAATCTAAGTATTTTGCTTACGGCTTTCTAATTCTCAATTAATAAAGTGGGTTAGTAACATCAAAAGGATATCTTACGCACTAAAGCATAATAGGGTTATTTAGCCATACGCAAAAGTTATTTAAATCAAGTAAAAAAAGATAGTCTGCATATTTCGAAATCGTGGATGACCATAAATAGAAACAATGGGCTTTGTTGTCGTACGTAAATTTAATTATTTTTAAATTTGCAACATTTACTTTGATTACGTATCAAATTACTCTTCTATATATCTTACTAAACTTCGATACTTGACATTACAAAACAGGATAATGTAACGCTGTTGCAATAAATGTTCGAAATATTTAATTTTCTTTGGTTATTGCTACAATAGTTATATTTAAACAATTTCAAACTCATACTTACAATTCAGCATTTTCATGAGAAGTTGACATCATTTGAGGAAAATCAATTAATATGGGTTTACCCTCTTCGTTGAGCATCAAATTGAATTCGTTGAAATCACCGTGTATAACACCTGAATTACCCAAACGTACAATTAAATTCATAAGATCGTCATAAACTTGTTCGGGATCTCTAAGTTCGTGAATTTGTGTCCTAAAACAAACACACAATAATACAATTAGTTATGTCATTTATTCAACAAAATTGCTATACATAAGAGGTTCGTTAAGAAAATTAATAAAATGACTTTTTGAATTTTGCGAGATACAAAGGTATTATTTATCATATTGAACTTTTGCATTCTTTGTTTATTGCATGCGAAAAGGTAAAAAGTATTAAATAATCTAACGTTGCGATAGCGTACGAAGAATAAAAGAATTTTCTTCAATTTCTGTTTAAAAATATTTTAAAACCCCACAGTATTTGAAGTATTAGTCTAGTTTGAATAAAAAATATGTGTTAAGTTTTTTCAATATGACCAAGAATTTCAAAAAAAATAAACCAACTTAATTACTACAAAGTAGTGCATCAGAAGTTTTGTACCGATAAAAAAAAAAATAATAAAAAACCTTAACTTGCAATAATTCATATTTATTGCATCGCAATAATACACTTTTGTGTTATTTGAGTGACATTTTGGTCAGAAATGGCTTCTGAAAATTTTTCCTGTTCACAAAAAGGAATATAATCGTGCTAGGAAAGATTTACAACGTTAGCAAAAAAAGAATGCATAACTATAAGAGCTCGAGGCTGTACAAAAAAGGCTTATTAGAAATACATCGTTTTCTTTAATAAATTTAAACTTTTTAAGTATATATATCTTTAAAAAATTCTTAGCTGAATATTATATGAAAAAGCTCTATATTTAAATTGTTTCGCTCTTACAGAAGATAACGCTAACTCAAAAAAATCTAAGAAGTCACTTTATTTAAACTTAACCTTATATGAATACTCACATTGGCCAACCATTTACCAATTCCATCAAAACGCAGTGACGATTAAAATCAATGGGTTTGGGCACTGGAAAACCTCTTTCATACAAAGCTGACATATAAGCAAACTCTCTGGTAGCAGAAATACGAGACAAATACAACCAGGATGCCTTGTGACGACGACCATGATAATCACGTTTTGATTTAATGTTACGGAAACAAGTACGACCCAAGCGATGTAATTTCAGACAAATAGGATTACCGTCTTCATCGGCTACCACATAAATATTGGACTCTTTGCCAATACCAATTTGATTGCCAAACGATGCCACAGAGCCACGCAAAGTTAAAGATTTTAAAGCCAAATAATCGTAGCCGGTGTTGGTTAAACGATAACCATCAACTAGAAATGAATTTTACAAAAAATATTTAATTTTTATTCTTTTAATTGAAAATAATAACAGGGATGCAAACAACTACTGTTTCAACATTGAATATACTTATTGTAGTATTAGAATTAAAGATACTCTTGCATTATCGTATGGTTTATTAATGTGCTGACCTTTATCGCATTAGTCTCTAATAGGTAATCCGATATGAGACTAAAGATCAGTCGAGACGACCAGCTTCAGACGACTAAACTAAGTTGAGTTGAGAGCGACAAAAACATCTATTCACTGTTGTCGTGGCTGTTATGTCGTAAATGTTTTTCATAATTATTGCATAGATTAAAAAAAATTTTGCTTGTTTCCTTTAATTTAAGACAAAAATGTTAAAATACGCCAACCACGGCAAGGTCTATTATTTTTACTTAAATGGCCTAAAATACGTGTAACAGTATTTATGTTCCTTCTACATCGAGAAAAACTTACATTTTTTGCCTCTTTCGTAGGTCAACAATTTATGTTTGCACAATTCTTTAAGCAACTTATGAACACCACCAGCCTTGAGATTGGCTATAGACGCAACTAGTGGACCGGGTACCAATTCGTGGTTTTTCATACCCATTTCCACCTGAAAGAAAACAAAAAACTTGTTAGTTTTTGAGATATTTAAGATATTTTTGAACTTTACCGCAGTCAAAACACGAAAATCTTCTTTCGTTAAATAACGCAAGACTGTTACGTTTAATTTGCCCATATTGAGTTAATTTTATAATTATTTTCTAATAGTTTTCAACTCAAATATTTTTCTACACACGTGTATAAGACCCTTTTTACCAAATAAAAGAAAACAATACACAACGAAAAGTCAAAACAACAGCTGTGGACAACAGTGTTACCAGAATTTATTAAAGAAAAGTCACCAGATGTGAAAAATATGCTAAAAATTTTATATAAATTCTAAAGTAAATTGTTAAAAATATATCAGAAATAAAGCTAGGTTTTGCATATTTTTGTATTAGTGGTTCATGTACATATTTTATTGAATTTGTTTATCACATGTGATGTTAAATTGATTGATTCATGTTTTAACAGTTACTATATTCATAGCGATTTGTTGAAATTTTTGTTCAAAATGATGGTTCAAAATATTGTTCTCCTATTAAACCATTTTCGATTTAATGGGTATATAAATAAGCAGAATTGTCGCATTTGGAGTGAGGATAATTCACAATCTTTTGTCAAAATACCATTACATCCCTGGAAAATTACTCTTTGGTGCGCTTTATTAGCTTTCAGAGTCGTTCGTCCATATGTCGGAATGTTATTGTCAATGGTGAACGGTAGAGGGACATGATTAGAAATTATATGGTACCTAAATTAGCTGCCATTAATCTTGCTGGTATGTGGTTCCAACAGGACGAAGCCACATGCCACTCCGCTTGCACTACAATTCACTCAAAGAAACTTTTGATGAAGGAATAATTTCAAGTAATGCTCCAACTAATTGGTCATCAAGATCGTATGATTTAACCCCATTGGAATTTTTTTGTGGTTATGTAGTCACTTGCCTAAATTGAAAACCTGGAAATCAACATTCGATGTGTTATTGATGATATACGGTCGCATATGCTACGAAAAGATTGCGAAAATTGGTGTTTCAAATTGCGCCTTGTACTTCTCAGTCGTGACGGCCATATCATCGAAATAATATTTAAGCACTTATGTCATAAAATTCTGTATTCAACAAAACCCGATACTTTTTCGCTACTTCTTGTATATTTTTAAAATATATTAATAATAACAAAAAATACAATATGCTACAAAATGCTAGATATTTTTGAAAAAATGCTAAAAACATATTCTATATGCTATATCCATGGTACAATTTATTGTTGTACGAGTACGCTAAAATGATAATATGTATTTTTTTGTTTATGACAGTTACAAAACATTTTGATATTTTTTTCGAAGAAAAAACGTTAAAAAATAAAAACTGAACGCCAAAAAAAAAATATTAAGAATAAATTATATATTTAATTTATATTTTTCCCTTTTTCACAGAAAAACCTATAAGCAAATTTGACGTTTCAGCTGGACAACAAAACAAAAGTAAATAAAATCAGCTGGTTTTGCGAGGTTACCCGATGTTGTTGAACGATGGCCATATCAGTTTTTTTCAGGCCAGCTGACTTTGAAAGAAAGAATTAAAAATACTAAATTGGAAGCACTGACTGTGGCGAGTGTCGACATCTGACAATTAAACTGAGGAGGACATCTAACGGTGAATAGATGAAAATCTTATATAACAGGGTGGCTCAGCTAGAGAAGAAAATATTAATATGAGGAGTATTTGGTAAAATGGTATAACAATGTAAACGTTAAAGCCATGACTTGGCAGAGTTTAAAACAAAAATTTGTATTTCGTTGTAAAAATATTGTTACGAAAACAAAAATGCCTAAAAAGAAAACACACATCAGCGCTTTTAAAACTGTATTGTGGGATTTTTGTTTATTTGGTAATTATGTGTCTGTTATTTGGCAACACTACCAATTCGACCATCTTTACATTTAAATTAACGAATAAAAAATATAGGATATGAGACATTTCCGGAACATTCCAAACTGTAGGCAATTGGGTATAAAACACGCTGCTTTACCTATCCGTCAGTTAGTTATCGTTTTGCTGTCATAAAATAAAGTCGTGATAAACGGAAATAAAAATGTTGTATAAACGAATATTAAGTTGTTATGTTAAGTTAAACTGTGAGGATAATTGAGGAAATAAAAAATGTAAAACAACAACAAAGTGGTGTTAATTTTAACAAAATTTAAACGAACTCAAACGTTTTAAAATGTTGAAACGTAACAATATTTTAGAGCAAAAAAATTCAAATATGCGCTAAAAAGGCTCAGACTGCTCCTTAAATATGAAAGAAATGCTGAAAACATACTCTTAAAACTGATATATACAAAAAATGCGGTTATGAACAAAATATGCAAAAATATGTAATAAAAAATTAATGGAAAAATTTATAAAAATTCATAAAACGGATAAATATCTTACATCCGACTTTATTGGTTATATGAAAAAAAACATGTAATTGCATATTTTTGGGTTACCTGGTTATAACAAGAAATAAAACAATTATGTATTCGCCGTTGCTGTTTGCACCTCTTGACCAATTTACCGATGAAGTTCCGCTAAAAATCTTCTGGCTTGGTATCGAAGAAGGTATTGAGCATATTTTAAGGTCCTCTTCATTGTCATTGTCGAAAGTAACGCCCCTCATTTGACTCGACAGGGAGTGGAAAGGATGGTAATCTGTCGGTGAAATATCCGGAGAATACGACAAATGCTGAAGAACGTTCTATTCGAGCTCTTGTTGTGCTAAACCGATTCGTTTAACATGGAACCTGGCGTTGTAGTGAAGAAGTATGGTTTGGGGTCCATTCAATCGAATAGTATCTTTCACGCGATGATTTATCAATGCACCAATCCCAACAAACACAGAGCATGGCCATCTTTGGATGAAAGTCAGGATTGACTTTTGGCTTAAGCGTATTTCCTAGAGACACCTACTCCTTTGTTTCATGCTTATGTATGGGCACCATTTTTCTTCTCTAGTATAGATTCGCTGCAAAAAGCGCTCCCGATTTGTCAGTAAATTCCATAGAATAAATATTAAGAATCGTTTTATGATTACAGTTAATTTTTTTGTTCATTTCACAACTTCTTTGGCGACCGTTCCCCTTCAATCGTGCTTATTCCTCAACCCAATAGTTATGAGGTGTGTAAGTTTTGGGAAATTTAGATCTTTATTGTGAGACGTATGTATATAAACAGATACGTAAATATATAAATATATACGTAAATACATATATTCAAAGTATTGGCGATCGTTAGCTATTAAAGAGCTGCTCATTTTTTAACTACAAGAACGAATCAAGCTAATTTCGAATACTCTGTTCTGATATGAAGTCTATTTCAGCGAGTGTGTTCTCTATAAATAGTGTTCGAACGGGACAAGGTCTGAATTATAAAGTGAGGCAGAAACTGGCGGCCGAGCTATGTACGTCATGATGGATTATTATGGTTTCATATCTGGCCACATATTTCGGTCGCTTTTGGCCAATGCTCGCTTCAAATAAATTAAATGGATTTGTTACAGATCCCCTATGCTTGTCTCACCCGATTTTAGCAGGCCATAATAGATGATAGTCTTCTGTTTTTACCAAATTCAAAGCATTATCTTAGCGTCATAGATATTAAGCTTTGCGTTCGGTTGCCTTTGCCTCGCATACTATTTTATACAATTTGAGTTATGCCTACTAATGATTTATATCATGGCGTTCAATCAGCTATTTGGAGATATAGAATCGTCTTTCAATCACCCTTATCGTGAATAAAGGGTGAACAAATTTTTCACAAACAAATTCACCTCCCTAGAGGAAGCGTTTTAAGTAATAGACTTTTAAAAAATGGAAAAGTAGTACTAATTTTATTGTCCAACGGTTCGTTATTTGATCAATGACGGAAATTGTAGTTTTTATTACTAATTTTTTTTCTAAGATAACCTTTAATCTTTATAATAAAAAATTAGGATGCTTATGACTTTGCCACCAGAAAATCATTTAAAGTTTTCATTTGGCTATTTTTATAAATATTACTAAATTCAAGAAAATCTAATGTAGATCATGTGAGGAGATGGTGCTGGGAGCATCAAACACTTTCTTTGTACATCGGTTACAATAAGGTCGCCGCACTCGTTCTAGATGACGCGTTTTAAGTAGTAGTTTTAAAAAAGAGAAAAGTAGTTAAATTTTGTGACCCAAAGGTTCACTGTTTAACCGGTAGCGAAAAATTTGATTTTTTATTACGATTTTTTTTTTTCTAAGATTATCGTTATCTTATATAAAATGAAGCTAAGTGTTAATGACTTTTGCATCAAGTTAAACTTTTTATCGAAAATCGTTTAATCTTTTTGTTTGGCGTGTGCATTGACTGTATTTTAAAATATTACTAAATTCAAGAGAATCTGATGAAGAGCATGTGAGGAGAGTGCAGCTGAGACCATTTACCACTTTTTTTGTACGTGAATCTCGTCTACTGGAATAAGTTTGCTGCATTTATGGTGGTCGTCGTCAACATGATACTCTGATGGAATGTTGAAATGATATTGACGTTGAAGTTGACTTAAGTGATGACGATGTCGACTATGTCAAACGACATCGTCATCGATTTTTTCCCCATGAACGACAAAAAGAGTGAAAAACTTACCAATACTACAGAAAGCCAAGAACAATTTCAAATCCTAACGGAATTTGGTTAAAAGGAAACAGATTTCATGTGAGATCAAGATAAGTTCGAATATCTTTCGGCTTAACTTGTGTGGATAGTTGAATATCCTGCATTTTGATGAATATCGCGCCTTGCAAGGGTTTTAAATTTGCTCCTCGAGTGACTATTTTGCAAGAAAAAAAAAAAAAAATCCGACGTGTGAAGACTTTAACGTAATATAATTATTTAAGAATGTCTCTCACTAGTGTAGTTACGAGGTATATCAACTACAAGGCAACGGTATGGTGATGTAGGAGTGCATTTTTTTTCGAGCTGTTACAAACATAAATAAAACTCATAGTTTAAGCAGAACATTATATTGCGACATTTATTTTCACTTAAATTTTTTTTAACACTTAAAATTTTGTCAAACTCTCAACCTTTTTTTGGTTATTTTACTCTTTTGGGTAATTTCTCTTCATCGCCACATTGGACAACAATTTTCTGATAACCACAATTTGAAGCATTTTGTGCTATACGAAAGGCTTCATCAATACTATCCCATGTAAATATTGAATTTATGATTTTAAAAATGGGAGCTCGACCAGAGCTCATCAGATTAATAGCAATAGGGAACCTTTTAAGAGAGAGAAAAGTTTGCAAAATATCATAACCATCTAATATTGCAATCTACTTACATGTTATTTGAGCGAAAACTGGAAATCATGCGTATATTTTTCATAATGGCATCAAATGCATTGAACTTCACGCTTTCTGTATCGCATTCTGTTAAAATACAACTGCCACAAGGCTTAAGGGCTATGACAGACAATGACATTGTATGATCATTTATAGCGCAATTAATCACAACATCTGGCCAATCGTTAAATTGATAAAAAATTGATTCCAATTGATCAGCTGAATCGGTATTTTCATTGTAGTGGACATAATCGAAACCAAATGTTTTACGAATCGATTCGAGTGAAGCGTGTGTTGTACACATTAAAACCACCTGCTTCGCTCCAATAGCTTGTGCACAAAGAGCACATGCAACGGCGGTGGAGCCACTACCCATGATAAGAACATTAGAAGCAGGTGTTATATGTGTGGTAAATACAGCCTGACAACCCAAAGCCAAGGTTGGTGTTAATGCTCCCTCTGTTAGGCTTAAAGCGTGTGGAAGTTTAAAACACAAATCAGCCGGATGTGATTGATATTTTGTTAAAAAGCCATTATATCTGAGTTGTGTACACATATTATAGGCTCCTTTCTTGCAAAAATCGCAAATGCCACATGATATTCCGGCTTCTACAACAACACGATCACCAGGTTTCAAATGTTTTATATTGCGACCAACCTTGAAATCATAAAGAGAAACAATAGAAACCTTACTTCAAATTGTAATTAATAGTTTAAGAAACTTACATCAAGAACTATACCAGCTGCGTCATGGCCAAGTGTTAGACCAGAGCCTATACCGTTCTCATAGCAGTAAATGTCAGAATCGGATATAGCTATTTTAGTGGGATTTATTAAAATATCTGTGAAAAAATTATTAAAACATATGTTCAGAGCTTATTACTTTTTGGAGTGTTAAGTCTAAATATAGAACATAATTAACAAAGCCGTCACAATGGTAAATGAAGCAAGTGGTATAATTTCTGCCAACCTTCAGTTTTATATCCACAAACTCTCACTAACCAGTACAGTTAAATAGTCACCTTTATTCAGAGCTACGATTCGAACCGAAATTTTCTCCGTTTGGAAATTTTGGTATTCTGAGTTTCGATTCCGTTTAGTTTTTTTCAATTGTATGTATTTTGCATCACGATCGTAGTTACGTTTTTCTAGGTTGTTAAAGTTGTGACTGAGGTTTTTTTGATTCTTGTTTTTTAGTCCAAAAATTGTTTATAGCCAAATAAAACTTATTATATTATTTATTTTTATTAAACACGAAATGAAAATATACGAAATGTAACAAAAAATTTAATAAAAATATTAATTTACGCTTGTCCACTTGCATGAAAAAGACAAAGAAAAACATACGTTCCTTTGAAAACACTATTTTCTTCTTTTTCTTTCGATTCAGTTTTCTTTTGGAATACTAATTTTCGATCGAAACGTAACTGAATACGGAGATGTAAACGAAACTCGGAATAGGGGTGAGTATATTTTGATAAATTTTACAAAACTAATAGATTGGAGGCTAAGTCAAAATTTTCACTCTTGTTACTAGTTTTGAAGGATATAACGTTTTAAAGCAATGTTGTTCATTTCATGGAGCAATTGTTTACGCTCAACTCGCACGTATTCTTACGCTCTTGGTTTAAGTTTTTCCTTTATCTGTGTTGTTTTTTTAAGTACTGGAAGTAATTTGCTTTTAGTCGTCACAGAAACAGCGACGAATTAACATGTGGAGTGACTGTTTGTGGATTTTTTTTATTTTGCACTAAATGCCCTGTTTAAAATTATTAACAATGTGCCACGAGTATTTTATGATTATTAATGCATTTGGTAATCTCCGATGCATTTGAAATTTTACACAAAACATTTATATTTTTATATTCGGAATTTAAAATAAAGTCTTAGAGAACTTAATGGCGCCTATTATGAGTTGCATTCGACAAACGATATTCGTTGGCTATCGATTATCGACTATCAAATGTAAAATTTGTATTATAAGTTGGTATCATTTCTCTGCGCATCGAACTTTTCAACGAACACTATTTTGCTTTCTACGCTGCAAATAATATGTAAAAAATTGGTGAAAATTTAAATAGCATTTTTTTGTGGACCAAATACCACTAACTGGATTATTTTCTTTAATTTTATGTCTTAGTATTTTCTTCAACGAATATGCGCCATAATATCAAACGACAATTCGTTCGATCAGTTATTTCGACTACAGTCGAAAATCAAATCTAGTTCATAATAGGCACCGATATTATTTTTAACCCGTTAATAATTTCTTACAGTGCATTTCTTATTGGTTCGCTCGTTTAATGACACGTGCTCGTGAGTTCTATTTTTTATTTTGTGAGCACGAATGATATTTTTTGTACAATTTTACAAATTTTAAATTTGTGCTCACAAGTCGAACAAAAATTTTACAAATTTTAAATTTGTGTTTACGAGGTTTGTTCTTTAACTCGTGAGCAGGAATTTTATTCTGAAAGAATAAAAGACGAGGAATTCTTTTCAAAGCATGCTGTTTGTGTAAAATTAAATACGTAATACACACATGTATGTTTAATATTACACAGACACCATTTACTAAAAAAAATTGCTCGTTTTCAACTCGTTTTGATGCTTTTCAACTCTTCAATAACTACATTTTATTTTTAAACTCTTTTCTTTCTGATTCTCTCACGAGTCGTATTTTAAATTCTCTTAAAATTCAGCTCTCAATAAGAATCATAGTTTAAGAACCAATTCAATTCGACCATCCTTCCTATTCCCTATTTAAGTGTTATGTTATATGACGGTTTTGCACGTACTTATTTATGCTAAGCGCCACTTATAAATGAATATCTTACCATAATCACTTATTTTTGGAATATCGGTGATAAGTTTTTCGATTACGCAAGCATTTTCTATTTGTATGGTCTCATTAAATATACCATTCTTTTCTTGCAATTTATCTGCACAGACTTCATGCAAATATTCTTCGTTGTCCAATATGGCGGGACGTTTTATACATTTAACTTCCTTTGTCTTATTTTCTTTTTCTTTGTAAAACGGCAGTAAGTCCGTAAAGAAAAAATTACTCCAATTCGTATGTGTTTGGTGAATATTTTTACAGTGGATTTCAAAATACGGATTGTTGGAGTTTGTTTGTAAAAGTTTGTTATTGAAATTTTGGGGTGCTAATTGCCTATTTTCTACCTTGTTATTCAATGAGAAAAAAAAATGTTTAAAGTAAAGGTATGTTCAGTTCTATTAAAGGCTTTCTTACCATTACGTTTTTTATTATCAGTATCCTTTAGAAATGCGTATTTCTTTTTGCAATCGTTTTTGCAATGTATTGAGCAATCCATGTCATAGATAGGGAAACATTTCCTGAGACCATCTTTGGGATGTGGGTTAATATTAGGTTTTCGGTTAGGTGGTACTTTCGTTGCCATGGCTTTGCATTGGCTTATCTTGCCATGATCTATTGGTTTGTCTTTTTGACCGCCTTTCTTTGAGCTGTAATGGCGCATAAAGCTAAAACAGGACATATTTTTATTTTTAATCCGGGGTAGAATTATATGTGTAGAATAAGTTCGGTTTAGTTGTGATTTTTCAGTATGTTTTCGTAATATGGAAATAGTGCTGTATGATTTCTTGCAATTTGGTCTGGTATCCCCTCTATTCTTTCCGCAACTATCTTTAGATTTGGTGCTTGTGTTTTTTGATTTGCAAGGACTCGATTTCTTTTTACAGCCACATGGATCTTTCTTCTTTTTGCCGCCACATGGAGGAACATTCTTCTTTTTGCCGCCACATGGATCTTTTTTCTTTTGACCGCCACATGGATCTTTCTTCTTTTGACCGCCACATGGATCTTTCTTTTGACCGCCACATGGATCTTTCTTTTGACCGCCACATGGATCTTTCTTTTGACCGCCACATGGATCTTTCTTTTGACCGCCACATGGATCTTTCTTTTGACCGCCACATGGATCTTTCTTTTGACCGCCACATGGATCTTTCTTTTGACCGCCACATGGATCTTTCTTCTTTTGACCTCCGCATGGATCTTTCTTCTTTTGGCCTCCACATGGATCTTTATTGCAGATTTCTTCTCTTCTCTTGCAGGGATCTCTTTTCTCTTTCTTTTTGCCAGAGCCTTTTTTACAAAGCATATCATTCTTCTTCTTAGCGGGATCTTGCATTATCTTTTCACTTCCAATAGTAGCTGCTTTTTTTGTCGATCCACCACAAGTGGTATTCTCTTTACAGGGATCTGGATTACATTTAGGTACATATTCATGATGATGATCATCAACGCATGGATTTTTTGATTTACCTCCTGTTTTACCTCCTGCTGGCTTACTTTCTTTTCCCTTGCCTTTTTCACAGTAATTATTCTTCTTTTTCTGATCGAATTGCATTAATCCTGGTTGATTAGCGCCGTCAAGTTTTTTACAAGGACTCTTTTTTAATTTTGTACAGTTATCTTCTTTCTTACATTTTGGCGAAATGCAGCCAGTAGGCATTTTATTTCTATTTCTTTGTTGTTGCTCCTTCTTCAAGCGTTCAAGTTTTTCGAATTCATCTTTGCAGGGATCTGGACAATCAATAGGGTTACAGGGGTCATCTTTTTTGCAGCTGCCTTCTAATTTCACAGCAGGAGAAGCCTTGTTTGAAAATGAAGATTTTATCTCAATTTGGCTAGAGGCTTTTTTACAAGGGCTCTTTTTTAATTTCGTGCAATTGTCCTCCTTTTTGCACTTGGGAGATACACAGCCTGTGGGAACCTTTTTCCTTTTTCTGTGCATTTGTTCCTCCTTTAAACGTTGTAATTTTTCGAATTCATCTTTGCAAGGATCCGGACATTCTACAGGATTACAAGGATCATCCCCACAGCCAGTTTTCGCAAGTTTTGTCGATTTTGGAGGTGGTAGACTAGGTGAAGTCACTCTTGTAGCCGGTTGTGGAACAGTACTTAGTTTTTGCCTTGGAGCTGTACAACCTTTGATGTTTACTACTTTGGGACGCTTATAATTTAGCAGTTCTGTATTTTTCATGTGCTTTGCAGAAAGATTTAAATGAGCTTTCCGTTTGGCAGTCTCCTTTATAGCATCGTTATAAGTTTCACTACTCATTAAAAACTCCTCAGTACCGAATAAATTTGATAAAAAGGGAAAACTATACCCAGATTGACTTTTCGAAGATGAAACGCTGTTAGAAGAAACACTTCGTGTGTTTATATTCTTTGCAACAGGCTCTCTTATATCTTTATTTTTTAAATTATTTGAGGGTGCACATAAGAGCTTTTGTTGCGTTAAAGGAATCGTGTTAGTTGAAAAAGATTTTTTCATCAACGTCGTGGGAAATGTAAAAGCAGTTAAAGTAGTTTGCATTTCTGGAAATGGTATTTTCTTATGCCAAGTAATATCCCCTAAATTTATATCCGAAGTATCTATTTTTAAAAGAGATTTTTGTTTCGAATTTCCAGTTGGCTCTTCTTGTATTTTTGCTAATGGTATAGCGCACAACTTCATTCTCTCACTAATAATTTTGTTATCGGCACTTATTTGCATAGAGTGCAAACAACATTGTCGCAAGGTTTTATCCACTGCCATGGCCAAATGATCCAAACACTTCACATCAAAATCAATGACGTTCACATTATCATTAACATTTCTCTGAACAGGCTCAGAGTTATTGGAAACACTTTTCACTTTGGTAAGTGGTAGCAATGCTGTCTCCTCATTGGATTTAGGTTTTGTTGCTATCTTTTCTAAACCAGAATATGAGTTTACTTCTCTCAGGGCTTGACTAAATGCTTCGATTTTTTTGAGATTTGTATGTTTTGAAAGTATAGAAGTTAGAGTATTTCTCATGACATGCTCATCTGTATCATGCCAATTAAGGGGTATTAATAAAACTTTAGCAGATTTACAACTCAAGGGATTCAAATCGATTAAAGCTACAGGCAAAATTTGGGATTGTAAACCTCCGAGCTCCAGTTCTTTATTCTTAACAAATTTTTTATCACCCACATCACACTTATCACCATCATAAAACGATCTAACGAAAGAACTATAACATTTAAGATTTCTATACACACAATGTTTATTCCTGACATATATTAGTGATGTATAACGGCGAATATTAGTGTTACATGATAGTCTCGCTGTTATCTACACAAATTGTTATAAAGGAGGAGTGTTAATAGAATAGTTTGGGACACAAATCAAATATACATAGATTTTAATGTTTCTTTCAATTAAGATAAGTACATACCTTTATGGCTGGTGCTACTTTAGAAAGAAAACGCATCTTGATGTTGATTCATTAAATTGGCTACAATGAATTTAGTAATTTAAAGGTTTTTCGTAACAGTAGAAATAGAACAACAAATTTTAGTTTTAGTTTTTATTACACAAGAAATTTTTTTGATGAAAATCTCGAACATAAAATCGGTTTAATAAAATTTTTAAAAATTGTTTTTCCAGACAATGTAGAATGTGTTTACTTGATTAAGAACATTTTTTTTTTCTTTTTAAAAATAGGTTTTCTTACAGTATTACACTATAAATAAGTACAGCTTTTTAAATGCATTTATTTAGAGATGGTAAATTAGTAGACATATTTTAAAATCTGTGAATATCACAGAAAAGTGTTCAGGCTATGCTGCTTATACCATCATGTTTACAATATTTAAAATCTTAGCATTGCATTTATTTTATTTTTAGTAAATTTCAAACTATAAAATATCCTGAACTCCAAAGCGTCTATAAATTTGAATTTAATAATCAAAGTACAGTTTCAAATATGTTGTAAATTTCATCTTATTTTAGTGTTTCATCCTAGTTCTCACACGAACTTTTACATTTGGTGGGTGCTTGCCCTACATCATAGGTACATATATGAAAGCAATTTCTTTAAATTCTGATCACTTCATAATTTGCACGAGCTGCAATACAAATTTTACATTCAAAATAGGAGAAATAAAGTCAGCATGGTTTTCGAACATGAGCAAAATGTGGCTTAAATACATTTTTTAAATCCTTAGGTACAGACTCTAACTCTGAAAATTGGGTGTAGATCGATCATCATAGCCTTAGATTCACTACTAATTTTTTAACAAAAAATCAAAAAAGTTTCGTTATTGCCTTAAAGCCGAAACAAATTGTTTGTAACAATTTTTCATAGTACAGTATTCTGTTCAAAAAAGTGTGTCAGTGATAAATCTTTTTCTTTTATTGATTTTGCTTTCTCTTTCAGAGATCATCTGTTTCTATTAATGTGAGCTTTGTTACCGAGTTTATTATAAACATACATGTTTGTTGTTAGTGAACAAATTTATTCCTCGTAGAGCTGAAAAAGGATTTGAATGGAAATAAACTTTTCTAACGATAACACTGGTCTACAAAAAACAAAAAATTTTCTCGCCTTTAAATAAAACTTTATGAAATATAATGATTTTGATGCGCCGAATTCAAATCTGTTTTCAGTTGTTTTCCATCTGGATCAAATTTTTTTTATGGATGTGGCGAATTTTTCGCCCAAAATATGGTAGTTATAGTTATCTTTTTATATGTGAAGAACTATCTATCCCCACAGCCAAAAAGCGGGAAAAATTGGATAAACGGGTATTGAACAGTGTACACCGGGTAAAAGCTATCTATATACTGTACTATATACAAATTAATGTGCGTTTATTTGAAAATTGTATACAGCTAAACAGCATATTCTACTGTGACTTTTGGAAGGAAGTATAGGCTATCTTATATGTTTGGATTTAAGCCGGAAGGGTATAAAATTATAATTACAGCTGTTAAGCTAATAATTAATATAGGGTAGCGAAGCATGTCGGGTTTCAGCTGGTATATTATAAATTTCTTTGTAAGTTTATTTGTTTGTCATTTAACATATGCGTAAACAAGTGGACCAAAAACTGTTTTGTTTATTCAGTTTGTTTATGGGTCATTCCCTGTTCACGTCTAAGTCGATTTTGTTTAAATTTGAAGCACATTTATATAGATCAAGCTAACAAGAGTGCAAAGGCTGATCAATTGCAGCCACTACAACTTTCCTCACATGTGTCCTGACCAATTTCAACACTTGTCTCGTTCTTCTTTCATTTTAGTAAATATGTATGTAGCTATTCCTGTTGAATATTCCATAATACTGGATTTGTATTTCGGCATGAAGAACACTACAATAATCAGAAAGCTGCTAGACACCTTGATTATCAGCTGCCAACAATAACTTTTACACATTTTAATTTGATTTTATTATTTCCTTTGAATCACACATAAAGTTTGAATTTTTTTTTTACAAAAACAACAATTTTGAATTTTTGTTGAATATTCCATAATACTGGATTTGTATTTCGGCATGAAGAACACTACAATAATCAGAAAGCCTGCTAGACACCTTGATTATCAGCTGCCAACAATAACTTTTACACATTTTAATTTGGTTTTATTATTGCCTTTGAATCACACATAAAGTTTGAATTTTTTTTTTACAAAAACAACAATTTTTGTTTCAACTGGAGATACAAGTTCAAGTCCTCATTGATCACTAAATTTTACAATTGACGACATTATTTTAAAATTGTTCGCTTTGATATCATAAGCTAATTTAATTCTAAATGAGTAGAACATTGTTTTTCCACTGATTTATACAAGTGAATTGAACATCGTGAAGGGATATGCAACAACAATATCAGCAAAACTGAACACGTTTTAGCCCCATTTACGGGGGTCGATCTTAAGCAAACAATTTAAAAATAATGTCGTCAATTGTAAAATTTACAGATCAATGAGGACTCAAACTAGGATCTCCAGTTCGAACAAAAATTATATAACGCTGCTAGCATTGGAAAAACAATTTTATAGGCATTCACTTCAAATCAATTTTCTTATGATCTCAAAGCGAAAAATTTAAAAAGAATATCGTTAATTGTAAAAACACCAATTTTCAAATCCGACTTGAATTCACTTAAAGCAGAAATACTATATGCAATGGTGAACGTAGGCTTTTATATGATGTACGTAATACATATTGGGTTCATTCTTGATTCACAAGCTTGTCAAAGTTTAACATATGATTCCTGTACTTTAAATAAAAATATTACATAGATAGATGACTTATGAAATGAATTCTTAGTTGGTCCGTATAATTACAGGTTTAAGATAAAAGCTTACAAGCTGGTTAGGCAACAATGATTTAAAAAAAATATTTTTCTCGAATACATACATATTTTTATTTGTATCTTAAATATTAAAAAAAATTCGCTTAATAATAATTCAAACAACAAATGGTTAATGACAGCTTTAATGTTTTCTTTAAGAATACTTTAAATTGGATGATGAGTGATTAATGTATTAACAATTTATTTTTTGCCCATAACTAAGAGCTACTGGATGAACTGGAAGCCGATAGAGCAGCACTGGCACTACCACTGCTAGCAGCAAACACTTGTCTAATGTTTGACAAAAATCCCCAAATTTTACTGCCAATAGAACCTAAAACTTCTAAAAATCGTAAATCGTTGCTGCCATTAATCATTTCACGTTCTTCTTCTGTTTCTATAGCCATTGAGGTGTTTTGTTCGGACATTGGTTGCATTTCACTCAATAGAGTACGATGACGTTGCACATGTTCCGTATGATTAAGATGGCCATCACGTACGCTATTCACTAAATGACGTACGGATTCCAAAACTGGTATACTTTGTTTATTACGCTGCCACATGGTTTCATTTTTGGGCGATTCATGTTGTTCATTATCACCAAAACCATTTTCCAAAGTGTTCATTTGATTATACATTAAATCATCAGTTACTGCTGCTTGACTATAGGAGATTTCATTGTCTCTAATATTTTCTTGATAATTTTCATTTTTCGGTACAACATTCTCCAAATGATCTAAATTTGTCTCGAAATTTTCGACAAATCGACCAAAGAGTTGTTGTAGAGCGCTACGCATTTCTGGATTATCTTTAGATGTTAAATTTGAACTAAAACTTTCAAAATCGAATTCAGCTGGTCCCTTTTGTTGCTGTTGTTTCTGTTTTTGTAGTTTACGCTGATGTACATAACTAACGATATGAGTTGTCGCCTCAGTAGATGTTGGTGCTGGATGTGAACCGCATTGCAATGCAAAAATCTAGAAAAAACAAAAGTATAAAAGGGAGGAAATCATTCATATTGAATTGTGCAATACGTTAAATTGAAAATCAAATTGAAAATTCAAAAATGGTTTCATATTAAAATTCTATAAAAACAGATGTAAAAAAATTAACTTTTGATTTTAGTTTTGGTTTTTATTTCATTTAAATATTTATTGCATTTTTGATTCTTAATTGCATATAGATGTGTTTTTGAAACGATTACTTTTTTAAATATTTATTCGGTGTTTAAGATTAAAATGCATTTCCGTTAAAATGCACCATAAGCATTAATTACTGTCATTGATGGAATTTTTTTTTGTTTTAATTGCGTTATGAAGCCTTAGTTAGAAAGAATTTTTTTAATTTTCTAGGCACGTATCCTTTTTAAAAAACAGTTTGAAAAAATCGCAATAATAGTTTTAAATAATTTAAGCAATAATTCTGCAATTTTGGTCGTTCTGTCATTATAACGGCAGACCCACATATGGCAATATCATAAGAAATACCATAAAATGCAATTCATGAATCATCCGAAGAAGGGAATTGCCAACAAATACTTGGAAAAGACATATTGAAACAGAAATAAGAACAATCGGCAAGTCCTGAAGAGAAGTCAAGTCAAATGCAAAGAAAAGAGTCATGTTCACGCAATTTGTTGAGGTCCTATGCTCTTTATACGATCGATGGGAGGTATATACAGTTAGCCTAAAAAAAGTGTACACCTCTATTCTCCAGAACTAAATTTTAAATTTAATTTTTCCGTCTAAAAAATTACGATGAACTTAATAACTCTACTGGTTTAATGCTTTACAAATTAAATAAAAAACAACGAAATTTTTAAGCGTCAAAAAAAAGTGTACTATTGTAAAACTATGACACAAAATAAATTGAAGTAGAAAGTAATACTATTGTTCTGATAGCTCCTATTTAATCTGTTTTTTGAAATTTCGAAAATACCTCAAACATCTTGAGCCTAAAATGCAACGTCTTTGGTAATATTCATTGCATCATACAACACTACAGCTTGTTTAAAAGGTGAAATTTTAAGCTTCATTTTATTAGAAGATATTATTAAAATCGCATTATTCTGTGAAAAGATATCAACATTTCAAAATTAGGGACAATTCGGAACATTACCGTTGTCGCTTTTCTATTACAGAAAAGTTAATATGCGTCTCACGCTGCTAAAAACAGCTGCTCACATAACTAGTGAACGTTACTAGGGAACTAGGCATTCATCGCCAAACAGATATCAACCATTTGAAGAAAACTGGAAACACAAAGAAAAAATAATTAAAAATAACACGGTGCGACAAAAAAAAATATCTAGAAAGTGATACTATTTCCCTAAAAGGCATTATCGAGTAGAACAATGATCTGTTTTTAAGATTTTCGAAACACCTTCAAAATCTCGAGTTACAGGTAAAAAACGATTTTTCTGACCTTCATGTACTTATGATCTAATAACTTAGCCAATTATTTTTAATTAAAGGTATATTTTCTGATTTGGAAAGAAGAGAAACAGACCATATAGAGAAACAGATGATATATATGTCGCTTAAGTAGATTTGAAGGATCTTGGTGTATTTCCCAAGCAAACACATTTTTCATTCAAATTTTTCAACATTTTTTGTGCATTTTTGCGCATCATTTTATATAGGAACCGTACTATTTAGTGATTAATTAAGGAATTATATTAAGTTATGAGCAAAATGAGACTTAAGGTTTAGGAATCCATTGAAAATTGACGGAGTTATTAAATTTTTTAATAAAGCAATTCTTGAAAAAATATTTTTTTTATAATTTAATGCAATTCCTTAATTAATTCATAAATAGTACGGTTCTCATATAAAATAGTGCGCATAAACGCATCTAAACTTGAAAAAAGTGCAAAAAATTGGGTGAAAGATGTGTTTGCTTGAGAAATACACCCGGACATATATATCATTTAAAAGGTCTATTTCTCTTCTTTCCAAATACGAAAAGAAACTTAAAATCGTTTTTAATATTCGGCACATTTATTGGCGTTCTTTAATATTAATTAATGTTTTCGTACCAAAAGCTTAATTTCTTTATTAGTATACAATATATTTTATACAAAGAGCTAAGTTTAATTCGTAGTCTTTACCTTTGGCCTTCTTTCATGCTTAAAGGCGTACCTGCCAATCATCAAAAGCTGCATTCATTGAAAAATTGGCCACAACACATACTAATGTAGCTTTAACCTAAAATGGTTCACAATTTGTAGCCCATAGGTGTCAGAGCTACATTGCGGTCTATTTAATTCATTCGTTGAATGAATTCAAGTCCATTTGTAGATGGTGTTGATCGCAAACTTTATTGCCTGAGGCAAGCCAGTAATGTAATAAGAAAATAGTAGAGGGTCAAGATGACAAATAGGAGAGAACGAAGATAAGTTATTCCCTGTTTTTAAATTCATTATTTTTGAAAAACTAAATGGAGTAATTTTTGTTTGTTTTTAAGATCATTCTTATATTTTTTGAATAAAACATGAGTGCAACAGCATTTTGTTTATCAGAGGAATTCTATTTAAGCAAATTTTATACTTTTTGATTTATTATTTTATTCATATTTTTTTTTATTCACAAAAACTTACATTTAGCACTATTATTATTAACGATAAGCACCAAATTATTCTTAACATGTTGAAGGTCATTTTTGAAGCATTGAAACGAACTAAAAAAAAAATTTTTTATATTGAATTTAAATTTTTTTTATAATATTTCGTCTGCTATTTGTGACATAAACCGTTCAGACCAAATTTTGAATTAACACTAACCGGTAAGCAAACAAAATCAAATGGGCAAGAATTGTATTTCACAGTTCGACGAGAAATTAAAATTCTACGTGCATACCTCTATAAATAATCGTGCAAATGCTTCTAATTAAGGCATATACTCGTAAGTAGACATTTTTGAGCACAATTTAAAACTAAAATACGTAAAAAAATATTATTTTGTTTTATTATATTTTTTATTGTTGATGCAAATAAAACAACACATAGAATTAATAAAAAAAAGTGCAAGTGGATAAAATTTAAGAAACAATAAGTTCTTTACATTCTTGAATGATACGAAGTTATTTAATGTTTAGGAGAAGTGATTAATTGTCGATGTAATAAAGTCGATAAGATTGATTTAAATAATAATAAGAAAAAAATATATATTTTTAAAATTGTATTTGTTCTTAGAAAAAATTGAAAACTGTTTTAATGGAAGTCAGATAAGGCTAAGACAATTAAACTTCATATGTTTTGTTGAGAAATTTAGTTCATATATAGAACTTTTTTTATCAGACTCTGAATAATGGTGAACATTGTTTTTACTGGTATTGTTATTCAGTTATTAAGCAATATTAACATGAAATAAATAAATAAATATTAACATGAATAAATAAAATAAGAATAAAGTTCCAACTAAATCCAAAGACGTTTAAGCCTTGCTGGTTGTAAGTACAGTGGTGATCGATATGCTAGCGAGAGTCAAAATTTCTTTGGCTACTACTAAATGGTAGACGGACATTATAGAAGACGTACATATGGAAACTGGTAATCATAATTACTGTAGTTTGGTTTGTTAACCCTAGAAGTGCATCTTTAGTCCTTTCGACTATTAGCGTTGTTACTTTCTATTATTATTCTTTGTTCTCTTATCAGCTTTCTCTGTGAGTACATATAGCATCAGTCGTTGACAAGCTGATACTAAGCGCAAAAGTGTTCTGAGTGAAGTGGAGTGAAGTGTTTTTAGCAAGTCGAAATGACTATCAATGAATTAAGTGTAATATTTTTGATTACTTTTTAAAGTTTTCGGTAAGCATTCAGCAACACAGTTATTTACTTAGAAGCTAAAAACTGAAGCAAAGCTAAAATTTTAGTGCTATTGCTAATCTAAAGCAAGTAATTTAAACACTGTTTATATTTTTTTAGAGAATAATTAAAATATAGGTTTCTAAACTAGCCGTAGCGACGTGTAAGTAGATAATTTTTTAAACTATATAAACGATTATGAAAAAAGCTCTATGTATTCACTTGATGAGAAAACTTTGTAGGAATCAATCAAAATAGTCTACCCTCTTTCATCATGTGATGAAGAAGTCATTGTTAACGAAAATGGTGGAAAACCATCTATGGTTCATATTGTTGGTATGATGTGCACTGTTATGTCATGTTCACGTAAGTCTAATTGTTGGCCGCTTTGTGTATTCTAAGGTATAGCAAACATGGCTTTCATCAATAAATACATTAGAAGGCTTAGTAAATAAATTAATTTAAAAAAAACCCATAGAAAGAAAATTAAAATTTCACGGCGAAAATTAGATCAATTTCCTTTCATGCTTATAGACATCTATGTGGCCGTAGCAAGATTTTTTTCCACTTTAATTCATATATTGGATCTTAATTTCAAATGAAGTATCAATAATTATTCAAATCTTAAAACTAAAATAAAAATTCTATTTATTAAGTAGTTAAGAAGTTCAAAGAAGTTACTGTCATAGGACAACATTCATCTCTCCCGTCTTCGGCTGAGCGCAAGAGTATCCTTCCTTCTTAATCGAATATGGTCAGTATGACTAAATATTTTTTTTCCTCTGTCAGTTCTCTTGGGTGCATATTGGCTTTCCACAAAGCATCTATTGCTTTGTTTCAGTTTCTTTAATCAATTTTATATTTTAAGCTAAGTAGATGATTAATCCGCTGTAGCTTCCTCCATATGATTTTGCGTAGTGGTGAAGATCCTTGCTAATTGGTGGTGATCTTTACTTTAGCATTGTAATTTTTTCCCAGTAGGTGGCGTGATTTTCTTGATCATTCTTCTGATGTTTGTCATCATCGCCCCAGGTGTGCGGGAAGGGTCAGGGGGGCTTTTTTTAATTTTAGATGGAGTTGTCTGGAGGGAAGCTTAAGCCTTTTTTATTTTTAAACATTCGAAACCACAATTAAATTTTTTCTACACCATGTCTTCTGTTGGGGCTTGAACCTGGGTCGTTTGTGTTCTTATACGTGCGATCTAAGCCACCCCCCGCCACTAAATATGCCATGGACTAATTAATTTGAGTTGTCGTCGATATTCTCCAAGTACTCTTCAGCATATCTTTTAATTTCTATTTTAACTAACGGTACGTCTAAATATTTATGAATATTCGATTTTTTTATGTACCATGTGGCGGCAGTGATCATTCGTGGAAGTTTGTTTTGGCTCCTTTGAATATTTTCTATATTTGTAGCTGAGACAGTATCCCATAACCGTATTGCTTGATTATTAATACTTATAGCAGGGCAAGTTTCTCTACGCAAGGTAAAAGTACATTTTTATTCGTTTGCTTCTATTCTCCATTTCTTTAACCATTTCTCCAGTAGAAATGCCTAATGCTATAAGTATTGAGAGGCAGTTTATGAGTCTTCATGTACGCTTTAAAATTTACTGTCATCAGCAAATGTGGAAATGTGTATGTTGCCTTTTATTGGCATGTTAGCAGTGTAAATCAAATATAAAACTTAAGAAACTTCCTTGTTTTATTATAAACTTCTTTTCACTTCAATAGCTCATATATACCTGCTTTAATTCGAGTATGAGGCCTTCGTGCCACACCTTATCACAGCCTTGGGAGACATCTATAAAGAGTGCAGAGCAATATTTTTTTTCTTTAAAGGCATTTCTGATTACATTAACAAGCCTGTGGGCTTGTCGGATGGCACTGTGTTTTTTCCTAAATCCAAATTGGTGATTTAGTATACAACCGGTCTCGTTTAATAGTTTGGATATTGGAATTTTCTCAAATAATTTTGACAGGTTAGGTAGAAGACTTATTGATCTATATAATATGTAAAGGGTCCGCCAAATAATTTCTTTTTGAAAATGCTATAAAAAAAACTACTGAATATTTTCTAAAATTTCTTTTTTTATTCCAAAGTACAATCCTTCCGGTTAATAATGGAAAATAATTTCATTCAAATGGCTGCCTGGTTTCACGAATATTGTCCTTTAAAGCGTCAATTGTCTCTGGCTTGTTGGCCGCACACCACAAATAATAGTCCAACGGTGTCAAATCGCAGCTCCGAGGTGGCCAAACGACATCAGCTCTGCGGCTGCTAGTGCGATCTTCAAAAACAGGGCGCAAAACATCGAGTGTAGCTTCGGTTGTGTGGCACGTAGCGTTGTCCTGTTGAAACCAAATGTTGCTAATATCCTCCTCTTCAATTTTTGTGAACAAAAATTCGTTCAGCATGGCCCGATAACGATCACCATTGACTGTAACGGCCACTCCTTGCTCATTTTCAAAGAAAAATGGTCCGATTATGCCTCTGGACCAAAATCCGCACCAAACAGTGACTCGTCTTGGGTGTATCGGCTTTTCAATGTATGCGTGCAGGTTTTCTGTGCCCCAAATGCGACAATTTTGCTTGTTTACATACCCGCCAAGATCAAAATGAGCTTCATCTGCAACATTACCATGATTTTCAAAGTAATGTCGCAATATTTCCCAGCGTTGTTCAAGCGTATACACAATCATATTCGTTCAGCGGAGGGATAAAACTAATTATCTGTCAAATCAGGCATGAGCTAAGTGTTACCATTCACGAAATAAGCACTAGTTGAAAAAAAATGTTAGATGGCGGACCCTTTATTATCCTTACCTTACTTCGGTATCATTGTTATAAGAGAAACTTTTCATTGTATGGGATAGTATCTTAGACGAATTATGGCATTAATTAAAAATAAAAGAACTTTTACAGCCCAGCGAAGCTCAATTCTTATAGGTTTTTAAATGTTAGACAAATAAGCTCCCTTTTTCGGCATCACCTCTAGCCTAATTACCGTGCGAATTGCTTAAGGATGGAGATTTCTGGTTGCACTACATAGAGAATAATTAGTTTGAGAAAATGTATACAGATTTTCTAAATAAATTTTTAACGATAAACGTCTTTGTGATTCTAACAACATCTGATGGCGTTTGGTGCAATCATTAATTACTTTTTTGAGTAATAACGATTTCTGTACTTGCAACTCTCTACGAACTCTTCTCTCTTCTCCAGCACTAAGTTTTCAATATCAGCAGAATAAAGCCTATTGATCCTGTTTTGTTTATGGATCCTAAGAGCACATTGTGTGGTTAAAGTGAGGGTTTTTTTCAAAATCGTTAATAGCCTGCTTTAAGTCATCAGTTTTCCTTGAAAGTATATTTTCCAAGCAGTGGGTACCGACGTATTTCTTATATTATAGCCAATCAACTCTACTAGTTATTTCCATTAAATAGCCAGTAGGGGGTACATGATGGTTCCATAATATAATAATTGAAGATAGACCCAACGAGGCATCTACTTGAACCATTTCTCTACTGCGAAGTATAAAAGATTCAGGCTATCAGTTGGCCAATAGGTAGGCTGCCCTGAGGAAATAACGTCCAGTTTTAATTTGGAAACAAGCAAGATCCGAAAGAAAAACTACAAAATTTGTAAATGCTAAAGTCATGCTGCCATAATTTTAACTATTTAGTAAGCGCATGAAAAAATAAATATTCTGGCATTTTGATGCAATTTGCTCAAAAAAATTGAAAATCAAAGCGACATGCAATCTACTATTGAAAAAGTCACAAGACGCAAAATCTAGAAGATGGGGCACGATCGGCTTAAATCTATGTGGAGTTTATATTCTTTTACCCAGAAATTCAATACTTTTGAACAGAAATAGCAAGAGAGGAGAAAAACGGAATCTTGTACTTTCTGGTAAACACTTAAAGTTCACTTTGTGAAATATATGAATCTCTAATCCTGCTATTCAAACATTTAGCTTCACATCAACGAGTTTATCGGAGTGTATTTCCAAAATCACCCCTACTTTCGTGTGATCGTGGATGTGATTGTCCTGCTAATAGTAAAATGTCAACCAATCTCTTTAGAAATAGAGTTTTCTAGTCAAATAGACTTAAAATACTTTGTAAGAGATGTTGTTTGTTTTTAATAAGTCATAAAGCAAATTATGTTGATAAGCTCTATTCTGCTCAAAAATTAATTTTAGGTCTATCGGTTTGATTAAAAGTTCGTCTAAAACAAGAATTTTTTTGTATTACACAAAATCAGCGTAAAACAACACTCAACATCTACGAGTATATATTGGGGCGATGATTTTGTTTTGCACTATTTTCCTCTATTCTCTGTATGTACTTCTTAAAAACAAAAGACTTCAGAAAAATACTTCTACGATAGTGCCATCTGTACTGAACTAGTTTAATCCTTAATAGAGGTTGTTGTATTAGCTAAGCCGCAAACAATTAAACAAATTTACATCTGGCATGACTAACAGCTGTTTTGCTTTTCGCTGATTCTCTTTCGTGTTGTTTTTAAAAAAGCCGCAACAACAAAAGCGATGTCAAAACAAGTAACCAGTCTGTGGTCAAAACTAAGAAAACTTTCTTTAAGCAAAGTAAAAAAATAAAACAATAAATTAATAATTCAAATAAAAATTAATCATTGAAATAAAAATTATTTTTTTTTTTTAGTTTTACAAACCTACACCCATACAACTGAGGTCAATTGCAAATAACAATATGAGCACAACATCGACGTCTGATTCGAAAAGTGGCCAGGCTATACAAAAACTGAAAGAATTTGGTTATGCCTTCAATGCCGGTAAGTCAATTAAATATCAGCTTTTATATCAAATAATATTTAAGTATGTCCTGATATTATATTCTGTTGCGTTACAGCCGGTCAATTACGTAAAATCGACCAGGCTACCGGTGATGCAGGTGATGAACCATTTGTATTTGAAGTGACAAAAGATCATGCTAAGAATCAGGCACACTATGAGAAATTGGCTGATGTAAGTGGTTCCTTAGCATTTCTTATATTTTGTTTAAAAAAGTAGATTTCTATTCCATTTAAATTTTTTTTTAGCAAATTCCGGAAATTGTTTATGATTTACTAGAACAAAATGGCTTAACACGTACTTATATACCCGAAGATGCCCCTATTGAAGAAGCCACCTTTTTCTTTACATATCCGGAAAAGTTGAAAAATCCTAAAAAATTGATAGTTATTATACATGGCAGTGGTTATGTACGTGCCGGTCAATGGGCAAGAAGGTAAGTGAAATATGTTTTTCATTTTCCGAATATTGTAAGAATATACATATTAGAATTATACTTCGTACCGGGCGCTATTCATTACATTTTTTAATCAAATAATATGCAACTACCACAGCTAACAGCATGTTCCACTTAATCATAAATGTTAATTTAAATTAGAACGCATTCTCCGTTTAGTTTATGATTTTGTATTTTTTAATCGCTTGTTATTTCTTTAAAATTCATATACATATGTACATACATCTGCTAAAACCCTCTATGCTTCGCTACCTCTAAATCTTAATTACTATCTTAACTATAATTTTTTATCCTTTTTCCCCTTTTATTACCTTCTGGTCCAAGTTCAAATTATTGAGACAGCCTGTAGTTTCTTTTAGGAAGACACCGTAAAATTCCAAGAAAATCGGTTCAGTTTTAGTTGCAAAAACATAGATACCTACATACAAACACTTTTATTTGTATACATACATATATATAAGGTAGCTTTTGAACGTTGTGCTTTGCTACCTATTTATAAAAAGTAAATTGCAATACCAATTTATCCCATCTCTTCCAACTTTTGTCTAATATCTATTGATAACGAAACTTTTACTGCTACCGTTCTTCAAATATACAGAAAATCATATCTATCTACATACATAAAAAGAAGTTGTCCTATGTTCATCGTTTTGCAACTCGAGAACCACTAAGGCGATTTACAAACCAATACATACATGCGTTGGAAAAGTGTACATTCACTGATGGTTTTTGTTGAACTGGGCGATACCATGCCCATATAAATTTTTTTATTTATATGTCTATATCTTTAAAAATAAATAACTTAGTGGTCAATACAAATTATCAATTAAAAAATTTGCCGAATTGGATAAGTGAGACTGGTATCTCCCATACAAAATAAATATAGATTTCTGTATATCTTGAGAGCGATTAGAATAGAAGGTTCTGAATTTAGTCTAAATAACTTCTCAGATAATACAAACCATCAGTTAAAAAGCGGATGGAATTGGACAAGTGGGCATGGTACTCCCATACAAATTAAATATTGACATAATGGTAATGGAAATAATAATGCATTATCACCACTAATATTCAGTGGTAGTTGAAATTGAGAGTACTAAATGACGTGGTTTTAGTGGTAGTGGAAATTTAAACCACTATTTATGAATGCTTAGTGGTAATAGACAAGAAATTCATTGGCACTGTAGTGGAATGCAAATTCAGATCCATTGTCTTAGATCCACTATAGTATTCATAAAGGGATGAACTGTCATATACTTTCATACATAGACATGATACTATTATATATATACTAAGTCAATCATAAATGTTCACTGCATTGCCAGTAAAATTTAAGTAAAAATAAATGTTGATTGACAATGAAATTACATTTTCATTACCAGTAAAATTTGTGCTGATTACTGAAAATTCCTAAATTTAGAACCGCATTATTTTAGTTTGATAATTTATCTTTAAAACTTTATTCATCTCTGATAAAAGGATACAAATCAAATTTCAATACAATAGGAAAAGAATATCTTAATTTTAACATCCGTTTTTATCAGGAACCGTAGTAGTTATACAAATATTATAAAAATCATAATCTAATTGTTATTTTGCGATATTTATTCTTTAGTGCACTAAATTTCCACTACCACTAAAATCGCTTCATTTGGTGCACTCAATTTCCAATGCCACTAAAATCGTTTCATTTAGTGCACTCAATTTCCAATGCAAGGTTGCTGCATTAATGCTAAGTCGTTTAGTGGTAATGGAAACGATAATGCATTATAAATTCAATGCAATAAACCTCACTCTGGTCAATAAAAATAATGACATTTTAAATGTTTGTAGAAAGGTAATATAGTTACAGCTTTCTTTAACGTGGAAAGTTTAGTAGGAAAAGAAGGTACCACGGTCGCTTTTCCAATCTCACTCACTTTTTGACTGATGATGTTAATTAACCACGAAATTGTTTGAACGAGTTAAAAAACTTCTACTTTACCACACTTAAGATAATTAAAAATCAATATTTGCTATACATAGACAGTGCCACTTCTACTTCTCTAACACCAGCTACTTTTTGACTGATGAGTGTATTAACAACAAACTCACTTGGCTCGAATTTAGAATTCTTAACTGTTACTGTTCTCGAGACATTCAGAAATCAATATTTGACTGATGATTTCAATAGATGTTGAAGTAGTATGGAAAAAATTTAGGATTTCCGGTTTCAAGATATGCAAAAAGCAATATTTATTATTTATGGTAGGTACTACGACCACGTATTCAATCCAGTCCTTATTTAACTGATGTATTTTTTTGACCACGAAGTTATGTGGATCAAATTTAGAAGCTTCCGCTATTGCCGTTTTCAAGATACTAAAAAAAATCAATATTTACTGAATATGAAAGGAGCCACTCCCACTAAACTAACATAGTCCACTCTTTGATTGATGACGTACATATACTGACAATGAAGTCATTTAGACTACATTCAGAAATTTCCGCTCTTACTGTGCTCAAAATCAATATATATTATGTATTGGAAGTGCCACGCCTACTTTTCAAATTTTTTCATTGATAGTGAAGGAAATCGATTACTTACTGAATTTTATCCGAAATATATTCCATTGACTTCAACGTGGGGTTTAGAAGTAGTGATATTACGACGAAGAAAAATGCATTACACTATGAAGACTGTTAACAAATTCACCATTTTTGGAAAAATCACCGTCTCGTACTTCGAATTCGGTGGAATATATTCAAGATAAGCTTCGGTTATTGGACAAAATCCGACATTTTTAAAGTAAAAAATTTTGTTTTAATGACGAAAAAACGTAACGTCAAATATTTGCCAAATGTGAACATTCTTTAAGTAAGAATAAATGACATATTTATCCCTCAAAATGCCGTATAATACACCATCTATTGTAACATAACATTTTTGAGTTATACACCCAATATTTTAATCGCATTAATCATAGATTTTTTTAAATAATTATATTACACAACATCAAGATTGTTATGACAAGAGTTAAATTGGGTATTACGAATACATTTACTTTATTTGTTATCATGCATTAATCCTTTGTACCAAAGCTTTTTTTCTATAATAATTATATAAATAATTTTTAAATTACGTACTTATATTCGCGTCTTCAGCCTTATAATAAATAACTCCTTAGATCATGGTACACAAATACCTTATATTAAACGTGCTCGAAATCTTGGCTATAATATTGTGGTAACTAATACAAACGACAATTATCGTACTATAGATGGTAAAAGAAAACCTATACAAGGCTTAAGTACTGCCGCAACACATGCTAATTATGTATGGGATAAGTATGTAATGGCTTGTGATCCTGAGAGTGTTGCTATTGTAGCTCATAGTGCTGGCGGTGGAGTAACAATAGAATTGGTAAGCTTTTTCCTTTGGGAATTACAGGATACGTGATTTTCGATATTAAAATAATTTAGGCTAGACGTTATCCGGATTTTTTTAAAAGTAAAGTGTTTGCTATAGCATTTACCGATTCAGCCCATTCATATATTCCCGATGATGTTTTAAAAATCATAGGTCATAAAACTTGTGATTGGATATCTAGCAGTAAACCTTTAAATACGGAAATTAAAACAACAAAAGATGGTTTTAAATTGGTTTCGGCAGGTAAGTGAAAACTTATTTAACGTTTGAATAAAACAGTTACGTAAATAATTAAATTTTGTGTTAAATATGTTTTTTAAGGTCATACCAAACACGAGTGGACCTCATATTCAGCTTTTGAGTCTGTTTTTAAGTATTTGGAAGAAAAATATAAAGAATTTACTGCTGGAGAACAGAAATCTAAACGGCAAAAAGTTGATAATTAAATTTGGAAAGCATATAAACGTTTATTCAAAAGCATAGCTGTTAAGTAATGATTAGTTATCGGAATTAGATTGCTTTCTTTTGAAATACTAATTGATTACGACTACATAATACGCTTAATTCAGAGATCACTTTAGATTCTTACGGTTATTAATTCTCATCTTTAAAATAAGTTGTATTATATTATTGCCTACTATATCGTAATTGCAAGTAATTCTGATTACTTTTATATTATATATAATCGTAATCAATAAGTGTATAATTTAAACACTGAATTATAAAATAATAATTAAATGTAATCTAAATCATATTTAACAGCTATGCTTACAAGATTATTAATAAAATAGACACAACAAATATTTGCGCATTTGTTAGCATACATATATTATGTAGTGTAATGTTGATGCTTGAGATTTTAATTAGAAAATAAATGGTTTTAATTATTCTATACAAAAGCAATTTTCTTTTATGAAAACTTTCGAAAAACGAAGTACATATTTTTTCCTTAATTTTTTTCCCTTTCACCACTGTAACAAATTTTTTAAAAATTATACTAATTGACTTTAACTGCAGTACAAATGTCCATATAAAAATTGAAAAAAAACTGAATTTTTTTTTGTAAACAGCCAGATTAAGTCGGCTTTCAGCCCATAAGCTTTAATGAAAAGTGGGATCATATTAATTTTGTTTATAAGGCTTAAAGCGTCTATTAGCTAACCTTCTCAGTGAGGCATATTTTACATATAGCTGAAACTGTGTAACGCCAATCGCTATAAAGGGTAAGCCTAGCGGCCCAAATAATGATTAGTTATCATATTGTTAAGTATTTGGAGTCTAAAAATTTGGTGAGCGTTAGTCATTACGGTTTCTACAGCTGCCGCTCTTTACAGGGGACCTGCATCTGTTCTTTCGTCGACGAACGCGCATAATATTCGAAGAGCACCGCGAGACACTGTTCTTTCTTTTAAATTCCTGGAATAATATTTGTCTATGCCATTTAAAAGGGCTACAGAAAACGAATGAACATACATATTGTATTAGATTGTTTTCTTTAAATTACTTTAATTTGAAGCAACGTTTCTTCAACTAGCACTTGACGTTTATCCATATTCTCTAAGGATCTGCACATTGTAAACGCAAATCAAATATTTCATAGACAGCCGCTGTCGCTGTCAATACAATCAGTAGTTGTGATATGTCACTATCATTTCCATCAATACATTTAATTTGATTTCTTCACACTTCATTTTTTTTAAACATATTACAATACTAAAGATATTCGAATATGTAAGAAATATATACTTAACATAAGAAATCAAATGTTAGTTTCTGTTTTTTATCACAAATTTGATTGTTTGATACTATTTTTGTAAGGGTGTTTATACGGCCTTCTTTAAGCTTGTGGTCAATAATTGTAAAAAAAACACCCTGCTCGTTATCATGTAAGTGGTTGCGTAAAGACTTCTCCTCCATTTAGTTATCGCATTTCATAAGCATAAATGTCATAAAAAATAACATCGTATATTGTATGTATTAGAAGAGGATACTTAAGATTTCCTTTAACAAAAAATACAGCAAAAAATCCCATTAAAACAAGTGTTTTCCTTCTGGTAGTATTTATAGTCTTTGGGGAGTTTTCTTTGTTTCTTTTTTTACGGTTTGGAGTACATACTTATCTGATATTTAAGTTGTTGATGATATGATGTCATTAAGAAGTCATAAAACTGTCCATAAAATAAGCTTAGAAGCAAATATGTCCTAACTATAGTTTTAATATTTATAACCGATAAAAATAGTCATAATAGTTATTTCAGTTATTGAATGGCATATGCATATTGATCAAATCAATAAATCAAATTTATAATATTTTACCTTTTCAAAAGCATTTCTATGATCTTTTGCTAGTTGTACGGCCTATCGTGCAAGATCACTTGCTAAATTGGTTCAAACTAATTGGTCCTAATTACTATTAATTCATACAGCGAAAAAAGTGTATAATATTTTGTACACATAAGTGCAATATTATAGCCGCAGTTTTTATATACAGTGGTGAATTTAAAAATTTTTAATGATTAAAAATTTAAGGTAAAACACATATTTGGTAGGTTTCACAAAATATCTAAATTTTATTCAAAGTTACGACAAAAAGTTCATTGTTTGCTAGGTGCCAAATTATAGCCTCACTATAACAAATAAGCTTACTTTATGATTTCCATTTTTTCTGTAATAGGGGTTTGACCCTCCATTATTAAAAATGAGCGCAAAAATTCGCTGTGTCATAGTGCGCACAAGATTTAAGCGGACGTGCTATGTGATCGACTTCCAAAAAGCAAGAGACGAAAACGATAATCCGGTTACTTATGCATAAGGCGTACTGAGGTTATGAAGGCACCTCTTCTCTATGTTATTGCATGGCGATGACGACACCATTTCCGCCAGCAGTCGGAGAAATAGACCCAATCGATAATGATGGCGTGAAGGTAACGCCGCTCAGCCATTGCGATGTCAGTGTCGCGATACGCCAGGTCATAAACCAGTTTAAAGCCAGTGGTGAAGATCTGGTTAGGTGCAAGCACCGGCTTATCGGAAGAATATGTTTGGAAGAAAGTATACCCAGCGATTGGAACCTCACTTTAGGGTATAAGCTATCTACCTATTGCATGCAAGGACCTTACTAGCGTAATGTGTACACATCTGAAGCCATTCGCCAAATCACTCATTGGACCTTATCAGTGTATGTCCACCATTGAAAAGGTATTTACACTACGTTTAATATTGGAAAAGGCCCACGAAAATCAAGTCGATACGCATCATCTTTTTGTCGACTATAAAACAGCCTTCGATAGCCCGACAAGAGATAGCATAAATGCGGCAATGTCTGAGCTTGCTGTTCATGCAAAACTGATAAGACTATGTAGAATGATAGAAAGGGAACTCTCAGAGCCTTTTGACGACCTCCTATCGTGCGTGACATTATTGGGCGTAGTACCAAGCGAGATTGTACTGCTGCCTTCAGTGCCATCAAAAAGAAAATCTGATGAGATGGGTCTTATTGTAAATGAGGTCAAGACAAAGTATATACTAGTATTTTGTCGACAAGGAGGGATGTGCGGCGCATTGAATTACGAGTTACGGTTGACAACTATATATTAGATGTGGTGAATGAATGTATCTACTACCTTGGCACTACATTACCAGCAGTAACGATCTCAGTCTGGATATCTGATGTAGCTGCCTTGGGTGTTTTCGAAAGAAAAGTTCTTTATAAGATCTTTGGTCCTTTGCGGTTTGATAATGAATTCCATATTCGAACTAACCACGAGCTGTACGAGCTATATAACGACATGGACGTTGCTCAACGAATTAACATTCAGCGGCTACGCATGTCATAACATGTCGTTCGAATAGATGGAAATGCTCCAGCGAGAAGAGTGTTCGATGTGTAAGTCAGCTGACGTAAGCGTAGAGGACGTTATTGTCTACGTTGGAAGGAAAGCCTAACCGGAGGCTTGCGCTAAGCAGAGGTGCTGCAGCAGACCGAGATCCGGTAAATGGGTTGTAAAGGCATATTATGTGTGTATGTATGGTTCCTTCCAGACATGCAAAGAGATATTGTAAAAACTTAAAGAAAATCGTTTCAGCCGTTAGCTGCCTATAAAACACAAACATACATACATTCATTACCTTTTATATATAAGAAGGTAATCTGTACAGAAGATAATCTGCATCATTTATATTGTATCCTTTAAATAATATTTTCAGAAAAGTTGTTCTTATCTCCTGAAAAACTTAAATCTCCGCTTTGTACTGGCCTTCTTTAGCTAATACCTCTCTTTACAAGCGAAACAATTGAAAAAACTCACGATAGGGTGTTGGCCAATCTGAGATTATGTTAGGCATATGCTCTTCACATTGCACAGTTGATTCAATTTTATTAATCACCACGCAGTTGTGTGACAACTTCGCAGAAGGTTTTGGCTTTGTGCAACTGCATTAAGGACGTGTTTTTGAGTGGTTTAGCCACGAGTCGATTTAATGAGAATTGAAAAAATGCACACATGTGCAGTTTCTATGGCAAAAATCTACGAATTAAACAACGAATTGGTCCCCTACCCGTCACTATTTTTAGGATTTAGTTGTGAATAACTATTTCTTGTTTCCAAACCTGAAAAAGTCGCTCGGCAGAAAGAGAATTGACTCTCACATACAAAACCATATTTTGATAGCCTCAAAAAAACTTATTTTTGAAAGGGATAACAAAATTAAAGAAACGTTGCACAAAGTGTATATAGACTCAAAGGAGACTATGCTATATTTAAAAACAAAATGATTTTTTACTCAAAAACCTGTACTTCCAAAGCCAATCGTATTTGAGGAACAAACTTTTTACTTTTATTTCATAAAAGAAATGTCACACGCTTTTGTTTTATGCTTTAAATACTCAACAAATTTTTGACATTACTTTATTTTCGTATTTTACCTTAGGGATTCTTTTTTATGTTAAGAAAAAAAAAAAAAAATATATAAATTTAAAAACGTAAAGAAAACGAAATATCTACATAACGTGTAACGTGACAGCAGTTAAAACAAATTTTTTTAACAAAGAAATGCTTGTCTATCTTACACTTCTGTAAGAATTGAAGTTAACATTACAAAATAAGTATTTTTCATTACTTTTTAACAAAGACAAAGCGTCCTTCTTTATCGTGAGTTCTAAACAAAAATAACGAGAAATCTTAAAACAAAGTTTGTCTGTTCGATATACCAAAAGAACCTCCCCATTAAAGAAAGAAAGAACGAGGCAAAGATAAAATAAAAAGTAACTTTTGCATTAACTTACCTTTCTTTATTGAACTGATGGTTATGGTTACCAGTCATGGCTTCTGCTCCACCTAAGACTTGTAAATGTACGTGTGTATTATTGAATTACACTCGTATGGCAATAGTATTTTATATGTAAGTATGTAAGTATGTTTGTGAAGTAATACACGCTCTTCTCGATGGTGCTTTACTCGTATTTTAGGGATGGTATCAATGTGTGTAAACGGCAAAGGTATATTTAAATGAATGCGTTTAATGTGTTCCGGTTGGGTAGGATACTTTGTTTTATGTATGTCCTTTAAGTTATCAGTTGTTTAACTGTATATGTGCTTAAGAGGGGGTGTCTGTGTAAAATTTATCTTCAAAAGTTCAAGAATGGGTCATGCGCCTTACATGGTGTACATTACTTCAAATATAGATAACTATATCTATACATGCACATATGTATGTACATATGTATACTTCTTTACATGTAGACCATTTTAAGCATTAACCTATTTTTATGTTTGAGTATATAAGAAAATAATTTAAAGAAAATTTAATTAAATTTTGTATAAAAGTAAATTTATTGGCATTATTAACAGAATAAATTTTATTTTATTTTTTTGTAAACTGAATAGACTAGGTCCACGTTGCTGGCTCTATGTGAAGAATTCGATATGCTAACTAGTCATTAATGGCTTTTGAATTGAAATTTTAATAATGTATATGTAGGATTGAACGTACAAAAGCATATATTTAAATTAGTCTTTTCAATTTACACGGTCTTTAAAATAGAAGTAAAATTACTCAAAAACATTTACTAATGTTGCATAGAATATGTATTTACAATTTTGTACAAAGTTTTTACATATTTCATCACTCGAAACAATTTTATACGAAACCGACTACCTTCTTCATCACAAACATCGAAATTTTACGATGGGTAGAATTTGGTTATTGAATTGATTCAAGGTCAGATAGAACTACTCATTGACAAAAGTTGCTTTTTGTACAGCTTTAAGTGTAGGCTTTATGCTAGTGATCTAAAATTTTTCACTACCATAGCTCCTAAATAGACTATAACCAGAGATAATAGTCGTTACGGATTGAATAAAAATTAAAAACTAATTATTTTATCGTCCACCAAATCGAATTTTTAAGGACCAGTTAAATTTGATTGAATTTAGTTCCTCTTTGAAGCAAAGTCTTATCTAACTGAACTGAATATAAATATGGGTGCCCTTAGAAAACTAGTGAGTAGTATACTAGTTTGCTAACGCTAGTTTGCTCAAAAACTTACATAACATTACGCGTATCATATGGTTTTAGTTAATCCATAATTAAAAAATGCAGGATTCACCACAGATGCCAAGCCTTTTACACATGGTTTGTGTTCTGAATATGCCGTTTTGTGAAATAGCTGTCATTTATTCTCATTTAGTCACTAGGTAAAGCCCGGCGTGCTTCGTTACCCTACCTTAATTATTATCTTATTATCTAATCTCATATTATCTGCTTATCCAATACCTCCCGCGTTTTGGCTGATGTGGATAGCTAACGGAGCTTTTACTATTATCGTTCTCCACATATGTATGTATACAAGAATCCATATTTAGTATGAATGCGATATGTCATTCCTACTTCTTGACTTAGGATGTGTGTTGCCCACGAAATTGTTTAAGTCAAATTTAGAAACTTCAGTTCCCAAGAAACGCCTACTTATACAATTACGCCCATTTTTTGACAGCTGCTTCGTATTGACTACAAAGACATTCAGACCTAATTCAGAATTTTCCATTTTTACCGTTTTGAAGATATACAATACAATCAATACTTTTTTACTTTGCATGGGAAGTAGTATGCCCTTTTCCGATTCCTTCCACCTTTTGACTGATGATTCATATAGGATCATATTTAGAGACTCAGGCGTAGCATCGCTTGTTTCAAAAAAAAAAAAAAAAACTATCAGTGAGAGTAGAATTTTCCAACGCATGTAATCCTTGGTTTGTAAATCGGGTAAGTGGTTCTCGAGTTGTTAATAGTTGTTAATATGTATAAAAACACATTAAGAATAATCATCGAGCAGTCAGCCGAGTGTAAAACACCATTACAACTCGTATTTGTAGACTACAGTACAGCATTTGATAGCATAGATAGAGGCTGTATCTGGTATACATTACGGCGTAGGGTAATAGCGCCAAAGCTGATAAGTCTTATAAAGGCACAATACGACGTCTTTAGTTGCATGGTTTTCTAAAATGGTAAACTATCAGACAAATTAAACACCATCTCTGGAGTACGTCAAGCTCCACGAAGACGAAAGAAAACTCGCTCAACCCTGACCAAAGTTATAAAGTCGGTAACGATATAATAGAGAATGTCGAGTCCTTGGTAGTGTAATCTTGTCAGATAGCGACGCTTCCAGTGATATCCTGAGAAAAAAATATCTAAGCAAAAGGTGCCCTTTCACAGCTATGGAATATTTAGAGATTGTCCTCTATATCAATCGGTACGAAAATTCGAATGTCAAACCAGTTCTGCTGTACGGGTGCGAAACGGATCTGATGACAAAGACACTACGTACAAAACTTCAATCTTTTATCAACACGAGTTTAAAAAAAATCCTCAAGATCTGATGGACAATAACAAACGCGGAGTTGTGGGTCAAGCGTAAGCAAGTCCCGATACATCTGGAGATCAAAAAGAGAAGGTGGAATTGAATTGGGCACACTCTACGGAAACGACTAACCGAGATTTACAGACAAGCCCTACAGAGGAACCCACAAGGCACCAAAGTACGAGGTAGGCCGAAACGCACATGGAAGCGCACAATAGAGAAGTACATACAGTAACTATGTTATTCTTTTAACAAGGTGAAGAGCTTAGCGAAGGACCGAAGTAAATAGCGGAATTTTGTTGAGACTCTATGCTCCACTAGGAGCTGAATGACTTAAGAAGAAGAAGATACATATCGTTTTTTTTGGAGGTTCATAACTTTGAGTTAGCAACACTGCTTTATTTAACAACTGACAGTTGCTTACGGCAGAGCACCGCTTGCAAATTCTTGAAATTTTTGAATTGAATTTCCATTAAAAATTATCTTCTCCGATGAAGAACATTTTTGGTTGAATGGGTATGTTAATAAGCAGAATTGTCGCTTTTGGAGTGAGAATAATCCACAAGCTTCTGTCGAAACACAATTAGATCCACAGAAAATTACAGCTTGGTGACTTTATGGACTAGCGGAGTCATTGTCCTTAAAAACGATGATGTGCGGTCAGTCGTGGTGACAATATGACCGAAATCATATTTAAACATTAATGTCATAAAATTTCCTATCCAACAAAGCCCATTTCATCGATAAAGGTATTAAAAATATATTTCTTTAAATTCGTGCAACTGTAAAAAACATATGATATATATGCTTATCTTTATATATATTATCTATATACTATATATGAAAAGGAGGCCATTTTGGGCTTACTTATAGCAGACATAAGCCATAGGTACCAATATCTACCTTGTGTACGAATTCTGTTGAAATCGGTCGACGCATTTAAGTGTAATGCGGCGACATACGAAAGACCAAAATCGCATATAGCATGGATTATGTAAAAGCTCTTTTATTATACAAATCTGTAGCCGATACTATCGAAATAACGTTTATTCAATTGGCTTTTAGTTGGTACTCTTGGGGGGAAGGAATGCCATCCCTTCCTTTCATTTCTTTAATTTTATTTTCTTTTTACTTTTGTTTTGAAAAACTTTAATAAATAATATTTCCCTTGAATATGTCTTCACAAATCTGTGATGGATTGATATTGAGTTAATGCAATTACAAAAATAAATTGTGCAAATCAGGGTTAATTTGAACAATCCTTTGACTACATTTAGAATTAATGTTTTTTATGTTTGTTCTCTGTGAAGTTACTGGCGTTTAGTTAGCAAATCTTAACTTTTACTTCCTCCATCTTATCAGTTGCCAAATTTATAGCCAACAATTGTTTTTAGCTAAGACAAGAAAAATTTACACTTCTTCATAATTTAACACATACAATAGTCTTAACCACAATGATAATGGGAAAAACCAACATCAACACCATCCCTGCTTTAGAGAGTCTTTCATGAAATAGAAAGTGTTAAAATTTGTTTTTTTTTTCAAGTTTATCAATGTTGTAAAATCAGCAAACATTTGTAAAGTACTAAAGTTATTTCCTTTAACATTTGCATAAATTTAGTTGAATATCTTTGTTTATTCTCGGCAATAATGTCCTGTAATAAGATGTCTTCACTTTCGTTTTGCATTAAAAGTTTTATTTACACTTTTATTAAGACCACTTACATTGATTTTAAAACACAAATCTAATCTTAGAAGTTCAACAAATTGAGGGGGTATATAGAGTTTTATATTAAGACTTTATGGAGAATTTAGCACTGTCTGGCCATTGAAGTAAAGGTCGTTTTCTGAGGATGTTTTTTAAAAATGCAGCCGTTTGAGTTTTAATGGAAACTATTCATTTATTTAAAATTTTATTCAAAATTCTATTATTTTAGGATAATAACTTACGTTACTTATTAAACGCTTCCTAGCTTTAAATAAGGGGTGTTTAAAATTGAGGTATAATTTTTTTCAGATATTAAACTTATTTTTATTTCAGTTTTTTACAAATAGGTTTCGGTTAAAAATAGTAAATTATGTCGTTCAAGTGACTCCCTCTACTGGTTCGGCAGGATTCCAATGTTTTACCAAAATTATCAATCACGTTTATCAATAAACTGTTGTCGATGGTTGATATCTGCTCGATAATGTTGGTTTTAAGCTCTTAAAAAAACCCGCACAAAAAATCTAGAGGTGTCAAATCACACGATCGTGGTAGCCAATTTACTACTCCTCTACGAGAAATAAAGTAATTTGTGAACTTTTCTTTCAAAAGGTCCATTGTTTCTCTTGTTGTGGGACAAGTGACACCATCCTGTTGAAATCACATATTCCTTCCGTCTAAATCATCAATTCTCCGCCACAAATAGCTTCGGATCATCTCACTGTAGCGATTTCCATTGACTGTAATCGCATTTCCGTTTTCGTTTCAAAAAAATATGGTCCGATGATTCCTCTGGAGTACAAATCGCACCAAACCGTAATTTTTGTAGATGTAATGGTTGCTCTAAGGTAACTCTTGAACTCTCTTCACCCCAAATGTGGCAATTCTGCTTATTGACGTAGTCATTGAACTGGAAATGGGCTAGTTGGTGAAGATTATTTTGTTAAAAAATTCTCATTTTCTTCCTGCTTTTCGATTGCGAAGAAACGAATTGCTGTCGTAATGCGTGATCAGTTTTAGAAAATGCGGATAGTTTGATGTTTAATTGCTGCGAACGATCACGAGTGGGTGTTTTTGAATCTTCTTTAATACTTCTGCTCAGGGTTGCCAGACCTTTTTAAAGCTTTTTCGCCAAATTCAATTTCAAAAATCGCCAAAATCATCTTTTTTACATACTGACAATAAAATTTATATTTTTTAAAATTACAAAAATAATTCGTGAAAATAAATAAAAAATTAGTTATTCCGAATTCTTAAACTTCCCCAAAAGTGGAAAACAATTCGCCGTAATGTTTACTATAATGTAATATTATATAATATAATTTTTACTATAATATAGCTTATAATTTACTGAAAGCTAGCAAACTGTCAAAATAATTTTTATGATTGAAATAAAATATATTTTGGATATGGATATGTAGTCTTATTATTGTTGTATATGTATGTATTTAAAACGCTTCGATACATTTCTCATTGTCTTTTATGGGAATTAAATTACATTGTGCGACAAAACAGAACGTAGTTGAAATACCTGAAAAGTTATACCATTTTTCTAATAAATCGATTTTCCTAGCTTCACACACTTATAAGCTTATACCTTATCTGATTACTATCCGATTTTAAGTTTTTCAGTAGATTTGGAAAGTAGAGAAGTTGACCTTTTGAATTCTGTTACACTTCATTGCCTTGAGGTACACATATGTGTGAATTTCTCAAACAAACACAATGATTGTTTTCCACATTTTTTAAGTTTAGAGCTTTTTTCGTACCATATATGACCTTATTTCATTACCAGTTGCCGAAAATTGTTTTCCATAAGTAAACTGGAACCTAAAAATTCATTAGTTTTAGTTCCATATAGGCAACTACAAATTTCACGTTGCCAAGAACACAACTGAAGTTCGGCTGTCATCTATATATATCTGACAGACTTGCTTCTGCTCACAGCTGCTATATTCTCGGTTGAACGACCACTCCGTTGATAAATTATGTTTCTGCTATCAAGAAAGGATCCAGTTTCTTCAAATTTCTTAGTCATCAGCTTGATGGCACGATTTGTTGGCACGAATTTTGTCTAAATTTCCTGATTACATCTGAAAATTTGTTGCCATTTTCAAAAAGTTTTTAATAATAAAAACATGTTGTTCCTTCGCGTAACGTTCCATATTAACTAATTGGAATGTATTTAGAATCTGAAACCAAGAATAAAAATTACAAGTAAAAAAATGGCAGATAAATTAAAATGATACCTCTATTTTGGACACCCATTAGAAACAAAACAAAGTGAAATATCTTCAAAATTATTTATTTGTTTAATACACTTATCATTGTCATTATGTATAGAATATAATATTGTGCAAATACGCGAGGCTTCACCCGGTGGCGTGCATCCAAAATATCAAATTTTCCATTACTAGCGCATAAATCTGGCAGATTTTGACCGATGCTATTGGTTAGGTTATATTAGCTTTGGGTGCCACTGTGATTTGTGACTTATTAGCACAAGGCTGTGACTTAGAAAACTCCTACTAGAAGAAGTGTATAGGGCCAAATCACACGATCTTGATGGCCAGTTCACATCACCTCCACCTAGATGACCACCATGCCCTTGAGCAGAAATTCTAATATAGCTTGAGCTGTGTAGCACATGTCTATATCATCCACAATTAGAGGCTAAAATAAGTTGCTAATCATCGGCCTATAGTATTTGCCGTTGACGGTCAAAAAATAGGGGCCTAATCTGCACCAAACAATGTACATTTCATGATAATTTTCATTCTTTCAGAAATGGGTTTCTGAAGATAGTTGTTTTTTTAAACATATAAAATACCCATTTTGATAAAACAATTTTGATTTGCAAGCGTTGAGCGCCATATGCGTCCGTCCATGGTGGTTTGGCAAAACAACTAAATGAATGACTGCCAACTCGATGGATGAAGCTTAAGCAATATGGCCGGTATCAACTGATAAAGTTTGGAAGTCCCTATCAGACTTCAAAAAAAATCTAGTCGTATGTTTAAGCGAAAATATGTATCTTAACAGTGTAACTAATTAGCCAAGTTTGGCAAAAACTAGTCTATGTTCTAGTAAAATAAAAAAAAAAAAACACTTAGAAGTGAATGTTATACCAAAAGTAATACTACAGAGTCGCCTATGCCGACATTATTTTAAAAATCGTATTTTAAATAAAAACAATACTTAGTTGCTGATATTATCTTAAACTCTTGAACAAAAATACATACTTGCACGAGTATAAATTTTCGCAAGACATGGTAAACGGATTAATTTTAAGTAATTGCTAACCATTGTTTTCTATGCTTTTTGTGCTCGTTAAACAAATATTATTTAAGTCAGTGTATGGGGTGGTGAAAGTTACATCTATTCTTTATCCTATAGAAATGGAATGAGTTTACAAAAGGGTTTTTGTTATCATATTTTCTTAAAGAAATCTTTTAAATTTAAGTTAAGGTTTTAATAGTTCCATGCATATGTCTAAGGATTTATTTGAGAAGATACTTGATACTATTTTCTTAAGCAAAAAAATAGTTATACAAAAAAAGGGTTTATCGGATTTTAACAAATTAGTGAAATAAATTCTAATAATAGGCGAGGATGTATGTAAGCATTCGTTGTGGGCTTAGAAGCTCATTTACATTTAAAATGTATAAATCTTTCATATAAAATATATTTTCAATTTATATAAATTGAAATATTTTAAAGTAAAATAGTAATTTTTATAACAATAATTCTTTACAGTTCGGGTTTCTAATAGGAAATGTATTTTTACGTAAATAGTTTTTTTTAACAATTCTTAAATTTTAGTTTTTATATTAAACTAGAGTACCCGCGTTGCTAGTAGCCTTTGTGTTGTATGTCTACAAAATGTATTCCTCATAAAAAAAATTAAAGGAATGCATTAAAATTAATGATTTTTATTGACTACCAAGTCATATAGATCAAGTTCAGAATCTGCCATTCTGACCGTTCTTTACGTATACAAAAATCAATATTTACTTTGTATGGAAGGGGCCACTCCCACTTATCCAATTTCGACCATATTTCTGTTGACGATATGGATTCACTGCGAAGTTTCTTAGACCTAATTTAGAAGCTTCCACTTTTACCGTTTCAAAGATAAACAAAAACAAGTATTTATTTGTATGGGAGATGCCACTGCCACTAATCCAATTCTGCTCAATTTTTTAATGATGATTTATAATGACCACAAAGTTATTTAGAACAAATTTAGAAATTTTACCTATTACCGTTCCCTAGATATACAAAAATCAATATTGCATTGTATGGGAGGCGCCACGCACACTTATTCAATTCCGTCCATATTGCGACTGATGATGTGGACTGACTACGAAGTTATTTAGACGAAATTCAGAACCTTCCACTATTATAGTTTCAAAGATAAACAAAAACAAGTATATATTTGTATGGGAGGTGCCACTGCCACTAATCCAACTGCGTCCACTTTTTGAGTGATGATTTATATTGACCACAAAGTTATTTGGCCCAAATTTAGAAACTTTCACTATTACCGTTCTTCAGATGTACAAAAATGTACCGATGTACAGATGTACTTTGTGCGGGAGCTGCCACACACACCAATTCAATTTCGTCCATATTTCTACTGACGATATGGATTGACTACGAAGTTTTTTAGACATAATTTAGAAGCTTCTACTATTACCGTTTCTAAGATAAACAAAAATCAGTATTTACTTTATTTGAGAGGTGCTACTTCCACTTATCCAATTCTGTCCACTTTTTGACTTATGATTTATATTGACTGCAAAGATACTTGGGCTAAATTTAGAAACTCTTACTATTACCGTTTTAAAGATATAAACATATGTATATCTAAGGTCATCACCGTTAAGGCGATCGCTTTAAGTCAATAATAACCAAAATCTTTTGGCCTGAATCCTATGATATGGCTACCAACGGTCTCATTGATGTGAACTGACCACCGAATTTGTGCGATTTGACCCTGTTATACTTCTTCATGTGGGGTTTTCTTAAGTCGCAAGTCTATACAAATAAGTCACGAATCACAGAGGCCTTCAAAGCTACTATAACTTATGCGGCAGAGTAATGAAAAATTGGGCATTTCAGGTATGCACCACCCAGTGAAGCCGTTACGGATACTTGCACGCAATTATATTTCATATATAATGACATCGATAGCCCTCTCAACCGAATAAAAACCACACTCTTTGTTTTATTTAGATTTAAAGAGTTGAAGCGTCTAATAAAAGGCTCTTTAGTATAAAGATTAATAGTGATGTCTCCCCAGTGTAACTATTTACCAAAAGAAAATATAGTTAAATACCAGGGAATTACTTTGTTTAGAAGACTGACTTGGAAGACACACATTAAAACTGAATAAACTCATTTGTATTATATTATATTACTAAAACGGTCAGTCAAAAGCCTTAAGACTAATTCCTGCTGCACCCTGGCTTGTGTCAGACAAATGCATTATTAAAAATCTTACTATTCAATCTGTAGGTTAACAGCTTATAAGATGCAGCGAAAATTATCTTCAAAAATTGATAAAACAACCTGAATCTTTGAAAAAACTCCTATTTCACACATTAAGGCATGATGAAAGGAGAGTAAAATCGCAAATAGAAAAAAATTAGTTAAGAAAATTGTTATAAAAATAAATAATGCTCAAGTTTTCAAGTCAAAAAACAGTACGATCATAAAAAAGCGCCTATTTCAGACTTCAAAACCCTGTCGCGGCCAGAAGGCGTGGTCGTAGAGAAGGAAAATTTTACATATACAGACTGTCCGCCGGGAAGGTGTACTACTTTGTTTTGCCGCCATTTTGGCAGTCGTGAAGTAGAGACGTGGCTAATTTATTTGGAAAAATATTCAGTAAACCAACGTGTTTTAATCGTTAAAACATTTTATCAAAATCAATCATCGATTTTTATGAAAAACTCATAATGACTGACGACGCACATTTTCATTTGAATAGTTATGTGAATAAACAGAATAGTCGGTTTTGGGAAACGGAAAACCCTAAAATTATTCATCAGTCACATTTGCATCCATTAAAAGTGACAGTCTGTTGTGTAATTTGGTCTGGAGGAATCATTGAACCTTACTTTTTTGAAACTGAAAACGGCGTAACGCTAACTGTCAATGGGGAGCGATATCATGATATGATTGAAAATTTTTTAACGCAACTGCATGCTTTGGGCTTGACTAACATGTGGTTTCAACAAGACGGTGTCACATGGCAAACCGCCAGGATTACAATGGAATTACTACGAGACCTCTTTCCACAACAAATTACTTCAAGGAATGGTGATGTTGATTGGCCTCCACTGTCGCCTGATTTGACTGCTCCGAAATTCTTTCTGTGGGGATATCTGAAAAGCAAGGGTTGTGCAAAATAAACCTGAAACACTGGAGCAACTCAAACGAAATATTTGTGACAAAATTTATGAAATACCGAGAAAAATATGTGAGAATGTAATGAACAATGTGCTAAAAGGGCTCGCATTTGTGAGGCCAACAGAGGCGGGCATTTATCTAATATTGTATTCCATACATAATTGCCGACATTAAATAATAGATTTATCAATATAAAATCCATTTTCTTTCATATAATCAAAAATTATAAACAAACAACGTAGTATACCTCCCAGGCGGACACCCTGTATATTCAAGTCAAATGAAATAAAAATCACTCTAAAGGTGGAAGTACATAACTCGCGTTATGAACGTTGTGCGTTGCAGGCTTCTACCGAAAGAGGTTAAAATAGTGTATTTTCATAAAGCAAGTTACAAGAAAAATGTGCAACGCTTCTAACGCTAAAAGTTGGGCAACTTTCAACTTTTAGAAGCGTTGATAGTTGAACAGCTCTCTTGCGTTTTTTTTTTTTTTTTTGATATGTTATGTTAATTGTTTTAAAAAACGAAATTAATTCAATTACAAAAAAAAAACTTGAATTAAGTATATTTCGCTTTCAATTTTTACATTTAAAATAATGTAAACAAAAGAAAATTAACCAATTAGCTGATTCAAGTGTCGTATATAAAGAGTGTTATGTAAGTTGTCGTCCTTGGAGCGTTGAAAGTCATAAAGTACCAATCGCGTTAAACGCACAACGCGTGCTATGTAACTCCACCTTAAAGTGCATAGTCTTAAAAATTTGCTTTATTATAATTATTTGGATAGAAATTGGAATACACTGCTTAAGTACTCTATAAAAGTGTTTTCATTAGTTTTTCTTATAAAAAGTAATAATCACTAAGCAAACTAACGTAAGAACATTTGTCCTCTTAAAAAAATTTAAAATATGATGACTTGCTTTTTCATAGCTCAGTCGTGGTTAATAGCCATAATCGTGATGATCTTTAACAATTTTAATGAATAGGATAGATAGATTACTTTAATCTACGTATTTGAATGCAATTGTTGATCAGAAAAGTTTCTATAAAAACTTTAATACTCAATCAAATAAATCAAAACTTCGCACATTTATTCATCGTTAAGTCCTTTCAAAAAACATTAACAAACAGTATGATATTCAAACACAGGAATGAGATAAAGTCAATGATTTAAGAGAATCCGTTTACACTTAGTTTTGCACTTTTCACTTAAATAGAGAGGAACGTATATTTTTTACACTCTTCTTAGAGGTCCTTATTTTTTTTAAAGAGTTTTTAAAGAATTTAGACCTACTCTCTACAATATTAACCAAAAATCTGAGAGAAATCTGGTTCCATTCGTATTATATTCTTTGGCATAGTTTCAACATGTTCCTCGAAGCCCGATTAGGGTATATTTTTCCTGGCACCAGGAAAACAGGAACCAGGTTTTTACCTAAACTTTTTGTTGCAACAGCCATTCGTAAACAATTTTAGCGGTCTGGATTGGATTACTATCTCACTAAAAGGTGGCTTTTTTCTGTCCACTATAAATGACGACTTCAAATAGTAATAGTAATTGCATTGATACACCAATTCACTCATACCATAACTACAAGATTCTTAAACAAATTTAGATTTTTGTTTTACTTTCACAATCAAGCAAATATCACGAGAATAATGATAAAACACGAAACATTAGACAATAATTAATAAAACAAATTAAAATCAAACGACTTAAGTATGAGTAGAAAATCGATAATTAAAAATCGGTTAATAAATAAATTAAAATATATTCGTATTATAAGTTTTACACTACAAATTCAAATATGAATTTTAACCGCGAGCACCTAAACCTGGATACCATCCAAAACCAGGTCTACCATAGCCACCAAAACCACCTGGTCTGAAACCACCATAACCACCGTAGCCTCCAGGTCTAAAGCCACCATATCCACCGTATCCACCATATCCGCCTGGTCTAAAGCCTCCATAACCACCATAACCAAATTGACGTTTTGCTTTTACTACGTTGTCATCTGATTTCTCATTATTTTCATTTGGACTAACAGATTCGGCTTTACAAATAGCAGCCAAACAAATACACAAAAATGCTAAAAATATAACGTATTTCATCTCAGCTACCGATTATTTGTGAAATGAACTTTCTGTTAGAAATTTTAGAAATGAACTGATGTCATTCACAGCATTTTGTTTTTATTTATAAGAATACTTGAATGACAAATACTTTGCATCTTAATTAGTAAGATGTTATCGACTACATGAAAAAGAAAAATCATGTTGATTTATTAATTCATTTGTAACAGAGCCTCAATTCAGAAATTCTAACATTAAGAGTATTCATTGCTTATAAAAAAGAAATACAATATATTAGTTAGTAGTGTAAATAGTAATAAAACAGCAGACAGAATTTTAAAAAGCTTTTTAAACTAATGATTAAATAATTATTATAATTATAGTGAAATCCAAAAAACATTCTGTTGAAAAACTTCCACTCTATATAGCGTCAACCAAAGTCGTTTAAATAATTACGTATGTAGATTTGTTTTGATCTTAAATCTAACATGATTGTTAATAAGGAAATTTTTGTAGAGAAGCGCAATATATACAAAACTTTGTTTTTAAAATATTTCAAAAGATAAATTAATGTATTGTAGCCTGCGTGTTTTAGTTGGTTTTTGTAACACCTGAAACTATTAGTAATAGATCTTTTTTTAACTATACAAATCGACATCGCTTTTACTGTCATAAAAAAATACCTTTATGTACGAGTATTTGCATAAAGCTTGGCCAAAATAGTATATATTTTTTATAAATGTTTAAATTTTATTTACCAAATGTAATAAAAATGGATAAGCACTAGACTATATGGACCAATTTTGTTTGTTACTCTTTTTTTGCAAAAGCAGACCAGTATTGGTCAGTACAGAAATGGAAAACTGTTTTGTTTAGTGACAAATCAAAATTCAATTTAACCTTCTAATCGGCGAACAAACAGTTCACTTCTAAAAAGGAAATTTATGTTGTTATTTGTCGCAATAAGTAAATTGTAAATTTCTGTCCACATATTTGCAGCTGTAACGAAACTTTAGAAGAATAAAACAGCAAGCCACGCATATTCCCCACCTATAGGTAGACTCGCCAGCTAGAATGTTAATAAAATTCGATGGAATGTGTAAAAAGAATATGCCAGGCAAAAGGTTTGATCTGCACAATTATGGAGGCAGCGTTATGGTATGGACTTCATATTCAGCCAATGGAGAAAGACTCTTTTACATAATGGGCCGATATACACTGCGCTTCATCAGGATAGCACCACCCATTTTATTGATGGTTAATGTTAAATATTATCTGAACCATGATATACGGCCTTAAAATGTTAATGTAATAGACTCCAATCAATTTTCTTTAAATAAAACAACAATGATTGCTGTACCATTTAAGATAGCATCTTAATTAATTTGTTTAGAAAACTTATACTAAAAACGAATTGAAAAAATTGGTCATCAGCTATAATTTCAATTTAATTAGTATTTTAAACAACTATATAGCATTTGAATTCTTAAATACTATATTTTAAACCGTATTAGGGATAATTAGCAATGCGTGGGACCGCCTTTGTTTGAAATATCCTCAAAAATTCGATTAGCAATTGAATTGTAAAGTTTTTCAATATAATTCAGTGAAGTGGTGGACTAAGTGTGTAATTCCATTTTTATGTTGTATTGTTTCCCGGACTCGTACACTTTCCTAGCTCCTCATTCTCATAGGTTTCTGATTATAATTAGACCGATCAAATAAAGGACCATTCAAGGCCGTCAGGATTTTGGCTCTGAGTCCACGATTTAACGGAACGAATTGTATGGGTTGGAACATTTTAGATTTCCAAATAAGTTTTGCAAGATTCCCAAATAAGTAGAAAAGTCGTTTTCTAAACGCTATTTTAGTTCTCTGCATTCATACGTAATATTAAAAACTGTAAGTCGCTGGTGCCACAGTAGCATATTGCTTTCCATACTGGCACTGCCCCCCATCTTTTATTGCGTTTTAATTTCTTGTAGGAGAGATCGCACATAATGATTCCCACAAGAAAAACAAAAACGTTTTCTGCTGAGTGGAATATGCCCCCTTCGATGGGTGTTTCGACACGATAATTACCCGGAAAACATAGGTTGGTCGAAGAGTTCATAGAAGAGAATGTGATTCAAAACCTTGACAGGCCAGCCCAATTATCCGACTTAATCCACAGTGAAAATTTCCATTGAATATTATATAAAAAGTAAAATTTTATTGAACCTATTCAAACTCGTTGAAAATCTAGAAACTGTGTGGAAACGTATTTTAGAATCCGTAATTAATAATCATATTAAATCCATGCTGAGCAGATGTGTCGAAGTTATAAACAAATAAAGGTCCATACGCGAAATATTAATTTGTTGCTTTTATTTTTCACACCTTCATATGTACATATGTAGGTAGATATGAATTGTTATTGTTCATATTTGAAGAAACATTGAGATAAAGTTATTTTCTTTTAATGTAAATCTTAGCGTATATACATACATAAACAGGGAAACCGGAAATATGCTCTTAAAAAAGTGTTGTATACGCATAAAATATGCAGTAAAAATACGAAAATATGATCTAAAAGTTTAAAAATATGCTCTAAGAAACAAAAAATTTTTTCTGTTAATAGAAAAAAAAGTTTATTCAATAAGTCTATCTTAACAATACATACATATATACATGATTGCGCGACATCCCAAGTGGAACAACAAGGACTTCTCTCAATCAATGAGCTGCACTTGATTCTACTTTTAGAATCATTGAAAGGGACCTAGAATTTAACGCTGGCTCCGAACAGTATATGCATTAGTTAGAGTAGTTTTTCATAGCTTAAATACTCATAACCAGTCGCTAGCAGTGCTATGAGGTGATACCGCTGTTGAATATTATTAGATGGACGTCTTGAGTGGTAGGTGAGTATTTTACCCACCATACCACAGCGGTACACAAAGAATACAACAGAATAAAAACCAAAAATTGTTCTTCAATTTCTAAGAAGATCTGAATACATAACTTAAAATTTTTGGTGAAATAAAGCAGCATATTTTATTAGTCTGTATTGATTTTTGTAATAAATAAAAAAAAAATTGACATAAATTTTCAATTGTTTATTATATCTAAGCCAACTTTTATACATTCAAAATGTCAATTTCTACTGATATAATGTGGATATATAGTATTTCAAGAATAACAATTCCTTAAGATCACATTTTAAAACTTGATTTGAAGAAGAGACGCCAAGATCTTTTATTAGATATTGACATATTTATTTAACTACATCACATACTTCGTTTTTTGCTATAATCTCTTTTAGTTTAGTTTTAGTATTAAGATTTGAATTACTATCTTTCATCTTGCCACCATTCTGAAGCGTCTTAGTTAGTATGGCTTACTGCTTAGCTAATATAGGCAGTTTTGCAGTTTTTTAATGAAATCGAAGTTTGCAGCAATAAAAACCAGTTTACTTTTTATATTTATATTTATTAGTTCATTTATTGCCATTTACATTATTTAATGCACTAAAATATTTTAAGATCTTTTTACAATTGTAAGTCAAGTTATACAACGTGTTATAACTGGTTCGGGAGGGAATGGAAGGTCTGGAAACATTTGTTTAACAATGCTCTAACTCTAAATTACTGTGATAACTCTTTTACTTTCGTAAAAAAGCTAATTAGATAAGATATATGACTTAAAATTTGACTGACTGTAATTAAATTTTTTTTATGTGTACAATTTAGTAATAAGCTATGACTTTATCAATTTTATTTCTTCGGTGAAGTATATTGCATTTTAAATAAATACTTATTAATTTTGCTTTAAGTACAAATATGATTCTAAAATAAAAACGAAAATTTAGATTGTAGATTCCCTAACAAGAGAAAATCCCAGTGACTAAATATATTTGCTTGAAATATTACATAAATATTTGGATAAGTCATACGCATTTTAATTAATATTTATTTACTTTTAGTCAATAGAAAATATTTATTTATTTGTTATTTAAATTAGAATGCAATAATAAATTATATTGTCATTATTGCAAGCATAGTGACTAAGACCATAAACTCGGTGTAGCGCAAAGGCACTGAGTATCTGTGGAGAATCGAACCATGAACCCTCACACTACTCACTAATCTACTGGGTACCTAAAAATATTTAATTTTTAATAGTTGGTACGGAAAAGGATTATATTCTTCAGCAGAATTAACTATGCTTCTGACCCAGTTCATCGAAATTCTTTGTGTAGATATATTTACATGTAACATCAACCATTAAACTCTTTTTTTTTGGAAAATTCTAGACGCAGTTTAATAACATCAAATGTAACATCTCTAATTATTAAATATCTCACCCGTCTACAGATGGTCATCAGAAAACAGGGTTAAGCCAAATCGTATAAGTGTAAAATTCTCAAAGTTACAATTTGAACATAATATCGGGTGATTTTTTGCAACTTTATTTTGGCAACACTGTTTTTAGCAGTGTTAAACTGTTTTCGTGTAACATGTTACTGTCAAAAATGTTCAGTTTGGTTTATAATGTAACCATAAATCGACTTACAAACGAACAACGCTTGTAGATAATTGAATTTTATTATCAAAGTTCAGTTAGATGAAGATCCACTTTTTATCGGAAAATTGTATTCAGCAACGAAGCTTATTTCATGTTGAATGGATACGTGAACAAGCTAAATTGCTGTATTTGGTGTTAAGAGTGACCAGAAGCATTTCAAGAACTGTCAATGCATTCCGAAAAATGCTCTGTTTGGTGTGAATTATGAGCCGGTGGCACCATTGGACCTGTCAGTTGTTTGTGGTTTGTTCACGTAAGCCAGGTCTTTCAAATAGCGTTAAATCACAAGAACGAGGCGGCCAATTGACATCGCCAAATCGAGAAATTACATTACCGGGAAATTTCTCATGCAATAATTAAATTGTTTGGCTGGCTGTGTGGCTTATGGCGCCGTCCTGCTGAAACCAAAGGTCACTAATGTCAACATTAACCAATTGTGGCCACAAAAAATTGGTTATCATGGTTTGATGGTGCAGATAATTCACGGTGACGGCGTTTACTTGCTCATTTTCGAAAAAAAAACGGGCTAATGATGCCGCCTAACCACAAACGGCATCATACGGTCACCTTCTTTGGATGTAATGGTTTTTCGAGGATTGTTGTGGATTTTGTAAGCCACATATGCGACAATTTTGTTTATTTACATAAACGCCTAATTGAAAATCGGCATCATCACTAAAGATGATTTTGTTGAAAAATGCGTTGTTTTCGTTCAGTTTTTCAAACTGTGTTTTCACAATTAAAATTTTTTGTTCAAGAATGTAGCATTCCATAGCTAAAATTTCCCATTTTTTACTAAATAAGTGTCAAAGGTTGACAGCTCAATTCTGGACGTATAATTATTTGACAGCCAATTTATTTCCTAACTTCAAATTTGTCCATCTTATATATCAAAATGAACGTATTGTATGTTTTTGAACGTTTGTATGTTTGTTTGTGCCTTCTAGACAGCTATACGGTTGAACCGATTTTCTTAAAATTTTTGCATTATCTCTCTATATGTCTGGAAGGAACTATAAGCTATATACATTTAAGAAATTCCAACTAGGTGGTTCGACGCTTATAAAAAGTAAATATTTATTTGTCTATATCTTCAAAATGGTAACAGTAAGGGTCTCTAAGTTTATTCCAAATGGTTAGTTCATAGTCAACATAAATCATCATCATGGTACCTGCCTCACAAAGTAAAAATTGATTTTTTCTGTCTTCAGAACGGTTGAAGCTGCAGTTTTTGAATTTGGTCTAATTGGCTTCACAGTCAATACAAATTATCAGTCAAAAAATGAGCGAGATTGGTTAAGTGGGTGTGTCATCTTCCATTCATACTAAATATTGAAATTTTTATATGTGGAGAACAACAATTAAATCTTGGATAAACAAAGCACACCGTATAAAAAAGTTTTATATATACATATACTACATAAAAATTAGAGTGTGTTTATTTAAAGACTATATACAGCAAAAAAGCAAATCGATGGCTTAATATAGAAAGGGCGTATCTCTATTTTTTGTGATTTTACAGGAGAAGGAAAAAATTTTTAAACCTGAAAAATTTTCGATAAAAAATAATAACGCAATTTCAGCTCAAAGCTAGCAATAGAGTGCTGGTTTCTTTTTCTATTTATTTTTAGTTTTTTAAGAAGTTATTTTTTGTGTTTTTTTTTCTTAAAAAAATAAATATATTGAATTAGGGCTTTTTTATAATAAGCTATAAATCCACTATTTTCGAAGGTAGCTCACGGGATTTTCTAAGGGAGGTGTATTTGTTAAAAACGCAATTTTGAAAAAAATCGACGTACGCCCTTTCTTTATTAAGTCAACGTCTTTCTGAAAGGATTTACAGGTTATCTTAAATGATTGAATTTTAATCGAAAGGAAATAAAATAGGGAACAACGGTAAAAAATTATAACTAAGATCGTAGTTGAGATAATAATTAATTTAGGGCTAGCGAATCACGTCTAGTTTTAGCTAGTAATTTATATAGAGACTGGGTCAATTTGTTGTTGTTTATTTGTTGATCTGAAAATATAACATTTGAGGCTCATAATCTACTTCAACATAGCCTACGGTTAAAATTTTTACTAAACATAGCGAAAAGTTGTAGGTGTTTAGTGTACGCTGCTGGGTCAAGTGAAATTAAGACGCAATTTTATTATTTTCACTTTAAATTTTTTCCTAATACCTATGTTTTTACTTAACTATTGCTTTTTACTTCAAAATTTCTTTTATCAACAAGTCATTTAATTTAAAACATGACTTTTTACCTTTACAAAAGTCTACTTCATTTTTTTCATATAATCATAAATCATTGTTGTTGTTGCTTCTGCAAAACAACAAATTTTATTGCAGTTTAAATTTTTTATATTTTTTTTTATTATTTTGGTGAAAAGTTCAAGTGAACAACAAAGTCATAAATAATAATATTTTGCCAATAAATGTTCACATGTGAATGCTTCAACGCACCAGCCTAAATTTTATACTTTTTTACAAGTATACTGTTGTATGTGACTGTAGATCCATAGTGTGAGCATAACATTGGAAATTGCTCCCGTTTTCCTTTAACCATATGTGACATCATAAAACCTATCTGATGATGGGGTGTTACAAGTTATTGCAAGCAATACTTACATTTATTTTAATAGAAGGATCGAAACCATTAAGAAAATCATTGTTAAAAAAAGTCCTTCATATGAAATAATCATTATGAAATTTTTTTCGGTCATCATTTTGGCTTTTAAGCATTATGCTACAAGGTCATTGAAAATACCATTAACAATGTTTTTTTTTTGTTGTGGGTATTAGAAAACAGAAACTTATATGTTTTTCTAATTTTAGTGTAACGAATTATTTTTATGGATGACAAATGATTGATGATTAATATTTTAGAATCTTATATTTTAATATGAATTAAAAATATAGAACAAACAAGTTAGGAAATACTAGCCTACATACATATAGATATCGTAATGCATTTAAGATATTGATTGCATAGCTTTAGAAGAAAATACAATAATTTTATCAAGACTCAATGTAACACCCAATTCACACTATGACTTTAAAAGCATACTATTTTAAATTTTCTCTTAAATCTGCTTCTAAAAATTAACTCTATTTACGCCATGATTTTGAAGTCATGAATTTGGAGAAAAAAGTACAACGATAAAGATATGAAAAACGAAAATCGTAGCTCTTTTGCTACCAAAAAAGGCATGATTTAAAGTCATGACTTTAAGTCATTGTGTGAATTGGGTATAATAATATTTAAGCCATAAACAAATTCTGCACAATGAGAAATATTACCGGTATTTAAGTCGAATGGAATGTGCCCACTTTTACCTTGAACTTAAAAATTAAAGTTTTATGTAATATGTTTATGGTACTAGTGGCGTTAAAGCTGAATTTTTAAAAAGTACTTTAGAGGTTATGCCTAGATATACACTGATCTCAATCAAATTTAATACAAAGATATATAAAACATAGGTCTATATCCCTTCTTGACTAGCTACAACAAAGCTATGTTGGATACAGCTCCTATTATATACCGGTTAGTTAAATTTATTGTCCATTTGTTTAGATATGAACTGCTTTTAAGATTAAACATTAATGAACATGTTCGTAAATAAATCACTGCCCTGTAATCCGACCACAGAAAATAAAATAATGCGCTATTAATGAATATAAATTTTCGGCTGAAGTGCTTTTTATTTACATAAACAAATTTTGGAGTAATAAGTTATAGTTATGGGTTATAAACATCAAGAAAAACTTAATTTTAATGTTAAGTGATTTAAACAAAAATATTTTTAGTTATGAATTAACTTAACTCAAGATTTTGGAGATTTTTGGAAAATTTTAAAAGCAGATTCTCGTTGTACTCGATAGCATCTGTTAGACAAATAGTATAACTTGTCCTGTATTTTTTTGTCGCATAGTGTTCATATTATTTACTGGTAGTTGCTGTCATATTTAAAATGTCAATCGACAGGCGGTAAGGTCCTTTTGAATTAAATTTTAAAGTAATATATGTCATTATGCAATGCAGTGATACATTTACGAACGAGCCTTGCTAATAGGATGTCTAAACAGGTTCTAATATTTGAATTCATTTAGATTTGCTGGTAAATGCTATACCCATAAACCGGGATGGGCCTAATTTTTGACCTCAAGCAAAATTGAAAGGCTAACTTGGCTGAGATCCTGGGAACACCAATCCGTTGTTTAAATAGGACCATCTCCTTTTCTGTGTCTATTCTCACGTGGCATTGCATTATGGGTAGGCACGCGCAAAGGCTGCGCTTACCGGCGAATTATTTTTGTCGGGGTTGTAGATCGACTGAGGGAGAGGAGAGTGTGGCCCATTTCATTTGCCAGTATCCGTCTCTAGCTAGACGTAGATTAATGACACTTGGCTTGCTTTTTCTAATTAGCCTATCGGAACTATCGACCATCCATATCAGGCCAATAGTAAGATTCATTAGACTGTAGGGCTAGTTTCAGACGTGATTTGCGGGAATGTGCTTCTATGTGAGACCTTTGGATGATCGTCAAGACCAGCTAGTCAGGTATTGGTGGTATAACAACGTGCTTAAGTGTGCCTTGACTTAACGAGGCTGCCACTACCTCCTAATCTAAACCGGTCAAAAACATAAAAGACTTAGTTTGAATATGTACTACATTATGAAATGCTTTACCTAATGAAAATCTTTGAAACAAACAAACTTGTTAGCGACAGATGGTAAGGTTCCAAAATTGGAATCAATCCATTTTTCGTTAAGAAAATAGTGTAATTATGGCATTAGATATTTTTACATTTGAGTGTGTGTAGCTCGGTGCACTTTTATAGACATTTTTGCTTAATTAGCCATTTGATATTATTTTTTAAAATAATTTCATTCAGATGGCTGCCTCGGCTGACCATGCAGTAGCCTACACGATCGGTCCAATTTTTAAGCACATTATCGATTGTGTGCAGCTGTATTTCACCAATGGCTTCACGATTATTGTCCTTTAAAGCGTCAATTGTCCGTGGCTTGTTGGCGTAACACTTATCTTTGACGGCACCCCACTGCTGCGGTGTCAAATCGCAGCTCCGAGGTGGCCAAACGACATCAGCTCTGCGGCTGATAATGCGATCTTCAAAAACAGGGCGCAAAACATCGAGTGTAGCTTCGGCTGTGTGGCACGTAGCGCCGTCCTGTTGAAACCAAATGTTGCTAATATACTCTTCAATTTTTGTGAACAAAAATTCGTTCATTGACTGTAACGGACACTCTTTGCTCATTTTCGAATAAAAATGGCCCAATTATGCCACTGGACCAAAATCCGCACCAAACAGTGACTCTTCTTGGGTTATAGCTAAGAGATGTAGGGACTTACCTTGGCTGCATGGTAGATAGCATGACAGAGTAGATCCAAAACTTTTTGGACCCAAATAGCCTGTACCACGGACTGCTTTCATTCGAAACAATATTGGTCTATATCTGGTTTGCTTACAAGTATCGTTTTAGTCACTTAATTCGCCTTATGTTTGCCGAAGTAAGATTTCAAAAGACTTTAAATCTTAAATAAGTTAAACGCAGTTTTGCTTAAAACAGTAGCTTTTAAAAAATGTTTCCTACTGAAAATCCTCAATAATAAAAACCATTTAAAGTACTAAAAAAATAAAATCAAATTGAATTACAATTTTATGAAATTTAAAATAGGCAAAAGACCCCCCCCCCCCCATTTGCCTCTGTAAAGAGTAGGGGTTATAATTTTAAGATTTCTCAAATACCAGATAGAAAAAAGATTTGATTGTATATGCAATGAAAACAATGCCTTAAATTTAAAGCCAATAAAATGATTTCATTTCTAACACAAACCGCTTGTTATTGTAATGTGTCAAGATGTTAAAGAAAGGACATTTCGGAAGTGATACAAGATGATGGTGAAGATGACAAGACATTGTTGACAGCTTGTGGTGAAGCCAATCTATATATAAAAAAAGTATAAATAAATAATGTTAAGGACCGCAAGTGGTGATCTCAGATAATAGCATTGTATCATCAACACATTCTATCGAGAAAGAAACAAAAGTCGCCAGAGGGTGGTTGCCGCGATAAGACTTAAAAAGTGGCAAAAGGAAAAAGTTTAAACTTGAGATGTTTACAAGCAAATGCCAGTTATTCATATAGAGATACAAAAACAAAAAGAACAATTACTTTATTTTTTAAGGATTCTCATTGTTAGAGGCGTTTTATTCCTTTATATCTTTTCTTTTTGTTTTTGTTTCGTTTACTTTTTCAACTTAAGATTTGGCCATATCATGATAATAAAATTTATTTACTTAATTTGCATAAATTTCGATTTTTGATTTGAAATCTAAACAAATTTAAGGATTATGGCCACCAATACAACAACTAGGTAAAGATAAACATTTTTAAAGCTTAATATTTAAGGTTTGCCTTACTCAGAAATTAAACGGAAATAATCTATGGTGATAAATGCCTTAAAAAATACCTCTTTTTTTCAAAGCCTTAAATTATATTATTTTTGTGTTTTTTCTTATAATTTTTACAGACTTTTAAAAACCGTTTAAAAATCCATTAAAGATTATTTTAGCACAAACTGAAATGTCCTTTATTTTTATATTTTTGCTCATCGTGTATTTATGTTAAACTTAGTGAACTCAACCTGTTATCCGGCCATCATCAGTTCGGTTTGTTTTTTCAGTTTAAAAATTTTTAATTTTTTTCTTTTTTACCGTAATATTTTTGTAAAAAACCTTTTTTTGTATTCATTTCTTCTTCTTTTTTTCTGTACATTTGCTCTAATCTTTGCGCCATTTATTCACACTTGATTAACACGCGTCTGACATTTGTTTGACTCTTTTTTATTTTCTATGTTTGTCGCTTGATTTCCAGGGTTTTGGTGGTTAAAGACCAAATGTTGTTATTGTTTGTTGCATTGTATTCGGAAGATTAACAAAAAAGAAGGCGCATAGAGAGAATATGAACTTGAAAATTAAAAAGTACTAAAAAAAAAATCCAAAACTTGTCATATTTCTTCTGTGAATTTATACTCTACATACTGGCTGTTCGTTATAACTGTTGTCCTGAAACAGTTTTTCGAATCTTTAAATATCTGATCTGCATTTTGATAAATCATAAAAGATGTAAATTTTTGTGAAAATCGTGACATTTCTGCACAGATTCAATGTGATCTCTATAAGAGAAACATATAACTGCCTCGTAATGTATGGATCAGAAAACTCTTGCCCACCGTTTAATAAGGCTAAGAATACCTTTAGCCTTGTTTACAGTTATAGTTATTTTTTTATTTTATTTATTTAATAGATTCATATACAAATACATATGTTTACAAAAAATTTAACTCAAAAGTATGTATGATCTATAACTGGCATAACCTTGGGTTGTAAGCCAGATTGGCAAAGTTAAAGCATTTATACAAATTTAAGTAATATGACATAATATATATTAACTTGATCAAAAAGTTTCCGGAATAACCCCCATGTGGCGGTCCCATCGTTCCGATTTGAGTTCACAAATTTGTCCAGTCCTCTGCTAAAAATGTGTGTTTGCAATTATCATTTCTGCAAGCTTTCGAGGCAGTCTGTTGTAAGGCATGTTAAGGACTTTATTAATATAATTAGAGAGTAATTTAAGAGTATCATGGTATAGTGAACTCAAGCCAGTTTCTAAAAAGATCATATACTTCGGAGTGTTGCTAGGCAGCATTAGCATATTCTTCGGGGATGGCGACCCACTGGGTAACCCAGTTAAACCCACCTGGGTTTTATATTTTATTTAAATATTTTTAATATATTTAAAAAAACCCGGGTGGTTTTTTTATTTAAAGGTTTTCGTAGTTTATTTGCAACAAAAGTAGGTATAATTTTCGTATTTGGAGTACAAATTAATTCGATCTTTTATTTTAGCTTAAAAAAGATAATAAATTAAAAAAAAATTATCAAAATAAAATGTGTGGAATCACTGGTTACATCTTTTCTCTACCTCTGATCCAGTTTCCGAGTTTCGTTTCAGATAAACTTTTCGTCAACATTGAAGCCGATTTTATATTTCTTTAAAAGAATTGATTCGGTGGTATATTAAAAGATCCGTCGAAACAGTCAATAATTAAAGGAACCAATGTCCGGAGAATTCGGCAGATGCGCTATTTGATCGTTTCTGGTAATCGTTTGGCACTCTTAAAAAGTGCTGCTTTAACAGCATATATTTAGTCCATAACGCCGCCTTGATCCAACCAAGAGTGCAAAATTGCATTAACAACATATTTTTGCTAACAAATAAAAAATATTGTCTAATTGAACAAAATTAGGAATCAGTTATGAAACCCAAAAAAACCTATGTATTAAAAGATCTAATAAAACCCGGTGGGTTGGGTTTAAAAAAAACGGGTTTAAAAAAAACCGGGTTTTTGCTAACCATGGTCTTATTAATAAAAAATGTAAAAAGTTTTTCAACCGCATCATGTTTTCTGTATCTCCATACAGCATTAAATATTTTAAGTTTAGTTTTAATAAATATTTTTGGGTTGTTGATATATTTAGACCAAGAAGCCGAAATAGCAATTTTTGATGTTGTAAGTTTATTTTCAAGATGTTTATTAAATGACAAATTAGTCTGCTCTACAAAATACAAAAAGTTTTGGGACTTACAATAAAACTATATGAAATATAATGACTCTGATGCGCTCAAATACGTTTTTAGTTTTTTCCATTGGGCTCAAATTCTTTTTTAAATGCGTGGCAAATTTTTCACCCCAGATATGGTAGTTATGTCAATATATTTCATCATAACTTGAAAACGATTTTACCGATTTTAATGCAAATGCTTATGAATAAAATATTCTATAAATCACCTGAATAACAGTTTTTTGTATTTGCAACAGTTTCGGAGTTGTTTAATTGCGAACAAAAATTTTTTCGCGAAAAATTAGAGCAATTTTTTTTATTTTCAACAAATTATAAAAAAATTTTCAGAATAAAAATTTTACATTTTAGGCATTTAAATTAAAGCTTAAAATGTTGAGAATAAAATAAGCTATAAATCATGAAAATTGGTTGGCTATTGCTGATTTCATTCAAAATTAAATGCAGGTACTTACTTTGGCCAAAATTAGCGGACAAATTTTTTCTTGCACATTAGTTGTCGTTGAGCAACCTTTTCTAAATCCGTATTGATAAGACGATAGTAACATGGAAGTGTGACGTATAATAAAATTTTTAAATCATTTTTGGAATAGTACTCAATTTAGCAATGCTCCTATAATTTGTAATATCAGACTTATTACCGGATTTAAAAAGTGTTATAATATAAAAATCTTTCTAGAACACTGGAAAATACCGTGGCTTAGTCGAAGTATTGAACAATAAAGATAATAATTTGCTGATTAATGAATAATGAATATTTGAATATGTGTCGGTTTTGGAGTGAGAGATGATTTGTGCGGTTTAAAAGAATTGATTTCAAAACGGAAGACATAGACTAGCAGAAAAAAATCGAAGATGATGAATTGGTGGCATTACACCTCAACAATCATTGTCAAGCTCATAACATAACAACTATTGCTAGCCTGGTTCATTTAGACATTCCAAAGCGCAAGAAATTGTATTTAAAATCCCGCTCGCCAGACAATTCTAAACGAAAGCAGAATACGCAATCACGCGGGACCTAAACCGACCACAATTGAATCGTTTAAAGCGAGCATTAGTATCTATAATACGCAAGAAGACATAATGCCGTATTATTCCATCATGATAACGCTCGTCGACATGTTGCCAAATCAGTTAAAAACTATTTAATAAATAATGGTTAACAAGTTTTTCCTCAGCCGTTTTATATTCCCGATCTTGCCCCTGTCTGACTACCAAAATGCCAGCACAGGCTAACCGTAATTGGCTTGCTTCCTTTTAATCAGCAGCTCTTTTGTCTCTGGATATTTAGTTTGTCAGAATGATGGGGAAAGGTCATTGCTAATGAAGAAATTTATTTTGTACCAATGTTGCCAGCAATCTTGCATTTTACACGCAATATTTAAAATTCAATCATAAGCAACGCTTATTTTTAAAATTTCGTGTTTTCTTAGCCTTGATTTTTGTAAAGACTGCGTAGTTTTAGGGTAAATGTTGCTATTTAATTTAACTACGTATCAAAGTATCAACGCTAATAATACAGCAGGCCTTTTAATCGGTAATAAGAATTTGAAAGAAGTTTCGGCTTATGCAGCGCTGAAATCAGAAATATATTTTACCTAAGCTGTTGATTTTTTGACCAATTAAACTGCAAATGGCGATTTTTCACATTTCTTCCAAAAATTAAAACGTATGTTAAATCTATACTTTTGTATGGCTGTGAGTAGTAGAACGCTGCTGTTCAGGATGTCAGTTCCATTCAAGGATTTATCAACCGCTCTCTACAGCGCATTCTGAAAATATTCCAATATCTAACTATTCTTTATGGATAAATTATGCGAAGAAAATGAAGATGGACGCAGCATACCTTGGGAAAATCAGATGACGATATAAAGAAAATGGCCATTAAATGGAACCCACAAGGTAGCCGAAGAAAAGAAACAGTGAGCAAAACTTTGACCTTCGGTACTTTTTAAATCTTTGTCTAGGCAGTTTTAAATTAAATTAATTAGTTTCCACATCCACGCATATTTCATTGTATATATCCTTTAATCTTTTTACATTAAGTACTTTTATTAAGTACTATTTTGAAATTGTGCTTTAAATATAATAAATACAGTTGTTATATGCTTAACATTTCTACTCTGCTCTATACTAAGGTCGTATGGCTGGTTAGTCCTGTGTCTGCTTACCCTCAGGCCAAACTGATTAATAAACCAAACGTCAAATGGAACAATACAACAATAGCAAAAACATTCACATTTAAAAACCCCCACACCATAGAGATACACAAATTTGTAAAGAAAAAAAAAAAAAAAAAAAATAGCAGCATGACCACAGCTGTCAACTAAATGTCAGATTCAAATGAGTAAAAAATAAGAGGAAAAATGCGACTGTATGTTAACGGTTCATAACACAAATGTCGCATGAGGTTTCATGTTGTATTTTTCTTTCAGCCACTATATTATTATATATCTTTCGATTATATTTTCATTTTTCTGTTCTTGTTTGCTTCCCATAAGTTTTGTCTGGATCCACACTTTGCACTGATAATATTGCTTGGACACATTTGTATTTAAATATTTACTATTTTTCAAAATGTGTTTTATTGTTGGTAATATTTATTATACATTTTTTATTCATGAAAGATATTTAGGCGAAAACTTATATTTATTTTCATAATTTCCATTGATACAGAAGTATTGCTCGTTGGGTATGTAAAGAATTGTTAAGGCCAACAACACCATCATGGTCAAAGAACACAACAAGGACATTCAAATGGGTCACAGTTGTTACTGTAATAGTATTAAGTATTATTAATATGGTATTCTGCTCTTTATATATAACATTGCTTTTTTATTGCTTTTAAAAAGCGTTTAAATTTTATTTTAAACTTTTTGTTTTTAAATTTATGTATGTTTTGAAATATTAAAGATTTTAAAAACACTCTTCCAAAAAGTATCATACATGCGTTAATTACAAACTGCACTTAAGCACCAGACAGCAGATGAGACCTTAGAATTGTTTTGTTACGAATATTAGAGCGTAGAAGATAAAATAATTTGAATCAAAATGTTATTAAATTTGTATTTGACAGAGAATGTAAAACAAAACATACTACAACAAGAAAAGATTTAAAGCTATGTTTTGACATTATGTACGCATTATGGTAGAAGTCCAGTAAAAAGTAAACGTAAACGTACATGAAAATAAAGAAGAATGTTATTAACTGACTACAACTTCTTCGAATAAAAAGTGTCATGTGTAGGAAAAGAAATTTTGGCCTGAGCTGATTTTAAATAATCATATATATAAAGGTGTTTATAACATACATATAAAGGTGATTATAACAAGTTTATCAGATGGCCTAGACCATTTTCCGTTTTTCTTTTTTTAAGTCCAAACTTTTGACTAAATTGGTAACAAAAAGGGTTGAAAACAATTTATGGTGTTTGAATCAAACTTATGGCGTTTAATTTTCAGGAAAAAACGGTATCATTTTTTGTCCTTTGCCCTTTTTGTGCTTCTTCTTTCTAGTAAAAATTAGCCATTGTTATCTAATTTTCGGAAAATTTATCATTTTAGTAAGAGGTTACAAGGAAACTAATTTAAGCCAAATGTTAATCATTTATTAAATTTTCAAATAATTACTAGCTCTGCTTGACTTTTAAATAAACAATTTATAAGAGATAAGTTCTAATATGGGTCAATTTTTACTAAATTTGGTGCAGGCAATTACGGAGAAACTTATTCGGACCAAGCTTTATTTAGAAGGCAGAACACGGTGCTACAAAAAAGAACGAGGTAGAAATTCCTGCGAAATGATACTACTTTTCTGATTGGCGCTGTTAATTACAACAAGAATCCGTTTTTGATATATTCAAAACACCTTCTAAAGCTTGAGTTACGGGTAAAAAGCCTGTTTTTCGTACCTTCGTGTACTTAAACGTTAACAACTTAGCTAAATTTTAACTGATCTTAAGATTCCGATCAGATTTAAAAAGAACAGAAACAGACCTTTTAAATGATACATACAGTCATGTAAAAAATAATAGGGAGACTTATATCAAAGTAGTTACAAATCCAACTCTGTTCTTATATTCAAACAATTATCATAAAAATATTATAAATTGTCTGTTGAAATTTCTATAACGTAAAGAACCGTTATATTACAAACAAAATTTGCACCGTTTCTCAGTTATAGCTAATTTTTCTTTTAAGCTTTTAAGGAAAACCGCAATGTGTTCCTATTATTTTTCACATGACTATATACTTGCATCATTTAAGTAACCAAGGGAATCAGTGCGTATTTCTTAAGACCTTAAAATCTTACAATTAGCAAACTATCATTTTTAATTTTTTTTTATTGTCAAACTGTATTTTTAAAAAAGTTTACAATTTCGTAATAATCGCATAATTTCTTTGATGAGTTGCTGTACTAAAAAGTTTAAAAACTCTGTCAATTTTAAATGGACTTACAAAACCTTAGACTGATTTTATTCACAGCTTATTATTTCTCATCAATTCATAAATGATTGCTGTGTAAATTAGTGCGCAAAACATTTCTAAACTTGCGAAATGTGGAAAAAATTGAATGAAAAATGTGTTAAAATATACTAAGGATACTTAAATGACATACATACATATGTATATCTTATTTAAAAGATCTTATTCTCTTCTTTTCAAATCCGATGGGAAACTTAAGATCAGGTAATATTAAGCTCAGTTACATGAAGCTACGAAACACCGGTTTTCTAACCGTAAGATCTTGAAAGGTTTTCTTTTACCTTATCCACCACTGAAAGCAACATTTGGCCATGCCAAAATTAAACCCATTGCATAAATTTGATTTATGTTGCATTCGACAGGTCCTTATATGGCATTTTTCTTGAATTTTTCAATGGGGAACCTCTTAAATTGTTCTTTTTGGAAACAAGATCGGTTGCCTGTTATTGTGAAAACGTTATTTTATTCAAATTTTTAATAATTAAATATCATTTCATGGAGCCTCAGTTGTGTTATTTACACTAAACCACGGTTTTATATAATTTACTACAACAAAACCACATAATCTTATCAACGCTTTTTCCTTTTTTGTGTTATTGCGAATTCTCTTCTTAGCAGAAACATCTTAATGGAATAAATCGCCTTGGCCATCCATCTGGCCTGACAACAAGCCGTAGGCTTTCGTATTTTATTAACTTTCGGAATAGTTCCTCCCAAAAGTTTGACTACGAGTTCTAAAAGTTCTCTGTAGTCGTGACGGGACTGCTGATTATTTTTTAGTATTCTGAGACAGAATAAAACAGTTTCCTCACGGTTTTCAGCAAGAGATCACAGTTTAAGAGGTTGTAAGAGTTAATTTTTGGAAAAAATAATTAGAATTTTTTAAATAATGGAATGTCGGGACTGCTGGCGAATATAACTTTACGGAAAAAATAGCAGCTTGTAAAACTAATTCGAAAATATGATGGCGACATACAAGGAACAGTATATTCCGTTCCAATTTCATCTCTAGCAGTGTGCAAGCTCCATTTAATCTTTGTTTATGTTGTATGATGTTGTTTTAAACACGAAAGCTTGAACTTTTTCAGAAAAACCCATTTTTCCAAAGTATCAAAAACCGTATCAGAAATTTCTTTGCCTGATCCTGAAAGAATGTATAGAACTCCCAAAAGCTGTTCTGTAAATAACCTTTTAACGACCTTGTTTCCAAGAAAACAATGTTACTTAAAAGAACAATTTAACAGGTTCCACACTGAAAAATTAAAAAACAAAATTTGTGTCACATAAGGACCAGACTAATGCAACGTAGGTATATTGCACTTATAGATATAAAGTTGACCCTCGATTCGGCACCTTTTAAAATTAAGATATCTATTTCAAATATCGACTGAATACTTTTTTTTACTAAAAAAAAAACAATTTAATTAAAATTAAAAAAAAAATTGCCATATAAGAATCCGTTCAACCTATGTTATAGGTATAAAGTTCAATCTCAATGCGGCACGTGTTAAAATTAAGATATCGATTTCTAATTTACACTGGATACTTTGCAAAAAAAAATCTTTATTAAGAGGTATCCTATTAAACAATTTTAATTTTTGAAAATAAGGTTCACTCTAATGTAATTTATGTTAATGTGCCGTTACATAGCACATTAAATTTCTTATAGTTAAAATAATAAAAGAATATATTATATATACGAGTATATTAATTCCCATACCATTCCATGAAGGAACATGGGGATTTCTCTTAGTCAATGAGCTGCACCCGATTCTATTTTTAGACTCATTAAAAGAGACCTAAAGTTTAACGCAGACTCCGAACGGCAAATGCATTAGAGAAGTTTTCAATAGTAGTTGATACCGCTGTTGAAAAACTTTTTCTTTTTTCAGATGTTCTGGCCAGGTATTGAACCGAGTGCCTTCTGGTTGGTAGGCGGGTGTCTTGCCTACCATACCATAGCAGCACCCAATAATAAAAACAATAATATGTAAAAAAACGCCACAATTAACGATATCAGTATACGTAGTGCACTAAATAGAAAAATATGATGCAAAAATTCTCATTTATTTTATGATACTGGGATCATAAGTAAAGTGTTTTACTTAAGAAATGAACAGCTCATACCTGTAGGACGTAGTACTATAGCCGAATATTACACCCACTATAGTTATTTTTATTTAACCTTAATATAATAACTTCGAAGATTTTCTTACATTGTTCGTATTTAAAATAACTCTAATATTTACAATAGGGTGCTTCTTATATGTAATGTGCATTTATTTTTGCAAACTTCTTCCAGGAATGTTATATGTAGCCAAAACATACATTTTGGAAAATTATAGGCAGATTGCAGCAGGCGAAGGCATGACGTATTCGCACACAAGCTATCAAAATATGTTTAATTCATATGAAACAAGTTAAAATTCTAAGTTGAGGAGCTTGTGGCAGATGCGGCACGCCTTCCCCTAAGAGGGGAGGGGAGGGGAGAATTAAAATGCAATTTTGCATTTAAAAAAATAAGGAAAGACCTTTCGCAATTCGCTTATATTACCTCTGAAATTTTTTACTCGGTTTGTAGTTAAAGATTATACGATATTTCAAAATTTTCTTATATTGTATATCATTGTTTCGTTTCATTGTTCTATTTCTTATTAAATATATAATAACTCAACTATTTATTAATTTATTACTTTCTAATAAAGCATTACCTTTAATAAAATATTTAAAGATAAATCTTAAAGATTCCCAAGGGATCCATAAGTATTCTATTTCTACAAAGATCTTGTACTCCTTGTATTAAAGTATTATATGGTTTTGTAGGAATTTAACGTAATATCCTATAAATCTTTATACATATTTTCTTTGTTAGACGAATACGTTAGTTATTTATGAAGTGTTTAATACAAGTTATATCGCATTTTTCTTTTTTTTAGTTTTGATAAAAAACCCAAATCCTCTAAACATTGTTTTAACTAAAAGTTTTGTATGTTTTTGACGTACACTTTTATACCTACTAGCATGTCCTTTCCTTTTCTCATGACCGGTCATTTCGAATTCAACTACCCTTGTGATTAGTTACGCTTTTTTTAGCCGTACTACTGCTGCCGAGAATGATTGTAAGTACTTGTATGTGCAAAAACTATTTTATAGCCATTAATCATTTTCATTGTTGTTCTCCGAAAAGTATATGAAATATTTCAATATAATGGAATTGGTTTAGTTTTATTTGTTTTATGGGCTTTTATGGTAGGTGGGTGGGTGGGTTGAATATTTTACAAGATATTTATTTAAGTCAAATATGGGAGGCGTATTTGAGTTATTAACTTTGATTCTATTGGATCGCAAAAAATGTGCGGAAATAAAAATATTAATGGTACAATAATAAATATCTTGAAATATATTTTATTTTTATTTTAAAACATACATTAAATTATAGTATTTTATTGTGATTATATTAACATTTTTAACATTGTAAGGAAAAATTTTCTAAATTATGTACACTGTGGTTTATCAAGGTATAACCACATCGGTTATAAATAAAAAAAAATTAAAATTTTTTCCAGACAAATAGCTGGCACTTTAAATGATAATTTTGACTTAAAAATTAAGCCCAAGTTCATTGTATTGGTACTTTTTCTTTCATGGTTGCATTTAGCACACAATTGTTCCGTTCTGGTAAACTTTAATAAAAACTAAATAAAATTAAAGTTAAAGTAAAAAAGTTTTTTCAGAAAAGAAAAAAACGCCATTAGTTTTAAAACTATTTTTATGACTAATTTGTGCTAACTTTAGATCCTGTCGAAAACTTTTGCAGCTCGTCTCACTAATTTTGGGCATTCTAACAGCATTCGAGCTTACGGGCATATCTGAATCGCATGGGCTTAGAGGAGAGAAGCGTCTGCAGGGTTTGTGATGAGAACGATAAGACCCTTAAACTCTTTCTTTGTCACTGTCCATCTTTTGTCAGTGACCAGGGTTGGCAAATACCCAACCCACCGGGTTTTTTGTGTCTTATAACTGCCTCCAAATTTCGTTCATTTCTACAATATTTTTTTGTTTGTGAGTATATTTGCGTTGTTGAAAGCGATCAAACGCCGCACCAGCCGTATTCTCCAAACATTGCTTCTTTTGACTATTGGCTGCTATTGGCTGCTTTCTTTTGGCATGTCACCAAAACACTTCTTTTGAAAAAATATAAAATCGAGTCGTTTTTCTGAGACGGGATTAGGACATTGGCTCAGTGGTGGAGAAAGGATGTAAGCATTTTTGAGCTAAAACAACGGACCAAATAAATTGTACTCCCAATACGTAAATTTTAATTATTTTTGTTTTATTGTTCTACGAAAACCTTTAAGTATAAAAACCCATATTTTTTTTAATACAAAACCCAATAAAACCCGGGTAGGCCTAATTGGGTTACCCAGTGGGTTGCCAACCCTGTCAGTCGCAGATTCTCGGGAACGACAGAGTCCCAGACATATCTCATCTTAGGTATGTATCTTGAATAGAGGACGCAATAGGAATACTACCTTGATCAATAAAATTTCGGAATAATACCCATGTGGCGGCCCCATCGTTCCGATTTGATTTTTTTTTCTTAGGTTAACACATCTGTTGTGTTTTGACGAAAAATGCAACAAATACCATCCAACAGTCACCGACTTCACCTGATTTGGCTCCTGTAACCTCATTCTGTTCAATCGAGTTAAAAAGCCATTACGGAGTACGCGTTTCAGCAGCCGAGAGGAAATAATGGAAAAATCGCAGGAAGCACTGATGGACATACCGAAAACCGAATATAAAAAATGCAAATGTCAATGACGCTAAGATTTAGTGAGAATATCAACAACAGAGTTACCAACTTAACAAAAAAAAAAAAAACGAAAAAAGGAAAAATTAATCGGCACGATGAGATCACCACACAGGGGTAATTCTGGAAACTTTTTGATTAAGGTAGTATGTGCTATATGTTTATTAAGGACAATTAAAAAATATTTATATAAATTTCAATAGAAAAACAAATCAAAAAAATTCCGTTCATTAAGTCCCGTTTTTATAAAAAATACAATGGAATAAATGTTTTTAACATATTTATCGCAGAGGGTTGAAATTCATATTTAGTTCTTGCCCGCAAATAACTCAATCAGCTTTATTACGATTCCCGAAGTTGTGGTCGACAGTTTTGTAATAGATTAATGACAACAGACATTTTTTCTTTAATCTCTCACATCCGACCACTACATAACTTTCGTATTCGACTACGACTTCGCACAAAAAAATCTAAAGGTGTTAAATCGCACGCCCATCCTGTTGAAACCACATATTCTCTACGCATAAACTATCAATTTTCCGCCACAAAAAGCTTACGATCATCTTCCTGTAACGATTTCCATTGACCGTAATCGCATTTCCATTTTCGTTTTCAAAAAAATATGGTCCGATGATTCCTCCGGACCACAAAAGACACACTTTTTGTTTTTCGATGGCCCAAGAAACGATTTTCCGACGTAATGCGTGGTCAGCTGGATCTTATAAGCCTTTAAATGGAGAAATGTTGAATAATGTGGATCGTTTATTGATTAAATGCTGACGAAAAGATGTTTTTGAATCTTCTTCAACACTTCTGTTCACAGCTGCTATATTTTCGGTTAAACGACCAATATTTTAATAAATTATGTTTTTGTTATCACAAACGGATCCAGGTTCTTCAAATTTCTCAACTATCACCTTGATGGTACTATATGTTGAAGCATTTTCTCTACCGAATTTTGTTCTAAAACTCCTAATTGCATCTGGAAAACTTTTGCCATTTTCAAAAATGTTTTAATATTAAAAGCACGTTGTTTCTTCGTGTAACCGGAATGTATTTAGAATCTGAAAATAAAAATTTAGAATAAAAATTACAAGTAGAAAAAATGGCAGAAAAATTAAAATTATACCATAATTTTGGACACCCCTTAAGTTGGTTAACCACATTTGGTTGGATGATTCATTTTAACTTTTACATACTTATGTGCCTTGACAGTGTATTTTTAATTGTGTCAGATTTTGGTCCAATCACAGCAATCCCAGACTAGAAGAATTACGAAACTGGTTTTTCCTAATTTATAATTAAAGACCAATCAAAGCCAATTTCTTTTAATGGCAAATAATGTTTTATTGTATTAATAGTACAAAATTTTAGTTGGATTACGAACTGGAAGTAACAAAATATTTTAATTTTTCTCTGCATATCAATTTTTATTACTTGTGCATAAAATTTTAAATTATGTAATAATTTTATTTAAATTGTCTAATACATTGTCTTTAATTGTTTTTGTTTAAACTTCAAGCCCAAAGTTGTCAAATTTTAATGCCCGCCAATAAATTACTCAAACAAATATGTGATTTTTCTAAAATATTTTGTAAAAGGCTTTCGATGTAACATAAACAAATGTTGTCTTAACATAATTCTCTGAAAATACGAAAATCTTACACATAAATTTTGTTAACATATGTAATTGTGACATATTTGAATATGAAAATTAATAATAATTACAGAAAAAAACAACACTTTACAAAAGTGAGCCAAAATTAATACTACTCTTCTACTCCTGCCTTTTATTTTTTACCAATTTAAAATTTTACATCTTTAGAAAAAAATTATGGTTGTAATTTACCACAAATATCAAACCACTCATATCCTCAATTTAACTTTATAGGACTTTTTATAAATTTGATGACTTTATGCCTTACTTTTACACCCTTAATAATGTAATAAAATACGAGAATAAAGTCTATGAATGTTTGTGAATATGTGGCTCCTGTGGAGTATGTATGTATGTACATATCGCACTGGTTCCTCTAAAGTGAGTCTACTCGATATTTTTCAATTATCTCTTTTTTTTTGCAGGACAACGATATACAGCGCCATATTCACCCACCGTAAAAACAAGGTTCATTTTCTCAACTCTTTTACCCCCCTCCCCCAAAAAAAAACAGCTTTTTGCCACCACTGAAAATTTGAAAATTTTGGAGGAACCAGTGCGATATGTATTTTTGTTTGTAATATGCATGACCTTAAATTAATCTACCGAAACCTTATTCCTATTCCTTTTAATATTTTGCATTTATTTTTTCAAAGATGTTCTTTTTTTACTTAAGCATCCCCGTTCACTGTTCTGTGACAACCACATGTGCTCATATGGCGTTTTCATGTGTGGTTATACAATTTTTTATGATTTTTTTCATCTATTCTTTGTAAATGTCAAGTCAACTATGACATGCCAACTGATTAAAATATAAAAGGAAGTCATTGAAATTTATTTTTATTAAATTTTACTTAAATTATGTCTTTTTTATTTTATATAATTTTTTTTATATGATTAAAATATGAAACAATTTGAACGATCAGAATAAATTTAACTCACAATTATTATTGTGGATTATACAGTATTAGTATTATACAAGGAGTATTATACAAGGAAAAAATAGAAAAGTTTTGACTTTGTCTGGTTATTTGCTGAAAATTTTAAGTTAGTAGTTCAGCTGATGCCATTAAATTTTAAAGTTCTATGGTATAGTTGATACATCATTCTTACCGATAACGTTAATTAAAGGCAAATAATTATCCCGGAAGGAAATTTCTCCCTTACTCAGCAATTTTGAATGATTTGTCGGAAGCATAACTGATTTTCGGATCATAGTGGATCTCATGTTGAATGCATCGTGCTCGCTAAAAAATATAATCAACCTTATTCCAGTTGTCGACGTCAATGCCGCCGTCATTTTTGAGACAATATCAGTTTGTTTCAACGCCGATAGCAATTTATCATTATATAAAAAAATGACGGCGAACTTGACTATTTTTCGGTTATGTCAACAAATCAAATACACTTCTCTAAATATTTTAATCAGCTGTGTGGATTGATTGTTATTTTTAAAAAAAATTTTAAAACTTAAAAAAAATTTTAAAACTTAAAAACGTTTGTTGTTTATGAAATAAATTCAGACACTTTATGTGGGTAGGTGTGTATGCGTGCGTTTTGTTTATATTTTCAATTTTTATGTATATCACGTGACTATTCTTATTTTGGTTCTCTTAAAGTTAAAGGTGGAACTGTTCCTAGCATTGTGTTGTCTTCATTAACTTCCATAGAGCGCACAATTTCAAGGTTTTCTATTTGCGTAGAAGGCACATTTTGAGGTATTTCCACTTCTGCCTCCATTAATTTATTAGGAACATTTTTTATTGGACCTTCCATCTCCCTCAGGGTATAATTGTTTTTGAAATTGCAGCAGATTTGCAACAGCTTCCCCTAACGGTCTAAAAGTTAACTGCTTAAATATCCCTCCGTCCCTTGTATGATACTCAGTTTTGTTGGCGACCATTTTCTTCTTAACTTTAAACTTCAAGTCTCGCCAAACCTATTAACAAATTTAATTTTTTATTGAACTATTTAAGCTTATTATATCATACCTTTTGCCATCCATCTCCAGATCTTATCGGCGGGCCAAGAGAACTTAATGACTTGCCAACATCTTGCCACTGTTCCTTAAAATTACTGTGAATTACTGCCTCTCCGAAATCCCACTGCAAGAGAAGGATTATTCTGCAATTCCTCCACTAATTTTTCAAAATGGGTTATAGTTGTTATTTTTAATTTTTTGGTTTTTTCTATTTTTTGCTTTAAATCAACCAATTTCGTTACCAAAAATGGTGACGACAAAATCAAACTCGTTTAAACACAATAACGTCGTCACATTTTCTTGTAGAATGCAAAATATATTTTAACGGTCATCGATAATCTTCGATAACGACAACAAGAATTACAATTTGAAGTAAACAACTCAAAATCATGTCGGTTTGTTTCGACGCCGACAATTGGAATAAGGGTGAATAATAGATGACAGATATGACAGGATTGTCATTTATCAAAAGTAAGATCAAGTGGCAATGAAAGAAATTACAGTTTTGTAAAGGGTCCGCCAAATAATTTTTTTTTTTAAACGCCATAAAAAAAACTACTGAATATTTTCTCAAATTTCTTTTTTATTTGGAAGCACAATCCTTCCGGTTAATAATGGTAAATAATCTCATTCAAATGGCTGCCTCGGCTGGCCATGCAGTTGCCTACACGATCGGTCCAATTTTTAAGCATGTTATCGACTGTGTGCAGATATATGTCACCAATGTCTTCCCGAATATTGTCCTTTAAAGCGTCAATTGTCTCTGGCTTGTTGGCGTAACAATTATCTTTGACGGCACCCCACAAATAATAGTCCAACGGTGTCAAATCGCAGCTCCGAGGTGGCCAAACGACATCAGCTCTGCGGCTGATAATGCGATCTTCAAAAACAGGGCGCAAATCATCGAGTGTAGCTTCAGCTATGTGGCAGGTAGCGCCGTCCTGTTGAAACCAAATGTTGCTAACATCCTTCTCTTCAATTTTTGTGAACAAAAATTCGTTCAACATGGCCCGATAACAATCGCCATTGACTGTAACGGCCACTCCTTGCTCATTTTCGAAGAAAAATGGCCCAATTATGCCTCAAAATCCGCACAAAACAGTGACTCGTCTTGGGTGTATCGGATTTTCAATGTATGCGTGCGGGTTTTCTGTGCCCCAAATGCGAAAATTTTGCTTGTTTACATACCCGCCAAGATAAAAATAAGCTTCATCTGAAAAGATGATTTTTTTTTGGCAAAATCGGCATCTTTTGTAAGTCGATTCCCAGCGTTGTTCAAGCATATACACAACCATATTCGTTCAACGGAAGGATAAAACTAATTATCTGTCAAATCAGACATGAACTAAGTGTTACCATTAACGAAATAAGCACTAGTTGAAAAAAAACGTTAGATGGCGGACCCTTTATAAAGCATGAGTTAGAAATTTTTTGTATAAATATATATTTAACTATTATTTAATAGTATTTATAAGCTTTTTTTGGAACTGTTTAACCATTATTTCGTAAACCATACCGTCTGCATTGCGACAATTTGGTCTCAAATATAGGATTGAATGATATTAATTCATCAAGAAACTAACACTGATTTGTTTTTAACAGTTTAATAAGATCTAATCAGGCAGAGAATGATAGCGAATTTCATGTCTGACAATGTAATCTATGTAGACAAAATAATAGTAATAGTTTTCGTACCGATTCAATTGTGTTCGAACATATATAATAATAATGTTCTTACATAATCTATCCACATTATAAAATTGGAAAAAAGATTATAACTTTAAGTTTAATCCAAAAACAATTTGCATTCATGAGTATGCATTAAATAAAACTTTGTATTATCTAAGGCTAGTCTGTAATGTATCAGAAACTGTATACTTTCAGAAATACCTATCAGAAACTGTATACTTTCAGAAATACGCTTTTCAAACAAACGGCTTGTGTTCTGTTTGCTAAATACTTTAAACTCATTTAATAGCACGCTTTGGAAACCCTTTTATTAGTAAAATTTTTATTAGAAGCAAATAGAATCTTTTCAGATGCTTTGCCGAAGTTAATATAGATAATATCTGTTTGCCTTCTTTGAAACAAACTTTTCGATTAAATAGGATTGTACGCTAAAGTAGTTATATATAACACCCTTTTTGAAATCCATGTTAACAAAAGGATATAGATTTGAGACCTACTAATATAACTGTTGTAACTTATAAATATATAAAAATGAATTCGTGCATGTATGTTTGTTGAAGTCTATAGATAGCTCAACGGCTGAACCGATTTTCTTTAAAAATTTTACAGTATTTCTCTATATATATTTGGAAGGAACTGAATGCTATATAAATTTCAAAAATTACAACTCAGCGGTGCCATGCCCATTAAAAATAAGTATTTTTTCCTATATCTTCAAAATGGTAACAGACAAATCTCTAAATTTTACCCAAATAGATTCATAGTCAGTACAAATCAGCACTCAAAAAATGGGCGGAATTAAACAAGTTGGGTTCGGTATCTCTTATACAAAGTAAATAGTGATTTTAATATATCTTGAGAATGGTTACAGCTAAAGTTTCAGAATTTGATATGAATGACTTTAGTGTTAATACAAGCCAACAGTCAAAGGCTAAGTGAAATTGGGCAAGGGGGCGTGGTACCTCCCTTATAAACTAAATATTGATATCTACGAGTATATCTTGAGAACGATTTAAGGTAAAGTGTCATTATTTGATCCAAATAGCTTCATGGTCAATACAAATCATCAGACGAAGAGTGGGCGGAATTTTACAAGTGGTACTTCCCATACATAGTAAATATTGATTTTTGTATATCTTGAGAACGGTAATAGTAGAAGTTCTGAATCAGGTTCAACCAAAGTCGTGTGTGCGCCTTCTATTCATATTTAATATTGAATTTTGTATATGGGTAAAGGTAACAATTAAAGCAGCGTTATCTATCCATACTAAAAGTAGATTTGAAGTGCACGTTAGTTGCCACTTTAAGCTTAACAAACATTTGTTAAAAAAACGTATGCAAAATCCCTACATTAGCAAATGATTGCTTTACCAAATTTTAATTTTTGATTCTGGCAATACCATGATTTTTTTTGTATCAGTGACAAAAAACACAAACGGGTAGTCGAACCCAAAAAGATTTATTTTTATTAATTTAATATAAAATCATATCTTTTTAATAAATCCGTTTCAGTTTTCATTACCTGTTCATATTTTATTAAATGCTTTGTTATTTTTTTTTGGCATATGGCCGTAAGATTTAATAAAAACTAGTTTTCAATTATTTTTATTTTAAATATTTTACCAATGGTAAAGGCTTAAGTATTAAACACATTCTTAAGTTAATAATAACTAATATTTGTACCATAATTATTAATATTAAAGGTTGAAATATTACTGAAAGAGCATCAACTATCGTAAGAAAAGATATGGACAATATATTAGGTTACATTGATGTCAACAATACTCAGTTATATAATCTATATGTATACAAAGCACCTAAATATTATGCTCAAACACAATTTTTCGCATAAAAACTTCTTTTCAAAATTAAATTCAAAATTTTGATAAATTGAATTTTTCAATCATAAATTTTACGCTTTTATTCGAAATTTATGAAATTTATTTTTTTATGTAACAAAGAAACAATAATTGAAAATTTGTTGTTTTTGGTTTTCAAATTGTCGTCGATACTTTCAATGCAGTCACTGTTATATTGCCCTCATACTCGATTCTGTGTAAAACCGTAACTAAATAAATTTATAGTTGAAAATATAAAATATGTCGAGTGGGGTTACATGCAATCACATATTTGCCTTGTATTGTTGTCCTGTTTGGGTCTATCAATGTTAAGCGACATCCTCTATATCATGACACATGACTTGCATGTCAATGGGTGCTAAGAGCTCAAAATTTTAACAATAATCTTTTAGTATATGACAAACAAACGTTGTCGTTTTTTACTTCCTTTACTCCTAAGTTAACTATCCAATGTTGTTGTGCTGTTACAAAAAAACAATATGAAGAAAAAAAATTACAACAGTGTTCTTTAAAATGTTTGCTAAACTTTGCTAAAAAAAAAGTATTTGCAAGTGGTTGATTTCGATGCTATTCTTAGAGTATTGTAAAATTTTACGCAATGTCCTTTTGGGTCCTGCCTTCTTGTTGCTTGTGACTTTTTCTTACCATAAGATGAGAAGTGAAGAAAAACACATAAATTAAAAGGGAAAGAAGGACAAAATATCAATATCCACTTTAGTTTACGCCAAAAGAATGTTAAATAACCAAAAAAAAAAAACATTTTTTTTATTATTTTTTCAAAATATAAAACATAGTTGAATTCTTGTTTAAGAAAGGATATCTGGTTTTATTTTTTATCGTATGATTTTAGAACATGTTCAATTCATGCCATTTACACCCCTTATGTTGCATATTTCGTTTATCTTAAGCTTAAAAGGAAACATTAAACTCGAAAAAATTGCAGCGTTGATAACTACACTCTTATAGTGAGTTTTGTGAACATTGATGGCAGGAAAATCTTCATTATTATGAAAAATTACTAAAAATAAATGTTGTTTAAGGGAATTTTATTTTTCAAAAATTATGTATTAAACTCTTAAACCCTACCAGTGTTGGGTTACACCTTAACGTCAAGCCTTTTACCCAACTTTATTTAACATTTCTTTGTTTCATTGTTTGACAAATTCAACCATGGAGAGATACACAATTGAGCAGCGCGTTAAGATTGTTCAGCATAATCGACCAATCGGGAGAATTGTTCGCAAATTTCAGCAAATCGGGTCTGTAGGAAATGTGGAACACCTGTGCATGCTCGCCCAGTTCGTTTTGCGGAAAACATTGCTGTTGTTCGCGATAGTGCGGCAGAAGAGACGAAAACCTCAACTCGTAGTAGTGCCACACAATTGAATATCTTACGAACATTACTTATGCGAATTTTGAATCGGTCCGTCCACAAAAAATAAATGTTTTGTGCGGCTTATGGGCTGGCGGTGTTATGCGACCGTACCTCTTTGAAAACGGGGTCGGCAAAGCAGTTACCTTGAATGGTGTTCGCTATTGCGAGATGATAACGGACTTCTTGTGGCCAGAAATTGTTGATATGAATCTGGACGATATGTGATTCCAACAGGATGGTGCCACTTTCTACACATCCAACGAAACAATGGCTCTTTTGCACGAGAAATTCAATGGTCGTGTTATCTCATTTGATTTGATACCGTTGGACTTCCTTTTTTGGGGATATTTAAAAGAAAAAGTGTACATCGATAAGCCAAGAAGAATTCAAGAGCTAGAGGATGAGATAATTCGGCACAGTAACGACATTGAACTTCCATTATGCCTCATTGAAAATATGAAGGTATGCCACTGAAGCCGTGGCGAGCATTTGGCCGATATTTTGTTTCACACATAATTGTCTTGGATTCTTCTATCAGAATAAAAAATATTAAGATAATTCTCTGAAAACTTTTTGTTTTATTTACAATTAATCGTGCGTTTTGGTTGGACAATAAATGGTGTCCAATTGTTAATTTTTCAACTGCAATTAAATAAGTTTTTGTTACTGCTAAGTAGAGTAACTTTAGATAATGTGTAGTATGCATAATTATACTCATTTTTCTAATCGGAATACCGCCTATTCAGGAAAATGAGGTTTTGTGAGTTTTCTTTTAGGGGACTGAGGAGCGTATAAAGAAAATTTAAGTTTTACTAAGTTATTGGTTGGGTAATCGATTATAAATAACATTAAAATTTCAATTATTGATAATAGTTTTCAAAATGGGCATTCCACAACTTACTTATTGTAAACTTACCATTTGCACATTTATAATTTTTTTGTGAGTGTAATTTATTTGCTAGATAAGTATAAAAGTATTCGAGTCTATAAACTTAAAAATTTATTTCATTATTACAGCTTTTTTCGAAATATTTTTGCATAATTTTATTTCAATATTTTTCTCTTTTTATTTGTTTTGTTATTTTTATGAATGAAATTTTGTTTTAACATATTGTGTATTTAGTTTGGTTAGTTTGTTGTGTTAAAAAAAGAAAAAAAATTGTGTGAGTCAGGCCTGACTATAATAATGCCCTACACCAAAAATTACTTAGAAAAAATTGTATTTATAAAAGCTAAAGTAAATTATGGTCAAACTGCATTCGAAATAGTAATTGTAATTTATTCAAGTTTTATTTCAGCTCTAAATGCTCTAAAGAAAGCCCAATCAACTTAAATTTTGTCTATATATTTTTTGTAATTTCACTGAGTTCGGCACTTCGGCTTGTCTTGTCCTAATTTCATCTTATTTAGGCTAAATACAAACTAATTTTTACAAAATTTAAGTGCGTTATATTAAAATATTGCATTGTGGGGCAGGATTGCACTATTTATGGAATCAATTAAACCGCTGAGTTTAGGTATAAGATATTGGTACCATTGGAAATGATATTATGAATCAAATCAAAAAAACTTTGTGGAAAATATAACGAAAAATATAAAACTAAAAAAAAATATTTTATTTAATTAAACTAATGAAAATAATCAGAAAAATTTCGAAGGTTACAACATACATTTATCAATTTAAGGATACATTATTATGTATTTACTCGCTATCACTTTGTATTTCATCAGTATCTTTGTCACTGTTTACGTTGAAAGAAACAGACATTTTGCTTCCTTAGTCACCATTTGTTTTGCCTTGGATTTTGCGGTTGCCCTGACCACCGTTTCTGAATTTATTAAAAGAAAGTTAAAGATATTTTCTGAATTATCAATCCTACTACATTTTCTTGCGTTATGCTCTCTAACTTTTTTAAATATTTTATTAATAGATTATTGCTCTTCTTCAGACAAACAACCAATAGGTAATTTTGAACATTGAATTACTTCGCAACTATAAATCAACAATTTGCATAGCGTTGGCGATATCTAATAAAATTGATACTTTTTTACGAACGTTTCTACATATACATAACATAAATGTATCTTTTATTAGGTCGACATTTATTCTGGATATTTTTGCTGAAATTTTGTTCTGCCTAAAAATACTTTGGAAGTATATTTATCATTTTAACTACCACCACCAGGCTTTGGCTGGTCTATATGTAGTCTAAAAGTAGTTTTAAACTCTTTGAAATCTTTTTTTATATCTCCTTCCAATTTATTGAGAAATACACAGATATTTCTCAAGGTCTGTTTTTCTCCTTTCCAAATCCGCTGAGAAACTTAATATTGAATAATATTCGAATAAGTTATAAGCTTATAAGTTCTTAAATGTATGAAAAACCGGTTTTTTTTTATCTGTATCTCAAGATTTTGGGGGTGTTTCAAAAACTTCAAACACAGATTATTGTTGTAATCGATAGCGCCTATCAGAAAAATATCCTTACATCTCAGATGTATAATTGTCACAAAGTGTTCTGGTGGGCAGAGTTGGGCAGAACGAAATTACTATAACTGGAAACTACATACTTTGGACTAAGAAACCCATATACAAATACGCTTGCAAACCCTTGCGGGAAAAAAATCCAAGCCATGCAAAATGAAATTTAGATTTTTTTGAAAAGAAAAAATTCGATTTTTTAATTTGGTCCTACACCCGTCGTATTATTTGAATTCATTTAGTTTAAATTAGCGTTAGTAATAACGACACGCATATATGTCTAAAAGTAAAAAAAGTAATAATAAAATTGACGACATTCAACGGTTATAAAACATGCAAATTTTAAAAATATATATATTTTTTTTTTAGTTTAAAGTTTGTTCTCTGCGGGCCCACCCTTCGTCAAACGCGAAATAATTAAAGAAAATTAAAGGCAGTTGAACTAAGAAAAGTGTAAGCTTATAAGCCCCATACAAATTAAGTATAAATTTACGAACGTTTGATAAGAATAAACTATTCGTTAAGATCGATAACATATATGTATGTTCCATAGCTTATTGTAGGGTAGAATAATATGCAACATTTGTTGGTTTGTCAAAAATATAAAAAGAAGTGTAACAATAAGAATTTCGAGTTACGCAACTTGCATTTGTTGAAAAATCTTGTTTTGAATATTAAATTTTGTTTCTCCCATTTCCCAATTTTTCCTTCTTTTTTTACGAAATAAAAGATAACGAAGTGTTTTATTATTGCGAACGTTGTAGTTGAAGGTTTTGCAGTTTTACGCAAATTAGCTGCGAAAATTTTAAAAAGTTTCAACACGTAGCAAATATGAATGTTTTAAATTAATAACTTTATTTTGAGGTTTTTGGTAAAATGATAAGTTTGAGGATTTCTTTTATAAAAATAAGGTATTAGTTGTAAGCCAAACACATCTACTTAATAGTTGTTAATTATTTCGTTAAGCCGATACTGAAATCAGTACGAAGTTGGAACTAAAATTAAAAATATAGAGAGCGGGTGAATAAGTTCGTTTCTTTTTAAGCAAAGACATGTTTTTGAATAAAAAATAATTTTATTTTTTATCATAATCTTTTCTGAGCTCTATATACATATGTATTTTGCTCAACGTTTCTAATTTTTTTTTTTTCCGTCCAAAAAACAAGATCATCGAAATATATATTTATTTGATTTCATCGTTGGCGTCAAATCTCTTTCCGCTAAGCCATTCCTTCAGGTTAGAAAAATAAAATAGTTACTTGGTGCTAAATCCGGAGAATAGGGTGAATGAGTTAGTGATTTGTAGCCTAATTCATAGATTTTTGCCACGGAAACTGCACATGTTTGTACATTTGCATTATGATAGTGTAAAAGAATTTTTTCTTAGCCAACGCATTTATTGCGCAACGCATTATAGGAAGAATTCCCTGCCACTTACGGCATGAGCAAACTAAAATCGAACATCCATAGACACTACTCTATCCATCTTCCTTCCCACAACATATTTTTCACAATGCACTGTATGAGGGGTTATACCTGAGTGCTGATATCATGAGGAAAAAATGCAGTCGTTTAAGTCATTATTCGAGAGACCGAGGGACCTAATGATCCTTTTAACCTTTTGATAGTAGTCAATGTGGATTATATTACGCCCGCGTAAAAAAATTGTTGGCTCGACTTTATTAGCCGACAAATCGCCGTAAAAATTCATTAATTTGTTGTTTGATCTTTGGTTACGGTTACAAAGGGTTGTAAAAAGCCAAACACTTCTGCAAGTTGTTATATGATGGCTTTCACAATCTCTCGAACTTTCAATCTCCGATCGGAGAGAAATAGTAGAAACCTCAACTGGCCCTATATAATGTACCATATCTTTCGTGCTTGTACGTCCACAGTGAAATTCAATAAATCACTTTTTTTAACATGGTGCAGAGTTTCCATGATATTTATCAAGGTTAGTTTGAGTAATAGTTTTTTTTCGCAAAAAAAAAATGATTAATAAGCACTGGAATTTTTCTCCAGTTTCCCCTCAAATCAGGCGGTAGGCTGCCATCAATAGTCGTCAAACACAAACTGAATACCGCAGCCTGTTCAAATTTTCAAGTCAACTGACAAATGCCTGTTGGCATTTTAGTTAAGAGACAGGAAATTCAAAAATTCGCAGACTTATTGACCCGCAATCGTAACTAATCCAATAGCGTCTGAATTATTGCTTCACATTTAATTAAAAAAAATTAGATATAATTTGGCACATTTAGAACCTTTCTTGCGGGGTCAAACAAACATAAGTTTATTTTTATGGATTAGTGACGCTTTAGCAGTGTTGCCAGAATTCTAAAAAATGTATTTTTAATAATATTTTTTCTTTTTGTTTAAAATTCACTTTTTGATATTTATGATATACTAAACGCCGACTATCTTCTTTTATTTTATAGTGGTGTGCTAATTTTAAACTCTATGGCATTGCTTGATTACTTGATCTAAACAAATTTTCGGTCACGGCTTTCTTTGACACATGTGACATAAGGCGTATATTAGGAATCAAGACTAAACATTTTCGAGAGATAATAAATATTTGCAACGATTTAACAGATAAGAAGATGTGTATCGAAGGTGCTACGAGCTTTAAATTATTTCAAAAAAGTTTTCCAAAAAAACCCGTTAATCAAATTTCCCATGTTATATTTTTAAAATTTTTAGTGAAAAAAAATTGATATGACAGCATAAGTATATGACAAATACTCCCCAAAGAGGTCGTATTTAAAACATACCATAAAGCAAACAGTGTTCATAGCCCCAAACGCTTTGACAACGTTTGTCAATTTCATTTACAGCTTGGAGCACGTACAATGAATATATGCCACTAAAATTACATTTGCACAATATTTTCTTTACGAATTATGGAGGTAAATCAAAATATACTCCCCTATATATTTAAAATAAAGTGTAAATGTGAAATGTTGTGCTCGTACTTTTTCTTATTCCCAATCTAACACATTACCCACTTAAATGTATTTATTCCATTTTCAATATTTTTAATGTTTTCTTTTTTCTTCTTCTTATTGTTGTTAGTGAAATATTTGGTAGTGAATTTGCCCTTGAGAGTGCTTAAAGAAAATTTAACAAATTACCACCTACTTGAGATTTTTACTTTCGTTTATTTTAACATTTGAATTGTAATTTTTTATTTCCGCTGTATTTGACATTTGTAAGCCGATGATGTGGTATGTTGTGGTTTGTCTACGTTTGGCATATATTAGTGGATTTACGTGTAGCAAATCATTTACACATTTAAATGGGTTTTGGGTAAAAAAAAACATTTTATGTGGTTACACTGTGTATATTGGGAATTAAATATGCACCCTCGCATTTTGTTTGGTATGCGATGTGTTAAACGTTTTTTTAAAAGTTTACTTGTTAGTTTAAGTATATTTTATTAAAAAAGAAAGGAAATTACAACGATTAGTGACGTTAGATGAACTAGCAGCATAGTCTTAAAAAATTCTCAATTTTGTTTGTACTGTTTTATAAATGGACAAGCATGTTAACTTTTTTGACTCACATTAATCTATTCTTACAAATTTAGTTTAAAAAAGTGAGAAATTTAATATGTGGAAAAATATTTCTTATTGAAATATTTTGTTTTGTTGCAATTCTGATACGCACTTCATAGTGCATAGTTCAGTCTTGAGCTCACCGTCATTGATGATCACATCTAGTAAATATATACTGGCAATTATAAGTGCAAAAGATATAAATACTGCTATGTTTTAACCTTTCTAAAACGTTTGAGTTCTTTTTAATTGCGTTAAATAAAATAACAACATACGTTTTACTTTATGCACTTATTTATTTCCACACTTTTACGGTATACAAGTATAACTATACAGTCTCCAACTTATTTTTCTTCCACTTAATGCTCGCTTAATACACAAACACTTTTAGTTACGCCTAAACACGAATTTACTTTACGACTGGAAAACGACAACTGAACTAACTAATGCATAAGGCGTCGTCATTTATAGCAAATCATCATCAATTTCGAATATTCTTGTAGTTACTACAAATTTCTATTTACGTTAAATTCAAATGTAACAACCAAACCCTGTATGATAGCACCGTTCAAAACCCAAGTGATAACACTGTTAATAGCATAGATAATGTGATGTGGCACTAACATATTGTATCTTTTCTTTGGGCATTGTATTTTTTCTTGAGACATTTTCGTAACAATACTTTAGTTTACACAATTTTAGATGATTTTTCAATAAAAATGTTTCTTCCATAACTGCTTAACAAAACGAGCTGAAGAATTGACATCCAAATCGATAAATAGAGTTTAAACAATATTGGATGACTGACACATTTCAACTCGCCACTGTGATAAAAGGAAGCATCATATTTATCATGGCATTTAATAGAATTTTACGAGCTTATTTCGGTTTTGTATTCGGTATTGCTTCAATTAATTGAAAGTATAACTTTTTAGTTTAATAAACAAACTGAAACTATGTAAACCACAAACCGAAAAAGTTTCAAAGAAATCGTACGTTAAAATTTTTTTCGCTTTATCGTTTGAAGATCATACTTTGGCTAGACCGTGTAATATAGTATATCGTATTTAAAAAGTGTTTATGTCTATTCCTGATTTTTGTGTCGTGTAAAAGTATTTTTATTACTTCCATTTATTTTCTAAATCACAAATTTTTATCATTGATTTTTTATTAAGCTTTATTAACTTACGACACAATAGGTTTTAACAATATAAATTCTACTTATGTTTTTTGCTTACAACACCTAATACTCCATTACCGACGAAACCTGAAATTTAATTAAGTAAGTATGCACCTTGATTTAATTCTTGTATGATGATTCAAATAAAAACTTTTAACATGTTTTAATGGATATCAGATTAAATTTTTTCCTTAGTTCACTCCTTTCAAAATCATTATTTATTATTAGCAAAAGTCACTCATGCCATATTTGAATTCATCTCGGACTGAGCTGGAAAATCTGTACTCTACAATTTATCCTATTATTCATTGCTGTAGCGCCGGTTAAGAGGCTCTTAGTGCCGTATAAAATTCTTTAAATTTACTAAAATAACTGTAATTTGTCCGACTTCTACGCCAGTATCTTTTACGTCGTCCTTTACACTCTGCTCCTTGTGGGTTCCGGTGTAAAGCTTGTATAGCTTGTAAATTATTGAAATGCTTCCGTAGCGTATTACCAATCTATTTACATTTTCTGCAAATTTTCTATTTCTCGATTTGTATCTGTTTGCATCTTGTGATAGTTCCTTCTTGGGAGCATATGGCTTTCAAGCATCTATTGCTTTGTTTCAGTTTCGTTACTCAGTTGAATTTCAAGCCAAGTAGATAATTAACCTACTGTGGCTCGCCTTCATGTGATTGCATAGTGGTGAAGATCCTCGCTAATTGGTGGTGATCTTTACTTTAGCATTGTAATTTTTTTCCAGTATGTGGTGTGTTTTCCTGATTATTCATCTCTCATCATCAGCAGAGGTATGCGAGAAGATTAGGGGCTCCTTATTTTTTTTAGATAGAGTTGTCTGGAGGGAAGTTGAAAATTCTTTATAAAACATTCGAAACCACAATTAAATATTTCTTCATCATGTCCTCTGCTGGGGCTCGAACCTGTTGGTTTGTGTTGTTATGCGTGCTCTCTAACCACTACACCACGCCACCCCCACTTCTTTAGTATTGGCTTGCAAATATTTGTTTGAGCTCTATATTGAAAGATAACTCAAAGTTTATTTTGTCATTATAAAAGTATCTTATATAGTTAAATTAAAAAAAATTAAAATTACAATCAGGGTTAATAAGGCCATATGTTCGGAGTGGCGCACTACGAACTAGCCTATCGTTGCACCCATCTTACAAAATATGATCTTTATACCGGCTATATAGATTAATAATATGAGTCTAATATATGATTAGATAATATATGATATATTATTGATTTACGATATTATTTCAGCACACTTTTTTGTAAATTTTGTTGGCATTATGAAAGTGCACTTCAGGTGCGAGCTGATACTGGACATAAATCTCTTTAATAACATTGATTAGAGAACTACGTTGCAGACATTGAGTTACCTAGTGATGAACGATGATGCTGCACCAATTTTTTGTTGCATATAGATTCTTTTTGGATCAGCTATAGTATGGAAGCTTGACTGGCGGCAGCTCGGTTGGATTCTTCTAGAAACCTAACCTAATTTTTTTTTTAAGAAAAAATATTCCTTTAAAGAGTTTTAATCCCGTTAAACGGGGATCAAATGCTGTTGCCGTCTATAGTTTCAGGTTTCACAATAAACCACCTAAAGTTAGTGTCGACTCAATGTAAGTCCTTAATCAATATCCGTTACAAATAGTTTTTTGCAAAAATAAAAGAATCGAAATTTATTGATGTCCATTTTGTAGAACGAAAAAACAAACAGAAGCAACTTGAGTTTCTTTTTTTGTATGATTTTTTGCACTTTCCACACATTGTCACTCGTCGTTATTTTCATTTTCCTTTTTGAGAGGGAGAAAGACAAGGCAACACTAAAACGACTAAATGGACTTCAGGTATTATTGTCGTATCGTTTTTTTATCACAACTACTCATACTTATTGGTTGTAAAAGCAGAATATTAAAGACGAACAATGTGGTCACTTTTAATTTATATGAATTGACTTTTTGTCTGCCTATGACAGCAACAGGAATGTCAGAATTTGTCTATTTAATAGTTTTATTTTTGTGAAGAGTAATTTTTGTTTTTTTTTTCTTTTTCTGGGAACAATTTTTATTACACTTGATTTGTAAGAGTAATTTTTATTGACATAGAGAGTATTGGAATCTTAAAAAATAAGTGCATTTGTTAGATATTTTTATTGAATGGATATTAGTTTGCAAATTGTCTGTATAATTTAGCAATTTATAATATGAAATGGTTGTATGTAGGTTATTAAGAAAATTGGAATTTTTAAAAATTATTCCATTACTTAATGATTGATAAATTGAGATGAAGATTTAAAAACATTTTTGGAATCTTTATTACCGTGATCAAGCGGTACAAATTTGAATTTTAGTACCAGTTGCTCTATCCCGGCCAATATCTCAACTTCTTATTATTTACTTATTAAAATAAGTTTCTGGAATAAAACCACCGATCTTTAAAATCCGTTATAAGTGTTGTACGCTATATTTATTTTGCTGAGTGTATATTGTGGTAATTTAAATACAAACATTGAAAATCAATAATTACCGATATAAATACAAAAAAATTATCTCCTTTTTACAACATCGTTATTGACAGACATATCAATGATTTAATACGGGTTGATAAATTTTAAATATATCTGACGAAGGGAGCCTTAAATTTGCTATTATTATTAATTCATTTAAGTACCCTAGGGAATCATAAGGCCGTAACATATTGCTTCCACCTTTGCCTGTTAAAAGCCAATGCTTTAATCTGACTCTAAGTCATCCCATGTTAAATAGCTTCTTTCTTTACCTGTTTTCTGCAAATATGGGCTGTTCTTCTTATTCGTCAACTTTTCTATAGTTTCATTCAATAACCATATTCACCATATTGCCACTGTATTAGCTCAGCGTATGCCCAATCTATGTCAATATCCTTCGCGTAATTTGCTCTATTGCAGAATAGATGCGCCAGATGTCACACAAATACTACAGATATAACAGAAGGACAAAAAATCCTCAAAATTTGAATTTCCAAGGCTGGTTGTATTATAAGTGGTTATCAAGCCCACAAGTCCATTCTGTATGCCTCTGCCAGTGCAATATCCATCTTCCTTTGTATGTCTTAATGTCTGCGAGCCAGGAGACAGATGTTTTCTGCATAGTCGATGTATTTCAGCCTTGTTTTATGTCTTCAGTCCTGTCAGTAACATCAGTTTTAAGAAGATTGTTCGATTGACGCTGCCATCATGTAGGATGTGACAGCTTGGATCCTATTTATGTTAGCATAGCTTAGAAATATTTTTAACTTGGTAATATTGAAACTTGCGACATTGTCTAGTGGAAACAATTAAGATAGTTTTGCTTCGTAGAAACCCAAAATCGGCATAACTACAAGTTAAATAAGCGCGATCTTGCTTTCATGTAAAGGAAGTATGGTATATACCAACTCCATCCAAGTCCTTTTAAGGAAAATAGAAAGAACTGTTTCTGGACAGATTCAATTATGTTTATAGCGTTAAATCGTTTGTACTTTTTTAATTGAGTTAAATAAAATAAATAACACATATTTGTTGCTTTACAGTCCTCTTCTTATTTCCTCACTTTATCTTAATGCGCCAACTTATTTAATTTCCACTTAATACACAATTACACTTTTACGAACGCCTTAACACGACTTATGACTATAACTTGTTTTACAACTTTACACAATAACTGCCAAACTATAATTGACTGACGTAGGCAAAGCAACTTCCTTATATGCCTGAATGCCTACAGTTTACAAAGTTCTAGACAAGTCTTAAACCTTCTCAAATCTTCTATTCAGTCCGTTAATCTTAAAAATGGAAGACCGTGTTACCTACAGATAATCGAATTGGTAATGCTGTCAAATACACAAATAAGTATGGCATTACCAGGCTTACACATTGACAGCCTTGACACAAACCAATAGACTAAAATCACACAATACAGATTTAAAGGCACTGATGTGGTATATCTTCTTTTTAGGCATTTTTATATTCGTAACAATATATAGCGTGGGCAATTTAAAAGTTTAAATTTGAACCAGCGGTTATTTCGAATCTGGCAATACTTACATCATACCATTCTGTCACAAAATTCAGTATATTATCGCCACTGAACGAAATGAATCGATTTATGCTTGAGCAACGTTGGGATTTATATCATCATTTAAAATCATCTTTACGAATGAAGCTCATTTTCATCTTGGTGGATACGTTAATAAGCAAAACTGCCGTATTTGGGTCTCAGAAAACCCAAACGTGGTCTAACCTAAGCCAATGCACCCATTACGACTAACTGTTTTGTGAGGCTTGTGAAGCGGAGGAATCATTGGCCTATATTTTATATTTTGCAACCACTATGGTCAATGAAGACACCTATCGCACAATGATTACAGATTTTTTGTGGCCGCTCTTCATGGTATTGATGTGAACGATGTTTGGTTTCAACAGGATGGTGCACCTTGCCCCACATCTCATGCCACAATCGATTTGGTAATGTCATTTGGCCGGCAAGACGCTACGATTTGACACCGTTGGACTATTTTCTATGTGGCGCCATTAAAGTGTTATGCCGACAAACTGGAGACAATTGAGCATTTGAAAACCAACATTCGTGATGAAAAAGTTCATTTATAATCTAAAGAATTCCAAAGATCGAAAATACTTAGAACCTTATCCGGAATTAGTTCTTCAAAATAGTAGCTTGTTTCAAATTTCAATGAATGAAAATATGACATGTGTTTGTATATGAATATATTGGAATGAAAGATAACGGATGGAACAGCGTCACAAGAATGGCATTAGAGTGGAATCTTCAGGGCTCAAGAAGTCGTGGTCATCCAAAAAAATATCTCGAGACGCATAAGGAGGGTGTAACCTTACTTCGGACGGCGCGTAAACAACAGCGGCAAAACGAATAAGATGGAGCTGCCTTGTAGAAACACAAGAAACATATGTCTCGATGGCTTGTTTTAGTGACATTGTCACTATGATATTTTCATTGAGAAAACATCGTCACAATATCAGTATAAATACCACATTTGTTTGAAACTAACGTAAATGAAAATTTTCATTGGTGAATCCTCGTGACAATGACACAAACAACCTTAATGTCACCATATTTAATAAAGCTGAAATTTTGCGATATTGTCTGTCATAAGTCGACTCAATGCTGACATTTAGGGACATTGTGGATGTTAGGAATCACTAATGAACGGAGGCCTGCAAGACAAAATATGGCACCAAAGAAACTTTATTGTCAGTCATAGTTGATTTAACGTTTTACTGATGTAGACTGATTTTAAAGCAAAATTTATAAAAATAGAATAAAATTATTTAAAATACGTTTAGTATAGGAAATGTTTTTATAATCCACGAGTACTTATGTTTACATAACACTTATTGGACGAAAATCCACTTTGATAGTCTGCTTTTATTAAAAGAACGTAAATATTTTATATTTATTTTGCGGTTAAAACAAGTTCTGTCTTTTTATTTTCAATTGCAATTTCTTTTCAAAATATCAATTTCTTTTGTGTTCCCGAAAAATTTCCATACAATTTTTCTATATAAAAAGCAACGCATTTTGTTCTGGTATCAGTAGTTAAAAAAATATACTTACGCTAAACAACAAATACTAAAGTCTTAAGAAATGCGTGCCTTTTTAGTTTTGGCTATTATTTGTACGATCCTGATCGTTTTTGCTATGGCCGACAACGAAAATCTTGAAAGAAGCCTCCGCGAACAAGTTGAAGACAAGGTTCGTGAAAAACGACAATTTGGTTATGGAGGATTAGGAGGAGGCTTTGGTCGTGGTGGCGGTTTTGGTTACAATCGTGGTTTTGGCTACAATCGTGGCTCTGGATTCGGTGGCCTTGGACGATTTGGTGGTGGTGGTTATCGTCGCCCAGGCTTTGGTTTCTATGGTTAAAAATTTAATAACTATTAAGATTTAAAAATGAAGTGATAAATAATGAATAAATAAATTAACTTAAAAATTACTTGAAGTTAATTTTAATTCAAATGACTTTTCAGTTTTGATTAATTCTTTTTAACGATTATACAAATTGAAGAACTTTAAGCAAGCAATCTATTTATTTCCAACGTTTAAAATTTTTTAAATAACTTATAATGTTGGAGTTTCTCGCCATTAGCTTGGAGATTACTTAAAACCCATTTTGGAATCAACTGCTATGTATTCACAAATGGTAAAAGAAGCATCAACGAATCAGTACAGAATTATTGTTTTATGCTGTTTATGGCATGGCGGCAGCATTCAATCAAAACTCCATTGTTATCAGCAGTCTCTGGTGCTTACCTTCATTCTGTGGATAGATCTTGATATAAGCGACCACAGGCTTCAAATTGTAAAAGAAGAATTTTGGGACTATTTTACATATCCAATTATTAACACTATTCTGTGGCTATGTTAACTCCTTAGCCTACGTTAAATATTTGTAATTTAAACACTTCATACCTTTCTAAATTGTCTTTAATACCATACTATGATTTTTCTCGAACATTGTTTTGTTTTTAATACAAACAATTGAGTTGCATCACTTATTCTACTAGATTTTAAATAAATAACGACAAAATCATGTATCGAAGTAGATATTGTCTTGTATGATAAATCTTTTATAAATCCTCTAGACTTTGATCGAAATCTCGTAAATGATAGATTTTGTTGTAGAGTAAATACACTTCATATAACCTCTTGAGACCCCGGGTACTTATATGTATGTGTTCTTTAAATCGTTATTTATCGCACGTAGCGACATTACTGGGTAGCTGCTGGATTTGTATTTCTTGGTGTAGACTCTAGAGTTTCTAAAACTATCAACAGATGGCATTTCTACCAAAGTTATAAGGTTATATAAAGGCTTAATAAAGATCACGATATATGTATTTCAAATTAAAGCCTTATCGCAACATACTCCTACTCACCGGGAACATCAGTTCCTTGTATGTCTTATATATCCTAAAAGCCTAAATATTGACCAGTTCTAACCAAATAATAAATAATTTTTTTATTAATAGTTAGCTCCAACAAGGGCCCATCATCATCTGCTAATTGGATATTCTGTTCTTTTACAGATACATACATATGTATGTACTTACATAAGGTTTTTTAGTTGTATAATTTAATATCCAATTGTTAGAAAAATAATGACTCAGCGTTGGCTATGTCATCGCGGAGATCGTTGGTTCACTGCACCACACATATGGTCGTAGTTCCTCCTCTCGTTATAATCTTATATATGAAAATTAATTTATGTTGTGTATACATCTGTATGTATGTTTGTTAAAAGTCTATAGACAGCTTGATAGCTGAGCCGAATCGTAAGTTCGATTGATACCAACCGTACTAACTAAATATTAATTTTTGTATATCTTGAGAACAGTTAAAGCTAAAGTTTCTGTGTTTGGTCTAAATGATTCATAGTCAGTACATATCATCAGTCAACAAGTGGTTGGAATAATGGATAAGTGGCCGTGGCATCATTTATACATTGTAACCACTAATTTTTGTATATCTTCAGAATGGTAATAGTAGAAGTTTCTAAATTTAGTTTAAACTGCAATGTGTACAATACACATCAATATTTAATAATTAGGCGAGAATGGATAAGTGGAGGTGGCACCTTTCATTCATAATAAATATTGATTTTTTATATGTGGAGAACGGCAACAATTTAAGGTTTGCTATCTATTCACATCAAAGATGACGTGGTGTAGTGGTTACATAACAGCAAAAGCGACCCACGTTCGAGTCCCAGTAGAGAATATGAAGAAAAAATTTAATTGTGCTTATGTGCCTCCAGACAACTTTATCTAAAAAATAAAGAAGAAGCCTTCCAGCTTACCTCTAGCGATGATGACAAACATCAGACGAATGATCAGGAAAAAACGCCACCTACTGCAAAAAAATTATTGTAAAGTAGAGATCACCACCAATTAGCAAGGTTATTCACCACTACACAATCATATGAAGGTGGCTAAAGTGGAATAATCATCTACTTAGCTTAAAAAATTAACTTGGTTAATGAAAGTGAAACAAAGCAATGGATGCTTTGTAGAAGGCCATATGCTCTCTAGAGGAGTGACGGAGAAAAAAATCTATTCACAGCAGCCAAAAAGCAGGAAAGATTGGATAAGACCTATTTATTGTACAAAGCACAAGTTATCTATATACATATCTTATATATAAAAGTCAATGTGTGTTTCTTTGAAGATTGTAAACAGCCAAAAGGCAGATTCTATAGTGTCTTTAAAAAGGCAATATCTTTAATTTTTGGTTCGAAAGTAAGGAGATAAAATGGTAAAAAATATAGTTAAGATAATATGGGGTGGGAAATTTAAAAGTATAAATTTGAACCAGTAGTTATTGCGAATCTGGCAATACTTATGCCATTTTATTCTGTCACAAAATTCAGTATTTTATCTCCACTGAACGAAATGAATCGATTTACGCTTGAGTAATGTTGTGATTTATTGAAAATTTATCATCATTTAAAATCATCTTTTCGAATGAAGCTCATTTTCATCTTGGTGTGTACATTAATAAGCAAAACTGCCGTATTTTGGGCTTCGAAAACCCAAACGTGGTCTTATAAAAGCCAGTGCACCCATTACGAGTGACTGTTTGGTGCGGCTTATGAAGCGGAGTCATCATTGGCCCATATATCATATTTCATATTGCGCTACCATACGGTCCATGGAGACACCTATCGTAAATGATTACCGATTTTTTGTGGCCGCTCTTCATGGTATTGATGTGAACGATGTTTAGTTTCAACAGGATGGTGCACCTTGCCACACATCTCATGCCACAATCGATTTATTGCGTCAAACGTTTGATGACTGTTTAATTAGACGAAATGGTGATGTCAGTTGGTCGCCAAGAAGTTGCTATTTGATACCGCTGGGCGCCGTTAAGTGTTAAGCCGATAAACCAGAAACAATTGAGCATTTGAAGGCCAACATTCGTGATGCCATTGCCGAGATATGACCGCATACACTCGAAAGAGTTCTCGAAAATTGGTCTGATCGATTGAGGTACTGTGAGGCCAGCCGCGGCAGACATATGAATAAAAATAATAAATTTGGAAAAATTTCAAACCGTTTTTGTTTTATTGAATTAATAATTAGAGCGAAGCACTCCGGGGCTTAGCTAGTTGAAATATATTTTGTAATTGTATTGTTATTTGCAATAGATAAATGTATAATGTAACGATTTTATCCAGAATCAGTAAGCTTTGTTCCAAAGTGAAGAGTTTTATCTACATATACTCGTATATCTTTTAATCTTGATTGCAATATAATGGTAGAACTAACTTTACACTTTTAAAGTAACTTTTAAACTTTTACTGCATTAACGCAATAGTCGATTCTTTGCTTTAGTATTGTTGCCTAAAATTAAGGTTTTCTTTTCATGAACTGCTTTTCTTTTAATGAACTGCTTTATCCATAACAGAGAAGTCTACCAGAATTTTCTCAAATTATACTCGTATACTGAAGAATGTTACGAAATAGTAATCTCATGAGTTAATTTTGTGTTTAAGGTTACAAGTTTTGAAAAATTTTTGCTACATCTGAAACACTATTTACCAATAATTCTTTTGAGGGCAAATATATACAATTTAAGGCTAATAGTAATAGAGATTAGAAAATGATGTATGCCTTTATTTTGAAAACAATATTTTTTTTAAAGATTAGTCATCAAAGACGCAAAAGTTTAATTAAAAATTCAGAAATTCAAACTTTCTTTTTCAAAAAACCCCCTTTCATTTATTTTAAACTGGATATTCTGCTTATATTAAATCTCTATTGTAATTCTGTTTATGTATATAGTTCTCGGATAAACAAATTAAAATTATATTGATTGCATATATTAAGAGATGACGTTTAATAAAACTGGACGTACTACTATTGGACTACGTTTTAATTATTATAATTATAAGTGCCTTTGCATAAGTCCCCTAAATTTTCTAATTTTGTTTACAACTCAAACAATATCATGTAAAACTGTGGAATAATACGGCGCTTTACTTTATAGTCAAAAGTCAACTGTTGAAAATTTATGATTTACAGGCAGAAAAAATTTTGAATGAAATTAATTAACACGTATACAGTAGACGGTATCACCGGTACCATTAATAATTTGACGTCACTTTTTTTTCTTTTATTTTGTTTGTTTTGGAAATTTTATTGGTATTTTTTATAGAAATGATAACTGAATAACTGTTTTTGTTTTGCAATTTGTTTACCAAAGAGGTGTTTTAAGACCGTTGGGATTAGCATTACACAATACAAAAGATATTTGAAGTAATTTATGAGACATTAACCGGTTTTGAAAGAAATAAACTGAAAATAATATTTTAAATTACTTAATTTTTTACATATAGTATTTTAAGTGTCAAAAATAACGCTAAAAACAATAATTAAGAAAATTATTGCCGATCGTTCCCGGCTATATGTTATCCTACACTAAAATGTATGTTTTGGAATAATAAATTCTTTAAATTACAAAAAAAAGGCTGACTACGCTTAAAATCTTAATTAAAGATACATTTCATCTGTCATCACTCTGATGATTACTTAATAACTTTTTTTTTTAGAAAAACATTGTATAACAGAGACAATTAGGTTTCGGTTCGGCCAAAAATTATATTGGAGTTAAATTTTTTCTCAGTTCGATATAAACATCAATAAAAGAAATCATTAATCTTTCTCAAAATTCCAAGTAACAATCTATATACCAATTTGTATAACAACCAGTGTTGCTATAATTATTTTTAGGATACCTGAAAATTTAAAAGAAAAAAACTGATTTTCAAGTGAATACTCGTAAGCTGCACATACTTAAAAAAGTGAATAAATATACACATCTCCAAATATTTTAAATTTTTGATGGTCAAAGAAGTTATTTGAAATGTAATTAAGTGAATTAATATAACGAATATCAATAAAAAGCAATTTAAGTTTTATTCGACTTCAATTTCATTCGATTTCGGCTTACAGAACATTCCGGATAATTTATTTCATAATTTATTCAAGTGTAACACAACAAATTAAATATGATATACATAAATTATATGATGACACTGTGCTCGAATTTTACACTTCTCTTTCGACAAGCTTGGAACCTGGTAGGTAAACTGGATTCAAAAATGCTAAATCAAGTGGCGCTAGCCACTTTTTAAGTTAGCTCTTGTTTTCGAGATATACCGGTTGCACAACATATATTCGCATAAATCAAAAACGGTTTATTGAATAAACTGAAAAACCGAAATGTCTCAATAAAATTACTGTTCCTTTGCAAAAAAAAATTATATTGCTAAAGTGACTATGCCGAAAACGTAACTTCCTTAGACCTAAATATGAATACCACACACTGATTGAAGTCTCTTTCTTTGTGAGCAATAGTCAGAAACAAGGATAACTACATTGTAGCATAGTAGTATAGTAAAAGAGGTAAACATCACCGCAGCAACCAGTGTGAAATTCTTACTTCAGAAATGATAATTAAAGTAAAAAATTGAAAGTAAAAAACTTAATTGTTAAAAAATGAAAATTCTGCACAAAAAACTTGTTTTCTAAACAAACACTTCAAAACTGCTCAATGCTTAAAAAACTGCAAAATACAGATAATTCTGCACATCTGGCAACGCTGATTCCACAGTTAACAAATAAATTTTATAAACAAATTTCGTTTTAATTTTATATAATTTATGTTCTTATTCATGTGCCACTGTGGTATGGTAGGTAAGACATCCGCCTACCAACCAGAAAGTCCTCGATTCAATACCATTTGGAAGAAGAAAAATTTTTTCAACAGCGGTATGTCCTCATAACATTAGCTAAGTAACTGGTTATATGAGTATTACTACTACTGAAAACTTCGCTAATGCATTTGCCGTTATTAGCCAGCGTTAAACTGTAGGTCCCTTTCAATGAGTCTAAAAATAGAACCGGGTGCAGTTTATTGACTGAGAGAAATCCCGCTGCTCCTTCATGGAATGTTATAGGAATTAATATGTATAATATATTATCTTATTGAGCAAATAATTATATGTTTTTAATACAGCATCTTCTAATTTCTTTTTGATATGTAAAGAAACGAGTGTTGTTAAGCAAAAACAACCGATATTACTTTAGTTGTAAAGAGGTCACAGCTACGCGTTCAAGACACTTTTTATCTATCTTTGAGTTATTGAACCAAATGTGCCCCATAGAGAAAAGTGTAAAGGTGTGAAATCACAATATATCGGTGGCCATTTATAGACGCTTCTTTAAGAAATCACATGATCAGAAAACTTTTCACCTTCAAGGTGAAAGTGACTTTCGTCACTTAAGGCGCTTTTTTATGAAATTCCAGATCAGTTTGATGCCTTCCAAGGACTCAACCGGCAAAACTCAACGTTGTTAATGGTCGGTTAGCGTAGACTTTTCTGTTAACTGAATTTTAAAGACCTTAAGAATCAAGTTTTTATGTAAAATACTTTGTAATGTCGTTTATCGAATGTCCAAAAATCGACGAGAAATTTACAAAGCTATGTTTTTCTCAACACTACGCGTTCCACAGCTTATTCTCATTTGTTATTGAGCGACGCGCACGAGTTCGGTTCAGCACATCACAAACCTCTCACAACAGGTTAAAATTTAAACAGTCTCACAATTTCTGGGGAAAAGTTGCTTGAAGAGGATCTAAAAATTTTTCAAACTGCGCGTTGTTGCGTATAGCGCTTCATTTTTAATAATAGCGTAAATTTTTATTGTGACCTGTCAAGTAGTTAAAGTTTAATTTATGACAACTATTAAAATGGTGGACTATAAAAAATAAAACGTTTCATTGGAACGTTATGTATTTAAGCAATCTTTTGTATAGAGTTAGGGCCAGTTTTAGACCAATTTTCATCAATTATCACGGCGTCGAAATGTTAGTATGACTTACCTATTTAGACTGTACCGATCGAACTATATATTTTGCTCAAAAAATTGCTGATTTCGTTAAATTTAAATTAGAAATACATATCTATGTATGACTATTACAATCAATTATAGACCGCTCGCTCGTCACTATATTTCCCACAGTAGTAAAGGATGGCAAAAAATTTATTTGTATCGAATTTCTTCTATATACCACTTCAATAGTGTTATACTGTGTAACAAATATTATAACATATAGTACTTACTGTAGAGTAGGGTGCAAAAAGTTTTAATATAAAAATTAGTGATCGTTTATTTACCAAGCTGTTCTTTAAATCAAGAAATCATTCCTTTTGATTGAGGAGCATAAAAAAAGTTTGTCTAAAAAAAAATTATAAAACGCAATTAGTTAAAAGTAAAAGTTGGTGAATTTGAAATGAATTTAAATGGAGTAAATTTAGTTTAATGGAGTTTAAATTTAATCGGTAACCTATCTACTTCTTCATATGAAAAAAATTTTAGGCAGCATTTCTAAGTTTCCACTGCAAAATTTTTTTATCTATCATAGAAAATACCAGTTATTACGTCTAAGGTATACATTAGCCGATTGGAAAAAGTAATGAAAGTAAATCAAATAAAATTTTTAAAATAAAATTAAATTAGAATACCACAAGCCTAATTGCCTTTCCGTTTTATTTGCCTTGATTTTCAATTTCACGTTTTTTTCCTACCAGTTTTTAGTAAAATTCCACGTCTACTTACCTTTCGATTAAATACCTTCAATATTTTTTTCCGAACGGGAAAATTCCCTTCAACTTTCTCGTTTAACTATTTTAATTTTACTATCATTGTATAAGCATAATATTTCCGTAATTTTATTTTAAACTACTTATTTGATACAACCCTCATGTACTTTGTAATGTGATATGAATTATTATTTAATAATTTTATAATATTATTTAATAAATTAATTAATTAATATTATTTAATAATATTATAATTTACAATTTTTTGACATACATATGTACGTACATATATATGTATTTATCGAGGTAATTATGACCTTAAGAATACAAAGTAGAATAGTCGAAGGTAACAACAAAAAAGGGTCTAAAACTATTTTCTATGTAGCTAAAAGTATCCGGAATATAGTATACTTTTTTTTGAAACACCAGAGGTGTGCTTACAGTCCGTACTGAAAATAAACGCAATTCGTCTATGCGATTACGTATTGGGTATACAAGTTAATAATGTCGTTGTTTTGCTTTTAAAAATAAATTTTTAAAAATTAAGTTTTGACAAAATGATTTGATACATCAGCGTATTGTCCATCATTAGCCACTACTTTTTCCCATTTTTCTGGTAGCATATGGATTCCGCCCCAAAATAACTGCTCCGATTTTAAGATAAAGAATTAAACAAGCCAATTTCTGATACCCTGTTATGAAGTAAAGAGTATTCCAGTAAGTATTATATGGTATAGTCAGAAGGTATATAGAATAAATGGTAGTCAGAAGGCGCAAGGTCTGGGCTATAAGGCGGGTGAGCCAAAACTTTTCATACACTGTTTTCCAAATAGTTTTTGACCAGTCTTGCAGCATGCGGCCGAGTGTTTTCATGATGGAAGATTATGGCCTTATGTCTGGTCAAATTAGTCGTTTTTCGTTTCTCTTCAAACAAATCACTAGTGTTCGGTACAGGTCCACTGTGATCGTCTGATCCGATTTCAACAGCTAATAATACAAAACACCATTCTTTCTGATCCCACCAAAAACAGGTCATGGATATTCTACTTCGGCGTTGATTTGGCTGGTTGGCTGGGCTTTACATATGATTTTTTGCACTTGGGGTTATCGTAATCATCACCAGTAACAATACAATGCAAAAATTAATTTTTTGTAGCGTTCAAGCATCATTTCCGACATGCGAAATTGCCTTTCAACGTCTCTCGGCTTCAATTCATATGGGAACCGATTTTCTTGCTTTGGAATAAATCCCAATGCTTTTTCACGTATGGCAATGACTTGTTGTGTGACTCCCAATAATAATGTAAGTTCTTATGTTTGACAACAATCTTCGTCGAGTAATGCTTCTTATCTTTTTCGGCTGACCAGGCCTCTACTTGACTTCTGTGTCGAAATCACCACTTTTGAATCTCCATCGTTCACAAGTTTTTGAGTTGGTGCATGTTCACTGTGAGCTTCTACCAACAGACGTTTTCTTCAAATGAAAGAAGGTTATCAGACTTCCCCGCAAAACATCTTTTTTAAGCACAAAATTCTACATTATTATAGCAATTGAAAAAAATGTACGTCTACACTTTGGCTAAATTATAATGACAGATGCTTACCCTCCAAACAAACATTAGTGATAGTTCAAACCATTAGTGATAGTTCTGCCATATGTTGTCCAAATCGACATTTTTAACTTGTATACCCAATACTAAACAACATCCCACCAGTCACGCTTATTAAAAATAAAAAGGTGCAATCTTTTGTTGCTCTCGTCCATTTGCGAGAAGGTAATAGTGTAGACTGCGTTAATTTGCATTAAGGCTGTTAATGTGCATTATCCCCATCTCAATGTGCATTAAGTTTGATGCAAATGCACAAAACCAAACTGCATTTAGCTTTTTCAATGAATGTTTAATTGAAAAAATTAAAATGAATTTAAATGGATTCTGGAGCAGTTTCTGCAAAAGTAATTTCAGCTATTTCTTAAAACAAATAGTGATTTTTCACCAACAGCATAGCTGCTAATCATACTTTCTGTCTTATGTCCATTTGGCTTAGGTATAAATGCCAAAAAAAAAAAATATAGTTGACAAACAAACAGCTTTTTACTTAATGCAAAAACTGTCGTCTGTAAGGGTGAAATTTTAATTTACATTAGTGAGTTTTTAGTGCACATTAACGGATTTTGAAAAAGCCGTAAATACAGTCTTAAAATTATATAAAACGTTTATATTTGTCGCATTTTAAAAGTCTGAAACATAAGCTAAATTCTAAAGTTTAAGGGAGTTTACTTTTTTGACGCTCACTGTATCTATGTATTCGAAATACTGCAGTAAATCAGCAATAGTTATATAATTTTCACTTTTTTCTTACAAACTTACAGTGGCTACAACCCAAGCTCGGACGCTATACCAAAATATTTTCGATCGCTTAAAAATCATACTTTTTAATTATTTAAAAGAAATGTACTTATTTTCTTAAATTTCCAACTTAGAAATTTAATAATTGTACGTAAAATTGAAGTTGAAAATGCTTTGAAAGTCAAAATGACTTGCATAAGCCAAACTCGGACAGTAACTTTTTTGGTTGAATAACTCTGTAATTTCGATGCGGCCAACTTTGCTAATATAATTTATATATTTAGGTGAAAACCCTTTTGTTCAGTTTTCGAAAATTATGCAGAACTAAAATCAAGGCGATGGCTAGACAACTTGGACAAACTAGTATAGAAGAAAGAAACGTGTAAGAAAAGGAAAAAGTGTTTTCAAAATTTCAAAAATTGTTGGCAGAAGTCATTCAACTATGCTCGACATAATAAAACGGTGCAAAATAGACAAAAACATGCCCACAACAAAATATTTTCTGTGGCAGAAGAACGTTTTTTTGTCAGAAAAATAAAAGCAAATCCCTTCCTAAGTGTTCTAAAACTTGCTGTTATTGCTGAGAGTGACCTTCGTAAGGAAGCAATCCATCAACAATAAGAAACTTGCATTACAGAGTTGGTCTTAATGGTAGACGAGCTAGACTAAAACCTCTTATTAGTAAGCGCAATCAAACCAAAAAACTTAAATTTGCAAAAGAGTACCAATATAATGGTTTTTCTTTTTGGAGAAACTTTATATTCACCGACGAAAGCAAATTTAACGTATTTGGGTCGGGGTGGCGGTGGTTCAGTGCTTGTCTGGGGCTTATTTTCTACATCAGGTCCTAGGATCTTTGCATTTTATTGACACTATCATGGATCAAAATGTTTATTTAAACATTTTAAAAGAAAACTTGCTAAAAAGCGTAGATAAGCTTGGATAACGGTTGGTACTTTTACCAAGATAATGACCCCAAACACAAGGTAGACAAAATAAGATCTTGGCTGCTATATAATGTGTCACACGTCATGGAAACATCACCCCAGGTGGTGTAAATAAATTCTATTGAAAATTTGTGGAATTATCTCAATAAAAAAGTTCAGCATCAGTCGGTTTCCAGCAAATCCGAGCTAAGAAGGGTTTTATTAGAAGAATGGGAAAAAATACCAGCTGGTTACTGCCAAAAATTGGTCGAATCTATTACCCAGAGAGTGCAAATGGGTATAAAAAATAAGGGTTTGCACATCGGACATCAACCGATTATCCACCGATACCATGCTCGTTCCACTGCTCTTCAGCTTCCTGGACTCTCGAAACATATTAATTAGTTATGGAATTCGGATGTTGTTAGACAACATAGCCTTATTTTTTGAGGATTGGTGTACACTGATAGCAATGAGTTGTTCAATGCAGCAATTAACTTGTCGTTTCTTTAGGGTGTATATTGAGAGAAATTTTCTCTCCACAATGTCAATATAGAGTGTTAATATAAAAACAAAAAAACAAACAAAAAAAAAAAAAACAAAAATTCAGTCTAAGTTTTGTGTAAGGCATTATATTTGCCGTAACGTTGATGTGAAATTTAGTTGATTTAGTTATGGAAATATCTATTACGTAAAAACCTGTAAAACAAGAACAAAGATACAAAACAAAATATTTACTTTTTGCGGAAAAGTTTTCAAACTATAAGTTTTAAAGGGAATTTCTTAAAAATATTCACACATATGTTTGATGTTAGTAATTCTATTCTATTGTATTTTTTTACATTGGTTGTTAGTTTTTTACAAAATAAACAAATTAACTTTACTGCTATCAATAGACTCTTTGCGGTTAAAACAAGTTTTATTACTTTTGCTTCCAACATAAAATTTTATTCTAAACTATTGTTTAGTATTGCTAAAATCCATTAAGAATTTGCTAATATATAAGCAACGCTTTAAAATTATGTTATCAGTATCCATCTTACTTTCAATCAAATTTTACCACAAATACAATTCGATATCAAAAACAAGATGCGTGCCTTTTTAGTTTTTGCCCTTCTCTGCACCTTCTTGATCGTCTGCGCTTTGGCGGACAATGAAAGTCCGGAAAGTAGTGTACGCGAACAAGTTGAAAACAAAATTCGTGCAAAGCGCCAGTTTGGTTATGGACTGGGAGGATTAGGCGGCTTTGGAGGCCTTGGCGGCTTTGGAGGCCTTGGCGGCTTTGGCGGTGGTTATGGCGGCGGTTTTGGTTACTCACGTGGCTACGGTTATGGCTTCAGACGTGGTTTTGGATATGGTGGTTTTGGCGGTCTTGGTGGTCTTGGTGGTTTTGGTGGACTCGGAGGCTATGGTGGCTATGGCAGACCAGGGTTTGGTTTCTACGGTTAAATTATAAATTAATGTCATTACTGATAATTAGTACAACAAGTGATGATTAGTACAATAAGTGTTTAATAAATATTGTTAAGTATTTATTTCTGATGTGTTTTTATATTTTACTAATGGATAAAGTGGGATCGGGGTACAAATATTGGTAAAAGGTTTTTTTTTTGATAAATTTTTACAAGTTGCTGTAAAGCGTAAAATATTCATCAATTGTTTATTTAGAGTTGGGCCAAAATATGAAACAAAATTAACTTATTTCAGTTCAGTAGTCGATAGATCACCCTTATTTTTATCTAAGTTATGGTCTATCGCAACAAATTTTTAATCACCAGCAGCGCTAAAGTATTAATCCCTTAAAATATTACCAGAGACTGGATTCAAATATAAATGCATTTTAAGAAAAATGCTAGATATGTAAGCAATATACCATATTTTAAGTTTATTGATGTAGAGTGTAATAAGGCTGGATAAAAAATCACTTTAGATAAAATATCACTTTATTTTTCAACATAGTCTTTCAGCTCTATACACTTCGACCAAAATCTCTTCAATTTTATTATTCCTTGTTAAAAAACAAGATTTGTGAAAGTCATCAAAATAGCTATTTGTTTGTGATTTGATTTCGTTGGAGTCGAATCATTTTTGCCGAGTGATTTCTTTAGCTTTTGAAACAAAAAGTAGTCACTCGGGACTAAATTTAGAGAACAGGACGAATGAGGGAGCAATTCATAGCCATGGAAACTAAACATGAGTGTAGACTTGTGTTTTCTTGATGGAGAGCGACGTCCACCATTACGAAACTGCGCCAAACCTCGTTCATATTGTTGGTGAACAACGCCAAACACGTCTGCGAAGTTGTCACACTATTGCTTTTCTGGTTGATTGTGTGCAAATGCGGCAATCATTTTGCGGAGAGCTTTCTCATACCCAAGCGATCATCTCATAACTTCAATCTCCGATCGGCCAACACCATGTCGTTAATTTTTCAATTGTTGCGCGTATAGTGACCTTACTAGGCATCCAGAACGTTCGGCATTTTCTCTGCTTGTAAAGCCACAATAAAATTTTGTAAATAACTTTCTTGCCATTGAAATTAATAGTGCAGAGTTCCAAAAGTACTTATCAAGCTTAGTCTTTGTTTAAGTTATGGTTTTCTTAGTCTTTGTTTAAGTTATGGTTTTTGAGATATTTTGTATAAAAATTGAGCATATTTTCTTTGCGCAAAAAGAACGAAGTTGAAATACCTGGAAAATGATACACTTTTCCAATAGGCGTTATCGAGTTCAACAAGGATCTGTTTTTGGAATTTTCGAAACACCTACAAAATCTAGAGTTACTAGTAAAAAACCGGTTTTTCAGACCTTCATGCACTTATAAGCTAATAACGTATCTGAATATTAGCCGATTTTAAGTTTCTTTTCGAATTTGGAAAAAAAGAAACAGACCTTTTAAGTGATATATATGTCGTTTAAGTAGCTTTTAGAATATGAGTGTATTTCGCAAGCAAACACATAGCTTGTTAATAAAAAATTTCGTGTCATCGAGTACTAAAACTCCTCAGAAAAGGCTTGGCCGTTTATTAAGAAACTTTGCGTGTATATTCAGTAGATCTGAGAATAGAACGTTAACTATTTTTTATACCAATTTTCCAGCTGAGCGGTGCCAAACCCGTACGAAGTAAATATTATTTGTCTATATCTTCAAAATGGTAACAGTAAGAGTCTCTTAACTTGGTCCAAATAGCTCCGTAGTCAACACAAATCATCAGGATCTTATCAGTATAAGTGGGCATGGGAGGTCTTAAGAGTAAATATTGATTTTTGTTTATCTTGAGAACTGTTAAAGCCAAAGTTTCTGAATTTGGTCTAAAGGACTCCATAGTCAATACAAATCATCGGTCAAAAAGTAATCGGAATTGGACAAGTGGGCATGGTTCCTCCCATGCAAACTAAATATTGATTTTTGTATGTCTTAAGAACAGTTACAGTGGAAGATTTTGATTTTGGTCTAAATGGCTTCGTGGACAGTTCAAATCATCAGTCAAAATTGGGAGGAATCGAGGGAGTGGGTAAGTCATTGCCAATACACAGTATATATTATTTGTATGTCTTCAGAACTGTACTAGTAATAGTTTATAAATTTAGTATAAACAACTTCGTGGATCATATACATATATCCTTAGTCAATAACTGAGCGCATGGCACAGAGCACACCGGGTAAAAATAATCTATATGTATAAGAATTAATCCGTGTTTGAAGTTAAAAACAGAACCGTTTATTTTGACATTTTTAAAGTGTCTTACTGGAAGGCTATCCTAAATGCTTACATACATAGTTTATTTTTATTTATTTATTTTTAACAAAATTGTTTTTGAATTCTATAGCGTGAAGAGAGTGAATTATTTCGTTTATTCATTAACTAGCTAAAACCCGGCGTGCTTCGCTACCCCCATTATAATTATCCTTAATGCTATTTGAGTAACATTTTTTACTCCTTTTACCTATTTTGTTTACTTCTGCTTAAAATCTAATCATTTGTTCCTTCCAAAGAGACACTGTACGTCCTGCTTTTTAGCTGAATATAGGAAAACAAACGCACATTCAGTTTTATATATGAGATACGTATGTATATAGACAGCTTCTTACCAGTGTGATTTCTACAGTTCTCGCTTTATGGCTGATGTGGATAGATAGCGAAGCTTGAATGCCACGCCCACTTATCCAATTTCGGCCATTTTTTCTGTCAATTCCGTCAAAGTTTGGCTGATGAATGGTGTTGACTATGAAATCCATCAGACCAAATTCTGAAACTTTAGCTATAACCGTTCTTAAGATATACTTATTTAATTTAAAAACATTTACTTTATTTGTTTTGACTGATGATTTGCATTGTTCACAGAATCTTGCTGTTGATATCTTTAAGATATAGACAAATAAATACGCATTTTTGAAAGTTATATAGCCTATAGCTTCTTCCAGACATACAGAGAGATATTGCAAAAAATTTCAAAAATATCAGTTCAGCCGTTTAGCTGTCCATAAGGCATAAACAAACCAATAAACAAACAGACATACATACAAACAGACATTCATTTTTATATAAGATAAAATAATGAAATTAAAATTTTTTATGTTGTTCTCTAACAGGTTCCATATATTTATAATCAACGTAATATAAGCTAGAAAGGGTAACATAGATATGATCACATGTTTATTAAAATAATGAATTTGCTAAAATGAAGAGGTATTTATGTGTAAACACATCATTTATAAGAGAAATAGGCTTTTTTCGATAGCCAGAAGAATGTGTTATTAGTATTAGATATTTAATTCAAATATTTAATGAATTAAATATTTACATTTATGTATGTTTTAAATTATATTTTGTTATAACGTCTCTATAATTCTTTAGCAATTATACTACTTTTGTTGACAATTGTCAAAATTGTGAGTAAAGCAATGTTTTCTCAACCAGTTTAAGTGCAGAGTACTTATAATAATGATTCCAACTCACCCAACTTTCCTTAATTTGTTTATTAATTATTTTGTTTTTATTCAAATTGAAAGTTCTTTCTGGAATTTTTTTTTATTATGCACTTAAACCACAAAATTTCTTTCAAATTTTGTGATGAATATAAAAATCAAAAAAATTAAACATTTTTAATCAGTACAATTTAGATCTTCAATTTAACAAAAGCTATCAATAAACTGTAATTATTTAAGTAAAATGCGTATAGCCTTTGTGTTGGTCTTTATTTGCATTTTATTTGTCGCTATTACTTTGGCGGACAATAGACAACAACTGGAGAACAAAATTCGTGAGCAAGTCGAAAACAAAGTTCGAGAGAAACGCAAATTTGGTTATGGATTAGGAGGTCTAGGAGGATTTGGTGGTTATGGTGGTTATGGCGGTTTTGGCTATGGACGTAGTTATGGCTATGGTTATGGCCACGGGTTTGGATATGGTGGTGGTCATGGTGGTTTCGGCGGTTTAGGTGGTTTCGGTTATCCTGGACATGGTTTCTATGGTTAAAAAGATGTTAAAAATTGTGATTATAATTGTTGAAATAAAAGTTTATTGCATTTTATAAAAGAACTAAAATAAGATTGAGCTTTTTTTTAAATAAATAATAAGTTAAATTTGTTTCATGAGTTGCGTCAATTTCCAACGGATTTTTAAGCCGTAAGTGTCATTTTATTCATAACTTAACATAATTCATCAATAGTACAATTCCTTTATAATATAGTGCACAAATACGCATCTAAATTAAAAAAATGTGGAAGAAATTGAATCCAAAATTTGTTTGCTTGAGAAATATACTCAGATTTTTCAAGGCTACTTAAGCAAAATTTATAACATTAAAAAGGCCTGTTTCTCTTCCTTCCAAATACGAAAATAAACTTAAAATAGAGTAATATTCAGCTAAGTTATTAGCTTATAAGTGCATTAAGGTCTGAAAAAACCTGTTTTTACCCGTAACTCGATATTTTGGAGGTTTTTTGAAAATTTTATAAGAAGATTCTTGACCTACACGACAGCGCCTATCACAAAAGTGGTATCATTTCCCAGATATTTCATCTTCGTTCTTTTTGTCATATCGTGGAATTGTTTAAGATATGTTGACATAATAAAATGTTAAAAAAATAGTGGTTACGTTTTCTCGTCAAATATTTGCCAAATGTGATCATAGCTAAAGTGCTATATACTTCTGTATATAAAAGCAATCTTTCCTAAAAGGCAACCACACTCATTGTCCAGTAAAAGGCGGAATAGCCCTATATACAGCAGTGCCATCCATCAGCATGCCTAGACACGTTGCTGGAAAGCTCAATTCCAATATTAGATCATTGGCCTAATCTGTCATTAAGCATAAGTTATGTCCGTTTACTGAAAACGAAAGAAGAAGAAATAAAATTATACCGCAGGGAAAAAACAATTGAAATCAAAATTTTAAGACGTAAATGGTGATTGGTGGACCATGCACTAAAAAAGCCAACATATGGTGTTGCAAGACCAGTCAGGGATAGAATTCGCAGGGCAGTAGGCGACGGGGTATAAAGGAATAATAATAAAACACAGTCCATCATAAACCGGATAAGTAGGCATGGCACCTCACATACAAACTAAATATTATTTTTGTATATCATAAGAACGGGTAAAGCTAAAGTACCTGAAATTGGTCTAAATGCCTTCGCAGTCGATAAAATCATCAGTTAAAATATGGGCGGAATTTGTTAAGTGAGCATGGTACCTTCCATACATCTTAGAGACGGTTAAAGCTAAAGTTACTGAATTTCTTTTAAATAACTTCGTAATCAATAAGATCACCAGTAAAAAATGGGCGGAATTTGCAAGTTGACATGGTACCTCTCATAAAAACTAAATATTGATTTTTGTGTATCCTAGAAACGGTTAAAGTTGAAGTTGCTGAATTTAAATTTAAATTCTAAATGACGTCGTAGTCAATAAAATCATCAGTTAAAAAATAGTGGAATTGAATATTGATTTTTGTATATCTTGAGAACGGTAATAGCAGAAGTTTCTAAATTTGGTTCAAAAAACGTCGTGAACAATACCCATCGTCAGTAGGCTAGATTCGAAAGTGATTAGATTCGAATGGCACATTCCATTCAAACTAAATATGATATTTTTTTCAGCCAAAAAGCCTGTAATTCACAAAGCACACCGGATAAAAACAATGCTTATGGGTGCACTATATTAAAACAAATTTGTGTTTGTTTGAAGATTTTAAAAGCGTAACTTACACTGTCTTTCTGTAAGGAACTATAGGCTATCTTAAATGTATGGACTTGAACCGGAAGTGATTTAAATGAGGAAAAAGGGTAACAAATATAACTAAGATAAGGGTTAAGATAGTGGTAGCGTATCACACCGGATTTTAGCTAACGTCAAATAAAACTAATAATTATATTAAAACTGTGTTATTTCTCTGTGCAACATTTTTACGATATGAGTTTTGTAAATTCATAAAGTGCAACATTTTTACACTTTGTGTAACTTTCCTTAGAAAACAACACAAAGCCAGAAAAATGCTACATGTTTTGGTAAAAAAAAGAGAGAGCAGAATAATATTCTTAAAATTTTGCCTAAAAAAGTCTTTATTCGATGTTTAATATAAATCTGAACTCTTATAGCAATACGATAAGACTGTGATATAGAATACTAATGTGTAGAGACTTATGTTTCAATTACAGCTTTTCTTATGTGAAAGTATGTTACCATTGAAATTATTATTTAAATTTCTAATTTTACATTTCGCCCTCTTTTTTTATGAAGTACATACATTGCGTGAAAATATAAATATTTCATAGCACTTTTAAGTGATTAAGTTTTTTATCTTGAACGACCCGACCAAATGCCCGTAATTAACCCCAGACAAATAATTTCGTTATTTAGTGGCTGTGGCAACAATAGCGCTGTGATGAATTTTAATATATTATTTGTTCACACTTAGATACGAACACTTTGAAATAAGCTCTCGAATAAAATGTGAATAAATTCTATGATAAATTTGGTTTTATTTTCAATTTATGACTAAAAGATGTAGAAAAAACAAACAGTCAGAATTCCCAAAATTTATATGTTATAATTAAAAGTTTTTTCTCATTAATATTTTTAAGGACTTAGAAGTAAGGAAGGGGATATCATACATAAAACATGTGGACCACAATCTACCCTTTTATTATTGTACGCGTACTAAGTGTATGACTATAAGAATAAAATTTCGAAATAAATTTACATATGAATTTATAACTGGCTACGCAGCATTCCACATTCTTTTTTGATTTCAAAAACTATAAAACAAGTGTGCCATTTGAAATAAGTGAATGGACAGAGGAACTGAAGATATACTTTACACTAGTGTAAGTGGCTTCAAACTCTTACGTTAGATATTCTCAACATTGCAGTCTATATGATAACTAATTTACAACGAGAATTCAAAGCACTCTTGCCTTATGTTTATACGATTTTGTTTCTCTTCCTTATATTTTCTTTTATTGTATGTAAAGTGTTTTGTCACATTGTGCTTACCAAACATAATCAGTGCTTAATAATTTTAAACTCTAGCTAAAGTCTGCCATAAAGCGACCTTTTGAAACAATCAGGATGTTAGAAAACAGGACCTTCAAAACTGTTATTAGAACGTTATTTTTCCACCATTACATCTTCGTGCGTGAACACTTTAGATGTATGATTTTCATTTTAATACGACGTTGTAAAATACAAATTAAACCTTATCGTATATGACACATACATGCCTGCTTCTTAAAATTTAATTGTGTTCTTTTACGCATAAGACCTGTTTACCATCACACTGCCAAATGACTTGGCCAAGATTAAACCTAAACATTAAACGCTATTATGCATCCCTTGTAATCGTATGTATGTATGTAGTTAGCCAGATTTATACGTAAAAGTTGGCATGTTTAACTAGTGTCATTAAAATAATTTTCTATTGCTCTGAGTATGTTTGCAGACAATGTAATAGCATGAAGTTCAAATTAGTAGTTTGTTTAGAAAAAAGTTATAAAAAAGGGTTTCTTGTAAGTGCCAACGATTATAAGCGGATATCCTTGTTAGGTTACAAGAAAACAAATAAAAGTTTAATTTTGCATAAATTGTTTAGAAAACAAAAGAAGCCTGAAATAAAGCAAGTACCCTGTGATGCATATTAAATAATGATTTTGTAAGATAAAAGGAATGAGTTTAAAAAACAAGTTAAAAAAATAAAGAACGAACTCACATATTTTAGTCAATACAAATTGTTATTAAAATTTAACTTTTAGAAGTACAATTTTAATCATTTCTTTTTCAGTCACTCTTTTTGCCATTTTTTTGTTAAAATTCCATTTTATTGTAATTCTTCATCAAGTATTAACTATTTAAGTATATGCCTCAAGCTAACGAAAATCTATTCATAAAATTTTATTTATTTTAGAGCCTATGTAATCTTATAAATCGTATTCTGCAATAGTTCCTAAGAAATTAACCAGAAATGTTAACTCAAAACTTCGAATGTTGAAGTGTTTGCTTTGTACTTTGAACTCTATTGTATTTGATGTTCTATGTTCTGTATTTTATTTATTGTTCAGTTTATATTTGATCTGTGTTTGCATGCCTAAAAATGTTTTTAAAAAATTAACGTAACGTAGGTTGCTGCCGTAAAAACACTATTTCAATTAAAAGTCAAAATATATATAAATACGAAAAAGAAACTTACATATATAAAGCTCTGTTCAGACGATTGTCAGTTCTAGCAATTTGCTGACAATCACCAGACAATGAAAAATTGCTGTCGCAATATAAAAGGCCAATTCACACGGTTGTAAGACCTTTGTCAGAAAATCTGGCAATCCATTCTACATACAGGTAGCATCAAAAAAAGTGTGCACCCTGATTCTCGAAAAATAATTTTTTATTTTAGTTTTCACAAATGCGATGAAGTTAAACGTTTTATGTTTTAAGACTGTTTGTACGGCTTTACAAAATCCTTACAACATCTTAAGTTATACAACAGAAACGAAAGGTACTCTATTTTTTAAGTGTCAAAAAAGTGCATAAGACAAAAAACTATGTAAAAAAGAGGATAAAAATTTCTAGGAAGTGATACCATTTTTTAAAGATACTGTCGAGTACAACAAGAATCTGCTTTAAAATTTTTCAAAATGACTTCAATATCCTAAGTTACGGTCAAATAACCGGTTTTTCGTGCCTTTAAACACTTATAAACTTATAACTTAGCTAAATATTGGCCGATTTTAAGATATTTATAAGATATGGAAATAAGGAAAATATACCTTTTAAATTGTACATACTTTACTTAAGTAAACTTGTGAAATCTGTGTACGTTACTTAAGCTAACGCATTTTTCTTCCAATTTGTTCCGAATTGTTCAAATTTATACATGTTTTAAAACGCTATTTTAGTTACGAATACAATGACACATGGTGTTTTACGATCCGTTTGAAATTGAGTAGGTTAACACACCTATACGTAGAGCACCAAATTCAAGATCTTTCAAATAGTTATTTACGTAACTTTGAAACTGTTAAAGTTTGTTAACTGGCTACTTAATTATATAAAGTGTTACTTAACTGCTAACGGGTGCTTTTTAAAGAGTTTTCGGATTTGATTAAAAAAAAACACAAAATTTAAATAAATGTATGAAATTTTTATTTGAGTCGATAGATCAATATATATATAACCTATTGTTTAAAGCTGATTTCATGTCAATTTTAATCGGCTACGCCGGAAAAAGTTCATATGCTCGGTTAAGTTTTGGCATACTCTTCAATATATCGGCCGGTATCTCACGAACAATTTTTTCCATATTGACTTCTAGTGCGCCAACCGTTGTGAATTGACCGGCGATACACGATTGAGCCATTGATTCGTGTGCTGTCTGCTATATGGCATCGTATTGTTGAAACCATAAGTCCAGCTCTAATATTTGGGGTAAAAGAATTTTGTAGTCATAGCACGGTAGCTTTTGCCATGCACAGTAACGTTCCTGCCTTCGTCGTCGCTGAAAAAATACGGTTTATAATCCACATCAAACTGTGTATATTTCTGGATGCATTGGCAGTTCTTGCAATGCTTCTGTCTGCTTGTTAACGTATTCTCAGAAGGTCGGTCAAACTGACGATGAAATAAAAGAAGTGCATGGTGTAGTTTTTAACCGAGCATGCATTTTGATAATAAAATTCAATAGTCTGCAAGCGTTGTTCGTTTTACACGAAAACAGCTTGGCTGCCAAAAATACTGTTGCAAAAAGAAAGTTGCTAACAAATCACCCGATAATATTTTATATATTTTGAAGTACTTCAAGGAGTATACTTCTACATCATTTTCCATAGGATTATACCAAAGTTTTATCCATTTTAAGCATTTTAGGTCCACTTTATCAAACTCCACGTTAATTATAGAATCCTAGGAAATTTTAATGTCTATTTCCTCCAGCTTTAAGTACTTCAAGGAGTATACTTCTACATCATTTTCCATAGGATTATTCCAAAGTTTTGTCCATTTTAAGCATTTTAGGTCCACTTTATCAAACTCCACGTTAATTATAGAATCCTGGAAAATTTTAATGTCTACTTCCTCCAGCTTTAAGCTCTGATTTTTCGCTTCGTCAGCAGGAATTTTTACCAAGGGTATTCCTGGTTCTGTTTCAGCATCGGAATCGTCCTAATCAAACTCAAGAATATGTTACATTTATCTTGTTAATGTTAATGTTGGTTAGGGCAATAGCCCTAGAAGCTTACCGCATTAGTCTGAGGCTGCAAATACCAGTAATCATATTTGTTAAGAAAAGAAATATCTCTTTCGAAGTCAACGCTAAATCTCCCAGAAACCTCATTCTCTGTACCGATATAGCTGTACACTCACACAGTACATGTTCAGATATTTAAACACAGGCCGTGCAGAACTTAGACCGATCATCCTCAACATTTCCCAAAATAAACTGTTGGTATCTAAGACTACAGCACCTAGTAAATTGACCTGTTGGTACCCTAAACTCGATCTTATTGAAAGCTTCTGGATTCACTGAGAAAAGCGTCCTTTTCTTTTGCTGTTAAATATTTTTGTCGTTACATAGTTGACTAAATGTACAAAAAAGTAAGTAAAAATTGAAGTACAAAATATTAAAGGAAATATGAACATCGTTCATTAGCCAAGTTGTATATACACAAGTATTTGCAAATAAAAGAGAAAAATTTCCACTAATTTTGCAAGAAAAAAATTTTGTTCTAGTTTTGTAAGAAAACATTTTTTCGCTAATTTTGCGAGAAAAAGTTTTTCGCTGATTTTGGTCAAAGTTAGATACCTGCATTTAATTTTGAAAAATCAACAATAGCCAACCGATTTGAATGATTTAAGGCTTGCTTCAACATTTCGTAATTTAAGTGCTTAACATCTAAAATTATCATTCTGAATTTTTTTTTTTTAATGAATTTTTGAAAAAAATTGCTCTAATTTTGCGCTAAAAATTTGTTTCACAGCTAAGTTGTCAATATCTCCGAAACTGTTGAAAATAAAAAAAAAAAAAAATTAAATTATGTTCAGGTGATTTTTAGAAAATTTTGTTCCTAAGCGTTTGGTTGTACTTGCCTCAAGATCGGTCAAGTCGTTTCCAAGTTATGATGAAATTTAGGATGAAAAATTTGCCACACCCATAAAAAAAAAATTGAGCCCGATGGAAAAAATCTGAAAACGGATTATTTGCTTATTTTGTCAATATCAGGCGCTTCTCTTTAGTTTATGGTTTTAATGACAATTTCAATATATAGAAACTCGAATCTTATAGATCCATAATTCTCGGCATAAACAATATTAAAAAAAAGAAACCAAAAAACACACTATCGACGAAACATATCATATAGAAAATGATGAGTCTTACCTCCAATTTAATCTTATCTATGGTAAAACTGAATAAAATCTATAATACAACTGTAATGTATCTTCTATTTTATACGATTTTTCCATTAAAATTTTTGTTTTAAAACTAAAAATTCGAATTTACAGTAGTAACTGAAAAGCACCGCACTTAAAAGTTTAACAAATCACCCGTAGTCATATTGAAATTTAACGAGTGTTCACAACAAATATAGCAAAAACATAAACCTGAAATCTGGAAAATAATTTGCATAGAATTGTAATAAATTTATTTTACTTGTAAACATAATCTGTCACTGTGGCTGGCATAAGCTACTGATTTGCACCATTAAAAAGAAAAGAAAGAAAATAATCCAACAGCAGTCAAGATAAGAATGTAAAAAGTGCTGAAAAATAAAAATGAGTTTCGCATAAGAAAGAAAAATATAATATTTTAACTGGAAAGAACTTTTTTGCTCTCTAACAATATTTTATACGCACGATTTGTACAAGTTGTTAAAACTGAATCGAAATAATATAATGCGTATTACGAAATGATGAACATAAATTTATAAACGCGTTTACAAATTGCAAAAACATGCAGTCTTCCTTAAATTCTTTGGGGGGAAATTTTTTGAGGAGCTGATGAGTTCTTCGATAATATGGATGTTCGTGGAAGAAATTCATATGTAAATAAAATATGTTTTTTTTTTTAATTCGAATGGTATATGATAACTGATACAATATATGTTATTTTTTTTTTTTTATAAAAATTCCCTGAATTAAAAAAAAAATATTATATCAGTATAAATATATTTTAACAAACTGCCGATTAAATAAAACTTTGCTATGTGCTCGTGGATGATATGAAAAATTTTGCAGACACGTCTTGATACTCCTCTATTTTCAAGTTCTTAGTCCTCACTATAAAGTCAAGCATTTAAAACGCCACGGGCTGAATATCTGCACACTCTGATTAAGCCCATCGATGATCAAGAAGAATAAATTTAAAAATGATCAGTCCATATTTTGGTGAAAAAAAGATTTTAGTCTTTTAATTCAGTTCAAAATCTGGCCTCTTCAGTTATTTCATTTTATCAAAAACATGTTGTGATGAATACCAATAATAATTTTGCGTTATCAAAATAAGGAGAAACGTAAGGGAATATTAAATAAGATTTGTTACTTGTTTGTTGTCTGTAAAAGAAGAGAACATACTGTATGATTATACAAATTTAGATACACATGTACCTATGTACTATACATACATACATACACTTCTTATATGTATAGATTTTTGATTGTGTAATTTGTAAGACTATCAACTTCAAATAAGAAGCTGCTTAAGTTTATTGTTACAATGCTTAAAGCAATATTTACGTTATTTACGATATTTTTACAATTTATTTGCATAAGATCTAAATAACAACAACAGCAACAACAGAGACAACATAGTTATTTACAAACAGACAGCAAGAACATGTAACTAAAAAGATATTCGAATTTTCTTCCTTGCAAACCGTAAGAAACGTTGCATAGCAGGAGTCTATGCAAGTAGTTCCTCTTAGTTTGGCTATGGATACATAGATAATAGTCGCTTTGAGAGGATTTAATAATATTATTTTTTTTAATTTGTAGTCATGCAGGAAAACATTTCTAGTAGCTACGTACGCCATAAGTTTTTGTTTAAGCTTTTTTATTCTTCATGGCAAGTGTTAAACATCGTTTCGTTTAATTACGAGTATGTATGTGATTTTTGTTTGTTAATTGAAATAGAAAATATATTGATTTTAATCAAACAATTAAATATTTTAAACATTTTTATTAAACGAATTATATATTTTTTATTTAAAAATTATATTCTGCTACAAAATGGAACGATTTTTAGAGCAGCTATCGAGTACAACAAGATTCTGTTTTTGAAATTGAAGTTACGGGTAAAAATCCGATTTTTCATACCTTCATATGTTTATTAGCTGATAATATTAAATAATCACACAATTGTTAGAAAACTGAGATTTTTCATAAGTTTCTCTACTAGAAAGTTTAGAATTTAGTAAAAATTGTATAATTTTTTCATAAAAATTTCTAAGGCGTAAGATTAATTTTATTCATAACTAATCGTAGTTTATTAACTAACTCATAAATAGCACTTTTCCTATATAAATTTGCGCGCAAAAACGCATCTAAAGTTGAAATTTTTTGAAATGTGGGAAAAAATAATTCCTCAATGATACTTTATTTTTGAAATTGAATTTACGGGTAAAAATCCGATTTTTCATACCTTCATATGTTTATTAGCTGATAATATTAACTAATCACACAATTGTTAGAAAACTGAGATTTTTCATAAATTTCTCTACTAGAAAGTTTAGAATTTAGTACAAATTGTATAATTTTTTCATAAAAATTTCTAAGGCGTAAGATTAATTTTATTCATAACTAATCGTAGTTTATTAACTAACTCATAAATAGCACTTTTCCTATATAAATTTGCGCGCAAAAACGCATCTAAACTTGAAATTTTTTGAAAAATGGGAAAAAATGATTCCTCAATGATACTTTATTTTTAAATCCGATTGGAAATTTCAAATCGAATACGAAAAACCGGTTTTTTAGCCGTAACTCAAACTTTGAGGGTGTTTGAAAAATTTCAAAAACAGATTTTTGTTGTACACTTAATATCACTTTCAAGTTTTTTTGTTGTTGTAGCATCGTATCATAAATTTCTATGTTTTAAATTATTGAATGGCCTATATATGGGGTAGGCCATTAAAAAGTTTAAATTTAAAAATGCCATAAAACAAAAACGGTTTAGAATTTTGCCAAATTTATTTATTTATTTTTTTGTTGTGAAGTACAATTGTTCCGGTTGGAAATATTATTTCATTCATATGGCTGCCGCGGCTGCCCTCACAGTACCGCATTCAATCAGACCAGTTTTCGAAAACTTTTTCGAGTGTATGGGGTCGTATCTCGGCTATGGCATTAGGAATGTTGGCCTTAAAATGATCAATTTTCCCTGGTTTGTTGGCATAACACTTGTCTTTAACTGCACTCCACAGAAAATAATTCAACAATGTCAAATCGCAGCTTCTTGGCGACCAACTGACATCAAAATTAGGTTAATTAGACGGCCGTCAAACGTTTGACGCAATAAATCGATTATGGGATGAGATGTGTGGCAACTTGCACAATCCTGTTGAAACCAAACATCGTTCACATCAATACCATGAAGAGTGGGTACAAACAAATCGGTTATCATGATGCGATAGGTGCGCCGTAATCATTTTCAAAGGAAATGGGCCAATGATGCCTCCGCTCCACAATTCGCACCAAACAATAACTCGTAATGGGTGTATTGGTTTCTGTAAGGCCACGTTTGGGGTTTTTGAGCCCTAAATACGGCAATTTTTCTTATTAACGTACCCACCAAGATGAAAGTGAGTGTCATCCAAAAAGATGATTTTTGCAAATTTTATAATTTTTTTTTTTGCAATATTCGACCAATTGTCTTTGTAAATCGATTCATTTCGTTCAGTGGAGATAATATACTGAATTTTGTGACAGAATAGAATGACATAAGTATTGCCAGATTCGGAATAGCCATTGATTTAAATTTAAGCCTATAGATGGCCATCCCGATATATGTAACATGAATTTATCAAAAAAGGCAGTTTAATGTTAGATAAGACAAAAACTACGAAACCCCAATTTTCATGTAAAATTTTCTTAAAATTTAATAAAAGGTTCAGCTATATAAAAATTCGATTCCTTGAAGGAATAAGTAAATTTTTTGTCTGAATCTGAAGGCGTTGTCTTCTCTAAAAATATTTGTTGCGTTTTCAAAAGATAATATATAAAAATTTTCCTGCTCTCGCCCCACCAAAATGTTGCACTTCTTCTGGTCAGAAACGAACATACAACAACTTTTTATAAAAAAAAATTTGTATACGAAGTTAAACTTTTCGTTTCACCAACACCAATAAACCTTTATTACGATCGGATGATGATAACAATCCCAAAAATTTTATTGCACATGCCTTCTGCTTTTAGAGCAATATTTTCATAGTTTTTTTTTAAAGCTAAATAGTGCAATGTTCTAGCACTTTATAAGGCTAATATGTTTAGAAAAAATCACGATACCATTTCTTTATGTAAAATATTTTTGGCAAATAATACAAAAAAAAAAATAAAAAATAATAATAATTTTTGTAAAAATGTTAAATATTTTCCCAGAAGAGACAACGTCATACATACGATAACAATAAACTTGACTTAACAATTTTATAAGGTGTATTCTCTAATACAAAATTTATAGGAGGTCGGCCTAGATATCAGTTTTATGATATGTAACGTAAATATACCGTGTCTTTCAATATGGACTTTAGAAATTTGACAATTAATAGCGGCCATATCATTGAAGCTACACCTGCGGCATTAGCTGTCATTTATTTGATTTGTTTTGACAAGTCGGCATTGAAGGTTGAAAAGTCATCTTCAATGATGAGGCCGATTTCTGAATGAAAGGGGAACGTAAACAAACAAAGTTGTCGAATATGAAATGGTACCAATCCACATGAGATCTTAGAATTTCAAATGCATCCCGAATTACGACATGTGGTTCAACAGGACGGTCATACAGATCATGCCATATTGGATATTTCGCTACGAGCGATTTGAAGACGTGGTCATCTCACTTTTTAGTGATGTGAACTAGCCACTGCTATTAGCCATTAGACGTTTTCCTGTGGGATTTTTTCAAGTTGCAAGCCTATGCGAATATGCTACAAACCGCATCAGCCCTCAAGGCTAACGAAGCCCATGCCAACAGTCACATTCAGCCTGATTTATGCACGAAAACCATTGAAAATTAAACACATCAGAAGCGTGCTATCTAGCGAAGCGACGGCAGATATTTGCATTATGATATATTTCATTCTTAATGGCCTTTCAAACATATAACAAAATTTGATGATATCTTACACATACTTTGTTCTATTTAATTTAAAAATATAAAGATACTTTACATATTTGCGCCATATTTTTGGTCGATTGTAACATATATCATAATTTTGAGGAATGGGTTATAAGATAGCTAAGATCTGTTATGAACCAATAACAAAATTTTCTTTTTATATATTTGGATTTATATATTTGCATTACACGTTCTTTTCGCAAATAAGTTATTTGGAATTAAGCATTAGGCCACTAGGTGCCTGGCAGATATCCGGAATAATACATAATTCCTGCGACATTCCAAGTGGGACAAGGGCGATTTCTCTCAATCAATGAGCTGCACTCGATTCTATTTTTAGACTTATTGAAGGGACCTACAATTTAACGACAGCTCCGAACGTCATATGCATTAGTTAGAGAAGTTTTTCTTAGCGTAAATACTCATAACCAGTCGCTAGCAGTGCTATGAGGTGATACCGCTGTTGAAAATTATCTGATGGTCTAGTCTGGTATTGAAACGAGGTAGGCGGCTAACTTACCTACCATAACACAGCGCCACAAATCTGGAATAATAGGCTGACTTATTTTATACAAAGCCAATTACGAAAAAATTACTTTTGTACTATCAAATTTCCGTGACAGTTAATGGACAAAAAGTGATTCTAATTCGGTTGGCATAATTCTCTCAAAACCAATATCAATTTATATAAAATTTCTGTAATACAGGGTGTCCGCCGGGAAGGTATACTACTTTGTTTGTTTATAATTTTTGGTTATGTGAAAGAGAATGGATCTTATATTGATAAATGTTTTATTTAATGTCGGCAATTATGTATGGAATACAATATCAGATAAATGCCCGCCTCTGTTAGCCTCACAAATGCGAGCCCTTTTGAACAAATTTTTCATTACATTCTCACACATTTAATTAATTTCATCACGAATATTTTGTTTGAGTTGCTCCAGCGTTTGTGGTTTGTTTGCATAAACCATGCTTTCAAGATATCCCCACAATAAGAAGTGCGGAGCAGTCAAATCAGGCGACCGTGCAGGCCAATCTACATCACCATTCCTTGAAATAATTTCTTGTGGAAAAAGGTATCGCAGTAATTCCATTGTAATCCTGGCTGTATGCGATGTGGCATCGTCTTGTTGAAAGCACATGTTAGTCAAGCCAAAAGCATGCAGTTGTGGCCTTAAAATGTTTTCAATCATCTCACGATATCGCTAACCATTGACAGTTATCGTTACGCCGTTTCCAGTTTCAAGGAAGTAAGGTCCAATGATTCCTCGTGACCAAATTGCACACCAGACTATCACTTTTAATGGATGCAGAGATGACTGATGAATAATTTCCACTGCCCAAAACCGACTGATCTGTTTATTCACATAACCACTCAAATGAAAATGTGCCTCGTCACTCATAATGATTTTTTCATAAAAATCGATGAATGATTTTGATAAAATGTTTTAACGATTAAAACACGTTTGTTTACTGAATATTTTTCCATAATAAATTTGCCACGTCTCCACTTTACGACTGCCAAATATGAATTGCCAAAACTAATGTTTACCAAAATAGCGGCAAAGCAAGGTAGTATACCTTCCAATCGGAAACCCTATATAAAAAAACAATAAATTTGCTCATTAACGTTACTGCCACAAGTTTCTAAAATAATTTTAAAATAAGTAATCGAATATTCCAATAAAACTATTTTCTATGTATTTTTTATTCAGTTATAGCAAATTGTGCCAAAATATTTCAAATTTATTGTAGAATAATTGAAATAAACTTTCTTTAAATACATTTTTTATTAATCGATTTAAAGATGACCATAGATCTCGTATATTCTTTTAACAAAAAATTAATACCAGATTAGCATATGCTTACAAAGTTTTTTGTTTTCGTTTTCATTTAATTCTTTATGTTTTTGCAAAACGTTGAACAGTTATTTTGTTAGTCGGAATATATTAGACAAATAAATGAATAAAATAACAAAAACAAGTCTAATCTATGAATCAATTTTTTATTCTCTACCTTTCTCTAGCCGGTTTTTGTTTAAGGTTGTCTAGGTACATTGACATCAAGTTTGATTTTGTTTTAATTAACAATACACTTAATATGTATTGATTAGTTGTTAAATTATTTTATAATCTATTCAAATGTTATATTTCGATTAGTACGGTTTTTACGTAATCAAATAATACGAAAATAATATTTTTCACTGTAAAGAGCTGAATACTTTTAATTTGCTTGATGCCATTGTAAGAAAATTAATCAATCTTCTCTTTGATGTGAAAAATTCTGTATTTAAAACTTCTTTACGTATTACTAGAAAACATTTGCTGAACCAACAAATTTAGTACCACGTAATTCTTGGTGACTTTCAAAAACTATTACTGATGTCATCGAGTATAAAGTGATTGAAATTAATACTTAAGTATATATGTATACATACATACATTTTTAACGATATGAACATCATTAGCTATTATTTAAAGAAATAAATTGCGTCAAAAAATAAGATGCCTTTTTAATTTAAAGAAAAATAATATCTAATATTAATTTGTTTCAAATATTTAATGTTATTTGAGGACATCAAAAAATATTAAAAATGAGATTTTTGTTAAACTTCGCACTTTGGTGTAACAAAAAACTTTATACGACGAATTTTGTTAATCTGCTGAATAGTCCTCTGTATTGCAAAGATTTTCATACAAAAATGCACTATAATTATAACTAAGGCAAATTAAAAATGACATGAACATTTTTAAAAAAGTTATGCAAAATGGCGAAATATAAATAAAACTTAAAAATATAGATTTATTAAATCTGTATTTTATAAAATCTTTGGATTTCATAGTACAATTATTAATTGTTCTTTAATATTGTCATCTTGGCGATATTGTACAAATATTTTCAAAAAGAAATTATCTTGTATTGTCACATAAAATAGTTGAATATATAGAAAAGACTTATTCGACATCAGTAGATGTTACTGGGGAAAATTTGAATGCATTTGATTCGGATAGGTACAAACATATGCAACCGAATCACACTAATGGTACAAGCATACAAGGTAGTAACAATTCTACAACAACATTGGAACATGTATGACTTTTGTATATGAAGTTTGACAACTCAAACCGCATAAGTTCATCTTTGTACAATAATAGTATGTTCACATGGACAGCAAATATCGATGTTCACTCTCTTATTCACGGTTCGCTTCCGAATCTTGATTAGAACAATATGTTTTAAGAGCGAACCATCTTGTTTCATTTTGAATCTTGCTACTTACCGTGAAAAAGTAATTATTACGTTTATTATCTGATTTTTCTGAACTAGCTACTAAAACAAACCAAAAATATATAAACACTCATGTGAATAAAATAATTTAAAGAGTTTTTTAGAAATAATAAAGTATATCCTTGGTCTCATGTAGAAATATTAACTCGAATTTTATCGAAACTATGTTTTTATTGATTCCAATACACTTGACAAAAATACACCTCTTTACACTTTTTTTTCCTGTAAATTTGAAATTATTTGAGTTAAGGCCTTTCCAGATGAGACCAGCGATATGTACATAATAGTATATTAATATCTATATAAAAATTGTGAAACTTATTTCAATATGTAGACGGATGTTTTCAAACAAAAGAAAACTGCGGCAAATATAAAAGAAATATCAAAATCAAACAAGTATCATGGTGTGAACAGTATGGTTCGCAAGCGTGATTCAGACAGCGAACCAAGTTGTTCATGTGTATTTCCTATAAGCTATAATTAAGTTAATATTTTTAGGGACCGATGTTTATTATTTTCTATGTTGTTGTTAAAATGAATAGAATGGCACTTCAAGCAACGTAGATTAAAAATAGCTTTTTTTACAAAATAATTGTAAGAATGATAAAAGTGGCATTAAAAGGCATATGCTATTTTTAACTTGCCCTGGATATAACAAAGAAATTCTGAGTACTCAGACCCTTATATAGCGAAAGTTTTCATTCAAAAGCAATATTACATTTTTAGCAAAATCTATACTAAGTTTTTAAATGACAACTAAGTTTTAATGAAATATTCCATTTTAGTGGTGAATTTTTTTTCACAATAATTGGTAAGTAGAAAAATAAAATACCAAAAAGTTATGTAATGGTTAATCTTGTTACGTTTTGACTTTTTTAAAAGATTAGAGTTCTTTAAAATTGCGTAAAATAAAATAAATGCAACGAATTTAATATTTTACTTTAAGTCTATTATTTCCCACACGTTGACGTCATACAGCAACTTATTTAACTTCCGCTTAATACACAATTCCTCAATACCCTTACGAACGCCTTAACACGAATTTACTTAATAAATTTTAAATTATAAATATACACAATGACTATCAAATTATAAGTAACCGACGTAGGTAAAGCAGCGTCCCTTATATACTTAAATGCCTACAGCTTAGAAAGTTCTGGAAGAATCGTAAACCCTCTCAAATTTTCTATTCATCCGTTAGTTTTAAAAATGTAAGATCGTATTACCCAATGATGGTCGAATTGGCAGTGCTGCCAAATACACATATAAGTACAGCATTGCCAGGGTGACACATTGATAGCCTTGACACAAACCAATAGACCAAAATCCTACAATGTGTATATTCCACGCTTATTTATATAAAAAATTGAAATATATTGGAAATTTTTGAGTTCCTTTGACTTGGACTGTATATAAACAAATAATATACATACATATATATATATATATATATATATATATATATATATATATATATATATATATATATATATATATATATATATATATATATATATATATTGTATTCTTCAGATTAATTCTAATTCTCAAAGTTCCTCTAATGAACATTTTTTAATACAGCTTTCGGGTCTTTTAGCCATGCAGTTTTGTTTTCCTCAGTCAAAGCATAGTATCGTTGTCTCTAGGTGTTTTGGTATTATTATTATTATTTTTTTTTTTTGTGGATTAAGGCACGATCGTGTTGTTGGTTTTGTATAGAAAATCAATTACGAGCATCGTTGAACATAAACAAGAAGATTTCATCGAGTTTGTCGTAATTATTTCGGACTTGGCTCTACTGTTAAGACGAATGGAATATGGCTTGAATTGGGATTTTTCCTCAGCTATAACCCTCTAAAGCACGTCATTATCAGTTCTGAGATAAGCTTGTGAAACATCTTTCTGTCAGAATTAAGCGAAAATTACTAGTCAGTTTAATTAAAGTTGGATGTACATTAAAATTTTTTTTAAGATTATTTTATACGCCAGTATGTTAAAAATTAATTTTTTTTACTATATTCTTTAGCTAAAAACGAAATTTAAAACGATTTTCTGGCGCTCCACATTTTAACTTTTTAAACCGTCTTTAAATGTTAATTACACATTATCTTTACACACAATTAATTTCAGTTTCCTACAAATAAAACATTAAGTATAACCAAGAATGCAGATGACAAAATTCTTTCAACATGTACATACATGCCACACATTTAAAGCATTATATATTTGTGCAACATTTAAGTGCAACAATAGCATACAGGTGGAATATACATACAAAACAGTAGCAACAAGGAAAGTCATAAACGTTTTATAATGTGCTAAAACAATACAAAAACAACAATAATAAGAATAAGAAAGAATCATCAACAGCAACAAAAAATCACTTAGCCTTAATGGCTTATGCAATGTTTTTTGTATCTTCTTTTTAAAAACGAGAAAAGAGAAAATAAAAAACTTTATTTTGAAGAAAAATAATTTTTTCACAAAATCCTATTGCCTAAACCACAACAATAATAAAATATTATTAACTCCTGCTGCTGCAACCACCACTATTGCTGGTGCTAATGTGCTGGTAACTTATTGTTGCACATACAATGCAATGAGGCTACATGCATCAGACAATAACAAAAAACGGAAACTGTCAAGTCAATCTACTAAAACAAAAGAAAATAAGCAGAGAAGGTGCATATTATTCTATAGGAATAGGAAAATCAGATCTTTTTAATTTTTGAAAATGTTCATATTTTTTGAGAAAATACAAAATTGGCTTAGAATAGCCCATTTGCACTACACCAATATTTAGTAGATTCTATTTAAAATCTATTTAAAAGTTTAAATCATTTAAACTACATTTGTTTGACATTTAGCGAGATGCCATTTTCATTGTGTGTGTAAGACCAACAATAGCGATATTCGTGTATAAGAAATATTAATTTTTAAGAAGTGGCTTAAAGAAGCAGTCGAGACTTGTTTGTTTTTTCTTTTATGTAATAGGTCTAGATCTGAGTATCCTGCTCGATAATTGACCCGTCGTTATCATTATCGGATACTTCGGAATCGTTATTATCTTCTAAAATTTAATCATTGTTCAAATATTCAATGTTATCAATGCTGATGCCAAGATTATCACTAAAGTTTGACATTAACAATTGAATTTCTAGAGGTGTATGCACAATTTGATTCACTCAATTCAGAAACCAGAGTATAGTCTTCTCTATCGTACTGACCCGTCATCCAACTTTTTATTTTATTTCATACTTTCATAAGAACTGTTTGAGGCAGTTCATGCCACACTGACTTAAGTAGCAAAATAGCATCCCAGATTGTGTCTTTAAAATATTTTCAATTGGAATGGTCTGTGGTTGTGCGACAATGTTGCATAACAATTTACTTTGATATCCTAACTTGGCTAATCTTATTAGATTTTGAACCATGGGTTGCAAAACCGCTGTTACGTTAGGTCGTAAAGGCATTGCTGCAATATTTCCATCGTGAGACTATAACATGTCAATTGACTTATGGGCAGTTCAATTGTCAGTTAGCAACAATGCCTTTAGTGGTAACTTATTTTCAGCAGAACATAGGCGAACCTGCAAAAATTCCCAGTTGAAGAATATCTCTGAATTCATCCAATGGGCTTTTAAATCCCCTAAAAACAACGTGGGTTTGCAGACTTACCAACGACCAACGTTTTCAACTTGTGTGAACCATCTACGTTAGCATACAACAAAAATGTTATTCTTTCCTTTAAGATTTTAAGGCCCGTTGCGGTCCTTTCATTTGCAGCAACAAATGTTTTGCCGGATAAAAAACAATGAAATAGCCCAGATTCGTCTGCGTTTAAAGTCGGGAGTCTGAGATTTTAATTTCTTTAATTCTTGCTCCTAAATTATGAATGAAGGGTGTAACACCCGATGTTTCGCTTGACAGGATTTCCCCACAAATTTGAAGATGGTGAATACCGTGTCTCCTCCTTAAATTTGCTAGTCATCCAGTACTGGCATTAAATTTCTTTCCAGGGTGCATTATGGCGAATTCGTGCTTAGCTCTGGACTTTAAAATTGGAACTGCACAAATACGCTGTCGTTGGTTCAAGAACCATTTGTACAAGCTAGATTAGCATATTCCGGCTTGTGAAGTGTTTTCTTGTGTGTTTTTGTATATGTGTTGGACATTTTAAGAGTATCAAAATTGCCACCGGAAAAATTGTTGGTAAAAAAAAACATATGCTCGGAAAAGTTAACTGAAAGATTAACTTTTTGGAGTTCCACGTTTATGCTGAAATAATATTAACTTATCCGAGGGTTTAACTTTTACGATAGTTAGCTTTTTCGAGATTCTACGGTATTTTTTAATATATTTTTTTAAAATTTAAAAGCCATTTCTTTTTGTACAGCGTTGTATTTTTTCTTATTATATTTTGAAGAAAACCATAGTTGCTTCGCAAAGTACTACTAGATTGGGTATAGATCCCATCAAAATCTAGTAATGAAGTTGATTTCCTTAGGTATAGGAAATCAAGCGAAAATCTACTAGATTAAGATCGACATCTCGAAAGTAATTAATTTAGGTGTAGTGTAAACGGGCTATAGTATTGTTAACTATAATTTAAACATAAAGTAAAACACCTTAAAGTATGCAACTGTATTTCTAGGAAAAATAAATTAAATTTAATTGAAAAAATTTGGTTGAAAGACTGGCTAAAATTAGGTTTATTAATTTCACTTTAAAAATATTGAACAAACGAAAAAAAACTGGCCTTTGCGTGCCATAGGTTTCACTTCCTATCGTTATAAAGCATTAAAAAGCATCTTGTCAAAGATAAAATGGATAATAAGTGATGAAAAATAAATGTGGAACATAAAAAGTAGTTGATGGTGTTGGTAGATTTGTATATAAAAAAATCACTTAAAATGCAAAGGATTTAACGAGCATTTAAGGAAACATAATAAGCGACCCAATTAGGTAGAGTACAAGAACAATATGTTAAAATGTATGAGATAAAACTCATATAATGAACCATTAAAAATTATTAAACAATAGAAACATTTTTTATACGGTATCATGCAAAACAATTAACAAAAAACTCTTGAAGAAGTACAATAACATACGTTTCGTATGTGTTTTAAAAGTTAAAAAGAATACTTAACTTGGAAACAATATCTGCATGTGTTTAAAGAAACATTTAACGCTTAAAAGTGTTAAATTCATATCTCGGCTATAAAGTTTTAAACGCAAATATGTGGTAAAAAAATATTAACTGTTTACTAATTGAAGTATGTTGGCTTTCAAAATTATGTCAGATTGAACTTTTTACCTATTGGTTTTGTGAGTGAACCGATTTTAACAAATATCTTTACAGTAATTAATAAGCGTTTTATTTATGTCATTTTTTTACCACTGAACGTACAAATTCCACAAAATGGTTTATATTACCAAATTTCAGTTGGATCTCAAAAGGTTTGTGTTAACAAATTGCAATTTGTATCTTTTGTTATTTGGTAAATTGAAAAGTACACTTTTTTGACTTGCGTTATATGGGCGCAATTTTGACATAATTTTGAAAGGTGAGAACTGATAACACAAGGGTGAAGAACCTTATGGAAGACATGTTCTAGTATCGAAAAACAAAAAATCGGGACGTATTATTGGACTCTGTCAAGAATTTAACATGATGATTGGAGGAACAATATTCTTCCACAAACAGATACATAAATAAACGTTAACATCCTCCAGTGGGAGCACCAAAAACCAACTAGATCACTTCTATATTCGACAGTTATGCAGAAGTTAACGTACTGAACGGTGCGCAGATATTGACTCATATTACGAACTGATAATAGCTCCAATAAAGTTTTAGCTAAGCAGAAATACAATCAGAATAAGAAGTAGAGAGTACGCAAGCGTTTTGATATGAACAAACTTGCCGATGAAGGGAAGCGTAGTGTAATAGCGAGTGCAACGAAGGAAAGACTGCATTCCAGCAACCATGGCTCATTGGAAAAAACGCATGATAAAATAAACAGCACAATAGGCGAAACATTGGGATATGTAAACAACCGCTTTAGGAAAATATTGATATCGGATGAAACATGAGAGTTGATCATACAGAAGAATGAACTTAAACAGTAGTACCTAGTGGACAACAGACTGAGGTCACAAAAAAGGTGTTAAGCAGACTGGACGCGTTGATAAAGGATATATCGAATGGGCCATCTATAGGCTTCAATTTAGAACAGCGGTTTTTTCGAATTTGGCATTATTTATGTCATTCTATTCTATCACAAAATTTAGTATATTATCTCCACTAAACGAAATGAATCGATTTACTCTTGAACAATGTTGGGATTTATTGGAAATTTATCATCATTTAAAATCTCTTCGGATAAAGCTCATTTTCATTTTGGTGGGTACGTTAATAAGCAAACTGGCCGTACTTGGGGCTCAGAAAACCCAAATGTGGTCTTACAGAAGCCAATGCACCCATTACGAGTGACTGTTTGGTGCTGCTTGTGAGGCGGAGCCATCATTGGCTCATATTTCATATTTCGCAATCATTACGATCAATGGAGGCACCTATCGCACCATGATAACCGACTTTTTTGTGGCCGCCCTTCATGTTATTGATGTGACCTATGTTTGATTTCAAAAAGACGGTGCAATTTGCCACACATCTCATGCCACAATCGATGTATTGCATCAAACGTTTGATGGCCGTTTAATTAGCCGAAATGGTGATGTCAGTTGCCCGCCAAGTACCTTTGACACCTTTGGACTATTATCTGTGGGGCGCCGGTAAATGCAATTGAGAAACAATTGAGCTTTGAAGGCCAAAATTCGTGATACCAGTGCCGATATACGACCCCATACACTCGAAAAAGTTCTCGAAAATTTGTCCGATTGAGGCTAGCTGCGCCAACCATATGAATGAAATAATATTTAATTTCTAACCGGGACTATTGCACTTCACAACAACAAAATAAATTTGGGAAAAATTTACTGTTTTTGTTTTAATGCATTTTTAAATTTAAACTTTTAAATTGCCCATCCTATACTATGAAATCTGTCAGGGGAAGCAGAGAATGCAGTTGGAGCAAATAACATGCGACATCTGTATCAAATTATAGGTCGCTTATTCAAACAAAATTTTAACCACAATAATTCTGAAAAACTACTGTAAAACAAGGAATCAGAAGGTGGAAATAGCATTTTGAAAACATTAGTAACACAATACATACACGGACCAAATCGATATTGTAAAGGAAGCCATAGACACTAATCCGTCTAGTTTAAATAAGATTATGGACGTAATCACTTCACTAAAGAGGAACAGATCTCCGGGAGAGGAAGGTGTGAAGCCGAATTTTCACAAATTGATCCTATAGCCTCAGCTGAAACTGTTTAGTAGATTATCACAGATGCTTGGAAAATAAAGAGATTCTCAATTGATTGGTTAAAAGGTACAATCGGTCTGAGCGATTGTAACAATTAGAGGGATAATACACTCCTAAACCGTATGTGCAACGTTAAGCAAAGTTTACGTGATGGTGAATGATCTTGTACTCTTCTTCAAAGCTGTTAGACTAGAAGTCAACATAGGGGAAACCAAAGTAATGTTCATTAATAATTATGACGTATTGATTATATGATGTCTATGTCCGGAGCAAGAACAGCTTCGTAAAGATTAAAACATCTGACACTCATAGTAACTATCTCTCCAGAATAAGCTGCGCATCTTGAACGTATGTGTAAAAACACCGCTGCTTTATGGAAGCGAGACTTGGCTAATTACAAACACAACCATGCTGAAAGTTCAAAAGCAAATCAACAAATTCCTAAGGATTAAAAATATATGGCTTATTCTTGCCAAACATAATTACGAATATAAAACTTTGTAGAAAAATCAAAGAAACCTCCCATCGCGAAACAAATTAAGAGAAGGAAATAGAAATGGATTAGCCAGAGACGGAAGAGACCCACAGAACCACACCTAAAAATCCGAGATTTCAGTCGCTTCACTTGAGTAAACCGTTACTCCAGACGAAGTCAATCAGCTTCTATAGTGACACATACCTAAGTCAGTCCAAATCATGGAAATGACATGCACCCAGACGGTTCTGTATCGATTCCTCTTCCTTCTCTTACAGTAGTCATAACCAGAGAGTCCCATGCGCTCTGGCATGTGACTTACCATACGGAGGTGTTTTAGTTCATAAAGCCTATGAAATTTGATTACTTTTTTTTATCACATATTTGTTCTTTACTTCAGTGTTATACTGTAATACTAATTTTAAAATTGTCTGTGCAAGTTTATTTCTGAAATGGTATACTTATCAGATATATATCTACAAATAGTGATGATTTTGTATGTATACTTATATATTTTAAAATTTTTTCTATCATTTCTTTCACCCAATAAAAACATAAAAATGTAAAGTTATGAACTTTATTATTTAATTTTAATAAAGGGTGTCAGTCAAATTTGCAATAATTTCATAGCGGCCCTACAAAAATTTATGTTTATTATTAAACAATATTTAAAAAATAATGAAAGTTTGGCGAACGCGGATCGAATTTTTTATACAAAATACAAAACAGTGTTTAAGCCTTATCAAATGTGAAAATATTCCTTGAAAAATTGAGGGAGACTTGATCAGTTGGAGATGCTAAGCCTTGCCTTATGGGATTATTTAAAGTTAAATGTCTAACATATGTCAACGAGTATTTAACCAACTGCATATTACAAGAGAAAACTAAGCAAAATTCAGGCTCAATTGTGCAGAGAAGTCATGAAAAATTTCGACAAAATAGTGCTTTTGTGCCAGCAAAGCCATGCAGGCTATTAGCCCGATGTGCTATTTTATTAATAACCCTACCCCATACATTATGATTCAATAACAAACTTCAACTAAAAACTGTCTTTTTTATTTATTTTAGACCCTGCGTTCATTTGGGACGTCTTTTATAACATGTGTGTTTTTAAACTTATTACATCTTAACACATACAAAATTATAAAAAGAATTTTTTGGTAAACAACTTACACATATTATTTAAAACAAAATTTTGTAAAGACCTCAAAAATAAACTTAAAAGTTTCAATAATAGAAACTTTCACTTCAACATAGTTTTAGAAAAGGAAGTCAAAACTATTGTTATAATAAATGACATATACTTTTCGGTTTACACAAATATTGATATTATTGTTGTTTGCAAATGAAATTTATTTTCGAATATATTTTCTCCTTCCATGGTGTACACGAATATTGATTTTAGTTAGACAGAGAATTACATTTTAAAAATTTTAAACTATAAAGTTTTTGGTGAAATAATATGTGTATTTATTTATATACATGTACCATATATTATATACATTAGACTGGTCCTTATATAGCACGAACTTTTTGTTCTTTTTAGTAACATTGTTTTCTTTGGAAACAAGATCGTTTGCTTGTTATTGTAAATTCATTTCTCAGTAGACAAAATTTTAATAGAATAAATGGCTTTGGCCATCCATCTGGCCTAACGATAAGCCTCAGGTTTTCGTATTTTATTTCCTTTCCTTTCTTTTGGAGTTTCTCAAAAAGTATTACTACGAGTACTAAAAGTTCTCTATGGTCGTGACGTGTCTGCTGATTATTTAGTATTTTGAGCCTCAACACAATAAAAGTTGTAAAAAATCGCCAACACACATAGAGATAGATGTACTCTTGGCTACGTAGCTTTTGTAAATGTCAAGCTATGACGATAAGATTTAGCGGGAATATCAACAACAGAAGTTCCAACTTAACAAATAAAAAACTCAAATCGGAACGATGGGATCGCCACAAGGGGGTATTCCGAAAAATTTTTGATCAAGGTAGTATATGGGATATGTATATTTCTGGTGGGCCATCTATCGGCTTAAAATTTAACCAACAGTTATTTCTATTCTGACAATACTTATGTCATTCTATTCTGCCACAATATTCAGTATACTATCTCCACTAATGGAAATGAATCGATTTACGCTTGAGCAACGTTTGAATTTATTGGAAATTTATATTCAAAACAAAGACAATTGGTCAGAAATTGCACGAAAATTTTGAAGCTCATTTGCATCTTGGTGGGTACGTTAGCGAGCAAAATTGCCGTCTTTGGGGCGCAAAAAACAAACGGGTCTTATAGAAGCCATTACGATTTACTGTTTGGTGAGGAGAGCGCAACCATGAACGATGCAAACGATGTTTGGTTTCAATAGGATTTTACAACTTGCCACACAGCTAACGAAACAATGGCTCTTTTGCGCAGGAAATTCAATGGCCATGTTATCTCATATCGTGGCGATGGTAATTGCAGCCACAATCATGTATTTGACACATTGTACATCTTTATTTGGGGATATTTGCAAGAAAAAATGTACGTCAACAAGCCAAAAACAGTTCAAGACATAAAGTTGAGATAATTTGTCACATTAAAGACATTGAACCTCAATTATGTCTCAGAGTCATTGGAAATATTAACCGACCACCGAAGCCGTGGCAAGCTTTTGGCCGATAATTTGGTTCACATATAATTGTCATAGATCCTTCTTTCATAATACAAAATATTAAGATAACTCTCTAAAAACTGTTTTTTATTTACAATTAACATCGTCCGGTTTGATTGGACCACCCTCTCATGATAGAGCTTTAAATTAAATAGAAATAGAGTATAAATAAAAACAATTGACATACGTATGTATGTATAAACTTTATTTTGTAATTAAGCATTATGCAATTGAACATTTTTTTATTATATTTTATCACATTGTAAGTAACTTGATGACATTAACTTCTTATTCCTTTCCCATTCCATTTAATCATTAAGTGCCAACCACATAAATGGAATAAATGTATGAAGAATGGGTATATGGGTAGAGTATGTCATTAAGCATTTAACTACCTACAGCAACGTTTTTATTTATTTATATACTATATATTTTTTTTACTTTGACAAAAATGCTTGAATGAAATAAGTAAACACGGGTGTAATCACATATTCAAATTGTATTTTGTATTCACATGTTCTTTTGTAGTCCAATTTGCAAATAAACAAATTTACAGCAGTCAAATTGCAATTGTTGAGTATTTTCTTTAACAGTTTCTTGGGTTTTATAAATCTTTTTAAAGCAAGTACTAACATACATGTACGTAGGTAATATAAGTAAGTTATGAAGTTTGTTACATTTAAACACATAAACCCATCAGAAATCAAGAGAAACATATCGTAAAAATCTGAAGTATCGAAGAAAAAGAAGATACATTTTTACCTTGTTTTTGATGACAGTTGCGAACTGATTTGAACCTATCCACGTCCAATTATAGAAACATATAATCTTTTTTTAGGTTAATTGAATAATTGTTATTATTCAGATCCATACTCCGACCTGTCATGAGTGTGGTGTAGTGGTGATTGCCTACAAAACCTGACATCCCAAGTTTGAGTCCCGAAAAATGACGAAAACATTTTGATTACGGGTTTTGAATTAAGTAACCAGAAAAATTAAGAAACTACAGTTTGTCCCTCTCCAAATAATCTATGTAGGAAGCTCCCCGGAAAAATGATTACATTAACTACGATCAGCATACCGAGGTCAGGCAACGCAATCTCTTGGGAAAAAAGGTAGGAATCAATGATAAGCAAGGTTTCCCACCACCAAATATACGGAGAGTGTTATTACTAGGCAACTAGAGATGACAGCACCATCCTCCTAAACTACTTACTTCGTTAAATGAAAACAATAGCTTCTTAATCTGCATCAAAGCCAATTAATTGAGATACTCTGTGGAAAGCATATGCTCACAAGAAGGGGTAATGGAAAGAAACTGCGGCTTGGTATAGGTTAAACTGAGTTTCATTAATACATATTAAAAGATTTACTCCAAATAAGGACAAAATTATTTTTTAAACTTTAACCTACTTTACATGATAAAGGGTGGTCCAGCCATTATGCATGATGCTAATTGTGAGTCACACATAACGTCAAGTTTTTTGCCCAACTTAATTTGATATTTCTTTGTTTCAGTGTTTGACAAATTAAACCATGGAGAGGTACACACTTGAGCAGTGTGTTAAGGTTGTTTAAGCCTTTCACGAAGATGGGCGTTCAAATCAAAATGCGTTTTGTGCACTTCGTGATTTTTTTGGTCAACATAATCAACCAAATGTATCCACAATCGGGAGAATTGTGCGCAAATTTCAGCAAAACGAGTTTGTAAGAAATGTGGAAACACCTCGCCCAGTACGTTCTGCTGTTGCTCGTGATCTCACCAATATCACTTGTGCGAATTTTGAATACAGATTTCAATTTACACGCTTACAAGGTCCAATTTAGTCAAGATTTGAAGCCTACTGACCATTTCAAGCATCGTCAATACGCCGAATGGTTAGCAGACAGAAGTGAATTGTGACTTTACAAAGAAAATCATCTTCATCTCTACTTCAGTGGATTCGTTAACAAACAGAATTGCCGTATTCGGACGAATGAGAATCCGATGCATACATAAAGAGTGACTGTTTGGTGCGGTTTTTGAGCTGGCGGCGTAATCAGGCCGTACTTCTTCGAAAATGTGGTCGACCAAGCAGATACCGTGAATGATGTTCGCTATCGCGACATGATAACGGACTTCTTGTGGCCAGAAATTGAGGTTACTTGTCACACAGCCAACGAAACAATGGCCCTTCTGCGCGAGAAATTCAATGACCATGTTATTTCATATCGTGGCGATGTTAATTGTAATTTGACACGTTGGACCTCTCTGTTGGCCTCTTAGGTGTCAATTGTTGCTGGTTTACAAGCTTAAGTTAATGACTTAACGTAGCCCCACAAGAAATAAGGCACATAGCGCCATTCTGTTGTAACTACATCTCGCCCCGATCAATGTCATCCATAGAGAAATCATTGATCATGGTGCGGTAACGATCTCCATTGACCGTAACACGTACTCCCGCTCCTTCTTTGTACGAATAAGGTTCAATGATGCCACCAGTGTGTAAGCACAAGCAAACGGTGGCTTTTTCTGGATGTAATGGGGTCTGTTGTGAATTGATTTCACTCTATTTATAAACCCGTTAAGGCAAAAAAGAGTATCATTGCTGAACACAATTTTGATGATTTACCACAGTGTACTGCTCAGATATGTCGAAAAGTTTACCCTTTTCTAAGTTCTACCTGCCTTCGAAAAACACCCTATAAATGTCATTTTTATCAGAAAATAAAATATTTGGTATTTTAGTAAGAATTAGTCACTTATGACTAAATGTAGGCATAGCTTATGCCTGGCGAATGCAACTAATCTACGAAAGAATTTCTTTAAGATTGCTTGTACAAAAAGAAATAATTTGTATGCCACCAATGAATTCATTGTTGATTGTTTGAATACTTTAATGCAGTTCATTTGTGGTGTTTTTTCTCAAAACTTACTGTCACAATTCTGTAGGCGTTTGTTGCTGATTGCAAACATGCGGTTACAATGTACAAAATTTACATTTAATTTGATTGAATTCAGTTCAAATCTCAAACAAATATTTGCAAACAAATAATTGTAACGATACACTTAAATAAGTGTGATAGAAATTCTGTTTCTTTTTTCTCTTTTTTTAAAGAAAAAAAGGTTATTGTTATTTTTTAATAAAATAATTGTATTGTTAAATGAGCGGAAGTGAAAGATTTTAAATAAGATTTTGTTAATACACAAAGCTTTGTATTCTTTCAGGCAATATGTACATATCGCACGCTAAATCATGGATAGTTACAACTTAAAATTTTCAAATATTCAGCAGAGGCAAAAAACTGTTTTTAAAACATTGCACGTTGGTGCAGCCCAAACAAAATATTGGAGAAAAGTCCATTTTTAAAAATGAGAATTGAGGACAAATTTGTATGGGGTTTATAAGCTTACACTTTTCTCAGTTGAACCGCCTTTATTTTTTTAAATATACATTACGTTTAATGAAGGGCGGGCCCTCAAAGTACTAAAAAAAAAAAAAATATTTATAAAATTTAGCTTTTATTCCACAAACTTTGAATGGTTATAGATATGAATGCCATCAATTTTATTATTATTACTTTTTACGTTTAGACATATCGTTATATGTCGTTATATATCGTGACATGTTGTTATACTTACAAAAAATTTAATTTTTTTTATCAAAAAAATCAAAATTTAATTTTTCAATGCTTGGATCTTTTTCCGGCAAGAGTTCGCAATTTTTATTTAGTTTGTTTAGTCCACAGTGTGTAGTTTCCAGTTACAGTAATTTCGTTCTGTCAAACGAAACCCACCAGAACAATTTTATTGAAATTTCAGACCTACTTTATTTAAATTTTTAATTTGTTTTATTGTATGCAAGTAAATAACATGGTGCGTCAAATAAACACCTAGGATGTAATGCCATTTTTCTGATAAGCGCTATATAGAGTACAACAAGAATCTGTTTTTGAAATTTTTCAAATACCTCCAAAATCTTGAGATACTGATTAAAAAAAACCGGTTAAAAGTTTAAAACTTATTTGAATATTATCCAATATTAAGTTTCTCAGATTTCTCGGATTTGGAAAGGAGAGAAACAGACCTTTTAATTGATATATATATCGCTTAAATAGCCTTGACGAATAACTGTGTATTTCTCAAGCAATTGGTAGAACATAACTAAAAAAAAATCAAAAAGCGCTTAAAAAACTACATATAGATCAGCTCAAGTCTGGAGGTGGTAAATGCAATGATGAATATACTTCCAAAATTTCAGGAAAAGCTTTCGGGATAAAAGTCGACCTAATAAAAAATATGTATATGGATATGTAGAGACGTTCGTAAAAAATTATCAATGGTATTAGATGTCGCCAACGCTACACAAATGGTTGATTCAAGTTTGGAAATAGTTCAAAGTTCAAAATTACCTATGGGTTTTTGATCTGAAGAAGCGCAATAATAAAATAAAAGAGCATAAAAAAATGAAAGAGCATAACGCAAGAAAATATAGTAGGATTAACAATTAACACGATATCTTTAAATTCCTTTTAATAAATTCAAAACCTGTAGACACAGCAACTTGCAAGACTCCCACGGTAAGACAAATGATTGTGCATAAGAAAGCAAAATGTCTGTTTCTTTCATCATCTGATAATGTGGATTTCAACGTGGCGAAGATACTGATGAAATATAAAGTGATAGCAAAAAAATACATAATAATGTATGTTGTAACCTTCGAAATATTTATAAATATTTGCATTAGCAAATAATGATTTTAATAAAACTTTATTAGCTTTCTTGATTGATTCATAATAGCAAGACCACGACCTTTTCAAAGATACCAATATCTTATAACAAAAATTTTTTTTAATTGATTTTAAAAATTGTGCAATTCTGTCTCACATTGTTGTAAAATTAAATTGGTCGGTTATGAAATTATGGTATGCTACTACTAATCCATTACAATGTTGCCCACATTGTAGGTCTGTTACATTGCTACAATGGCGTTACAATAGGCCACTTCCAACAAACATTTAGTCGATTATGTTTAAGCGACACATAATAGTATTTTACTAGTTAAAAAAGCCATTTTTTATGGTCGCTAGAGATTCGGTTTGTGAATTGATTTTGATAAATTTTGAATTGTGACTGTTCATGATTTAGTGTGCGGTATATTAGAATGTATAGCCTAACAGCCTTGACAGACATATGATTTCTATACTATACTAACATAGTATACTACATGTTTGTCAACCTTTACTAAATACAATTAAACCATCAAAGAAAGTGGTTTACTATGAAAATGGACGTGGTATAAATGTAGTATAAGGTGGTATATCAAAAAGTGAACGGAATTTATTAAAAAAAATTAAAAATACAAATTTATTCATCTCAATCTATATTGTTTCCTTATAGTATTCCCCATCGACTGCAACACACTTATGCCAGCGCTTGATCCAATCCTTGAAGCATTTTTTGTATTCGGTTTTCTGTATGTCCATCAGTGCTTCCTGCAATTTTTCCATTATGTCCTCTCGGCTGCCTAAATTCATTCCCCCTTAATGGTTTTTAACTCGATTAAACAGAAAGAGGTTACAAGGAGCCTAATCGGGTGAAATCGATGGCTGTTGGATAGTATTTGTGACATTTTTCATCAAATTATTTCGAATAATGATGTAACTGTGAGACGGCGCGTTATCATATTGCAAAATCCACGAGTTTTCTGCCCACGTATCTGGTCTCTTTCGGCGAATTGCTTCACGCAAACGTCACATAACGTCCAAATAATAATCTTTGTTTACTGTCTGGCCTACTGGCAAAAATTCGTGATGTACTAAACCTTTGTAATCCATAAAAAGCGTGAACATTGCCTTCTGTTGTGACTGGAAACGACGTGGTTTTTTGGTCTCGGCTTATTTGTGAACGCCATTTACTTGCCTGATATCTGGATTGCGTGAAGTACTCATAAACACACGTCTCGACTCCAGTAATGAACCTTTTGATGAATGTGGGATTGGCTGCAGCCTCGCAGATCATGTCTTGGCGACCTCAATACGGTCTCTTTTCTGCATGATATTGAGGTCTTTTGGCTCCAAATTTGCTGTTACATGAAGGAAACCCAAATCATTAATAAAAATGCTTGGACAGATCCATAGGCAATGTTCAAGTCCTCTGCTATCTCTCTGATGGTTAATTTGCGGTTATTGGCAATATTTCTTTTACTTTATCAAAGAAGTCGTCGGTTTTATATGACGATAGCCTGCCACTGCACTAATCGTCTTCGATTGACTTACTAAAATTTTTGAACCGCTCGTGTCACTAGTAAATGACAGTTTGCTTTAGAGAATCATTGCCGAAACACTTTACCAACATTTCAAACGTTTGCGCACCATTAAATCCGTTTTTTATGCAACATTTAAACAAATTCGTTGTTGCAAATTTAAATCCATAACTCCGTCAATTTCCAACTGATTTTTAAACCGTAAGTTTCATTTTATTCAAAACTTAATATAATTAATTTATCAATAGTACGGTTCTTATATAAAATAGGTCGCAAAAACGCATCTAAACTTGAAGAATGTGGGAAAATTGGATGAAAAATATGTTTGCTTGAGAAATACACTTACATTTTTCAAGGCTATGTATGTATATCGTATGTATATATATGTATGAGTATATATATGTATATCATTTAAAAGGTCTGTTTCTCTTCTTTCCAAATCCGAAAAGAAACTTAACATCGGGTAATACTCAACTAAGTTATTAGCTTATAAATGCATGAATGTTTTAAAGGTTTTGAAAATTCCGAAAACAGATCCTTGTTCTAAACAGCAGCGCCTATCAGAAAAGTAGGTATTTCAACTTCGTTCACTTTTGTCGCACTATGTAATTCATAAAATTAAACTATCTTTCAGATGAAATAAAAATCAATAATTTATATTAATTATAAAAATAAGTTATTTGAGGTTCTTTATATAGCAAAATTCATCAGTACTTTCAAGAATAACAATGTTATTAGAATAATTCCAAAGTGCATATCATGTCGTTTCTATCATTCCTATAATCACAGTTCTTTTAATTCTATTAAAACTATAAAGGTAGAATAGGCCCTTTTGCATTTTAAGTGGCTATATACACACTCTACATGTCTGTCACACTAACAATAGTACAAAAACCATAGTTATGGTTTTATGGCTATAAAACTTATCAATTAAAATGTTTTTCAAAAACAATTATTAAGAGAATTTAGGTTAAACTTCAAACTTAATTAAAACCATATAATATCAGTACTTAAAGCGTTGCACTGTGGTAATATGATTTTTTTACAACAAATTATTTAGGCCTTATAATTACGACAATAAGTGACAAATGAAAATCTTCTTTGTAGACATGACATCAAATATCTTCCTCTGTTATCATTAGTAAAAATAGAAATTCATCATAAAAAGAAAGGGCTGCTAGCTGTACGTAAAGTAATATAACTTTTTTTCATTAATAAAGCAATAACAAAAACACTAAAAATTTTTCTTGGTTGTCATTTATTGTCAAAAAATACAAATTATAAAATATTTAATTACACTCAAAAACTAAAAAATTTCCACCAAGTGAAATACGGTTATGGTTTTACCAAATGTTACACAATTCCCAACCCCGAAATCAACTGAAAATCCAAATGTCTACAACAGTATCAAGCTACAGGTAATATAACCCTTTATATGACATTCTGCCTATCACTTCTAAACTTACATTTATCGCAAAGGATGGTTGCTCGTATTCGACTTGAAAACTTATTAACGTTTTAATTTCGCCAAAAATGAAGTAAAACAATATCTTTTGTTTTTAACAAATTTTATGCAAATTGAAAACGGAAACACATTCAAAAATTGTACAGCGTTTTTTGTGGTTTATGGTGACAATAGCGTTTTACCCCATTATCTCGTTCAACCTACTCCCCCCGTTGGGAAATAATATCACTTTTGTGTAATTACAATATTATTGAAAATTCGTAAAATATTTGCGGTAGAAGCGTGTGCTTTTAAGCTGTCTATGGTGGGCGGCATTATATTGTTTCAAAATATAGCAAGAGGTTTGTTTGTTTGTTTGTTGTTTAAGATTAATTTAGTGTTCTCTTCATTAGATTTTTCAGTGCATCGGTTTTTATTTTTTATTTTGCGAAGTATGGCCAAAAAAGATAATTTTACAATATCTTCTGTATTGTGTCCTGTTACAAATTTATTATCCATCCTTATGGTGAAGTTCATTAAAATTCTAACAGAGCACACCTGTGTCTCATGCTATTGTCGTATAATTTTTTTAATGCGCAATATTCAGTTGAAAGCAATTTTTATTTTTAATACAGTTTATTTTTAAATAATGAACAGTTTATAAATTTAATTGTTATTTTAAGTTTCGAAAATAATGATTTAGTAAAATTAAAATTTTTACAATTAATCCAAAGAAATTTTAGGGCTTGACCAATTGTTTCGTTTTAATTATTTATTGCACCGGCTTTAAGTATATAAAGGCGGTTTCGAATATAGCCGATCTATAAGAAAGAATACAAAAACTATGAGAACAATATCTTTATTTTAAAACATAATCCTCTTCTAGCATATAATTGTTTTCCCAGTTACATTGCATAGTTTTGATACGCTGTTAGTAAGAGCTGCCCTTAATGAATTTGGCGTTCACTAAAGACCAGACTGTTTGACGAACAAATGAGCTCGATAGGTTTTTATTGGGCCTGAGCAATGTTTCAGTATTCTTGTGGAATAATCAAGGTGTAAGATTGACTCGGCTTTGGAAGAGTGTCCCCGGATAGGAGAAGAAATTAGTGTCCCTTTCCCACAGTAGATCCAGAAAGCTGCTATTGCTCAACAGAATCAAACTTAGAGTACTAATGGGTCTGTGTACTTAGCATTGTGGTCTTAGATACCAGTTTATAATGTATACCAGGAATATATTAGATATCAGCATATTTTAGTAAATGTTTGGTATAATGTGTCTCGAAACATCTGAGTCAATACTTTACTGCTATTTCGTCCTGGAGGATGAAATTCTTAGGGTAACTCCAAATGTGGGATTTTTTCTCTCACCAGATAAGATAATTGTTTTTATTCCTAGGTCTCGGTTTGATGTGGTGAACATATGAGTTTGCACAAAAGGTCCTTCGAGCCGCATTACATTTGGGCCCTTATCAAGAGAACGTCACATAATAAAATCTGGCTAGTTCTTTAAAATAACCATCATCCACAGTTATTTCTTCAAGTTTGACAATAGAACACAATTCGAGGAAGCTAAATCTGGCGAATAAGCTGCGTGTTAAGCAATTCGAACTATGATTCATTGATTCATCGCAATAGTGTATGTATGTATGAATTGGTGCATTGTCTTGATTAAACAATACTTTCTCTTACGCCAATTACAGCCACTTTTACATCACTTAAATGCTGCAATATGTTAGCGTTGAAGTAACTCGCTGTTGGTTGTTATTCCTTTATTTCTTAAAAAAAAAAAAAAAAAAAAATGCCGAAAATATAAGCAAGTTTTTAGTGCACTATTTTAATTAATTTTGACTAATTTTTGTACTAATTTTGAACAAAATTGCTCAAAAATTTTCATGAATCGGAGTATAATCTCGTGTTTGGTTCAATATGATCGTTTTGCTGATTTTTTAACAAAGTCTTAAATGTTTTGAATAACTCATTTATTCACCGCTTTTTTCTCACAATAGCATTCAGCAGCGGGTTCGGCAAAATACTCTTAGACTGATTAAGGACCAGAGTTGTGTTTTCACAAACTTCACTTTAACCTTCTCTAACGCTTAACCCATTTACATTATTTTTAATTAAACTGATATTTAAATTTTGTTATAAAATCTAAGCGACGTGTTTCAGATTTTTTTTTCAATAGTTTTAAGTATTACACATATTCGATGCGTTTTCGCTGGATGGAATATCTCGACGCCTTTCGATTAAATTTCTTTTAAATTTCATTTCTATCATAATTACTGCAATATAATAATTTACTGTAAGTTTCATAAATCGAACTCAATCATAGTCTAAGCCTTAATGCGTTAGAAGCAGTAATATTTATGTTTTAAAAAATACACCCTATGCAGTTTCAAAAAATGTCTTATGTCTTATAACTCAAAAATTATAACTGCGGTAAAACTATTATCATATGTGGTCACTCATGCTTTATTTACTTCTTCTTTAGTAAGTTAAATATTATATATTAATTCCCATAACATTCCATGAAGGGACATGGGGACTTCTCTCAGTCAATTAGCTGCACCCGATTCTATTTTTAAGCTCATTGAAAGGGACTTACAGTTTAACGCCGGCTCCGAACGGCAAATGGATTAGAGAAGTTTTCAATAGTAAGTAATACTCATAACCAGTTACTAGCTAATGTTATGAGGTGATACCGCTGTCGAAAATTTGTTTCTTTTTTAAGATAGTCTGGCCTGGTATTGAACCGAGGACCTTCTTGTTGGTAGGCGGGTGTTTTACCTACCAAACCACAGCGGCAGTTAGCTAGGTAGGATTGTTAAAAAAAATAATAATTAAAAATGAGGATGTTGAAAAGGGAAAATCCAATCTTACGAGGGTATAGGCAATTTAATCTCGTTTATTTGAGTCCTAGGCAAGTTTTATGGCTTGAAGTAACTCTGAAATAATCAAGTATTGCCATCTACTCCCGTTAGCTTTTTTAGATAACCATCCACATACATTTTCGATTATATTTAAATGTGGGAAATACTGAATCATTTTAAAATTCCATTATTTTGCTTTTCTATATAACTCTTTACAATCCTTACAGTGTGGTTAGCTGCGTTATCCTGTTGAATATTACTAGGAAGGGGACAAAAAAGCATTTGTCGAAGTCGTAAAAGCTGTTTTTAGTTACTCAATGTAGGATATAGCTTTTATCGTTGTGTTTAAAAAATAAATCTCGTAAATGCCGAAATATGAAATTTCCCTCCACATCATAACGTCACTTGTTCGACTGTAGAGGCGATCCCTTCGAAGATCACACCAGTAATAACTTTACCCAGCAGTGTCTTCTAAATTTCTCATCTCAGAAAACCAAATGATATCACTCAGTAATTTAGGTCATGTAAGTGCAGCAAAAGTTGACAATTTTCCTCCTTATATCCTCATCATTTAAAGTAATACGCCGTATGGTAGTTAGCTTGCGATATTGAGTTAGCTTTAAAAATTCATTTAATTCTTTTAGCCTCTTTTGACATTTCAACAAAAAATGACAATGGAACAAAAATAATATTTACAAACATTGTAAATTGTGACATCGAAAATCAATAAAAATCGTAGCGTCACAGAAACAATAGTTTCTACATTGTTTACATGATTATATTATTTAGAAAATTCATATTCTTTTTCATATGAGAAAATATTGCTTTTTGTTGCCTTTTTTTGTATTATTTAAAAAAAAAAATTAATATAAAGAAAGGGTTTTGAGTTTATCTCTGAAAATGTTGCCTTTTGAAAATCCTTGATATTTCTTAATTTCAAACGACGTTTAGTGACGAGGAATAGAAGTAGTGCAACATTTTTTGACAGAAAAGAAAATACCATAAGTAAATAAACAAGAAATTAATTTGATTATAGATTTTTATGTCTCTAAAAGTGTTACTACTTTAGTTATGAAAATTACTTTTTTCTGGTTTTGTTTCTCTGCTATTGTGAACTTTATCGCCTGTGTTGTACATATTATTCACATAAAATTTTTCCCATAAATGGGACAAAATTAATTCGATTGTGCAAATGGAGCACTTGTTTAGAAGATGATATTTAATTTATATTTCTGGTCAATAGAGTTTTTTAAATCAACGGTTTTTTAAGTAAATCAGTACGAAGGATGATGAAAGAGAAAAGGAATGAGGATATTAAATCTTAATTAACGTTAGATTGTTACAATGCCGATGGACATTTTTAATTCGTCGAACATTTTCTGGGAACTTTCAATTCATGTACCCTTGACATCGGATTCTACATTTTTTCAGGTTCTGGCGGTTTGCCAGAGAATCTATATACATACATATATTATAAATTAAGTGACTTATATGGCCCGTTTTCCCCCTGGTTCATTTATGTACGAAACTGAAAATTATGGACATTTATGTATTTAATTTGAATTCTTATTGAAATTTATTCAATTAACAGCTTGAATTTTATGCTGATCAAATAGGTTTTAAAGGTGATATTTAGTTCATGACCTAAACAATTGTTTTTACTTTAGATTTCAAGAATACAATTTATATGGTGCTATATGTATTTTAAAAAACAATTTAAACTTTTAGCTTATTTTTTCAGCCGAAAACATATTTATTTTAACTCTTTTTTGCCATTTTAAAATTTGGTCACATTGACTTTTTTGTGTTTATTTAAATTCTTCAATGTATTTCATTCTAAAATAAACAATAGACTTAAAATATAATTTTAATTAATACAATCCTCCATTTTGGGTACTCAAGTACAATCAAGTTAAATTATAAAAATATTTATCTATTTATAACATAATCCAAAAAGGTTATTTCAAATTAAGCAAAAATTACCTCATTATTTAACTTATATAAAATAAAAAGTCAAGTTTTAAAAAAGAAATTTTGTTAGTTAACCTAACCACCAATATTTATTGGTATCTAGTTTAGCCATTTCGTCCTTATCTTTGTTTGGGATACTCGTACTAAATCTTAGATCCTCGTTTGTAGCTCTATTTAGCTTAATTGCCTTTGTCGTTGCTCTCCGATAGTGATGATAAAAAATCTGTTACACCATCTTCATTTTGGATAGCCTTCTGGCTGTCTAGGTAGAGAAAAGCTTCAGGAGGAACAAAACCTAACTCGATTGTAGATACTATGTAAGTAGGATCAGAGTAAAAATGTGCTAAAATTGAGTTAAACTCTGTGCATTTAGTACATCGAACGATGTGATTTCTAATCAAATAAATAATAAAATTATCAATCCTGCTTACGTCGTCTTTATTATATATATGTGAAATTGGAATATATTTAATAAAGTTGCTTTGTGGAGATCTGTATGTTGACGTGCATACCCTTAGGATTTTTCTTTCTATTACTCGTGATATATTTAACCATATTGGACAACCGTATGTAATTACTGGTCTGATAATGGTTTGGTATAAGATTACTTTTGTTTTTGGTTCCATATATCTTGAATAAAACAAGGATTTATTGACAATAAAAGCCTTTCTGGTTTTTTTTCAATATTTTATTTATATGATCAGTAAAATACAAGAATTTGTCTAAATAAATTAGAAGATATTTTACCGTGTTGGACACCTTTAAAAATGAATTTGAATGTTTGGATTTTATACCAAACGATTTCCAATCTTTCCTTATTCTGCTATTGCATTTGTTAACAGGTGGACGGAATAAAATGGTCTCACATTTCTCTGTGTTAATTTTCATGTGCCAGTTTTTTGCGTATGATTCAACACGGTTGAATGATTCTTGTAAGTTAGCATTTTAGAAATTGTATCACCAGAATAACAAATTACGATATCGTCAGCAAAAGATATAATATTGAGCCGGAAACAATTTTTTTTAGCATTTTTTATGCCATTTTAAAATTTTGTCACATTGATGTGCACTCTTCGGGCAAGAATGATATTCCGCTTCTTTCAATATTTGTCGATACTTTGGCAACAGTTAGACCTACATATACCATTGTAAACATCGGGCAGTGCTTTGCCACGCCTCATTTTTAATTATTATTTATAAAAACAATCCTATCATATTTAGTTAACTTATTAACCTTAACGACAAAATTCCAACTGATAAGTTTAAATGAAATGTCCTATGTCCCTTTTTTTACAGTAACTTGTAAGCTAAAAACAAAATGTCAAAAAATTATATATAAAAATTATTAATTATTAAAATTGTTATTAAAATTATATATAAAAAATTATCTATTATTTAATGGTAAATTTTTTTGTTATTTTTTCTTTTTCTCCGCAGAAGAAGTTAATAAAGCATGAGAGATCACACATGATAATAGCTTTACCGCTGTTATAATTTTTTAGTTGAAGAAAAATTTTTTTAACTATTTTTTTTAACTATTTTTTAAAACATAAATAATACTGTTTCTGACCCATAGCCTAGGTTTAGCGAGTTTTATGCAACTTAGAGGAAATTATAATAGGATATAAATTAAATTTAAAAGAAGATACAGTAAAACTTCGATATAACGAAAAACTCAGTATAACGAATTTTTTCTGAGTCTTTTTCCAAAGTTTTTCTTACAAAAATGCACTAAAGCTACAACGAAGAAATTCTGAGCTCTAAGACCGTTATCGGACGAAGTATCCATTCAAAAGCCTAAAAAAGGGAAAGTCGCGTTAAATACTGATAATTAAAATTACATAATTTTTATTAAAATCTAACAAAAGAAAAAGAAACGCAGTGTTAAATTTTTTACTACTTGTATAGAGAATTTGTTATTGGTATTTTTATATATTCAGTATTTGCATGTAAAAAAATTGGGGTAAAAAACTTGTTATAAATAATTTTCTTCGTATATCTTCAAATTTCGATTATAAAAAGGTTTCATATGTACAACGACTAAAAAGCTATAACGAAGGATTTTTCGATCGATAGATTAGTTATATCGAAGTTTCACTGTTTAAGAAGATTTTTTGAAACTACACAGTGTGTGCTATTCAAGTGTCGAGCAGTGCATTTCCAATATATTTGCTTTAAATATTTTTGTTTATTCTTTAATTTTTTTTATATAAACACTAAAACTCACAATTACTACGTTTATGAGTCCCAGTGATATTACCACTAACTAACATAGTAATAAATAAGTCATAAAATATGTACTACTTATATACGACTTTATTAACGGCAATAAATTTAGTGATGAATTTCAATGGCAATAATGTGCTCTCTTTGCAAACAGTGATGCTATAATCTAATAAATTTTATAACTAATTTTCAATACAATTTACACAAAAAATATCAATTATATTATGGTTTGTTATTGACAATTAAATACAAAAATTATTTAACAAAATAAATGATTTAAATGGATGGAATTTTTAATGTTTAATGTCTTTTAAAAATTTTAAATCATTTAAAACGTTATTATAACTCTTCATTTTAACTAAAAGTAAATTTTTTCTTTTAAACCAAATTTGCCAGTTTTGAGTTTAAAATACGCAAAAGTGTAACACTGTGTTTCAAAGCAAATATTTATCAATTATTTATGAAACTAATTAACATATTAATTTATTCCAGTAAACTTTTAATACCCAACCATAGAGAGAAAATTACCCTTCTCATCAGTTAAAACCAACAACCGTGCCCATAAAATTTAATGCTGCGAACTGAATGCAAATAAATATTTTATCAATGAATTATTATTACCAACACAAAATTCTATTACAAGTACATAAGCATTATGGGCACAATTTATTACTAACTTTTTAAATTGCAAATCTTTTTATTTTTCTCATTATTGCTAGTACATATTGGTAATTTGAAAACATCTTTGGTAATGGCGTAAAGATAGCACTAAAAAATAAGTTTTTGTTATTTAAAATGAATAATGAGTCTTTCATTTATATGGTGGTAAAGAGATAAAAAAATAATTATTAAACGTATTAAAAATTAATTAAGAAATGCAATAAAAAATAGTGGAGCTATAGTTGGTTTTATTGTGCCGTTTTACTTTTTGAATTTGAAATTTTTTAAATGGCATGGTCTTTCGTATTCAGCTTAGAAGTGTCAGAAGATTAATTGAGGTGAAATGAACAGATATGCTGAAGAAAGCTGTAATTGTAGCGACATTAAGTATTTTGTCATGTTTAAAACAATAATCGAAATCATTTTATATTTTTATTTGCAATCGAATCCGATTTTTATTTTTACATTTCGATATTCTTGACAACTGGGTTATATATGTATGGCGTTGATATTACAGTCCAATAGCCAATTTTAGTAACATATGTATGTATGTCGATCTACTCAGAATTACCATATATTTTGCATTAAGGTAATGAAGCATATAGGTTACTATTGATCTTTGTATCTGCATGTATAAATTCAATAATAAAAATACAGTGCGGAATATAATATTTGTTGCATCGGGAGATTTTTTAAGAGCTTTCGGATTTGATTTAAAAACAAAAACATAAAATTTAGAGTAGTTTATGAAATCTTTATTTGAGTCGATAAAACGATCTATATAATTCAATGTTTTAAGAGGATTTCATGTAAATAATGACCGAGGCTACTCCTAAAATGGTTCATAGGCTGAGCCCAATTTTGTCATACTTTCTCCAATATATCGGCCGATCTCTCAAGAATAAATTCTTCAATATTGGCTTCCAGTGCGACAACCATTGCGGTCTTGTCCCTATGGGGCTTAAACATATCCCTTCAAAATATAGTCTAAGGGCGTTATATCGCACTATCTAGGTGGCCAATAGCCAGCCAGAAATGTGAACTAACTGTTCACTGAACTCGCCTCTCAATTGAGCCATTGTTTTGCGTGTTTTGCCGTCTTGTTGGAACCACATATCAGCCAAGTCCAGCTCGTCCATTTTGGCCAAAAAAATATATGTAATCATCGCATAGTAAAGTTCGCCATTCACAATAACGTTCCTGCCTTCGTCGTTGTTGGAAATGTACGATCCAATGATGAGAAATAAGCTTCGTCGCTTAACTCAATTTTCCTATAATAAAGTTCTTCCAGAGCATGAATTTTGATAATAAAATTCAACAATATGCAAGCGTTGCTTATTTGTTATCAGCTAAGCTGCCAAAAACAGGGTTGTCAAAACGAATGTTAGTAAAGAGTCATCCGATATATAAGCCTTCACTTCTGAAAGTGACAATAGTCACTATCCAAATAAGTATAAAATGATTTTATCCAAATAAAATCTCAGTGGTTATAAACTTTATTTTATCAACAATTTTTTTTAAAACAAATGCCAGTTTCGGCCAATTGTAATTACACAAGCATAGGCGCCAATCATCTGGGGATCGAACAGTTTCAAAGGAAAACTTTTTGACTTCAGAATAAATCTCAGTCAAGAAATAGGAAGTCAAAAACCTCCGTCGTCTGATTGCAACGGCTTGGCACTGGTACATTAGGTGAAACACAGTCCCCTCCTTCTTCTTCTTAGAATCACAACTACTGCAAAAATCATCCGTCATGCCTTTCAATGAGGCAAAGACCCGTGAGAACTGCAATAGTGCGATGGAAGACCAGGCGATTCAAGGAAAGAAGACATTTAGTTCTCTTCCCGTTCAAGTCGGTCCAGCGAAGCCTAGCAATACCGCACTTGCCCTTATGCCGCCAACGAAATTGAACCTTGCTCTTCATCGGCCAGGGTATATCTAGCATAACCGAGAGAATTGAAACACTAACGTATGGCTTTCATTCAAAAATTGCAAGCTCAGTACGCGCTCTAACCAGTTCATCAGCAATGTAATTTCCGACACCATCCCTCTGTGTCGGAATCATATGAGAGTTATCGTGATTTCTATGAGGAACGAGGTTATGCTTGTAAGAGACTTGATTGCAGCCGGGCTGTCCTGGTAAATTGGAAAATTTTCACCAAAAGTCCTGCCACTCAACAAGCATTGCTCAACCTTCAGTATGGCCATGACCTCCAATTGAAATACTCTGCAGTGATCAGATAACCTATTCTGCCTATCATGCCGAGCATCCTTAAATCATCGGTATAGTCATCGGTATATGGAATTTCCAGGAACCTCTATTTCGTTAGATCAGAAGTCTCTAGTACAAATCTCGAAGCTGAATGTCTTGTCGAGAAAATTATAAGATACCTTGTAATCGACCTGAATGTGTTCGTGGTCCCCAAGCAAGAAGAGTGCCCGTAGTCTATATTTGGCTAGGAGTTGATTGCATTTAGCCTTACTGCCACCAGTAACTAGATCGTTGCTTCAACTGAAGATCTGTAGGAAGCCATTTAAGTATAGCAAATAAGGCTTTTGTTTAAAAATAAAGACACTGTTAAATTGCAATCAATGTTATGCTACTTATGACTTATGCCACTTTAAAAATAAATGGCTCATGTAAGACAATACGTCATAAGTTCATATTAATTGCCTTTAATGATTTACAAGGAATCAAAGGGCCTATCTAAATTTAATGCCTTTATCTGGCTCCAAATAGTCCCACTGTCTTATTTTTGCTATAAGAAATAGTTGGATATCAGCGGTTGCTAATCAGCAGTTGATAAATACCTTGATGGAATTGATATTCTTAATTGCTGCGTTCCACAATTCTTAGCCAAATAAAAGTGTAGATCGTACATATGAGTTAAAGATGTTAAAATTCGTGCTGAAAGAGCTCTATATCCAAAATACTTCAGATGTCAGCCGAATGCCGTAGGATGTTAGAGTGATAACAAAGGACAACACTTTTTTCGCATTTTATTCCTAAATTGAAACCTTACAGTATTCCTAGCATTATGTAAACCAGCTCCATATTCCTCCGTCTGTACAGAATGCAGATTCCCCTGCATGCGGCAATGTCTGTGACCCAGAGCTTTGATAGATTGATCCAGTATAATCATAGAACCATTATATAAAAATTTATATTGACGTTATTTTTATGTCCAATAGACTTGATAGACTTTGTTTTAAAATACAACACAAATTAAAATTGTTTTCTAATCATTACATGTGGAGTAAATAAGACCATTTGCTCAGTGTGGTGTAATAGATCAGAGGCTCTTGTAAAAATATACCTCACGACTCCCCCGCTGATAGACTAGCACACTACCTCCTAGCCTACCGGAACATCCTGATTGACTTAATATTTTTATATTTCAGAATACGAAATCAATATAATCTCAATCTGACTGAGAGTTGACAATTATTAATTGCTAATGCGCTGCTACGATACCGACGATAACGTTTTTTTGTAATTCGCTCTCTCATTCATAGTTCAATCCTCATTATGTGATGAATTACACAATTCCCTCTACAAAATTTTAAAAGCGAATTTGTATGTAATTAGATTTCAATTATCTTATGAATTATAAAAAATTCAATGTGATCTCTAATTTTTATGCGGTGTTTGGTATTTATATATAATTATTAATTACTTGTCTATATTTCTTTAAATTATCAAATAATTTTACTTCCAAAGAAAGGAAATAGTTATTGTTTTTGAGCATTTCCTTATACTGCAATTTGGAAACGTTTTATTTTTTATTTTTTTGATGTTCTACACTACGCGTGTAATTCAATGTTTGCAATTATCCCTTAACACAGAGTGAACATTGCTTTTACTACTTGTGTGTCCGTTGCAGTATTTTGTGAAATGACCACATCCGCCAACCAACACAATTCAATTAATTCGTACAAAGTTCAACTCTAAATATTTATATTCATCAGTACTTGTATAAAATTCAACAATGCCTGCAAATCTCTTAATCATGTTTTCTCTTACTAATTTATTAAACAGCAGATTAATTGTACTAATTAAACGCCTTCGTTAAATTTTCCTTATTTTTGTTTTTCTGAATAAAATGATGATAAAGATACAAGTAATCAAAATATTACAACATTTTAGCAATAAACATACCATGAAGATGCATACCGAAATAAAATAGTAGGAATAAAAACCACATAATGAAAATAAGAAATAAATTATAGTGGAAGAGTGTATAGTTGATACAGATAATATGAAAACGAAAACACACTATAAAGTTATAATAGTTTCTAATGGGAAGGGAAAAATTGTGGTTTCAAAGGATAATCATTGTAAAATAAACAATTATAAGCAATTGATTTTTCTAGTTTTATCAACGGTTTCTTGTTTGTTGAATTTATTATGTTTCATACTATTTATTTACTATCTTAGATTAAATACTCAGTACATATTTCCGTTTTTCATTAAGTCAAGAAAATCAAAATGTCTGGCATTCATTACAACAATAAACGGCAAATACAAGTAGCAGAAACAAGTATTTAATTGAACAACATCAACAATCGCAGATAATTACAAATAACACTGTTATACACAAATTATTTATAACTGAAGTCTATATGGGTATGAAGAATTTAATTGGAGTTTCAAGTAAATTTATTGTTGATTTACTATGAAATTGTAATGATTTTTTGTTTATTTGGTTATAATAAATTTGTTCATATTAAAAAAGATAAGACGCACTGTATATTTTCTCTTGCACGTTTAATTGCAGGACATTAATTTATACTTAAAATGTAATAATCTTGTCTGTACTGATCAAAAGAAGAAATTAAGTCAAGTTATGTTGCCGATAGAAACAAAAATCGATTAAGTTTTAAGCATAACTATAATAGTTTTACATTACGCTTTAAATAAGTGCAGAACAAAAGAATCTCACGAAATAAAATTACAATTTATTTATTGATTTTCTTTAAAAGACAATACCATACCTTAACTAAGGATGCCAGATTCTGAAGAGGCAAAAAGAGTACATTCAAAAGAAAAAAAAGGAGTACAAATGCTAAAAACAGACCAGCAAAATTTCTTCGATCCGAGACCACTGACAATGTAAGTGGAAAACATCTAATGCCAATATTCAATTCCTATTTACATTTATACAGCGTTGGCCTAGGCCGTAAGATGGGTCCGATAGAACAGACATTGTAATTGAAAGCTGGATGGGTCTGATGGTACAGACATCGACATTGTAAATGAAGGTTGAAGGGGTTTTCACTCTCAAATATTTTTTTTTTTCATATTATTTATTTATCAAAAATTTCAATAATGAAAATCCAGCTTATAGGCCATCATCGATTCCATGTAGATTGCTCCACATATTACACCACGCACACTGTTGGTCCACTTGCACTTTCAAACCACATTTCTTTTTAATATTTTAATTTGGAATTAAAAAGAACAATTGGCAAAATAGCATCAAAAAACAAACCAAATTTATAAACGAAACTATAATTACAATGTAATGCATTACAAAACCATCCGAATCGGATGCTAGTGCGATGGCTTTTTTACTTCTAATGTACATTTAATTTTACAATGTATTGGGTATGAGACTCATCCATTTCAGATTCTAGTTGTATGTGCTTAAAAATTTTATTTAAATTTTTCCTATGGACATAATAGTATACAATCGGATGCGTTTTATTTGTAATAACTTTTGTACCGCTGGAAGAGTACATTATTGTTTTATATATATATATATTTATCATCTTTTAGAGTACTATTAAAGTTATCGTATTATCCATTTCTGCAATATCAGAATCCAGCAAAACTTTACAATGAGATTTATCTTTCATTATGGATATCTGAACAAAGAGCTTCAAATTAATTTTACGTTCAGTTAAAGAAATTAATCGTTATATCTGTGTCAATATGTAAAACCTTAAATCGGCTTTAAGCTATTCTTACTCACCGGTACAGATTTATCATATTTAGAGACAATCTTGGAAAAATCGAACAATATACGCTTCTATTGAAAAACTCTGGTCGTATTCGATGTTACCTTCCTCGCATTTTGCCTTTATATAACCAGGGAAACCTAAAATATGCACAAAAAACTCGAAAATATGATTTAAAAATTTAAAAATATGCTTTAAAAAACAACATTTTTTGCTTTGTTAATAGGAAAAAGGTTATTCAACAATTTAATATCTTTTGAATAAATGTATGTATGTATTTATATATATAAAGTAAGATATAAAAAATTAACTATAAAAAACAATATAACATAATTAAAAACAAGAATTGCTTTTCAATTTCTAAGGAGATCAGAAAACATAACTTTTTTTCTTTAATAATTTTTTTTTTTTTTTTTGTATTTTTAGTTGCAAACTAAATTTTCAAATGTAATAACGCCTTGTCTAATGCTTAACTAGCGTTAAGCCCTTGGCTTGCAGTGTTTTTTAATTACATTTTCAATGAAACAGAAGTTTTAAGCAATAAAATTCAAATAATTTTTGGTATTTAAATATCTTAGTTCATCTATTGCCAGTTTAATGTGTAGAGTCTCAACAGTAGAGTCTGAAGCAGTATTTAATGCACTAAGAACTTTTAACATCTTTTAATAATTGTAAGCATAGTAATTGATGGCCGCAAGCCAAGTATTTTTATTTTTGAACAACAACATTATATTGCCATAGCTGAGATACCAGCTATTGGTTCTCACGGATGACTACCGATGGTGTAACATTGAAATGAAATAATCTTTGAAAACACAATGGCATTCATTTATCGCCACAAATAAATCAAAACAAAAACTTTGGAAAATCATCCGTTTAGTTTTGCAACATGTAGCCGAGCGTTGTAATGATGGAACATTACGACTTCATGACTAGTCGCTAATTCTGAGCGCTTTAATGAAAATGCTCGCCTAAAACTCTAAACGGATGTTTCATGGATTCGTCGTGTCCGATTCCTGCAGCTCATAATAAATACGACCATTCTGGTGCTAACATGTAAAGAGCATTAACTTCTCAACAAAAAATTTTGTTTTAGCGTTGATTCGCCTGGTTGACCGGGCATCACATAAAATTTTTTGTGCTCCGGGTTGGCTCCATTTTACATCTTCAGTAATAATTCAATGAAAAAAATGAAATGAAATTATTTAGGCTTTTTAACAGAATTTCGGGCATTCGAAACTTTTATGCAACGTCTCTCGGTTTCAATTGGTTTGATATCGAATTTCCTTGCTAAAGGTGAAATCCTGCTGCTTTTGCATTAGCCGCTTGAGTGGCACCCAATGATATTACAACTTTTTCTTCAGTTTGATAAAGATCTTCACTAAGGTTGTTAATAAAACGTTTAGCTAAAATGTTCATTCCTTGTTCATTCTTTTTATTCCTAATAACATCTGCGGTAATTACTTGATGAAAGCTCAAGCTCCCGCAGCATCCCCTTGGATATAAGTAATAAGACAAGTAGTATATATACTTTTGTAAAATTCGGTTCAAAATCGAGAATATCTATTTATAAGCCTTACAAGTCCAGCATTACAAATTAACCCAATTATTTTAAAATAGGAATCGGTTACAGAAGTTTTTGGTCTAGTAAGCCAAAACTTTTTGAGAATCGTATAATTTTACTGTTTTTCAAATTCAATATATTTTAGCTCTTTAAGCTCTGTTGTAATTATACAACAGTGTTGTTCAAAAATAAAAATACTGTTATGTTAGTGAGAACATGAACACTTCTTTCTGAGAATTGAGTTGAATGAGCAATTATCATTATTAGTACATATATATATAATTTTCATAACATTCCATGAAGGAACACGTAGACTTCTCTGAGTCAATGAGCTGCACCCGATTCAATTTTTAGACTCATTGAAGGGGACCTACAATTTAACGCCGGCTCCATACGGCAAATGCACTTAGAGAAGTTTTCAATAGCAGTAATACTCATAACCAGTTGCTAGCTAATGTTATGAGATTGTCTGGCCCGGTATTGAACTGATGACCTTCTGGTTGGTCGGCAGGTGTCTTACCTACCATACTACAGCGGCACATTATTAGTATCTGAATGAATTTACTTTTATTAAAAATATAAAAATCTTAATATTTTGTGTAAAATGTTAAGTACCATCGGAAAAATAAATAAATAATACAGTTTTAAATAAAAAAATTAAAAAAAAACCGAGCATACACTCGTTATGCATGTCCAGTCGTCGCTGTTTCAGTGACAACTAAAAGCAAGAGAATAAGAATACATATGAATTGAGCGTCAACAATTGTTGCATGATATGCACAACCCTGCTATACACCTCTTACAGAGTGACAGGTTACCTGGGTAATCAAAAAATATTTTACGGTTTTCACCGGTTGTTTTTTTTTTAGTTAAATAAGTTTAAATCATAATAAAACGAAGAAATATATTTTTGATATCAATATAACTTTGGATAGAAAATTTTACGACATTAATGTTCAAATATAATTTCGGCCATTTAGCCGCCACGGCTGGTGCATACAGGGCGCAATTTGAAACATCAATTTTCACAAACTTTTCGCAGCACATGCGACCGTATTTCACCAATAACTCTTCGAATGTCAATTTTCAGATGTTCAATTGTCTCTGGTTTATCGATGTAGATAAATTACTTTACATGGCAGCAAAGAAAATAATCCAATGGGTTTAAATCACACGATCTTAGTGTCCACTTAATTGGACTACTTCGTAAAATTATTCTTTAATCAAAAGTTTCTTTGAGTAAATTAAATGTATCGTACGTTGTGTGATCAAACTACAATTTATCAAGATTAATGCCAGCTAATTGTGGACAAAAAAAATTTCTAATCGTGTCTCTGTTCACCATTGACAGTAACACTATGACCATTATAGTTGTTGAGGACATATGAACCATTGACTCCGCCAAGCAATAAGGCGTACCTAATAATAATTTTTTGTGGATGTAGTGCTATTTCATCAAAAGATTGTGGATTATCTTTACTCTAAACGTGTCAATTCTGCTTATTTACGTACCCATTCAACCAATAGTGGGCTTTAGCGGAGAATAAAATTTTGAACCATTATTTTGATAAAAATTCAACAATTTGCCAGCGTTGCTCTGTTATAAGTCTATCCATAATGAAATGTCAAATCAGACTTAACAAAAAGCAATTATCAGTTGTTAAATCGGTTGACAAATAAAGCAGTATTGCCAACTCAAAGTTATGAACCTCTAAAAAAACACCTGATATATGATTGTCATATCTTTGTATGTTTTATTAAGAATAATAAAAATCAATAGATTATTATTGAAGCGAAAAGAAAAAGGTCATTAGTCTACTATGGAGAACCCACAAAAATTATGGCTACCCGTGTACCCACGTCAATATGTAAAACGTGGTTTTTTTGTCACTTATAAATTTGTTAATAGATTTTCTAGTTTTGATATGGCCTATTTAAATTTTAGATTCTTGCTTCTTTAGGGAGTAATTTCGGTTAGACGAGCGCTATAAATTCTTCCACTCAGCTTTATTTCATAAATTACTATCGGTGTACTTCTACAGCCTATAGAATGAAATTGCTTTTATTGCCAATAATAATTGAGGATAAAAATAACTAAATTATTATACGAATACAACCCTCATACTTTAAAGGGAGCAACAAATGCTTTCAACCCTCTATAACCCATTTGACTAAAGTTTAATTTCTTCATCCTGTTTTTACGACTTTTGTTAAAGGATTTTTGTGATATAAATTAAATTTGATTTCGATTTGATTGATCATTCCCAGCGGGTTTTCTCCATATATATTCAGTGGCTCACATAAGAGTACATTGAATACAACAATGTGTGTATTAAGAAGATTATAATTTTCATAATGTTTTTTATTTTATAAATATTTAGTAGATGCCACAGGTTTTTTAGCGTATACTTTTACATCATGAGTATATCATTTTCTTCTTTTTTCGGAAAAAAAAAATGTTAATCCTGTAATAACATGTATTTTGAAGTTTTCTCAGCTGGATACCATCATTCACTTTTGTTGGCAATTTTTCAAATAAACAAAAGGAAACTAAAAAAGAAAACCAAAAATTTATTTGAATGGGCATAACCATCACTTATGCTGATATTTTTAATTTCCATAGCCTGCGGCCTGCTATGATATCATATGCCAGTTGAATTTTAGTGATGATGTATTAAAATGGAAAGAAAAAAATAAAAAACTTTTTTTAGGTTCTCACATAAACACAAATCTATTCGTTATATTAAGCCAAATAGGACAGTCATAAAATGAACTCATCATCATGGTTGTTAGCGTCTGTAGCACTCATTTACTAAAATTTTTCTAAATGGTCGAAATGTTATAAGGTTGTGTTTTTAATTTTCCAAAATGTCCGACGATTTTTTTAATGTTATGTACATACTATATAACGTTTAAATTAGGGTTACAAGGAGTTGGGGCGTTTTTGTTTAACAAGTCATTCAATAAATGTAATGAAAAAATTTGTTTGCAAATCAAAAGTGTAAACAGACATGGTCAACATCAGGACGAACATTATTCTTGATGTTGGTGGTCAAAATTATTTTAATGTTTAAATAAAGGATAACATTTAATTGTAAACAAAGGCTTCTGTGTGTAAACCTTTCTGAAGCAGACCAATCAGGATAATGTTTTGCCAAGAATTATTTTCTTTTTTTTAATTACGAAATTTTTTAGAAATTAAGGTAAACATAAGAGAAATGCTTTAATGCGTTTTGAACTAATTTTTGTGAATAAAACCAAATAATTTCTACTAAAAGTATATTATGCACTGTTCCCATAAAACTACTAGAGCGGGTCAATAAATAAATGGTTTTCGAATTACTAGCTTCTTATTAATGGAACAACACTGCTTTTGTCAACAGACGTCAATCAGTTGTTTCCTTGCAAAATTTGAGCAATCTGCGTCATTTAGTTTGTGTTTGACAGCCATTGAAAGCAGACAACCCCTGGACTTTTAAAGTAAATGGAAGGAAGTGAATTTCGTGTGCTTACCAACCATTACGTTTTGACGAAAAAACATCACCAAAACCAAGGCTAAGAGTGCTTAATACTATGGGTATTCTGCACTATCAATTTTAATGAACTTCGTTGTAGCCGCACAAGAAAGGAAGATGTCAAACGGTTTGAACGCATAGTTGAGCTCTCTACACTAGTGATAAACATTCAAAAAACATCGATATTTCTTTCGATACAACGTTTTCTTTACATCGATTGTAGGTTCAAGAACTTCTTCTACTGGGCTGTGGTTACGAAAAGTTTAGCTACACTTTACATATAAAACAATTATTATGTTCAAAATTGAAATTTTTAGTCATTTCAATACATTGCTCACAAATACACCTCGTAACTCCTTTTTCTATGAATTTGATATTGAGTTAGGGTCTTTCTACATGAGACTAACGATATGTAAACGAAATAAAATTTTGGCTAATCTTTTGCCAATTAGTCTTTCGCAGCATCGTTAGTTATTCGAAGGCCATCTTACATATGACAATTTTCACCGAAATGTGCATACATCGTTAAATCACTTGGCTCGATTGTTCTCATATTATATATGCAAATCTTTTTAATTAATATACTTTTGGAGGAAAGTCCACCACATAAATTCAAAAATAAAATAAAATCAAAATATTGTTACGAAAATAAAAACACCTTTGGGACTGTATTGTGGGATTTTGGTCTATCGGTTTGTGCCAAGGTTGTTAATGTGTTACCCTGATTTTGTGCCAAGGTTGTTAATTCCGTACTGATTTGTTATGTGACGCAATTGCGAATTCAAATATCTTTGCGTAACACAATCTTAAATGTTTAAAATTATTAAAATAGAGGATTTTAGAGCGTTTGAGGCATTTCCGGAACTTTCCAAACTGTAAGTAGTTAGGTATATAAGAAGCTGCTTTGCCTACGACGAATAGTTATAGTTTTGCAGACATAGAGTAAAGTCGTGTTTAGGCGTAAATAAATGTGTTGTATAAGCGAATATTAAGTGCAAGATAAATAAGTTGCTGTATTAAGATAAAGTGTATAAAGTAAAAGTAAGGAAATAAAAAGTGTAAAAAAAACCAACGTGGTATTTATGTTATTTTGTCGCACTTAAGAGTAGACCATATACAATGTACATATCTTTTCAAATTCGGTACGTAGTAAAGGTTTGAATATTAATTGTATAGATGAGCCAAACCTGTAAAAAAAAGTTAAAAAAAAAATTTTTTTTGTCTTTAGAAATTATTTTCCAGAACAAAAATCATTAATTAAAAAAAAAAAAATTATTGGAGTTATGGTATACCTCTGGCAACATTAATTTTCGGTTAGATCAAACAAACTTGCAATAAAAATTATAGACTGATAATTTATTTGTTGCTTCGATCTCAAATTGTTTTTTGTTGTTGTGGTATAAAAAAGTTGATTATGACATTTGACTTAGGTTATGATTTATTTGAATACATCGATGTTGATCAATAAAAAGACATAGAATTGTTTCGATGTATCAATATATGTAATGTTTTTAAAATGTCGATTTATATGGTCCAGTATTACTCTACACCCGAAACAATCAAAAAAATTCATAACATTGTGTTAGCCGATCGGTAATTGAAAGTGCGAGAGATTAAGGTAGTCACAGGCTTTATATATGGCTCAATGCGTGTAGCGTTTATTCACAATCGACTACGAACGCAATTTTGCAGAAGTCTTTAGTGTTATTCAACTGTAATAGAGGTGAGTTTTACCGCTGTTTCTTAATCGGGGACGAAACGTGGATGCACTATAACATATCAGAGAACAAACAGAACTCAAAACAGTGGTTATCTCCGGGTAAGTTGGCTCCTAAAAAGGTAAAGGTCGAGCTTTTTTGAAATACACCGACTATAATCGATATTGACTACCTGCAAGAGGCTTAAACAATCAATGGCGAATAATATTCCAACTTATTGGACCGATTTAATAAGAATTTAAAAAAAGCCCGCATTTGCTCAAGAACAAAGAGAAAGGGTTTCAGTGTAATGCAAGGTTATAGGAAAAAATGAATGAATTGTGCTACGAATTGCTCCCTCATATGACCAATTCTTCGCGTTTTTTACCTCAAGTGACTATTTCTTCTTTTCAAACCTGAATAAATGGCTAGGCGGAAAAAAGTTTGGCTGCAAGGATGAAATCTTCTCACAAATGACCTCGATGAATCGTATTTTTTGGAAGGGATAAAAAAATTAGAGAAACGTTGGACTAAGTGTATAGAGGTTAAAGGAGACTATATTAAAAAAAAATAACTTCTTATAGAAAAACCTGCGTTAGTTAGAGAAGTCTTTCATAACATAAATACTCGTAACCAGTACTTAGCAATGTTACCAGCAGCTAGCAATGTTGAAAATTATCAGTCTTGTCTAGCCTGGGATTAAACCGAAGACCTTTTGGTTGGTAGGCAGGTGTCTTCCCTACCTTATCACAGTAGCACGTCGGTCAATTATTGAATTTTATTCGGTTTAGACGGATTACTCAAGAAGACAATTCATACGATACTCCAATTTTTGAGAACTTTTTCGAGTGTATGAAGTCGATCTTAGTAATGGCATTACGAATGTTGGCCTTCAAAAGCTCAGTTGTCTCTGGTTTGTCGGCATAACACTTGTCTTTAAGCGTGCCCCACAAAAAATAGTTCAATGGTTTCCAATCGCAGCTTCTTGGCGGCCAACTGACTGACATCAGCATTTTGGCTATTTAACCGGCCATCAAACGTTTGACGCAATAAATCGATTGTACCATGAGATGTGTGGTAAGTTGCACCATCCTGTTGAAATCAAACATCGTTTATATCAATATCACGAAGTGTGGACTCTAAAAGACCACCCTTGGGTTTTCTGAGCCCCAAAACGGAAACTTTGCTTCTTATTATTTTTGCACGACTTTTTAGTGTAATTTCCGACTAATTGTCTTTGTTTGTTTAAGCGTAAATCGATGCATTTCGTTCAGTGTAGATAATACACTGAATTTTGTGACAGAATAGAATGACATAAGTATTGCCAGGTTCGAAATAACCGCTGGTTCAAATCTAAACCGATAGATGGCCCACCCGATATATCGTCTAACAAATATTGAATGGATCTTTCCGTGGCGTTTAATAAAAACACAATAATTGTCTATTGAAAGTAAAAAGCCAAGAGAAAATAAATTGGCAAGAATTTTTAAGCGCTTACAAAACCATTTATGGGATTTTATGGGTATTGTGATGAATTCACTTAGATTCACAATACCAAACAAACGACTGACAAACTTAATGGATTGACTTACGCTACGCTTAACATTGTGGTTTTACACTTTGTCAAGAAAGAAAAAAAAATTAAAGAAAATACACCAGCCAGGCAACAAACAGAGCTCTAGTCAAACTTTTTTTGAATATAATAACAAGGGGGTGGTAAGTTGACTTGTTCGTTCAACAATTCGGCTGTATATGAGGCCTTCACCACCCATCACCATGTTCGCCTGCTGTTCTGTTCTGTTCTGTTCTGTTCTGTTCACTATCGCTTGTGTACGCAATAGGGTGGAAAACTTTCCAACACAGAAACACAATAGAAGTGACTATAAAATTGTCGAATTGTTGTGGTTAAAGCTGAGGCTGAGCTGATGTTGTAAATGAAAGTGCGGTCAGTTCACAAATGGAAATGGGCGTTAAGGCAAAGGTACATTATACATATATATGATCCTGTTATTGTTTTTTTTGTTTTTTTTTTGCTTATTTTATTCAGAAGCAGGTTGGTTTGCCATAATAAAAAACTGAAAAGCAAAAAAAAAAAAATTAATAAAATCCCTGATTTGTTATGAAACTTGTCAGAGAAAATTAGTAAATGACTTTGTTGAGACTTTTATTTGGCAAAAAAATATTGTTTGAGTTTGGTTACGTACAAAAAAGTACCTGTGTGTTTCAGAGGATAAAAGGTATAAATATATTTTTTTATACATTTTCTCATTGCCTGTCTGCCTTTTTTGTGGGTTGTTTGTTTAATTTTTCCAAAAATTATTTGATGAATATTAAGACATTATTAAGGTAATTGAAAAATATTTTTAATTAGCATAAAAATTACTTTTATTTAAATACGAGTGTTTTTAGTGGAACATTAAACATTCTCTTACCGATTTAAATGTCATATCATATTCAAGTTAAAAATGTATATTTTTGTGTATATTTTGTTTTTTTGATTGTAAACTTTTCAAATTTTTTTATCTGCAAATTCATGCCTGACTGAATTCCAATTTAATAAAAAAAAACTCGTGACAATTTTTCCATAAATGCCGAACGGGAAAAGTGTAAGGAAAATGTCACATATTTTTTGACACTTTATGCACATGTCAAATTTGACAGCGCAGCCACACATGTTTGATTTGTAACAGTGCAGAATATTGATGAATATCTGCAGACGGAAATGTATTGAAATTTAACAAAAAAAGAAAAACATTATTGTGCATATTTTGAAATAAATTTGAACCCTTTAAACTGTCAATATATTTCAAAATTTATTCCTTTATACATATTAACTAAGGTTTGAATAAATATTTAATGGGTGCTTTAAAAATGGATATTTCATACAAAAACACATGGGCTGAATGGTCATTTTTTGTTAAAAATTAGCTCTATTCATCAACGTAATCTCCATCAAGAGCAATCATTCCAGCGCCTCTCTTATAGTTCCATACCATTTTTGTTGAACGATCAATGTTTTGCTTCAAAATAGGCTTCAGTTTCAGCGATAACCTCTTCATTCGTGTGGAATTTCTTATCGGCGAGCATTTTTTTGAGGTCTGCGAACAGCTACTAGCCGCTGGGAGCCAAATTTGGCTAATACGGTGGATGTGGGATGAATTCGAAGTTCAATTCATTTAATTCAAACACTGTTCAGAATCGTTAACACATTCTTGTTTTTGCTCAAGAGTGAGTAAACGCTGCAACCATTTTGAACAGAGCTTTCTCATAGTCAAATGCTTATACCATATAAAGCCAACACGTTCTTTTGATAAATTTACGATATCAGCCAACTCCCGAAACTGCAGTTTTTGATGATTTTGCGGATTTTGTTTAATGTTTTCTGGTGTTACCGTCTGATTTGGACGTCCAGTGACCTTTGCATCCTCACTGTCTCTATGACCACGTTTGAAGTCAGCAAACCAAACCGTTTTATTGTTGTTGAAATATCAGTAGCTGTTTTTTGAAGGTTAGCGCTAATTGAAAAAGAGATGAATGCCTCTAGAGATTAACTCCAGTTTGGTTTCTTATGAAAGCCTATAACTTTCTATCCGCAACACATACACTTAAGGTATTAAAGCAGTCAAGTTTTTGTTATCTGTTTTCTCAGTAGTTTTTCTACAGTAGTCAGCCGATTAGTAATCTCGATCTTGCAGTGCTCGGTAATTACACCAACAAGCTTAGCTAGTCCACTGTTGTTTCTTATTCTTCCACCATTAAACAGACTTCAGCGTGAAAATGCCCTCGGACTGGCAATGGAATGCAAATATTAAGTCAAGGAATTTTCATTGTAAGAATTAAATGAGAGTATGTTTTGATCAAAAATAGGATGTAGCGTATCACATAGTCCCAGGCTTAACCAACTGTTAATTTTTCCTTTATAAAATATTTTTATTTTTTAAAATCATTCATTTCTATAATCATATAATTCCTAAGAAACGATAATGCTTCGGTTTCAAGTTAATATCGATATACTGCCTTGATCAAAAAGTTTTCGAAATAACCCCCGTTGGTCCCATCGATTTGAGTTTTTTTTTTTTTTTTTTTTTTTTTTTTTTTTTTTTAGGTTGGTACAGAATACGTAGTGATAGATGTACTCTTGGCTACGTAGTTTTTGCAAGTGTCAAGCTAAGATGCTACGAATTAGCGCGAATATCAATAACAGATGTAGCAACTAAAAAAAAAAATCGGAACGATGGGACCACCACACGGGGGTTATTCCGGGATCTTTTTGATCAAGGCAGTATGTTTTATTAACATACAACTCTCAAGATAAAACTTTTTAGTTTCTATTCATTCCACTCCCTAGAGCAGATAAAACCGAGCCATATCCTGACTACGCCTAGTTAGTATAATTTTTTCATCTATTAAGGAATCAAAAACTTATATTATATTTGCTGAAATTTGATCACAATTTATGGTTTCCTTGGTACAAAGTAGGGTATATCCTATTTATACAACTCCGAAAACTAGAACTTACTAGATTTTGACCAAACCCTAATGGGTTTTCTCTATAAAACAAAATCTACTTCATCATTAGATTTTGACGAATTCTCTTGGTACACTTACTGAAGAGTACATCGGTATATGTTTTAACTTTTAAAATCTTAAAACTATATTAACCCTAGAACCACAACGTTAGTCGATTCGACTAACATCGCCTTTATATTCATTTGCAGCTTTTATTATGTAATTTGGCGATCAACTTGATCAACTGTGTTCTCTGTCATCATTGTTCTCTTCTTATGAGCATTCATATTTCTTCATTAAGCATTGTTTTTTTTTTTTTTTTTTAGTTAGTCGATCCGACTAATGGTTAGTGTTAAGTGTGTCTTAAGTATTTATACCGGAGCTTGTTATGTTATGGCTTCACGGTATCCTTAATTTATACGATCCGAACTGAAAATATTCAATTTTGACTCGTCAACAAACATAACGTCTTCGAAAAAAATAATTGTGTTTGTCACATGTTCCACAGTGAATTTAAGCCGACTTTGAATATTCTTCTTCGATATGAACTACTTTTTGAGAGCTACTTGGCCGTGTATGGCTGCCGTTGGAGCTGCGAACATTGTTTTTATTGACGGCACAATGAATAAAACCATGTTTTTAAGTACGATAAAGGATAATTGGCACTTTGCAAGCCAATGCTGTGGGTATACGACATTAATTTCAGTATTATCAGAATTATGACCCAATACACAGATCAAGGATTTGCAGTGATGGTTAATATGAAACTGAATCTCATGAATGCTCCCTAAATATTCTCTCATTAAACGTGATAGAAAATTTTTGGACAATTTTGGATTTGGAAATACCGAAGAAGCAGATTAGTCATCAGAATGATTTATAAGCTGCACAGGTCAAAGAGTAGAGAAATACTCCCCTCGAAACTACCCAAAAAGTGGTTACTTACGAAAAAACGTCTTAAGGATGTAGTTAAACAAAAAGAGGTCCCACTAAATACAACATGTTTCTTACTTAACATACCACAGTGATACACACACTATTAAATACGTGGTGCATGAATTTACAGAAAGTGCTGTTCGAAACTTAAGCAACTTTTCTTGTCGAGACAATTAGGAACTCGTATATTACTAATAGATTTATTGAAAGTAAAACATTTAGGTTTTGTTATCTTAGGCGCCTAAATTATAACTATAATAACAAACCATTATCCATTATCTACCAAGTAATACAACAAACAACGAAATTAGCTTCTTGAGTGGCTGTTCGAAACTTAAGCAACTTTCAGAACTTTGTGTAATAAACTTTGTTTTTTATGGCCTCCGCCCACCGTTTTAGCGCAGTTAGTATTGAATTGGAATTATTTTTAGTATTGATTGCCACTTTATTTTTAAGCTCTGCGTCAGCTTCGGCGTGGTCCAATTATGTGCTCCAAGAATAAAGAACAATTTTATTGAAATAAAAGAACCGATTAACCGGTTATTTGAATAATTATTAACCGAAACCCGATTTTTTGAAAATCTCTACTTTTCGAAAACCGGCTTTTGAAAAATAATCGATCAAATAATCGATCTCCCTAATGTTTACATGTAGGCAATTATTAATAATTCGATCTCTTACTCGTAATTCAAACTTAATTTATGTAAGTGTTTGTATACTGAATAGTATTGTCAAATCTAATTGCGCATGTGTCGTTTAAACTTAATAATTCGCATTCGTAATTGAGAGAACGAATCAAGCAATTCGTTTCATCGTAGAAACATACTAAAAGCTTCAAAAAAAAATGTTTTTTAGGCCAAGAAGGAATCGAGTTAATTTGGCAAACACTGTTCTGAAGGGAAGTGTTGTCAATAAGAACGTTTTGCATAAATAGAAACAAATAGTTGGACTATAATGTGAATGAGGAAAAAATTATCAACAAGTATTTTTTTAATAAGTTTCTAACTGATGTGCCAACGATTTGTGCAGCTTTGGGTTATCGTAATAGATCAATTTAGGTGCAATAATGACCGTTTTTGAAGTCGAGGGAAAATATTACGAATAATTGATCAGAAATTGCATAAAGTAAAGAGGAACTTACTTCAAATGATGTTTTGTTGGCATAAATCTATATTACTGTTGCAATTGTTTTTATAAAAGTTTTATATTTTTTTATTCAAAATATTACTTAAAAACTCACTTAACATTTTTTGCTACCTCTTTTAAAATTTTAAATCATGCAATTTTTTTTAAAATTTTCCTTTAAGTGGATATGCATTAGTGATAAATTAATGTCACATTTATAAGATAAAATCCATTAAAGTGTACTTTTCAATATTTTTGACTTAAGTGAGCTAAAGATATTTGATATGACTTGAAAAGCGCTTTGTATGTGATTATTACTTATACACTATTCTACACTATTTCCATAGAAATATTAAAGAAAACTTTGATTTGGTATATAGTTTAAACGAAAAATTAAATATTAATAAACAAAAAAATATCAATAGGAAATAGTGTAGTTACAGGCTCAACAAAATATTTTCAATAACACATTAAAAAAAAAATCCTATTAAAATCATCATCAATAGAATCATATATAAAAGGATTGTCGTCAAAAGTCAACATAAGAGGACTTGAAAAATGAATCTATAACAATTCATTAGTCAAATACGTAAGTTGCGGCTGAATGCAAGATATTTCTGTATAAATTTTTAAACAAGTTGGTGCTGGTGGTGGTTGTGGTTTATAACTCAGTATTTAATGATATCATGTGGTGGTCATTGAATGATAATAATGCAGAAAAGGGTGGTTGCCAATAAATTATATTAACATATCAAATATTGTTACAAACAGCATCTTTCAACATAAAATATCTTTAGCACTGTGCATACGAAAACAATTAAAAAGCCACAACCTCCCCTAGGTGGTAGACATTCAGTGTGTTCAGCTCTATCCACCCCATTCATTAAAGTATAAAATGACACAAAGCTTTTTTGAGCTTCAAACCAAACAGAACAAATGCAAGTACAAAGTAACAAATAGTAAGTATATCAAAAACAAAAATTGTCACAGCCGCAAATTTAATTACACATTATGTTTCTATGCAAATGAAGCTGTTTGGTATCGCCATCATCATCATCATCATCATCATCATCATCATCATCATCATCATCAACATCGTTTTGCAAAATTCGTTACAACCATATCCCCTAATCCTAACTGTTGTCCTTTGTGAAAATGATATTGTTTTATTAGAATGTAACAATTGTAGCATGATGTCAAGCATCAACACCCTTTCGCTGTGTTGCTCCAGCAATGTGGGTCTTGCTGTTTAGTGTTTGCGGTCTAACTGGATGTGGTTTGATTTTTGGTTAACATGGTAAACATGTCAAGGTTTAAATTTTTCCTTTGTTTAAATCTTCTTAAATTAGTACATCATTTCTAATTGTTTCAACTGTCAAGGGTATTGAAGACATAATTTGGGGTTATGTAAGTGAAGTAGTCAACAAATTGATATGAGCAAACAAAAATCTTTTAAGTAAAATTGAAAATTGTTACAAAAATATTTAAATTAAATCAACTCATAAAAACAATATTTAATTATATAATTTTAAGACGCAATAATCCAAAGCTTGATCTGCTATCTCATTCTGAGAATTTTAAACCCGGTAGAACTTGAAATTCTAAAAAATAAATGATTTCTAAATAATCTAAACAATTTTTTTATTCGAAAAATCAGTACATGGTATTATCATTAGAAAATGATTTCGAGCATATAACCACGGCGCTGTTCATGACGAAGCGCACTCTGGAAGTCCAATTTTGAATCACTTTTTCAAATATTGCTATCCTTTTGCTACCAATAATGCGAAGAATGTTGGCATCCAAAGCATCAATTGTTGCTAGATTACCAGCATAAACAAGTGGCTTCACTTGGCCCTGCAGGAAATAATCGAGCGATGTCAAATCCCGTAATCTTGGAGTTTTTTTTCCTGAAATCAACTTAACACCTTGATCAAAAAGAATAACACCCGTGTGGTGGTCACATCTTTTCGTTTTATTTTATTTTGTTGTTGTTGTTAAGTTAGTACATTTGCTAAATCCAACCTAAGAGTACATCTACTCGTATCTCTATGTGTATTGGCGATCTTTTACAATTTTAGAAATAGATTTTAATTTGCAACAATGAACTTGTATTAAATTTTGTGGATTTAATAGTGCGCGAATATTGGAAATGTTGGAAAAGTGTTTTGGCAACAATTCTCTAAAAAATCATTGGTCAAAGTGCGGTTGTGATAACTATTAACTGTAAGCGATGACTACATTTTTGATAAAATAAAATCTAATGATGCCACCAGTGTGTAAACCGCAATAAACTGTTTTCTGGATGCAATAGAGTCTGGAGGGTCTATTGTAGATTGGTTTCACCCCATATGCGAAAATTTTGTTTATTAGCAAACCTGTTGAGCTAAAAATGCACAAATTGATGACTGATTTGCAGAGTAAATCTACATAATGTGGTAGCGTTGCTCAAGCGTCAATATATTAATGATCATTTGACAGATCATACTGATCATAAATGTCAAACAGTGAGCGTAGTTCGTTTACCGGTAAACCCTTTTGTAAGCTTTATCGGACTTAAAAAATTCCCACACATAGCAGATGCATCGCAATTAATGGCATTGATTTAAAGGTTAAAATTATATTCTTTAAAAATCTATAAGCATTTAAAACCCTAAATGGATGAATTTTATGTTTTTAACTTACGCCAGGAGTATTAATAGGAATAAATCTGGAAAATATGTTGCTTTAGAAAATGATGTGAATTTACTATATACCCATAAAACGTCCCAAGTGGAACGAAGAAGACCTCTCAATCAATTAAATGCACCCGATTCTATTTTTATTAGACTCAAGGAACCTTCAGCTTAACGCCGGCTCCACTCGTCAGAAGCATTACTTAGAGAAATTTTAAATAGCTTAAGTATTCATAAAAAGTCGCTAGCAATGTTATGAGATGATATCGCTGCTGAAAATTTATAGACGATTTGGCCTGGGATTGAACCGAAGTAGTAGTATTAGCATTTCATACTCAAACTATTTTATTTTAGAACATTTACATGACAAAATTTATTTTCGTTGACAAAATCTTTATTTCAAACTAAAAAAAAAATCCGCATTAAATTATCTTAATTTTTCTTCAATTTCTCTTTATACAATTCGTTGTCAATCCTTTTAGCTTACAAGAGCGATTTACCCTTTTATTTATACCAACAATATAATTTTGATTATGGCTCATTGGGTAATACATTAGGCTTAAAAAATGACAGTAAAATATTAAATAAAGAGTCAATAAATTAAAACAAAAAGGGGAGAGTGCAGTTGCCCTTTTAAATTTTTGTAAAACGCACTAAAAAATGGAATTAAGAATTAATATTTATTTGATGAAGTTCGACTATATAATACCCTATGATTTTTAGAATGATCAATTTATTGTATGAAAGCTAGGCCAAAGGCTAGGCTGAAGTGAATTTAGGAAGCACATATACATTGATTTATAAAAAGTTTATGGTACGACATACATAGTTAACAAAATTTGACGTGGTGGTGTAAGCTTAAAAAAAACTTATTTGGTTTAAATTTTATTCGTATTCAACAGAATTCGTTTAATTCAATTGGAAAACATTTTTGTATGGCAACTAAGGCTACGGGGATACGAATATCCAATTGGAATAAAACTTCATATTACTTCTGCTAATATCGAATGCCAGAAAAATTTGTTCTTAAAAAAAATAATGTACAAAAAATAGTCTAAAGGCGTTAAATCGTACGATCTGGGCGGCCAAGTGACTGGGCTCAAACGTGAAATAAACTTGTCACCGAACTCCCCTCTCAACTGGGCCATTCTGTCACGTGCTGTGTGACATGTGGCACCGTCTTGTGGAAACAACATGTCAGCCAAGTCAAGCTCTTCCATTTTAGGCAAAAAAATTTGTAGCGTTCGCCATTCGCAGTAATGTTCCTGCCTTCATCTTCTTTGGAAAAGTACGTCAATAATGCCACCGGCCCATAATCATTCCAAACACTGCCTTTGGCAGTTCTGTCTGCTCTTCACATCAAATACGGTAATTTTGCTTGCTTACGTATCCATTCAATCAGAAATGAGCTTCGTCGCTCAGCACAATTTTTCAATAAAACAGTGGATCTTCATCCAAGAGAATTTTGATAATAAAAATGAATGATATGCAAGCGTTGTTCGATTCATGGTTAAATTATAGACTAATCTGAACATTTTTGATAGTAACATGTTACACGATAACAGCTGAGCTGCCAAAAACAGTGTTTCCAAAGAGAAAGTTGCTAAAAAATCGCCCGATATTTACGTAGTCCACTCATCATCACATTATAAACAACGAAAAGATCAATCCATCAGGGGCAATCAATAGACTAATTACAGAAGCAAATGCTTCTTTCTGTTATGCAGAACAAAATTCAGTCATATAAAAAATTTTTTTTTGGTTCATCGTTAGCATTTTTTCTAATTTAATTGTATATACAATTCGGTCCATTCCACGCAGGGTGGTCGGAGAACTATCTTCGGAGCTAGATGTCATGCCTTTGGATTTGTGCTTTGGCAGCAGATTTAGGATTGAATTCCAGAACCGTTATTATTGGTCTAATAAGCCTTTGTTTCGGAGTGAGTTTGATCTGAACTGGTATACCGATGGCTCCAAAGTGAACGGCTGAGTCGGTGCAGGTGTTCAGGGACTGTGGAGATCGATAAGTGTATTCCATGCCCATTTATATATTCTCTCAGAGCCAAACTACCTTGTTGGCACTTGACTCGAATCATATGGTAAAATATTGCTACGTTCATTGCAAAGGCTTTCGCTTAGCAATATGGTCCAGTTGTTTTGGATAGCTGGACACTGTGACAAGGCTAGGAAAGATTTCATGTCACCTTACTATGCGGCAACGGTGAGTACCAGCCTCAATCTAATCAAGAATTAGGAAATTGCCAGGTGCGCGGAACACTGGAATGCTTAAGGGGCTTCACTACTTTAGGGCGGCGATTAGTCCGCAATTTGGGTGTCACTCTGAGGCTCTCAAGTGTACCAAGTCGGACTTGAAATTACTAACGGAACACATATTGTGTGAATATGGTGTTCGTGATAGACTTAGATGGAAATGCTTAGGGGAATATAGGGTCTCATTGGGAGACATAGCCACCATTATGGTTTCAGTTCTTCTGGTGTTCATTAGGAAGGTAGCAGATCTGATGAACAAACTGACCAGAATAGGCTAATAGATACCATCAATCGCAGTGTACTGCAAGAGTGCTGGTTAGGATAATAATAATAATACTTATACATATGAACTCATAAATAAAGGTTGTTGTAAGATAATATTTTAAGCTTTGCCTAACAAACTTACTCATCTGATATGATTTAAAAAATTTGCTGCATATCTTGCATTTATCATGCGGATCAACTTTAGAAAATGATACCAAACTGACTCTGAATCATGGATTTTGCTTTAGGCTTAACAAAAGTAAAAATTTCCAAAAATCTACAATTATTAACTTTAAAAAATATTTTAGTTAATTTTTCATATCATTAACAAACTTACTAATTAATTAGATTTTAAAGCGTATTTTTTATAAATGTATAGAATTTTGAAATGAAATAAAACGAAGACGAATTTTTTAAATTGACATGAAATTTACTTTATTCGAAAGATAATCTGTCATTATAATATAAATATGTATGACTTCTGTCATATGAACGCCACTACTGGCTCGGACGTGGTCTAATCTGGAAGTCAAATTTTCGATGACTTTTCACAACATTCGTGGCCGTGGTCAATCGTCTCAAGCTTATTGGCGCAAACTTACATCTTAACATACCCCCACAGAAAACGGCTTGGCGGCATTGAATCGTATGATCTTGGAGGCCCATTCACGGGTCCGAAACATAAAATTATGTGATTACCAAACGTTTCCTTCAATAAATCAATTGGGGCTTGAGCTGTGGTTGTTCAATCTATGAACCAAAAAACTAAATAATCATGGCTCTATAGCGGTTACCATTTACTGTAATATTCTGACCAGCATCGTTTTTAAGGAAGTACGCACCAATGATTACACTAGACCATAAAACACACCAAACAGTCAGCTTTTCTGGATGTAACGATGTGCCAACATACACTTCATTATTAACTACGGCAGTTTTGTTTATTGACGTATTCATTCAAACAAAAGTGGGCTTCGTCGCTAAACAAAATTCGCTTATAAAAATCGGAATCAACGGCTATCTTGTTTTGGGCCCATTTGGAAATGTTGCTCAGCGTCAGTCTATTCATGTTGAAATGCCAAACCAAACTAAGCACAAATCACTTGACAGCTGACAAAATGGCCGCTAGTTAAAAAAGTGCTGCCAAGTTAAAGTTTTATACCTCTATAAAAATTTATAAAATTTATTTGTTAATTACAACATAATTTTAGTTACAAAAAGGTTTACACAAAAAATATTGCTTTTTATACAAAATAAAATAGAATTTTTAAATTCCGAAAATTCCAGGACTTGAACTTTTTTAAAATTTATAAATACCGTAAGTCCCGGGATATTCGAGACCGAGAATTCCCGATTAGCATTATTTGTAAAATGATTTTTTTACACGGTCAATACGAACCGCATAAAAAAGTTTCGTTTTCAATATAACTCAAAATTTTTTAAAATTTATTTAATTAAATACACACGTGAGTATTTTTAAACATTTTATTTACTTATCTACTTATTTTACATATGAAAATCAATTTAATAATTATTCTTCACAATCGCTTTCATCGCTAAAAGATACCACAACATTTGCCATTTTTTGAGGTACCATGTAGTCGGTAATCAGTTTTTACGACGTTGCTTATTTTACCATACGCTTGTATATATCTCGATAGCCAGATAAACAGGAATGAAGTTTCTTTTGGAATTTTAAAGCTCTTTCGGAATTGTTATCGATGGCCAGGAAATGACGTTCTAATTTGTTGCAAAGTTGAAGTTCGGCATAGATGTTACCCGCATTCAGTTTATTGGGTTATTCTTTTTTTGTCAGAAATACCTGCTACATAATTTATAATGTCATGGTCCCTTGAGGTTTCATCCTGAATCATTTCAATAAAATGAAAAACATGTTAATAATCGATATAAAAAGTAACCGTTATTTTCGTCAACAACATATATTTCAATATTATATACCAAACAAAAAATAACCGACTATTTCTTAAATACGTTCCTTCTTCAAACACTGCTGATAACTTCGTTTATTATGTTTAACTTTCATATAGCGACCAAAAAAACCGTATAAAATAAATCGCAAGAAAAAAAATTTTATAAGCGGGGAATTATCATTTTTTTATAGAATTTTTTTTGTAAAAATTTCCTTTAATTTATATATTGAAGTTCGTTTTTATTATTGTATTTCGAAATCTTAATGCACTTAGCTAATATTTTTCTTTACAGAGTTGAATATATATCAGTATGTATGTTATCAATGCAAAGCACAAATTTAAAATTAGAATATAAAAAACACTGTAATATACTCAATGGCTGTCTCTAATTTCTATTCACACACAATTTAGTGCTCTTGTTATTTGTCACAAAGGAAACTAATACTTGGCTAAATTATAATTGAAATCGACAATTTTTAGGACAAATTATTTCAAACTCGTACTAAACTACAAGTCCCGAAAAAAAAATGCTGTTAGAGTAGCAGTTACGTTTTGAAACAGCACTTTTCTATTGGCTGGCAATCGATATCTGAACAAATGAAATGTTCGCAAAAGTCATGCCATTGTCAATTGTTTGTCAAAAAGCCATTTTAGCCATTGAGATCGTATTTCACTACAACTCAAACAGATGAACATTAACACTGATGTCTACTAGAAGAAACGGTGAAAATAAAAATAGTAAAACAAAAGTGGAAAAAATCCTAAATTTTAGTGAAAAAAAGAGAATTCAAAAGCACTTATAACTTGTGCAGAGCTGCCATGTTTAATATAAATGCGAATTACAATCACCAGCCAGCCAATGACATAAAAAAGACATGATGAAATAAAAAGTAAAAAAAAAAATTAGAAAAAAACTTTGCCACAGAAAGACGAAATGGTCCCCAATGTATATTTTCATCAATTCAAATGTATTAAATGCTGTAAAAAATGTGTTTATTGGGTAAGTACAAAAACAATTTCGTTAACGTAGCTTTTGGCCATGATGAATATATTCTGTTATATGTTGTTTTGAAAAAAAATTTTTTTCCAACTCAATTTATGTCATATATAAATGTGTATGTATGTATGTATTGTGTATCTATATGAGATTTTTTTATTGATGTTGATTTGGGGAAAAAAATGTTTTATGCGCTTCATGCACAATCGACTTTTCGTTTTTATAAAAAATAAAAGTTTTCATTTTTATTTTCATTTCTAATTCATACATTTATTTTGTTGACAAAAAATACAAAAAAAAAAAAAAATAAAAAAATGTTTGAAATAAATTTGAGCAGGCATCTTCTATAATACATGTATGCATGTGTGTACATATGTATGTATATGTATATACATCGATGTAAATACAGTAGAGTCTCGAAAAAGTTAACTAACGTAAAAGTTAATTGTTTTGAAGCATTGACCGAATTTTCGCATTGTAGCATTGACCTAAAAAATTAAGTTAATTTTCAATAAACTTTTTTGAGCGTTTGAATTCTTTAAAACAAGGCCACACTTCGATAAGTTCAATTACTGATGTCGAAAATGTCAATATTAGACTGCATTGATGATAAAATGTTCAAAAATGTTAAAAACACCTATACGTGCTGTTTACAAATAATCGACAACATCAACATAAGCAGAAATGTAATATATAAAAATAAACGGCAATAACAAAATAGGCAGAAAAGAAAACAAATAACAAATAACAACAAAACAAAAAGAACTGAAAAAAACAGATGCTTACATTCTAAAAAGAAAGTAAAGGAAGGAAATGGAATTAACCTAAAATATATAAATTTTCGAGAGCTTTCAAAGAATTGTTTACTCAGCCAGATCAAAAGCGTATCGATATGGACAGCAGACAGTTTATGTGTAAGCTCGGTGTGAAAATAATTTATAAGGAGTAAACTCGTGAACTGAGTCGTGAAGTAAAAACCAGTTTAGTTGCAGCTAACACAGTAAGAACAGTTAAGTGTGATCGAACCCAGGTTGTAACAACGATTTGTCTAGAAGATCTTTAGGTAGAAAGATCTGTCGAGTAATTGATGCAACATCAAAAAACCACACACAAGATTTATTTTATTTTAATTGCAATCCACGAACTCATAAATAAACATTTTCAAAAGGTAAAAGCCCAACAATATGTATTAACTTTCTGCGAACGAAAATGGTCAAGAGTGACCATGAATTTTGAACTAAACGAGTTTTAGCAGCTCATATTATACACTGCCGCCTTGATCCCACAAAACTGCATTATAAATACTAAAAAACATAATTGTACTAACAAATAAAAAATGTTGTCGTCTTGAACTAAACTTGGAAGCAGTTATTAAACCTAATAAAGTCAAAAAAAAAAAAAAAACATAAAAAAACCCAATAAAACCCGGTGGGTTTGGTTAAAAAAATAACCTTAGTTTTTGCCAACCCTGTCCATTTGTCTTTAAAAACAATGATGGTCAGAATGTTACTGTCAATTGTTAACGACATAGGGATTTGTATATATCGAGTAGGCCAAATTTGAACCATCGGTTATTTCGAATCTGGCAATACTTATGTCATTCTATTCTATCACAAAATTCAGTATATTATTTCTACTGAACGAAATGAATCGATTTACACTTGAGCAACGTTAAGATATATTGGAAATTTATTTCCAAAGCAAAGAAAACTGGTCAGAAATTGCAAAAGAAATTTAAAAAAAATTGCTGTCATCTTTTCGGACGAAGCTAATTTTCATGTTGATGGGTACGTAAATCAGAAAAATTACACCCATTACAAGAGACTGTTCGGTGCGGCTTGTGGGGCGGAGGCATCGTTGGCCTATATTTTATATTTCATAACCATTGTTGTTAATGGAGACACCTATTGCACCATGATAACCAATTTTTTTGTGTCCCCTCTTAATGGTATTGATGTGAATGATGTTTGGTTTCAACAGGATGGTGACACCGTTGAGTTATTTTCTGTAAGGCGCCATTAAAGACAAGTATTATGCCGACAAACTAGAGGCAATAGAGCATTAGAAGGCCAACATTCATGATGCCGTTGTCGAGATACGACCTCATAAACGTGAAAGAACAGCCATATGAATGAAATAATATTTCATTTCTAACCGGAACAATTGTACTTCACAACAAAAAAATAAATTTGGCAAAATTTCAAACCGTTTTTGTTGTATTGCATTTTTAAATTTAAGCAAAAGCACACATCAGGTGTCACAAAGCTTCAGTCGATCCGCGATTATTCTGGACTTATAGAAACACCTGCGCTGAGTACAGAACTTTATGTAATTGAACATGCTTGGGAGAAACTGACAAGGTGAGTTCATGAAAAAGGTCAACACTATTGTTCAGCTTAATACGACATTATTCGAAATATTGGACTACATAGAGTCACTTACTGAATAAAAGCAAGAAGAAGACTCAGATAGTTATTTAAGCCCATGAAATATTTAGGCCATCTGAATTGTAAACAAATGTTAATGATTGTAAAAGTCAAACTTGCCTTGCGTACTTTATCCAGTTAAAAATGTAACAAAATAATCGATACCCTTAAAGGGCACTTTTTTACACTTTTTAACAAATACTATAATTTCAAGCGTACAACAAAACGATGTAGAAATGAATCGCAAAATAAAAAAATCAACATTTCTCATTGTCAAGTGACTCGGAGTTTTAATTAAAATTGCTCCGTAAGCCCTTAGACGTTTGATTAAAAAACCACCCACCATCAATTTGCATTTGTTTATGTTGCCAATTTTTTCCCATTTATTTCATGATTTTTTTTATATATTTTTTTTTAAATATTTTTTACTTTTACACACATATGCGGATGTTCGTACGATAACAAAGAATTGTTATGCGGTGGAAATTAAATTTTTTTCATAACAATCAAACGTTTCAATAAATAGAACATCCTGGAAAAGTACTTTATTGTATTTGAGTAATCGAAAAACATATTTATTTTTTTCTCGATTCGAAATCGTTTTTTTTTTCTCTCAATTCTTTATATTTTTTCAAAGATAAATATTTGGAGAGAGTTTAAGCTGGAAATTTTAGATTTTGATGTTCTGATATTTTCAATATCGATTTTTATTGGCTTTGTTTAAAATTTTGATGTGTAAAGTATTTGGATAGAAGGTTTCCAAGGTGTGATTTTTTCAAATTTTTATAATGTCTTAAATTTAGGAAAATTTAATACTGCATAGAAATTCTGTGATATTTCTCAAAACAGCCGTTTTTTATCCATAAAAAGTATTTTTTTTTGATCCTTAAGCTGTGGACATACGATTGTTGCAATGCATCAATTATTGATACGGCAATCGCGTGACCGCCCAATAAATAATAATGCAACAACAACAATTTTAGAAATGCGCCAATATTAATTGTGTTCTTGTGCGACAATCGAAGTTGACAATACGTACCAATATTCTAATTTTACAATTTTTTTTTGCAGAATAAATTGGTAAAATTTTGATATATTGCGACAATAAATCACAATTGAAATGTCATATTGGTACATTTGCGACAATCGTGTGATCCTAGCTTTATACTTAAAATTGCTTTCTGAGTTTAAAAGAGCATGTTTGTCTATCCCTGTGTGTAAGATTTGAAATTAACCAGAAGATGATTTTTTATTAACTATAAACAACCTGGTCTTCGGTGGGTCCATATTTACGCATAAGAAGATCCAAAAGGTAACGTAGATACCTCGCGACAGTGTTACGAAAACTCAGATTGGCCATTATACTGGTGCATTGAAGGTCTTGTCTAGAGCACATTTTGAAAATGTTCTGGCCATAAACAATATCCAGCCATTCCTGATGGCAAAATCCACATCATGATCAAATAAAAAGGGAAATTATGTGAAGGAAATGGATTTAGCACATATTGGGAAATTTGGACGATGACATAAAATAGAAGGGAAAACAGAAAAATTGATATGTCGTGTAATACTTCTGGAGGACAGATGAAGAGAAAAGCTGCTTCCCATAGAACCATATAAATAGACACAGTTGGAAGGAATTTGCAGAAGGTGATAAACCTTCTGAAACCCTTTGGATCGTAAAAGGAATTAATAATATCGGGTGATATTTTAAGAGCTTTCGGATTTGATTTAAAAACTTTGAGAAATGTATGAAATCATTCTCTGAGTCGATGTAACGATCTATATAATTCAATATTTAAGAATCATTTCATGTAAATGTTGACCACGGCTATGCCTCAAATTGTTCATACGCTGGATCCAATTTTGTAATACTCTCTCCACCATATCGGCCGGTATCTCACGAATATATTCTTCAATATCGGCTTCCAGTGTGTCAACCGTTGCGGGCTTGTCCCTATAGACATGAGCCTTAACATAGCGCCACAAAAATTAATCTAAAGGAGTTAAATGGCACGATTTAGGTGCCGCCCGCAAAAGCGAACTAAACTGTTCTCGAGTGCTGTGTGGCATGTGGCACCGTCTTGTTGAAATCTCATGTCAGCGAAGTCCAGCTTTCCCAAAAAAATTTTGTAATTATCGCACGGTAGCGCTCGCCATTCACAGTAACTTTCCTGCCTTCGTCGTCTTTGAAAAAGTACGGTCCATGATGCCACCGGCCCATAATCCACACCAAACAGTGAATTTTTCGGGATGCATTCGCAGTCCTTGCAATGCTTCTGGCTGCTTTTTGCACCAAATACGACAATTTTGCTTGTTTACTAATGCATTCAAGCAGAAATGAGCTTCGGCGCTGAACACAGTTTTTCAATAAAAAAGAATGAATTTGGATAATAAAATTCAATAATCTGGAAGCGTTATTCGTGTGTAAGTCGATTAATGGTTAAATTATAGACTAAACTGAACATGTTTGACAGTAATATGTTACACGAAACAGCTGAGCTGTCAAAAACAATGTTGTCAAAAATAAAGTTGCTAAAAAAGGCAAGCAAAGGTCTGACTACCTAAAATGTTTGGTACAGATATTTGGTAACTTCTTTAGCATTCAAGTCCATGTGCAACCCTTCATTACTAAAGCCTAATTAGTAAGTCAACTCAAACTGCATGTTCTAAATTATAAATTTTAGAATTGATTACAATTAAGTCCGGTTTGTGTGACTAAAATTTTATTTGCTTGTTTCTTGTTAATTTGTTTTAATAATTAAAACATCAATTTCAATTGAAAAATATAATCTTGCTGTAGCCAAACTATGATCTTAAATGTCACCAAACAATAACATTAAATCAGTTAAAATGTCAACAAACCAAAAGGGACAACAAGTTTTATTGCATAAACAGCAAAACATATGTATGTATATGAAATGATTTCATAAATTACTTAACACTGTTTCACACAGATGGTCCATTTTTGTTATCAAAATAATATTTTTTTTTTCATACAATAAATAAAAAAGACTAACAAAGACAGTAGGCACTTCAGTCAGAATAACACCACAATTGAAAAAATTCACTGTCAAACATAAACAACAACAAGTGTAATAACATCAGCCATAAACATCCACTTATCTGTTCATTACTATGATGGGGACGATAATAATTATACTGACTTTCAACAGTAGTGCATAAGAAAGAAGTTCTTGGTACTTCATAAGAAAGAAATATAGAAAAAAAAAAAATGCCAAGAATATCGTGAAGAATCTTAATTGTACTTACACTCTACTATTGACCTGATGATTATGCTGCCTCCCCCAAAAACAAAGCCAAACGCCTCTTATATAACTTAAGTAGCATTTGGTTTGTAATATTTTTTTCTATATTCAGCATAAAATTTATGCACTAAATGCTATAGTATATGACCACATCATAGAAGACCACATTAATATCCACGAACACTATGGAAACATGAATATACATTAAGTCAGTGACCAAAACAGGACATTAACACCACCAGTAACATCAATTTTCTAGTATTTTTATGAACAATATTTTCATATTCTCTTGTTCAGTAATACTTATGTATGTTATGCATAAAAAAGAAAAAAAAATTAAATAAGAAGTTAGAGACACAAAATATAAAGACTTATCGTAATGGGGGTTAATTAGACAGTGTGCTTGACACGCATATATCTTTTGTAATTAACTAAAATCACCAGGCCCCCTTTAATGGACAATACGAAGAACATATGTTGCAAATAAGCATTAAAATACAATATTTTATTTTTCTTCATAATTTAACTTTGTAAAAATTTGCTTTATAATATAAGATAAAAACAATTACAATAAAATTTTTATGGACTTATTTTAAATAAATGAATTCATATATTGTATATATCTGGTATTTTTTAGAGGTTAATAACTTCAAGCTGGCAACACTGCTTTATTTGCAAACCGATTTAACAACTGATAGTTAATTTTTGTTTAGCTTGGTTTGAAATTTCACTATGGATAGACCTACAGCCTATATGTATCGGCACACAAGTTTCAATCATTATAAAACAAAGAAATATATTTTTGAAGACATATGACCAATGACTCCGCCAGCCCATAAAGTGCACCAAAAAGTAATTTTCTGTGAATGTAATGATTTTTTTACATAAGCTTGTGGATTATTCTTACTTCAAATGTGACAATTCTTCTTATTTACGTACCCATTTAACCGAAAAGAGCTTCATCGGAGAACAATATTTTGAATGGAAACTCAATATCAATTTGTACTTCAGCTCATTCGCCGAATTGACGACCATGTAAGAGTATCTATAATGAAATTTCAAACCGAACTAAACAAAAACCACTGTTAGCTGTTAAATCGGTTGTCAAATAAAGCAGTGTTTCCATATAAAAATTATGAACCTCTAAAATAACACTATACCACCTTGATCAAAAGTCCCGGAATTTGTTCAGAAAACTAAAAATACAAGTTTATTCATCTACAATTGATTAATCCCCATCGACTGCAACACACTTATGCCAGCGCTTGATCCAATCCTCGAAGCATTTTTTATATTCGGTTTTCTGTATTATTTCCTCTCAGCTGCTGAAACTCGTTCCTCGTAATGGTTTTTTAACTCGATTGAACAGAAAGAAGCTACAAGGAACCAAATTAGGTCAATTCGGTGTCTGTGGATGGTATTTGTTGCAATGTTCAAGTCCTCCGCTATCTCTCTGATGGTAATTTGCGGTTATTGGCCAACATTTCTTTTACTTTACCAATGTTTTCATAGATTGTCTGCCACTGCGTTCATCATCTTCGATTGACTCACGCTCGAGCTACTGACTCGACTAAACGACCATTTTCTTTAGAGAAATGATGCCGAAACAATATTTTCCAACATTTCCATCGTCGCGCACTATGAAATCCGTTTTTACTCAAAATTTAATATGAATTCGTTGTTTTAAATTCAAATCCATTTCTAAAATTGTTAAAAATCACCAACACCAATAGAGGTAGATGTACTTTTGGCTTCGTAGTTTTTGCATTTATCAAGCTATGACGCTAAGATTTAGTAGGAATATCAACAACAGATGTACCAACTTAACAAAAAATCAAATCGGAACGATGGGACGGGGTTATCCCGGGAACTTTTTGATCAGGGTGGTATACCATATGTTTGTTTCTTTATATGTTTGTTTCTTTGTTTTTCCATCACTCCAACGCAAGCTACTAAACCGACTTTGTTGAAATTTGAAGGACAGATACATAGATCTGACAAACGAAAGGACAAACGGAGGAAATCGAGCAATATTAGGCACTATTCTTATGAAATGACACTAATGCTTTCTTCTCTTAGCAGCGTTTTATGTTTTAGAAAGTTACTTTTTGAGGGACTAATAAAGGGTAAAAAGAGAATTTTTGGTTCAAAGTGCATTTCTACGAAACACGTGGTTTATTACGGTATATCTCGAGAACTATAACAGATAGAGTCTACATAGTATTCTATTATCAAGTTGCACCTTAAAAAAATAACCTCACAGGAAGAGTAGGCGTGAGAGCACCCATAAAAAAATAATACTTATTATCGTATATCTCAATAAGTATGTATATCAAAGGGAGAATTTAAACGTCGTCTGAGCATTTTCTTTGTTAAGACAAATAGGTAGCGCAGAATCGAGTGGGATCAGGAAAACAGGGAATTTATCTCCTTATTAATCTTATGACTGTAGTATAAATTTATTTTTCATATCAGGGATTAGTTCTATTAGTAATCGATAGGACAACCTTTATTTCCCTAAAGCAGAATTATAAAAGTAAGATATTTATAAATTTGATAATATTTATATATTTTAACACCGGCTCAAACGGCGGATAAGTTGTTCAAAGCGTAAATAGTGGCCTGGAATTGAACCTAGTACCCCTTGGCTGGTAGATGAGTGTCTTACCTATCATACCATAGCGGCACAAATTTATGCAATATAAAGAATACAAATTTAGGTTAAAAAAAAATGTAAACACGGTGTTTGTTCCCTTTTAATATGGAGGTACATGTCGGCATATGTGGTTGTCAAAATACATTTTGTAAACGGAACAATAAATGCGAAGTTTTAAGTTGATATTCTAAAAGAAGAGTTAAGTTAAGAGTTGGCCACTATTTAAGTGCCCAAAAGCAATGTAGACTTCTTCCCAGTCTCCAGACTTATGTGATAACATGTAGAAAGAGGATTTGTGGGCAGAATTAAAAAAGGACAAAAATGTACATAAAATTATTTGAGGAGACAAATAAATAAATAAAAAGCCGCCCTCAGATGGCTAACTCTGTACATTTTAAGCGCAACAAAACATTAAAAAAGCCAAAGCAAAGATTCAAACAAATCCGCTTAGGAAAAAAAATGGTCCGTGAAATGAATATGATACCAAGGTCCATGAGTCGACTTATTGAAAAAGGCTTGGAGCTAGAAGCTTTAAAACTTTGTACCACCCATTTATTGACTGCATAAAATCTCTGAGCTCATTACATTGGTTAAGAAGGGCCATAATCCACCAGCAGTTATGATGTGATGAATTGCATTAGTGTAAGCAAAGGGTTAAAACAACGATTAAAGCGAATCGAAGAGTATATCATAAGCTATTATGGAGGCATTTAACCATTCCTCATTCCAACACAAGTAGTGGACCTTCCAGCACGACATTCCTCAGTCTAAGTATAAATAGTTCTAGAAAAACTATATTATGCAAGATAACGGAAAATTCATTACTATATTATTACATAACAAATAAAAGTAACTTTAAGAATTATTTATTTTTCATTTTTATTAAAGATTTAATTATTTGTTTTAAAGTTACATTATACACTTTTTAAATAATTTTGTTTTTCGCGTCCTTACAAAACTTATTTTCTATATAGTGATTCCCATCTTAATTTTATGATCAGCTTCATTATGCTTAATAATGAATAAAAATAAAAAAATAAAATTATTTCATAGCCACTCTTAATAATTACAATGAAAAGTAGATGATAAAAGCCAGCCATATGAATAGAAGCATTTCTATTTCTATAGCAAGTGAAAGTCCAATGACATTTACATTGGACTAGTTAATACTGGTATGAACGTATTACAATTATTTTGCCATTTGCTTAATTAACAAAGAATTTTCACTTGCCAATTATTACAAGACATGTCACATACATACGTATGTGCATGAATAACTGCGTAGTAGTTGCAGTAGAGAAACAATTTACAAGTATTTATATATTAATTGCATAAAGGGTGTTCATATTTAGAGAGAAAGTACAAAGGCAATAGCAGTAACATTACTACGATATTTGTCACATATTTATATTATAACGCATCATAAATTAATTGTGACAAGTGCTTTAATTTAGTTTCTATGCCTGGTTCATCTTTATCTAGCTAAGTATGTAAGAAAGCATATAGTTTTCTTAATTTCTTTATATGTAGAAAAGAATTATAGTTGCTTATAATAGTTCACTTAAAGAAAGTTTTTCTTTTTTAATGACAATTAATTAGTTTGTTAAAAAAAATTCTTGTTAAAATTTAAATTTTTTTTAATTGTATTTAAAAAGATAAGAATGTGGTTGGTTATATTCTGGATTTTAATAAAGTTTAATAAACTTCTTAATTGAAAGCAATAACAGGCTGCCATTTTAAGCATAAAGACGCTATTTATTTATTCTAATTTTCAATTTGATTGCACCAAAATCCTATATAACAGAGTTGTCAATATGTAATTTTTAAAAAATGCACTAATAATTTAAACCGGAGCTTAATTAAAACTAAAATAGATTCTAAACTAAGTTTTTCTCGAAAGTATGTGGCCTAACTGACAAAAATATAAACCATATATTGTATATTCATGAACCACTATACCTTAATAAAGGATATTCAATATCCGATGCCCAATTCAATCCTTGATTAAAGTACAACGCTTTAAAGAATGAATGATATAGATTTGAGCTTTTTTTTAGCAATGCAATCTTCTTTCCCGGTAAGCTCATGTGCCATCAATAAGAATAAGAATAAGAAAAATCTCTTTCTCATACTACGTCTCATAAGTTCAAGGTAGTCAGGAGCTATTTTAGGTCTTTTGCGTCATAGCTTTAATGCACGTCATATTATGTGAAGTGTCTTTTAACTAAAATCTGGAGCGTCTGGAGCAATTTCCTTAATTGAATCGATAGCCTACGCCTCTTGTAGAACGAGGGTAGTCAAGATCTCGAGACCATTTATTAACGCTTCAAAAATTCCTATCCTTATCCGAATAAAAAAATTTTGGTCGTATCGCAGATTAACTCAGCTACTCATTCAATCTGAGCTAACCACAGTACCATCAATTAATTTGATGCTCTAAGTGGGAAAAATGTTGTGTTCATTCCATAACTTATTTCGAACTTCTTAATATATGTAGATATTATGCCAACCTTTCTTCCTCTTCTAGCCTCTTTATGTAATTTAGTGTGAAAGGGCCGAAGTAAGACCGAGATACTAGCCTTTAAAAATTTTCAAGAAATCAAAACTAAGAAATTTATATTCTATTCGAAAGTACAATCAACGATTTCTCCATAATAATTTAAAGAAATAATTAATTAAGAAACAATTAATTTATTAATAATAATTAAATTTTAGGCTTTGCGATTGTACCCTTACTTCATATCCTGATTATAAAGTGTGTTTACTAAGAACTTAAACTTGTTTGCTTGAGAACTTAATTCAAGTTTAATTCAAGTTTACCAAATACAAGATAAGAGTATTATTGGAATGATTTTTATAATCTGGTAGATAACTTCATGGCATTTATTTATTAAATACGATTTCCGGTCCCTTCAATCTGTTCAATTTTATACTACTTTTTCCAATAAATAAATGGTGGCTTCAACATTGGCTTCCAACGCTTCAAGAGTTGCTGGTTTATTGGCATATGCCGATGACTTTATAAAGCATCAAAAAAGCAATCCAGTGGAGTTTAATCGCACGAACTAAGGGGTCTGTGAACAGGACTATTTCTGTAAAATAAGTAGTCACCAAATAGAAATTGCAATAAGTCGATTGTTAAGCGCGCTGTATGGCAAGTTGCGCCGCGCAGTGCGTTGATAAAAGTCAAAAAATCATTCTACGGATTTTGATAAAATATATACTTTTTGCAAGGTATAGTCCGTTCGATAAATACAGAACATTGCACTTCTCTATATTGTGGAAAGACGGCGCTAAACTTAAGTTATTCATTGTAAAGAATACTATGTCAAAAATCGGATTGTAGGTGCTTCAGAAAAATAGCTGTAAAAACTCTGTCTGTTAAAGAAATTTTTAGAAGTTTGATTTTTTGATTACTTTACAATATATTGTTTTTATTTTTTCTCCTTTGTAGTGCCTTTACTTATTTCAATAAAAAATTCAAGTTTACCAAATACAAATACAGATACGAGTATTTTTATTTCAGTTTTTGAAACTAAATAATACGTGCTAACTCATAAAAAACCGGAACCAACTTCGTTCTACAACCTAAACAATTTTTAAGTTTTAAACATGTATAATTTAGAGAATTTTTAATAAATTTTACTAATATTGAGTAGCTTAAGGCAAATAAAAAATTAAAAATAATGTAGAATATCACCTTATATATTGTTACGCTTTTTTCTTTTAAAAAACGTATATTTATTTACGAGTTGGTAGACTGTAGTTAAAATAAAATAAATTTTGTGTTTAAATTTTAATTAAAATCCTTTATTCAACAGAGTTTTGTGTACCACTGTTTCTAACCATTTTACAAGCAATAACAATTTTCTATTCTTAATTACTCTGTCTTTTTATAACTTTTTAAACAACAACAATTACTCGACAGATCTTTCTACCTAAAGATCTTCCAACACTACCGTAGTTATAACTTAGGTTCGATCAAAACCTTTAGTTCTCAGTTTTTTTGTTGTTTGTTATTGTCTGTTACTTGTTTTCTTTCCTATTTAATTACTGTTGTTACCGTTCTATTTTTATTTACTTACTTTCTGCTAATGTTTGTTGTTGTCGATTTGGTTATTTGTAAACAGCGCGTACAGTTGTTTGTACGGTTTTTGTATATTTACTTTAACGATGTAATAAACGCATCGGTATCCAACCTAATTTCTGTAACAATATAATATATTTACCCAGAAATAATTAAATTTATTGTTCCAATTCAAAATTGCAGTACAACATCGAATTTTTGTCTGATTGCAACACATTTTTAATTTTAAATTTAAATAAAAAAAAATATCTTAATATAGTTTTTTTGTTTTAAGTATATGTGGGCAGTTAAGTATAAAATGGGACTCTGTGATCTCTGGGTGTGGTACCGCCTTTCATACCTACCATATGTGGGCGATGAGCGTGCCCGTCATCTGTTATTTTGTACAAACTCCTTCTCCTTTTATCCATTCGCTCTATGGGATCGCCGCACTGTGCACCGTCTTTTTGGATCCAAATGCCGTTGTTATTTAGCTGATTAATTTTTCGAAACAAAAATTCAATCAGCATGGCTCGACAGCACTCGCCATTACCCGTAACGTCAGCTTCTTGCTCATTTCGAAAGAAATATGGACCGATAATGCTGCCAGCGTGTAAACCACACCAGTCAAATTTAATGGACGTAATGGCGATTCGTTAACAGCTTGAGGATTGTCTTCGCTCCAAATACCGCAATTTCACTTATTGACGTAGTCATATAACTAGAAATGAATGGCCGTAAAATGGTGGTAAACGATTTATGATGTCTTATCAAACTCTACAGAACAGAAAGTTCAATACAGTTGGACATTCTCAGCTGTCAAAGCATAGTTATCGATATCGGTCCACAAACCGCAGATTCCACATTTTCATTGTTGACAAGACATTCATTTGATTTAGAAATATAAAATAATCTAAGGGAGCTAAATCTGTCCAATAAGGTGCGTATTGAAGCAATTCGAAAACTAATTTTATGATTTTGACCATTGCAATAGTGGATGACCGCTTTTTCCTTAATTTCTTTACATAAGCGGTGCAATTAACTTAATGCTTGACGTTAATTGGGCAACCTCTACGGTGTTAGTTACGGCCTCTTTTATACGAAATAATAAGTATTGTTACGTTTTAACCTTCTTAAAACGTTTGGGTTCTTTCTAATTACGTCAAAATAAAATAAACACCACGTTGTTGTTGTTGTTTTACAGGTTTTATTTCCATTATACAGTTTATCTTAATACAAAAACCAAACGCAATACGCTGCTTTTATAGTAATTCATTTTCAATTTCGAATATTCCTGTTGTTCCTACAAATTTCTATTTATCTACGTGAAATTCAAAAGATGTAAAATTATAATACACAAAAAGGTATCGAACTGGCAACACTGTTAAATGCAAGTGGTAGCACTCTTAATAGCACAGACAATTAGAGTAATGACAGATACACAAGAGCCTTAACACAAACCAATAAAGTTAATAGCTCAAATCTCACCTGATGTGGTGTATTTTCTTTTCAAGCATTTTTTATCATAGTAATTTTTATCAGACTCTTCCAAAGTAGAATCTATTTTGGCTTTAATATTTGCTGTACTTGACCCTTCAAATGAAAGTTTTGAATTACATAGCGGTGACATGATTAAAAAATCACTGAAATTGTCTATTTTTAATGGTTCCAAAAAGAATACTAAGCAACGTGGCGTTTCGAAACTGGAAAACATGTTTTATAAGGATGCCAATTAATTTTTTCTCTTGGCTATTTTTAGAAACACTTTTGTATACAGCTGGCTTTGCGTAACTTAAAGTTTTTCATTTAATTATTGCCAATAAAATCTTTTTAAATAATTTTTTATTAATTAAAATTTTTATCAAAGCTTGTTTTATTTGCAGTTATTTCGTATTTTTATTGTGTACGTGTACAGCAAAGAAATCGTTTTTAATTAGAAATAAATATTGCAGTATTCTTGATAAAATGTATTGCCATATAAATATATACTCGTTTATGTGTGTATATACATGTAAAATCAAAGGACACCAAGTTATAAATACATACTCGTATTCATACCATTGACATTGCAAAGAAAGTAAAAGATATTGTCACTCTGTCAAAGCCAAAAATCATAATTAAAAGTTAACATTTAATGTCAATACATTTCCATCTCAAAAGACTGTTGCCAAAAGTAATGAAAAGCAAAAATTATTCTCTTTTAAGTAAATAAGTAAGAAGTAGAATAAGTAAAAGTTTTCTTCATTTAATTAAATATTTAAACAAACGAAACGTTATAATCAATTGAAATAAATGTCGTTAAAAGTTTAATAAATGGAGAATGATAGCGAATGGGGTTGGCGGTGTCAGTTGCTTGTTATCGACAAAAATTAAACACATTAAAGTAATAGTACGCACTCTAAGTCAATGTTGTTGTTTATTTAACAAATTTAAAACACGCGTTGTTTAAATTTACGTACGATTGTATGCATTTATTTACATAAGGCCATAAGCAGGATATCCTGACAACCATTAACATTTGATAAGCTTTGCATGGGTAGATAAATAAGTATGTGTTAATTTGCAATTAAAAATATTCAAATGCTTTAGCATTTTTATTTGTCACTGTTTTTCAATGTTTAAACTCGTGCTGGTTTTCAGGTGAACCTTTAAATAAATAAATAATGTTTGTAAATTAGAAATGTACGACAATTTACAAAATAAACACTTGCATAAATTCAGATAGTGAGATGAGTCTAAAACACAAATACAGGGGATACAATATTGTTACAAAAATTAAAATGCCTAAATGAAAATATACCACATTAGTGCCTTTGGGACTGTATTGTGAGATTTTTGTCTATTATTTTGTGTCAAGGTTAATAATGTGTTACCCTGATTTGTGTATTTAATGGCATTGCCAATTCGGCCATCTTTGGGTACCACAATCTTACATGTTTAATATTAACGGATATAGAATAGAGGATATGAGAGCGCTTGAGACATTTTCGGAACTTTCCAAACTGTAGCTAATTAGGTATATGAGAAAGCTGCTTTGCCTACGTCGATATAGTTATCGTTTTGCAGTCATAAAGTAAAGTCGACTTTAGGCATAAATAAAAGTGTTGTATACTAATTCTACTACGCTGTATCCGATTTTTAAGTTTAGCTCTTGTTTTCGACGTATATAAAGTTTGCAATTTAAAAGTTTAAATATAAAAATGCAATAAAACAAAAACGGTTTGAAATTTTGTCAAATGTATTTTTTGTTGTGATATACAATTGTTCCGTTTAGAAATTAAATATTATTTCATTAATATGGCTGCCGTGGCTAGACGCACAGTAGCCAATTCGATCGGACCAATTTTGGATAACTTTTTTGAATATTCTCGGCAATGCCATCACGAATGTTGGCCTGCTAATGCTCAATTGTCTCTGGTTTGTCGGCGTAACACTTGTCTTTAACGTAACACTTGTCTTTAATACCATAAAGAGCGGGCACAAAAAATCGGTTATCAGGTTATCGGTCTCCATTGACCGCAAAGGTTGCGAAATATGGGTCAATGCGGCCTCCGCCCAACAAGCCGCACTAAACAGTATCTCGTAATGGATGCATTGTCTTTTGTAAGACCACATCTGGGTTTTCTGAGCCCAAAATACGTCAATTTTGCTTATTAACATACTCACCAAGATGAAAATAAGCTTTATCCGATAAGATAAACCGCTGGTTCGAATTTAAACTTTTAAATTGCCCATCATATATCATTATTTCAAAACTTATATATTTATAATATAAATTATTAGTATAAATTATTTTTGGCAAGAGATAGAAGGAGGATAACTAGTGACGCAGAAATATCACTCATACCTATGTATTTACTTAATAATGTAATTCCACTATTCTTTTGCCGAAAAGAACCTTAACTTAACCTTAACTTTAACCTTAACCATAACCTTACTTAAAGGTAATTTTATTGCTAATTTAGGTTTTCTAGTTTATTCATTAAACTAAACTAGTTTTGAATTAAGCTCATATATGTTGTGGAACGTCCTCCATCTTTGGAATAACAGTATATCTCGAAAGCAAAAGCTAACCCAAAAAAACGGTTAGCATCATTGAATTAAGCGTAATCGAATTTGGTTTACTCACTAAGTGCCCTGATTGTCGGTTTTTTCTGCTAACGCAGTCTAATCATCAAAATTCAGTAAATTCATTAGATAAATCTACTTATCTGCTAGATAAGTAATAAAAATTGTTTAGATCTAAATCGTACTATCTCAATACGTGGCCAGCGTGCCAGTAAGTAAAATGTCTTCCAATAGTGGCCCCCGCATTATGACTGTTGATAGCGGCTATATTATGGAAGCTACCTCTATTGAATTTGCTGTTAGATATTCACTTTAGTTTTCCAAATTACCCCAGACGAATACAGCGTTCAACAAGCAATCGTCGTAACAATATTTGCAGTCTGACTAATACATAAGAGTTCACTGTTTTGGGCTTGTACGACGCCGAAGTTCAATGATGAGGTCGATTTCTGGATGAATGCGTACGCCAACAAACAAAATAGTCGAATTTGGGATGATACCAACCACATGAGATCAAAGAGCGTTCAGTACATTTCGAAAAGTTGCAGGTTGGTATGGATTTTCGGCTGATGGTGTCATCGGCCGATATTTCATTCAAACCGTCGACGGCTATTGGTCAATGATTACCAATTTATTTTGTTTTTAATTTGATGATAAGAACACTAACGACATGAACGTGCCACATAGCCCGCGCGGCATTCAACATTCCACACGACCGATTTAAGGACATGGTCATCGATTTGATCCCACTAGAATTATTCTATACGAATAAGTAACAATTCTGTGCCCCTCAAGCCAACATTAAGCCTGATATATGTGCCAAAGTCATGGAAAATGTGATATTTAAAATGCGCTCTATCCAGTGAAGCCACGGAGAGCACGATGTTATATGCCGTACATATAGAATTGGAAGGCTCTACCAACAAATTAAAAATTTCAATTATATCTTATATACACTTTTTTCATTAAAACTTTAAAGCGTTAACAAAATTGAGAGAACCTTTATCTACACCAGTTAAAAAAGTGTCAAGAATGTTATACCATTGATATTCAGAATTTCATATCGCTAACTCTGTTACTTGTGGAAGCATTTTTATAATAAAATTCAAATTTTTTTACACATGATTGATTTGTAAATAAAAATATATAAAAATTTAACATTTTTGCTTCCTTTTTTCAAAAATTATCTGATGACACTGTCAATTGAAAAAATCATCTTTATAAAGAGTAAAATCCTTGAACTAAATATTCTATGATAAGTCTATTATATTCGAAATTATTAAAATAAACCTGTAAATTTTCTTATCTGTTGTTCAATATTACGAATTTGTTTTATATTGTAAAATACAATTTCATTTAGCTATTGTACCCTACACTACCATCTACAGTTCTGGAAGATTAGATTTGTTCATGTGTATACGAGTATAATGCACATTATACCGATTGACCCAGAATTATTTTAAAAACTGAGTCATGCATAATGAAAAGTTGACAAAATTCTATTGATCTGGCTTACTAATGTTTTTGCCATGAGCATATGACAACTGTAATGAAAATATCCAATGTGTAATTTTATATAAAAAAATTGTTTGATGAAATAAATATAATTGCCAATATTTGTGTCTAATCCTGGTGTTAAAATTTGGTAAATATTTCACTTTGCTTTTACTTATGTGTGAAAATTAACAAATAATTTCCTTATCAAACTGAATTATAGTTGTTTGGTAGAGTATCAAGCAATGAGACTTTACCATCTAAAAGTTACTGACGTTTATTTGTTAGTTGTATTCTGTTTATTTTATTGTAAATTATTCATTTTAGAAATACATTCACTATATACATAGAAAATGTGATAACCATTATGCACATTAATAATTTCTAAAAGCATATTCGTCTGTGCTTTCGTTGAATGTAAATGCCAAACAATACATCCATTAGATACTATTTGTAAAAATGCAGACATATTATATTTTAATGTCCATTAGCAAAATATTTTTGGTGGACATATTAAAAAAATATGTAAATATTTCTTGTATATATATAAAAATTAATGTGTGTTTGTATGTTTGTTGTTTTTTGTTTGTTTGTGCCTTATGAACAGCTAAGCGGCTGAACCCATTTTCTTGAAATTTGTAAAGTATTTTTCCGTATGCCGGGAAGGAACTATAGGCAATATACATGTAAATAACTCCAACTCCATATAAAGATTCTATAAATTGGGTTCAAATAGATTAATACTCAAGGCAAATCACCAGTCAAAAAGTGTGCAGGATTGGACATGTGGGCGTGCTACCTTCCCAACAAAATAAATATTGATTTTAGTATATCTTGAAAACGGTTACAGCTAAAGTTTCAGAATTTGATCTGATTGGCGACACAACGAATACAAATCATCAAGCAAAAAATGGGCAGTATTGAAGAAGTGGTACCTCCCATATAACGTAAATAATACTTTTTGTATCCTAAGAAATTCAATAGTCAAAGTTTCTAAATTAGTTTCAAATACGAGACTGAAACTGAAACTGGTTCAGGTTCAGGTTCAGGTTTGCTATTTCTAAAAACTTTAAACTTGAACTCTTTGAACACATGTATGAAGTTGGTTCAGTTTGGGAAATATATATAAAAAAAATAATAAAATACCGAGGTTTTGTAATGAAAAGGTAACCAAATATAATAATAAATTGGGAATTACTTCTGTTCGAAAATTTACAAGGGTAAAAGCAAACAAGTCTATGAATGTAAGTGCCACCGATTCGATTGATAGCTTATGTAAAAAATGATTTTGCAATCAATTGCTGAATTCACAAAGTTTTGTATACGTATATCATGTATTGTATTGTGGACCACCATTGTATCAGTGTTTTAATGTATTATTGTATTTCAAACGTCAAAAGCCAAATAAGAAGAAGAAAATTGGCATTCATAAATTGATATTCATAAACAACATGAAAAAACTCAAAAACATATTAAACACACAATTTATTAACACACAAAAATTTATTAAATACATTCACACATAAATGGTTAATTTCCATTTTCGGGACTATGCTTATATTTTCTTTAAAAAAGTTTGGTTTTGACAATAAAAATGGCATTCACATTACATTAACAGCAACCAATACAACATTTTAAAAACATGTGGAAAAATGTCTATGAGTGTATCAAATTTTTATATGAAAATTACCAACAAAAAGCTTACAAATATTGTATTACAATACAATAAAACACTCTATACAACGAAACCAAGGGCTTTGCGAATTGACCAAATATACATAGTACATACACTTTGTCAAATAAAAGTTTTCAAACTAAAAAAAAAAAAAAATAAATTGTTTAATTGCTTAATAATTAATTACTCTGAGCGTCAAAATGGACTGTACAACCATATTCCCTATACTTAAGTCTTAATTTCAGCCTTTTAAATACGGTGAATTTAAAAATTTTATATTTTTTAAGAGTATATTTAAGGCTTTACAAAATCCATAAAAAACAGCAAAAACAATCTTACAACAACAAAAATGTCATTTAACAAAAACGAAATTTACTTTACTTTTTACACGTCAAAAAAAACACGGGAAGTGATACCACTTCATACAGATGCTATCGAGTACAACAAAAATCAGCTTTTAAAATTTTCCTTCAAAATCCTGAGTTACGGTAAAAAATCGGTTTTTCGTACCTTCAAACACTTAAAAGTTAATAACTTGGCTAAATAATCGATTTTAAGATGTTTAGAAGATATAGAAAGAAGAAGAAAAGGCCTTTTAAATGGTATAGACTTTAAACTTAGCTTAAGTAAACTTGTGGAATTTGTGTACATTGCTTAAGCAAACGCATTTTTCATCCCATTTATTTCAAATTGTTCAAGTTTAGAGATGTTTTTAAGTTCACTAGAGAAGTACATTTAGTTATGAATACAATGATATTTGGTTTTTGAAGATCCCTTAGAAATTGACTGAATAAATCCCCTACTTCACTGTATTTCATCACTGTATGTCATTACTGTAGCCATAAAGAATTGTTAAGCGTCGTTACTTTTAAAATGAGGACACAGATTACAACATCAACAACAACAATTATTTTTACCTGATATTTACGCTGTCAAATAAATATTTTCAAAAATAAGATATTTTTAGAATTTTTTGGATCAAGTGTTTTTTTTTTAAACAAATTTGGGTTTTTTTGTGAATATTATCGTATGTAAAAGACGTCACAAAGTATTCAGCAGTAAAAAAATGGTCAAACGTGCAACAAATAACTTTATTTAAATAAAAATATTCCGCGAACACATTCTGTAAAAGGCTGTGGTAATATGTATGCAAAATATTTAAGACCGAGAAAAGAAAAAATCATAACAAGCTGCTCATATTATAATCGTGGTACCTGCTACAAAAGTAGACGTTGAAAGGGTCTTTTCAGCTTTGAAAATTTAAAAGAAGTAAGTTTAAAAAAGAAAAGTATATTATTTATAAAATTAAACCAAAATTATTTCGAAAATTAAAGACTAATACATACTAATAAAATATTTGTTAATAATTAAATTTTGAACCCAAACAGAACCCGAACCTAAACTTTTTATCTTGTTTAACCTAAACCCGAACCTGATCCCATTTCTTTAGGGTTTTTAGTCCCTGGTTTAAGCAACATCGTGAACAATACATATCATCAGTCAGTAACTGGGCGAGATTGGATAAGTGGACGTGGCATCTTTCATTCATACTAAATATTTTATTTTGCATATGCGTAGAACGACAACTATTACAGCTTCGTTGTCTATCCACATCAGCCAAAAAGCGGGTATTGCACAAAGAACACCAGATAAAGTCTGTCTATATATGTTTAGTATATAAAAAATGAATGTGTGTTTGTTTGAAGACTGTTTACAGCTAAAAAGCAGAGCCTACAGTGTCTTTCTGAAAGGAACAAATGATTGGATTTGGACCTGAAGGGGACAAAATCGAAAAAAAATGGCTAAAAAATGTAACTAAGATAGCATTTAAGGTAATAAATAAGATGGGGTTAGCGAAACACACCGGGTTTTAGATAGTAAATATATATGTATATTTCGCCATTTTTTCATTTTATGAAGGCCCTGATGATTTAAGTAGAAGGGAACCTCGACTTTTAATATGAATAGAATTTGTAAGAGTAATTTTTGTATACTTTTCATCAGCACAGAGTGTGAGATTTTGTGCTAATGTTTGTAACATCTTAATTACAAATTACCTTAAATATGAAACAATTTCAAAGAAACTATCCGATTTTAGACTGAAAAGTTGAAGTATTCTTTTAATATTTTAATCTCCAAAATGTTTTTTTTAGTTTTTTATTTGTGATAGTTCAACTTGAATCAGATAGAATTTATGAATTTATTGAACTAAATCGTAGAGACGTAACTTATTTGTTTAAGTACAAGAACTAAAACCGTATAGTTAACAAGCGCGAATTCTATCAAGCCATGTCACCGGGCTACAACAAAAATACAAATGAATTTAAAAACTATCATGACAGATGATAAAATTTTATGAAGATGCAATAAAAATTGAAAAATCTTTAACTTCTTGCGTAGACGTCGGTTAAGAACAATTAAGTATTAACTGTATACTTCCTTCACAGTGCCGAATTTAGTAAGCAGTCGGACCATAATAGAATAGATTAATTCTTTCGAAATTAATCAGTAATTTTGTAACGCAGTTTCTTAAAATAAATGTTTAAGTCCATGATAATTTTTATACATATTTTATTTTATTCAAAAATCTACAAATCAATATTCCTATAGTTTAATTGTTATCATCCCCATCACCAATATTGACTTGAAATGCATAAATTTTATTGACATTTAAACTAATTAATTTGCCCTCAACATAAATGCACGCACACTCCTATAATCAGATAAATCAAATGAGCCTTTAAATACTAAAGATATTTATGCCGCCATACTCTTCATTTCTAAATAAATAAATGCATTGTGAAAATGTAATCAATTACAACAATTTGCATACACGAGTACATATTACAGTACATGCAAATACACAAATGCTTATAGACAAGTTATGTACAAGTATAGTGTGTACTGGTATTGGTTTTTAATTTTATTGCATTAGTACGTGTGTTAACCATTATATCACCATAAAATGTTTAATACAATTATTAGTATTCTCTGACATACAACTACTCTAGCTGCATAAGCAGCATCGTTGTGCTGCTACTGCAGTACTTTCAACAATATGGCTGGCAGATAATATTTGTATGGAATGATATATTGGGTATTTGGTGAAAGGATATAAAGGATGTTACACTTAAGAGCCAATTGAGTAAATGCCATTAATCAGCAAATTGTCAAGTCTCTCATACAACAGTACAAATTCAACTTTAAATTGGTCATTTATTGTATGTTTTGTTTGATATGAATATGGGATAAGTAGGGGCATAGTATATAAAGGATTCTTGAAAGAAGGGAAAAAGAATGTTTTTGTGATTCAAGATTTAAACTATTATGGAAATATTTTTTATACAAAATTTATAAGAAAAATACATGTACCTATGCTTCAATCGGTTGGTCCACCGTCTAGTACATATAGTGTTATTTCAACAATAGCATCCCATGTTTTAGCATTGTTTAAAGTCGTTGGTTTATTGACCAAGGAATTCAAGTATTAATAAGAGGTAAAAGGAGAGTTTTTGGTTTAGTCCATTCCTATGAAACAAGTGGTCATTATGGTATATCTATAAAAGATAGAGACTTCAAACTTTACACATGCTATTCTATCATCAAATTAAGATCAAAAATTAACTTCAGATAAAAGGTGGGTGTGGCACCTCCCTTATAATATAATAAATATCTTACATCTCAATAAATAAAGCAGCGAGATATGTGGTAAGCTGCATTTTAATTTTCCTTATAAAAACAGACAGTAGAAAAACCAGATAGGATCGGGAAAAAATTGAATATATCTCCCATTTATAATACACATGTGTATAGATAGACTAGCAACTCCGTAAAGCTAGTAAACTAAAAAGTAAACTAATTTGTTATTAAAATTAGAAATGTGGGAAAATTTTCGTGGTTCCCAGCAAAATTCCAAATGAAACATTATGATTCGTTCTCAAAACTTTTTGTATGGAGAAACACATTGTGTCAATTAAGATTTGCTTGTAAACCGTAAATAAGCGAACCTCAATAGTTGTTAATCGTACGTAATGCTTCTCTAAATCTGAAACGACCAATATTCAGCTATGATGCCGAAATCGATATTGTATATCTTAACAGCAGAGAATCTATTTTATTATATTGTGAAAGTTGAAGTAAAGTTGATACTATAAGATCCATTACGCACAAGAGATTCTTAAATGGAATTTAATTTAAACGCGTTTTAGCCCACATTCGAAATATAAAACTTGCTTCCAAATGACGTTTATTGGTGCAAAGGAATCGTATAAGGATAGCCAGTAATATTGATCGCAATAAATACAAGTTTTAAAGTTAATAAGGAATGACTAATATGTGCTAATCAAAAATTGAAAAATATTAAAATCGCTTCAACGGTTTTTATTCTTTATGGAAAGATAGATTATCTGCATGTCAATATTATGGATTATGGTCATTCTGCCTTCTTGTGGTTCTAGAATCGGGGGCGCACGAGGTGACCAGTCCGACATCCGCGGACTTCGAGGTCAGGAAGTGCGACATCAGCAAGAGCCCTTCGACAGTATTTTCTAACAAGAAGCGTTGGCTTGGGTGGTAAAATGGGACTGTCATATAGACTCCGGGCGAGTATCTTCTAGGCTAAGTTCTTTGCTGTACTTGAGTTGATCTATGACTTTATCTCTGCCGGCGAGAGTGTTGTAATCTATGTGGACAGTCAAGCTGCTATTAGGGCGCTGACTGGTAGCTACGTTAGCCCGTGGTTGGTCTCATTATGTAGGAAGGCCCTTCAGATAAAAGGTGGGTGTGGCACCTCCCTTATAATATAATAAATATCTTACATCTCAATAAATAAAGCAGCGAGATATGTGGTAAGCTGCATTTTAATTTTCCTTATAAAAACAGACAGTAGAAAAACCAGATAGGATCGGGAAAAAATTGAATATATCTCCCATTTATAATACACATGTGTATAGATAGACTAGCAACTCCGTAAAGCTAGTAAACTAAAAAGTAAACTAATTTGTTATTAAAATTAGAAATGTGGGAAAATTTTCGTGGTTCCCAGCAAAATTCCAAATGAAACATTATGATTCGTTCTCAAAACTTTTTGTATGGAGAAACACATTGTGTCAATTAAGATTTGCTTGTAAACCGTAAATAAGCGAACCTCAATAGTTGTTAATCGTACGTAATGCTTCTCTAAATCTGAAACGACCAATATTCAGCTATGATGCCGAAATCGATATTGTATATCTTAACAGCAGAGAATCTATTTTATTATATTGTGAAAGTTGAAGTAAAGTTGATACTATAAGATCCATTACGCACAAGAGATTCTTAAATGGAATTTAATTTAAACGCGTTTTAGCCCACATTCGAAATATAAAACTTGCTTCCAAATGACGTTTATTGGTGCAAAGGAATCGTATAAGGATAGCCAGTAATATTGATCGCAATAAATACAAGTTTTAAAGTTAATAAGGAATGACTAATATGTGCTAATCAAAAATTGAAAAATATTAAAATCGCTTCAACGGTTTTTATTCTTTATGGAAAGATAGATTATCTGCATGTCAATATTATGGATTATGGTCATTCTGCCTTCTTGTGGTTCTAGAATCGGGGGCGCACGAGGTGACCAGTCCGACATCCGCGGACTTCGAGGTCAGGAAGTGCGACATCAGCAAGAGCCCTTCGACAGTATTTTCTAACAAGAAGCGTTGGCTTGGGTGGTAAAATGGGACTGTCATATAGACTCCGGGCGAGTATCTTCTAGGCTAAGTTCTTTGCTGTACTTGAGTTGATCTATGACTTTATCTCTGCCGGCGAGAGTGTTGTAATCTATGTGGACAGTCAAGCTGCTATTAGGGCGCTGACTGGTAGCTACGTTAGCCCGTGGTTGGTCTCATTATGTAGGAAGGCCCTTCACATGTGCAGCGTCCTAGATGTGTGCAGCGTCAAACTGAGCTGGATTCCTGGACACTACGGCGTTTACAAAAACAAGTCTGAGCTGGCGAGAGAAGGCGCATCGAAGTGAGTAAAACTGGCGGATATGTCTGTTAAACCCTCGCTTGGATTCTTCACTAGTTGAGAGAACAAATGGGTCTGTCGCAGACTGCAAGAATCCTGGAGGGACAGGGAAGGCAGTAGGGTCTCCAGGCAGCTTTGGCCTAAGCTCGACCACTCGAAGACGAAATGGGTCCTGAATCTATCAATTGAGCCATCTATCGTTTTAAGTTTAAACCAGCATTCTATTCTGTCACACAATTCTATATTGTCTCCACTCAACGAAATAAATCGATTTACGCTTGAGCAATGTTATTATTTATTGGAAACTTATTTCCGAAGCAAAGACAATTGGTCGAAAATTGAAAAATTTCAAAAATCATCCTTTCGGATCAAGTTATTTTAATCTTGGTGGGTACATTTATAAGCAAAATAGCCATGTTTGGAACTCAGAAGCCCACGAGTGACTGTTTGGTGCGGCTTGTGAAGCGGAGGCATCATTGGCCCATATTTCTTTGAAAATGAGGAAAGAGTAATCATTAGGGTCAATGGAGACACTTATCGCACCATGATAACCGATTTTTTGTGCTCGCTCTTCATGGTATTGATGCGAACGATGTTTGGTTTCAACGAGTTAGTACAACTTGCCACAATCGATTTTTTGCGTCAAACGTTTGATGGCTGTCTAATCAGCCGAAATGGTGTTGTCAGTTGGCCGCCAAGAAGCAGCGATTTGACACGTTGGACTATTTTCTGTGTGGCGTCCTTAGAGACCAATGTTATGCCGACAAACCGGAGACAATTAAGCGTTTGAAGGCTAACATTAGTAATGCCATTGCTAAAATACGACGACATACACTCAAAAAAGTTATCGAATATTTTTCGGATCGAATAGAATACTGTGAGGCCAATTGCGGCAGCCATTTGGATGAAATAATATTTTATTTTAAATCGGAAAAATTCACAACAACAAAATAAATTTGGCAAAATTTCAAACCGTTTTTGTTTTATTGCATTTTTAAATTTAAACTTTTCTTTTTTTGGATTCTGTTATGTTTTCAGACTGGTCACTGCGTTCTGAGGATAAGGACTAGACTATGGGAAGCAGGCTCTCCCAATTTTTTCTGCGCATAAGGCAATGAGGAGAGTCGGAGACTCTGTGGCATATCCTTCGTCTTTTCCCAGCTCTCCAGAGACTCAGGATCAGACTGCTGGCCAGGGTTTCTTCAATGGTTCTGGTGAGGTTGCGTTCGCCAGGATCTCTGACTTGAGGTATTTTTGTCGGGTACCCGCTGTAAGAGTGTCCTACTTTCTTCTTTGTTAGGATCTATCTCTTCCTTCTTCCTCTTCTTTTCAAATTATGTCTTTTTTATTTTTTTTACCTGTTTGTTTCTTCTATGCCTTACTGTTTATTTTCTGTTTCTAAAAAACTTCCACAATGGACCTCTGTGTGGCTTCTAGGTGTGGTGCGTAAACACCGACTTTTCAACCTAACCTAACATAAATTATCTGTCCTTATATTGATGCTGGTGAGATAGTTTTCTTTTAGTAATTCAAGACGTTTCCTATAATAATAACATATTCGTAATTAAACTTTAAAATCAGCCGAAAGATCTTTTAATTGGTTTGACACAAGCAATGGCTTGACACAAGCTGCTCTTTAATATACAATGAATTAAATATATTGTACAAAATAACTTTTATATTTAATATTTCTTCCAGTTATAAATAAAAATTTACTAAATTTACTAAATACATTAAAAAAAAATATTTTCTCGATAAACTTAACAAGTAAGTTTCTTTAGAAACGCAAAAAAAGAATCTCAAAAAACTTATCACTTCCGTCTGGTAAACTCATTTTTTCCAAAATCCCAAAACAGTTTTTAACACTTAAATTAAAAATTCTAAATATATTTTTCTGTAGTGCGAGTAGAAAAAACAGATGTGACTTAAAAAGTCTGCTGGTAGACAAAGTTATTAAAAATGCCCAACATCTCTTTCTCTCCATCAAATACAAAAATTAATTAGACTTCCCCATAAACAAACTTTGTACCTGAATTTGCTGTTCTCACCAAAACAAATCCATTTTTTTCTGTGAATTATAGCGAAAAAACTTCAACATATACAAAAGTGATTAGGTAAAAGGGAATTATGAAACATAATTTAGGGTGATGAGTAAAATAGGACATTAAAAATTAAAGCTTAACAGTTTAAAAGGGCCAATAAGAGGTATATAACGGTTTTATAAAAGCAGTCACAGTTATTGTCATCACCGGCATCAGCAGCAGTAAAGCCACCGTTAGCACTTAATGTTTAAACATAATCATCACTCATTCATTCACTTTAACCCAAGTTCTTGGCAGGCTAAATAATTTAAAAGTATTAACGACAATACTACACCTCATTTACTTACATACTATAGTACCTCCAACGTAAGCCATTCTCTATGAATGATAAATTACTTGATTGCATACTTTATGGCGTTTACAAAATTACGCATTCAATTTACCGCATGTGGTTCGTTTGTGGCTTGTAGATACAGCCAACCACGTACACAAATAGTGTCTCTTGTTGAATTCACATTCTCTCATAACCCTTGTTCACTATCCTTGCACCACAACTGATTGCATTCAATATTGCTATTGCGAACTATATAGCCATTGTCAACACTGAGTATGCTTGCATATTTCAGATGCATTTTATATATGAATGTATAAATACGGTATGTAATATGTATGACTTTTTTCTTTTTTTGGCAAGATGCTTTCGCCAATAGCCTTTCGAAATGGTTGAACACAATGTTTCGGGCAATAAGTTAAGTTGAAAAATTTATTGCTATACATGGCTTTTTGAGGCCAATGTGATCAGTTAAAGCCATTGCATATCGTTGAAAATTATTGAACTTTAGCTGAACGAAAATGTTCACAAAAAAAAAAAAAACATTCTTCAGCAAACGCACTTTGCAGACGACAACCACGGCAATTATGAAATTTTTATTGTGTGACAATTTCTTTTTTTTTTGTAAATTGAAAAAAATTTTAGGTTAACATCGCTGGAATAAGAATGCATTAAAAAAATTCACTCGGAATTCTTATCAAATATGTATTATATTTTAACTGTTTATAGCTCTTGAGATTTTTATTACATATACCGAAAAAAATACAAAACGAATACGGGGATCTAATCACCATATCGCTATCAAACAAAAAATGATCGAAATTTTTAAGTTTGGTATTAATATTGTGTGTTCGGTTAAGTTTAGTTGCAGACTGTCGGTAAATAGCTCTATAATGTATATCTCCCGTATATTAACTGCATCAGGCAACACTACACTTTGTTTGAAAGATGCCGTTTAAAGCATCACATTCTTAGAAAACATTATTAAAATCACATTATTCTGCGAAAAGTTATCTACATTTGATAATGAGTAAAAATTCGGAACATTACCTTCATATTTTTCTACTATAGAAAAGGTAAGAGTGTGTAGCAGGCTGCTGATGAAATTTGTGAAGTTTACGAAGAAAAAGAGCAGCGAAATGGTTTGCTCGTTTTCGATCTGATAATTATGACGTTGAAGCTGCGTCCAGCTCTACATGCGCAATCACTAAAAAAGAGGATGATTTATTGGAAAAAACTAAGATTGACCGTAACAAAGACAGTGTGGACGTTGCTAGAGAGCTTGGCTTTCATCACCAAACAGTCATCAACCGGTTGAAGAGAGCTAGATGCAAAAAGAAGCTCGATTTTTTAATTAAAAGTAAAGTAGTTTAATGGAGCGAATTTCTATTTGCGATTTAATGCTTGAGCGGAACTAAATCGAACCATTTCTGACACAAATGATTACGGTTGATGAAACGTGGATCAAGTGTAATAAAATTAATAGACGAAGGATAATCGAGCTTCGTAGACAGTGGCAAATTCACGATTGACACCAATAAGGTAAAGCAGTGTTGCTTGTTGTATTGTAAGGTAATTATTCATTATTCAATTAGTCAAAGGATTGATTCTGATCTCTGCTGTGAACAATTAACGAGAAATAAATAATTCAACTAAGGCGGTCATAACTAATCACCAGAAAAGGTGTTGTGTTCCATCATAACAACGCCAGATCGCATACATCTTTAACCCTCTAACCAACCAATTTTATTTTGAGCTAAACAAAAAAATTATACTGGGCTCGGTATTGGGTGGAAATACTTTAAAGTAAAATGTTGAAAAACATTAAAGACTTACCTTCCAGTTAAGAAAATATGTTGCCCGCCCAAAGGTGGACTTGCCTGTTAAGCCAAAGAAATATTTTTACCAAAGAAGGATCAAAATGATCTTTTGTTTTATAGTGCCAATTTTTTTTTGTTTGTTTGTTTATCAATTGGAAAAAAAATTAAATAACGGGTCCGCCATCTAACGTTTTTTTTCAACTAGTGCTTATTTCGTGAATAGTAACACTTAGCTCATATGTGATTTGACAGATAATTAGTTTTATCCTTCGCTGAACAAATATGTCGATTTTGCCAAAAAAAATCATCTTTTCAGATGAAGCTCATTTTGATCTTGGCGAGTATGTAAATAAGCAAAATTGTGCATTTGGGGTGCAGAAAACCCGCACGCATACATTGAAAAGCCGATACACCCAAAACGAATCACTGTTTGGTGCCGATTTTGGTTCAGAGGCATAATTCGAAAATGAGCAAGGAGTGGGCTATGTTGAACAAATTTTTGTTCACAAAAATTGAAGAGGAGGATATTAGCAACATTTGGTTTCAGCAGGACGGCGCTACGTGCCACACAGCCGAAGCTACACTCGATGTTTTGCGCCCTGTTTTCAAAAAAAAAAAAAAAACAATTATTTGGCGGACCTATACTACTACTACTATAATAAACACTAGTTAACCCACTGGATTAACCCATGATTTTTTCCGTTTAGAACATGATTATCATATGCCTCGACAAGCATTCGATGCGACTCTGCAGCACTTTTCTTCAAATTAACACAAAAAATTACTGCTTTTTGAAAATCATCATTTTCTGGTACAAAATTCGCCATCTTTAACACGACGAAAAAAGATAATATTGTTGGTTCACTGATTTGATGAATACTGACTATGTTTTACAGACGTCATTGCCAACACACAATAAATTGAGGCTTGTTCACAATAAATGTTTCCTATGAAGACATTTGTATCTTGATTCTTCCTTCGAACCGGTGCGTCTGATAACATCCTCTGTGGTTAAAAAACAAAAACATTTTGACGGAAAACGACACCTAAAATTTACAATGCAGATAAATTCGCCTTATTCGGATTAAAGCGAATTTTAAAAATTATAGTTTCTAAGTTGCTTTGTCTTAATTTTGTTAAGCGAATAATTCCTTAAAGAAAAAAGAAATTTCTCATGAAAAATGATATCAGTTTGCTACTGAATTAAATAATTAAAAAACAGAAAAACAGACTCTAATTAAAACATCATTATTAGAACTGAAAAAAATTAAAAATATTGTCTTAAGACATAAAATATATATATCAGGTCACTCCATAAGTCCGTAGGATGATAAATAGATGGCGTTACTATAATTTTGTCCATATGATTTTTATTTAGTACTAGCCTTCTGCATAAATTTGACAGCAATCTGACTATTGATACGTGAGTTATAGCATTTTTATGGAAAAAAGTGAATTTCCAGTTTCGATAAAGCATTGCTTTTTCATGAAAAAAAAAAAAAAAAATACACTGGTAACCAAACAATGGCTTGATAAACATTATACGAACTCTGTTCCATCGAGGCAAATGGTAGAGAAGTGGTTGGCTAACTTTAAACGTGCTCGTACCAGCACAAGTGATGCAGAGCGCAGGAGGCTGTTATTCCCGAAAACATAAAAAAGTCCACAAATTGGTTAAAATCGAAGAAGAGAAGCGAACGAGATAGGTAACTTTCTCAAGATATCCGATGCTAGTGTTTATACCATTTTATACAAATATTTGAATATGCGAAAGCTCTTTTCAAAGTGGGTGACGCGGAGCTCACAAATCGTGTCACAAATCGATGAAAACGATGGCAATATTGAATGAATGGGGCTTCAAATTGCTAACCCACCCTCCGTATTCTGCAGATTAAGCCCCCAGCGACTTTTTCCTGTTGTCGGATTTCAAGAGAGTGCTTGCTGGGAAGAAATTTCAGGCCTATAATGAAGTAATCGCTGAAACCTATTTTGACGAGAAAGATAAATCGTGGTATAAAAGTGGTATTGCTTTACTCGTAGTATTTGAATAATAAAATCGGGTTTTGTCAAAATTTTGTTTTTTTTACTTATCCTATGAACTTATTGAGTGACCTGCTATATTTAATATGTATGTACCTACATACTTCCATCATAAAAAAATATAAACTGTTGAACAAAATATAACTTGGCAGAACTAAAACAATACAATAATAAACATCAAAGCTAATTGTATGGACTTAGAAATTGAAATGATAATAAAATAAATTAATAAAGTTAATGAATAAGAATTTAATAAACGTACGAGTATAGAGAAACGCTATAAATTGCATAAGCAGTAGGCCAATGGGTGTTAGACCATTAACTTTAGGCGTTGCAAATGTCATGAGAAATACGATGTAGATGTAGAGTACAATCAATGCAGCCATGATCATATAGTAATTTAATACAAAAATGAAATTTTTCCAACATAATCATTTTAATATAATCACATCAAGTGTTTAATTCCCAAAGGTATAAAGTTACCAACTTCTCTTCTGACTGTTTTCTTCATCATTAGCGATTTTAATGCCCATATAACAGTTAAAGGGAATATAAAGGTGTCGCTTTAAATGAATTTATACTGAATTAATGTAAATTTATATAAAAAGAAAACATTAAATAAATTAAGTCATATTTTTACCAAAACAGAAAAATAATTAAGTGCGTAGTTAGTTAAGCATGTGAAAAAAGTCAACCATTTGTTAAGACTATGAGTCTAATATCTGCATCATGCATCGTTAAAGTAATCATGAAAATTATTCGGTATTTTTTATTAGAAATTTTATTAAATAAACAAAAACTAATGATGGTTAAACATGGCAGACATTAGTGTTTAGCTAGTTAAAACAAATCTTTGCTTTTAATTAATCAAATTCTAATTTAAAGTTATTAATCACGTGTTTGGGTTTCACGGTTTTCATAGATCACAAAGGAGGAGTTTCCTTTTATAGCCCGAAATAATTCTAGTAGTTGCTCTGCCGTTGAAGTCAGACATACAAAATTGTCTTCTGGTTCCATTATTAATGACTCCAGTTTACCTTGTTTTTGAAGGAATCTAAGTTTTTTTAAAATATTTGAAAATTGCTGGTTATTTTTTTTCCTAAAAGCTGAAATGGCTTCTTGTTCGAAAAACTGTAAATTGCTCTATGGTCCCGTGCCTAAATTTAGAGCATACGAATTTCTCCATATATGATTAAAGGATTTTTCTTATCTAGAGCCTTTTTGTAACTTAATTAATAAAAAGTTTAATAATATTAAAATCCCCATATTCAAATCATTTGTTTTTATTCTAAATAATATCATATAAATTGTTTAAAAGCTCTATTAGCAACATATTAACAATTGCTTACACCATAAATATTATTAGTCCATGTCAACCAACACTAGAACAAATGATCTTATTTGATAAGTTCAACACTTTTTCAAACTGAAATTATATATATTTTAAGTTTTTCTTGCATCTTTGCCCAACTTACATAGTCTCATACAATTAAAATCATTTGAACAATTAATTGTGTGGCGCTGCTAAATTGCATGTTTGAGTGCGATACCATAACTCAGAAAGCAACTAAAACGAATAGAAAATCGTCAACAACATTGAACTAAAACAACAAATAGTATCTGCATGAGTACAAAAGCAATACATATTAACAAAATGTACTAAAAATCTCCGAAAATAGGGTGGTCCATCAACTGAGCTTTATTTCTGTAAATTAAATAAATATTTTTCAAAATTATCAGACGGATAATAGTGTTATACGAAGATTAAGTTTCGATAATCTTAATGCCTTAAACTTACTTCAGTAATGGAACCCAATATTGATTCATATATATATATATATATATATATATATATATATATATATATATGTATATATATATATATATATATATATATATATATATATGTATATATATATATATATTTTGTGTCGAAATTACCAGTTTTTTGAGTTGGTGCATGTTGACCGTAAGCTTCTACCAACAATTGATAACTTTCAGCAGCTGTCTTCTTCAAATGAAAGAGGGTTATGAGACTTCCCTGCAATTTTTAGGCACAATTCGACATTATTATAGTGATTGAAAAAATATGTGTTTACACTTTGGCGTCTATCGTATACTGAATTATAATGATGGATGTTTACCCTCCAAAAAACCATATTTGTTATCATTGATACAGTGATAGTGATAGTTATGCCGTATGTTGTCCAAATCGACATTATTAATTTGTATCTTTAAAATTTTAGATCATATTTTCGGTATTATACAAGTACATAAAACGCGCTTTAAAGAGCATATTTCTGATTTTCCTGGTATGCAGGGACAAATTGGTTAAACGAGCCAATATACCTTAACTAACAAACCTAAATAAGAGCGTTGGTCTTTGCGTTGATATTTGTCTAGCGTTGACGATGAAGTGACACTAAATTGAAATTAAAAAGTTACTAAAACACTTAATTCGACGCGAAATCAGGTAAAATTTACTACTTCTTCACTTTCTAACGCGTTGTCAAAATTGAATTTTCCAATTGCAAAGCATTGACGCAGCGCTATTATGGTTTGCTTCGTACAATTTGTATGGACATGGAAATTTTTGACAGCGCTCTGTGTTAGGTTTGGCTGTAAAGATCTTAATTAAAAGATTTTTATTGCACATTTTTTATAACAACTTTATTAAATTGATGACCCTAAAATACGAGTATATGAAGAAAACTGAGAAATCACACCAAACATTTATTTTATAAAAAAATACGTTAAGAATAAAGAAAAACTGATCTATAGATGACATACTCTTTAAACATGTGTAACCATTTAGATGGAAAAAGTAAAAAAGTATGCATACCATACATATGTATTACCTCCATTGTTGGTACAAGCAGTTTAAGTATTTTACAATATAATGTAAAGATGTGTAGTTGGATATATTAAATATTTGTATGTATGAATTTTCTTGATTGGAATAGAAACAAAACAAGACAAATACACTTATAAGCCGAAATTTATTCGCATGTTGGCATGCATGTTAGAGAAAGAGGAACCCAATCTATGACAAGATATGAATAAGTTGAACACAGAACAAATACAAAACATAAGTTTTGAGACAACAACGACAGCAGCGGTAATGTGGTAACTCAAACATTAAACTAAAAACGTAGAAAATAGAGAAAACGAATTAGAGATGCCACTGATCGCGGCGACATGCATGTCGTGGCATAATCTTGATGATGAATGTATAATTGCATGCAAACCGTTTTTGATGAATGAAAAGAATGAACAGCAAAGAAAAAAAATGTATTAAATTGAGGTGACTTGTCTAATGGTGGGGCAAGAACTCTCGTGTTGTGGCGTATAATGGTTTTGGTGGCAATGTTTACTTAGTGTAGCACCATTTGAAAAAGAGTTAATTTAAATGTTTTTCTCTATGCTACCATAGGAGTAAATGTCAACCAACATAAACGTATAATTCATCTATACAGTATAACCTTAAGAATGTATACAAATGTATAAATGAATGCTTAATAAATGTACATATGTTTGTATATACAAGTACAGTTTTAGCACTGTGGGTGGAATGGTAAAAATTAAATTAAATAAAAATGTAAATAAAACAATTAAGAATTTCATATGACATGCTTACAAAAATTTGAGTACTGAAAAGTTCTTATAGTTCGTTAAAGGGTGTGTATTAATATTATTTTGGTTAGATTGTCCAGCGAAAGCATTGTTTTCTCTTTTTAAATTAAACACTTGCAACATCTATTACTTTGTGGCTTAACAACAAATTTTTGTGAAGTTATCAAATACACTTAGTGTGAATTGGAAATTCAATATTTCGTGAAAGGAATATAGTCCTGCAAGCGTAGCCCTGGTGGCCATATTGCTGATGTTGTTTTCCACTGTTAATGGCTCCTCTTTAGTATTAAATAAACATTCGATAATTTCGCTTAAAAATGCTCGTCTTGATGCATATATATCAAAATTAAACCTTTTACCCTACATTTATTAAACTATTAATTCTACTGTTTTTCCCCAAAGTTAAGGTTTACAATAGCCTACAGATTCCCGAAGATTAGTAAAGTGTACACTGTACGGCCTACTTCCGATTAAGTATTCATAGTTCCGTTGTGATACCTGATGATTTTATTATTGGGTGTAAAACTTCAAAATACTGGATTCACAATAAATAGCGTGTTTTTTACACATGGTTTGTGTTTCTAATAACTTATATTTTTGAGGGTAAATGTCTGTCATTTATTCTGACTTAGCCATTAAACGAAAGTCTAAATAGTAAAGTTTTCTTTTGTTTGTCTAACCTTGTGTGGGAGGTTATCTTGATCTGTTACAACAACCCGAAGCACAAGAAGTCGTATATGAAGTCCTTTAGCCGAATCAAAGCCCAAACCGAATATTCTTCTTCTTCTGCTCTATATTTGGTAGGACCAAAAGGATATCGTTATATACGTATACGGAGTAGATAAGTCTTTACTACTACTACAATTGCCGTGTTTCAGTTTCATTAATCGGTTTGATTATTAAGCTAAGTAGATGAATTATCTACTGTAGCTCGCATCCATGTGATTGCGTATTGGTAAGGGCCCTTGCTAAGTGGTGGTGGTAGTGACCCTTACCTAGCACTGTAATTTTTTCCCAGTTGATGGTGTTCTCTTCTGCTCATTCGTCTGATGTGTGTCATAATCGCCAGAGGTAATCTGGAAGATCAGGTGGGCTTCTTTTAGATGGATTTTTCTTGAGAGAGGTTGAGGTCTCTTAATTAAACACTCGAAACTAAGTCGTCAAGATACAAATGTTAACGAGTCTTTTTTTTTTTTGTTGGCAATGACATCTGTCAATCATATTCAGTATACATGAAATCAGTGAACAAACAACATCATATTCTTTCATCGTGTTAAAGATGGCGAATTTTATAACAGATAATTATGATTTGTGGAAAACATTAATTTATTGTTTTCGTTTGACGAAAAATGCGGCAGAGGCGCATCGAATGCTTGTCGACATTCTTTTTCAGAATCCTAAAAGCAAAAAATTAGGGGTTAACCCGGGATAACCATTGTCTGCGGCTGCAAAACCAAATCGATTCGGCAGAAAGACAGTGCTGTGTGTCTGGTGGGATCAGAAAGGTGTGCTGTACTACGTGTTACTAAAACCTGGTGAAACTGTTAATACAGATCGCTACCGATAATAAATGATCAATTAGAACCATGTATTGATCTAAAAACGACTAGAATGGGCCACAAGCATGGTTGGCAAGCCACTGGGTAAGCCAATGAAGTCCACCCGGATTTTATTGGGTTTTATATTTAAAAAAGTCCGGGTGTGTTTTTTATTTAACAAAAATATGTGTAATTTTCGTATTGGGAGCACAAATGAATTTGGTCCGTTATTTTAAATTCAAAAATGATAAAGAAGTAACAAATTAATTAAAATAAAAATTTCTCAAATCACTGTTTACATAATTTTTACACCTCTGAGCCAATTTCCGAATGCCGTTTCAGAAAAACTTATCATCTTTTGAGGCGATCCAGCTTTAAAGCCGATTTTACATTTTTTGAAAAGAAGTTATTCGGTGAAATTGTAAAAGATATTGTATCCGTGAAACAACCCAAAGTCAGAGAAATCAATGTGCGGAGAATTCGCCATTTTGGCGTTTCTGACAATCGTTTGGCAACTTTTGCGATATGAGGCCTATCGTTGTCATGGAAAAGAATAAGTTAATCACGTCTTTGTGTTCCGGCCGTTTTTCTCATAATGCACGGCTCAAAAGAAATAATTGTAGTCAGCTTTAGCAGCCCACAGTACCTAACAACTCCTTGATCTGACCAAGAATATAAAACTGCATTATAAAACTGTATTATAACTAACAACTAAATAATATTTTCGAATTGAGCGAGCAGTTATAAAACACGGAATTAATTATAAAACCTGGTGGGCTGGATTTTTTTTAAAACCCAGGTTTTTGCCAACCCTGATCACAAGACACGGCATAGTAGTTTTGCAACAAGACAATGAGCTGCATAACCGGTTCAGGATACAAACGAAAAGTTAGGCTGGGTGTTGCTACCACACCGGCCGTATTCACCAGCCTTGGCTCCTTCCGTCTACTATTTGTTTTCAGCGAATTGCATTGGCTGAGCAGCACCTTGATTCCTACGAGGAAGTCGAAAATTGGGTGACTAATTGGTTTGCTTCAAAAAACGAACAGTTTTATTGGTGTAGAATCCACAAATTACCTGAAAGATGGGAAAAATGTGTATGTTTCCCATGAAAACTAAGTGTTTTATATTCACAAAAAACGCTCATTTCATACCGATACAGCTGGTAAGATAATTAAGCTTTTAAAAATGTCTGCCATACCCTTTTAGATAAACACTTTTTACGAGATGCCCCGGCCAACTTTCTTTTACAACTTCACGTATTGCATTGCGTGTAGCATCGTCACGTTGGAATCACAGCTGTCGCTATAGAAAATCGATTAAAGCACTTGATATCGAACAGCAATTTTAGTGATATTTTTCAACATATTTTAAAGACGTTTAGTAAAAGTTAGAGAGGTCAAGTTTTACTAAATGTTTGTCTGTATCTTAACCTATCACCTATACAACCAATAGATAAATATTTTAACTTGATGCTAAGATAAGTAGGAGAGTAATGAAATTAAATTGTGATGACAGAATTGATATTATATTTGTTCTTAATGTAAAGATATTTGATTTGATGACAATATTTCATACCACTGTTCATGTACTAAAAAAAATTCTAATATGTATGTTGTAAAAACAACATTTTGAACATGCATGCATCATCGTCATCATGCATTAAAATTTTCCATGTATCATTAATAAATGTTTAGAAAAAAAAGGAATTTCGTTTAAGCAAAATACAAGAAGCCGTTTTCCAATTGAAATTTCTTATTTTAACTGTCTTGGCGAAATCGTGTAAAAATTGTAGCAAATTAACATAAATTATAGACTAAAATCTTGTATACGAGTACTTTTAGTTTTCGCAAAGATAGAAATTCACATGTATGCTCTCGTTTAAAAATTAAAATATTTTTATTAAAATTATGTTACAAAGTCATTTGCTTTGGGAGTAACATTATTCTTTAAAATTGTCTTTTTCCTTCTTTATCTTTTTTATGTTCTGAGTGTAGTAGAAGCTGTTGTTTTCTTAAATAAATTGTAAAAATTATTAAAAAAAATGTTATCTAAAGTTTGTCTCTCACAAACAAACATGACATAAGATGCATGCTACGAAATCATTAAAGAACAATTAATTAAAGTCAAACTTTAACCAGCGTCACCACCAACCACTATGTTATGTTCACATACTGTTCCACTGACATGACTGATATGACATTCAGCACAATCGCTTACGAGTATATGTGAATTTTCCTTATACATAAGAAGCCGATTTCTTTTTTCATAATATATTTCTATATAAAGATACGTTAATTTGTTGTATAGGCGCAGATCTTTGAATATTTTATACAATTAATATTTTTTGTATGGCAATAACAAATATGACCTAAATTATTCAATTTAATTTTTATTTACTTTTAATTTTATGATTTGTTACGAAACTCTTTTCTTATTTTATTTTTAATTTTTTTTTTTGTATTTATTTTCTGGGTTGTTTACAGTTGAAAAATTAAACCTTATGATGATCAAAGAGGTACTTTAGGACCATTTTATTATTTTAAATAAAAAATAGAAAACTATAATAAGGGGTTAGAGCGCACCCATAACAACACATGCTACCCAGGTTTGAGCCTCAGCAGAAGACATGACGGAAAACTCACCTTCCGGCTTAGCTCTAGCAATGATGATAAACACCTGACGAATGATTAGGAAAAAAGTCCCACCTACTGGGAGAAAATTAGAACACTAAAGTAAAGATCACCACCAATTAGCAAGGATATTCACCATTACACAATCACATAGAGAGGCTACAGCATCTACTTAGCTTGAAAGATCAAATTGATTAATGAAACTGAAACAAAGTAAAGCATGCTTTATGGAAAGCCAATATGTTCCCTAGAGAAGAAAAAAAAAAAGAAGCAAAGGTTCCTCACCATTGCGCCAAATATACAGAGGACGTTGTTTCTATTCTAGTCAACGACAGACCTGATGCAGTAACCCGATCACCTGTTTAGCTAGATTTACATTACAAAAAAATTAAAGAAAACCAAAATAAGTCTGTGGAAGTCAAAATTTTTTTCTGAAGTTTATAATAGGAAACTAATTAGTTACACACCAGGAGGGCGTTCTGATGGTGTGGGACAGGGTAAAATCTATTTTCATCGATACCGCTTGGTTACAGGTGACACGTAAGTAGAGAATGGAATGAACTGTGGAAGAGCTTCATCTACATGCACCCACAACAAACTTAATAAACAGGTTAAGCGTAGTGCCGGGTGGCGGTGGATCGACTCCATAAGTACTGGTAATTTTTACAGGCCACTTACATAACCGGACGTACCACTTCGCAAAAAAAAAATTTGTTTGCAGAAAATAGTCAACCTGTACGGTAGGAATGCACATGCGAGTCACAGGAGAATGTATGTCCAACATTCGAGGAAATCACGAGCTCGAAGAGCAGCCTCAAGAGTAACAATGCTGCTTAAGTGATAAATATCCCAAAAAAGGAAGACCTTTCAAACCGTATTAACTTGTGGGGTATTACGCTGCTGTGAATTATTACCAACGTTATCGCTCAGATCATTTCCAAGAGAATCTCCGAAAGAGTAACACCACTATGGAGACAACAACAAGCTGGATGCCGACCACAAAAATTCACTATAGACAATGTTAATATTGTCCGTGTCATTACAGAACAATCTGCGGAATGACGGTCACCACTGTATTTTTGCTTTATATACTTCAAGCCTTTGACAAACTGAAGCTTACTTTGATATGGAGTGTGCAGGAAAGTAGGATGGATTCCGCTAAAAATCATCAACTCATTGCGGGTTTAGGTAGCAATACATCTTGCAGAGTTAGACATGGCAAGCTACTAAGCAAAGCGGTAAAAGTCTAACAAGTTTGTGTCTTGTCATTACCGCCATTTAGTATAGTTCTGAACACAATTCTTGAGAGAACTCTTTTCGACGGCAGGGGGATAACATGTGGACCGCAAAGTCGGCTAAACGACCCCGATTAAGCGGATGACATCAAATGTTCGAGCGAGGATATCGCGGATACCGCTTGCAGAAAGCTCGTCAAACTTTTGGCAGTCTTGGACAATTTGGGAAGTCGTCCATATTATCGTTACGTACGAAACTTGCTATATTCAATGTCAATGTAAAATCCACCCTTTTGTATGGTTGCGAAACGTGAAACGCTGACACTCGCGAAATGAAAAAGTAACAAAACTATGTATACCACAGTCTTCGCTGAATATTGAACATTTTCTGGCCGATAACTGTGTTTAATCGTACGCTTTGGCGAAGAACAAAACAAGAACCATTATCGATTGAGATAAGGATTCGCAAATGGAGGTGGACTATACATGGAGATGAAAAAGTGAGGTCTTGCTAAACAGAATTTTTCAGGGGAGTTTTTGAGGCGCTGTAGTCCTTTTAGCCTATACTTGGAGGCATAAAATTGAAGCCTTATTAAACAGAGTTGAGGCTGTGTTAAAAAAATGCAGTAAAATATGGAGAGATGTGACGGCGTTGGCACAAAACAGAGAGTTCTTCAGAGAATTTTTTGAGGTCCTGCGCTCCTCTTAGAACGTTGGTCACTCTTTTAGAAGGCAACTGAATGATATTAACAGATTTGCCATAGATAGGAATTGACAGGGTAGCAGAATGATGTCCAACCTATACATGGAAATTGAGGCCGTGTTAAAAGATGCAGCAAAAGTTGCAGAGAAGTGAAGGCATTGGAATAAAACAGAGAGTTGTTCGGGAAATTTTATGAGGCCATATGCTCCTTTGAGAATCGACTAGAACTTATTATTATTAGTATTAATTACTTCTACACATACAGTGTAATATAAAGTAACATTTGGGGAATATTGGCTGCTTCTATTAATATTTAAAAAAATTTAATTATTTAGATTTTAGAAACAACATAGTATCCGTCATTAGGTTAATGTTTACCAAAGAAAAGGGTTGCCCTCATTTGTATTGCTATATATTTTCTTTCAAATGTTTATCCAATAATTTTAACTAATTTGACCCGCTTATTTCAATTAAAGCTATTAAACGCATATTTTCTATTTTTCCTCATCTTATAGTATTTTCATTAGAAGAGTGTATGAATATTCTTATTAGAATTAGTAAATTAATGTGAAAACATACAGCATATTTGTAACCCTCTCATATACATACATATGTATATTTAACAATTTTCCATGTTGCAACATTTTATGTCGCTGCTGTATATACTTATGTATATGATTAAATGATTGATGTGTTAAGAATTTAATTATAACCCTTAATGTGACCCTTATATGTATAAAAAAATATTTTCAAACTTCTGTTGTTTTCTGGTTTCTAACTAGAAACGATGATGAGACATAAAGAAGCGATAAACATTATTTATGAATGGCAACAGTTATGAGGAAAACGATCATTTGCTGGAATTCTTTTGCGACAGTCAATATTCACCATTAATATATATATGTAATTGGTGAATATAAAACAATGAAATTCACCATATCATTGGTGAATTATAAAATAGTCTAACATTATCCATTTAGAAACTAATTCATAGCAAAACTTACATTATTGGCGAATTGGTTATAAATCTTACTATTATGTCATGCCGTCAAATTATTAAAAATCCCACCTAACGGCTATTGTTCTGGGGAAAAAACACAATCGCAATTATGTGCTTTCACTTCTTTAATAACGCACCTTTAAAAAAAGTCTTATATCACAGTTTTCCGATCGGCACGAGCGTTACTGAACCATATGAAATGTATGGAAAAAACAAAAGCTTCCAAATAAGAAAAAAAGAAATGGTCATCAAATTGCAACGCAAACTCTGCCTGAAAACATTAATGCTGCTACTCTGTATTTTTTTTTTTTTTTTTGTTGTTTTCATCTATAGCATACAAATCAAAAATGTTGCATTATTCGTTGTATTAGGTGTGATAGTTTTTGTTGTTAACACTGTTAACGCCAATCATACTAATATTTTTTTTCTTCTGTGTTATAAAAGGCGACATCACCATGTTGCTGTTCCTATTTCTTGTAAGTTTTATGTTTTTTTTCTTTAATTTTAATGCCAACAATATTAAGTTGGTGTTGTTGGGTCGTTGATAGTGTTTTCCTAATGTTTTCTTTAGTGAATAGTGTCTTATGATGACTTCGAGGATTCCGTGGAATCTATACATACGTATATATGATTGTATGATCGTTTATAGTTTTAATGGTGTTTATATGAGGCACCCATTTAATAACAGGAACGTCTTGCATTTAGTGCTGGCCTATCCAAAAACATTTGGGTGTAAACAGAGGGGGTGGGTAAAAAGGTAGAAGATTTCAATACTTTTTTAATTTTATTTTTTTGGATTTTCATTTCCCATATCCAATAGTTAAAAGCAAATTATTGGTACAAATAGAAGAGACCGAATGTATGTCACCTTACATTAATTTTACAACAAAAAACTTCTATATATAACACGGTGAACGTTGAGTTGAGTCGTAAAAGACCTCTAAAGCTCTTCTACAGGCAAGCATGTTTTTTAACGAATCTGGGTGCGCTGAATTCGAATCTGGTATAAAAATTAGGCTATCACGTCTTGTTCATTTTTTATCACTTGCTGACAATACTGTTAAACATTCAATACTGTCACTACAATTTCACAGTTATTAATTTGACAGAAGCCCACATTCATTCTAAATCTTTATAGCAGTAGCGTTTAAGCATGTCACGGAGATCGTGTGTTACTGATTCAAGCTATATATGCTTTGTGTGTGGTGAACATTTGGTTGGAAAAAAAGGATATGCAATATCAGAATCATTTAAATATGCATATTTAAATTATTTTGGTTTTGCTGTCAGAAACTTGGACAAAACGTGGACTCTGACAATGTTTTACAATAGCTGCAGAACTGTTTTATACAAGTGGTCAAATGGCAAGAAGATCTATTTCGATTTTTCAATTCCAGTACTTTGGAAAGAGTCAAGTAACTACCAAGCCAATTGCTTTTTCTGTTTAACAAAAGTTGCTGGATTTAATATGAAAAATTAAAAAAAATATTACTTACTCGAATATCCCATCGGTTTCCAAACTAGTTGAAAGTCAACCAAACGATTCATTACCAGTCATTCACAGTGCTATGGGCAGTGAGTCCGAAACATAGTTTACCAGCAGTAGTAGTTTTTATAAGACCGATGATGAACGCTATTTAGTGATTCAAACCGAACTGAATGATCTAATTCGGGATTTACATTTAATGAAACTAGAGGCAGAATTGCTAATTTACGTACGCATTTAGCTGTGGAAACATTTTGCAGTTGGGAAAAAAGTAACAATCTATAGAGATAGAAGCTTGGAATTGACTGCATATTTTGAAACCAAACACTCTATTCTATACTATACTAATATTGATAGTTTATTACAAAGAAAGAATCAGCCATATGACAAAACTGAATGAAGATTATTTATTGATGGCTCTAAGTACAGTTTAAGGGCTCTTCGTTTGCATAATGCGAATGGAAAACCATCCATACCAATAGCTCATGCCATTAATACAAAGGAAAAATACGAATCAATGATTGAAATTTTGTCATTACTCAAATATAACGACAATAAATGGAATATCTGTGTTGACCTTAAGGTGTGTGACTTAAATTTCTTTATCATTGTCATTGGTTTGTTAACTGGTATGCAAGCATGAGATCACAGATAAACCATTAATTGTTCCAAATATCATTCTTCTTCCGCCGCTGCACATAGAATTGGGCCTTTTTAAAACTTTTTGAAGGCTCTGTACAAAGATGGTGCAGCATTTAAATATTTGTTAGCGGTTTTTCTTAAAAGTTTATCTGCTAAAATCAAAGACGAATATTCTTTGGCCCTCAGATCAAAAAGCTATTGAATGATGATAATTTTTCAATGTTTATTGGAGAAAAAATATGCAGCCTGGAAATCTTTTAAGAGCATCGTGAACAGTTTTCTTGGAAACAATAAGAGTAAAAACTACAGACAAATCGTTGCTGAATTATTGTAATAGATATTACCACGAATTAGGTCACGAATGTCACTTAAAATTCATTTTCTTCAATCGCATTTAGATTTTTTCCCCCAAAACTTAGGTGCAGTAAGCGACGGACAAGGGAAGCGTACACACCAAGATTTAAAGAAAATTGAAAAAAATTATCAGAGATTTTGGTATAAAAGCATGCTGCGAGATTATTGCTGGAATCTAGTGCATGAAACCGAACAAACAAAATATAAACGACGTTCACATTAACGCCAATCACATTTGAAAATTTATCAATTTTTAAATAAACTAATGATTTTTTATATAAAAAACTAATAAAGCATTTTTTTATCTCGAAAACCTGCCGTGATAGAGAAAAACCAACTACAGATTCGAATTCAACTCATCGAATTACCATATGAAATATATTTGGTTCCTACAGTCCAAAACGTTGTTGGCCATTGTAATTATTTAAGAAATGTGTTAAAGTTAAAGGGAAATCTTCTATAAAATGTTTCTATAAAATAATGGCCAAGTTTTTCCCATCATATATTGGCTTCAATGTGGCTATACCTTTAGTAAATATTTTAACAGCAGGAAGATGATAAATTTTAAAAATATTTGTCAACTTTTATTCAATTTATAAAACTCACTAAACAGATTTAACGTCTCAACAAATAATTAGTATTTAAGGTGCCTGTGCTAATTACAACATAAAATCTAATGATAAATTATTTTGTTTGTAATATAGTCTCGAATATTATAATTTAATATTGTTATTGTTTGTTCCATACTTGTTCCATACTTATATATATATATATATATATATATATATATAAAATATGTACATATACAAAATGGACATTTTTTACACTAAGTATGGAACAAACAATAACAATATTAAATTATAATATTCGAGACTATATTACAAACAAAGTAATTTATCATTATATATATATCTAATATATATATAATATATATAATATTAGATATATATATATAATATATATATATATATCTAATGATAAATTATTTTGTTTATATATATATATATATATATATATATATATATATATATATATATATATATATATATATATACATATATATATATATATATATATACATATATATCCCTATATTATGATTTCCTAAGGAATGCAGATCTTAGTTTTGAGTATGAGAATACAATTTTGTTAATAATCATAAAATTAAAACGGGTGGTACTATATATATTTCGGGAATAGCAAATAATAATAAATATTTTTAAATGAAAATGGCTATTGCTTTTCAAAATATTTCCCTTGATGATCAATACACTCTTGCATTCGTTCAAACCATTTCTCAAAGTTGTTTTTCCATACCTCTTGAGACTAAATATTGTTTCTGATCGTATCAACTGCTTCTTAGGCGCTCGTAAATCGTTGACCACTCAGTTTACCTTTAATTTTTGGGTACAAGAAGAAGTCATTGGATGCCAAATGTGGATTGTACGGAGATATCAATTTGATGGTTTGAATGCTCAAATATTCACCTGTTTTACAAGATATGTTAGAGCTAGCGTTGTCATGATAAAGAATGATTCATCTTCGGCGGTTGGTTTTAGGAACAAATGGCCGTGTACCACTCAGAATTGACCGTCCTGCGTTGCTCAGGCGGAATAGTGGCCACATGACGCATTTGTCCGAAGAAACAGACTTTGCTGTGCTTCTTCCACGACCAACTTTTGTTGGGTTTAGCTATTCTTAAAATGCCCACACGATCGATTGCAGTTTTTTCCCGGCTCATACGCATATATCCATGATTCGACACCTGTTACGATTTTATATACGCCTTTTCAAGTACCACGGTCATAAATTATGGGATATCCAACGAGAACAAATTTTTTTTACAACTAAGTGTTCATGCAAAATCCTATGTATTGAAGTGGAACTAATATGCAAGGATGCCTCACACAACACATTCTAGGCTACCGACCATCGACTATAAGCTGTCAAAAATAGAATACGTATGTGTAAATGAGAATAATTATTTCAGCGGCTACATGGCTAATTTATATTTTTCTTGGCGACAACAAACAGTTTAGTGCTGTCAGTACAATAAGATGCATTAATAGGCGTTTTAAAAATGCAAAGTATGAAATATATACATCAAAAAAGCAAACAAAAAATTATGTGGCACCACTGAAAAAGAACAATCATATGTACATACATTTGTTTACATTTTTTGTAGCTGTAGTTGTTAAAATAATTAAGTAGCTTTTTACTTGGCTACTTTTGTAGCCATCGTCCTTCTTAGTCGAGTGGCTGATGATCGGTAGCTTTGAATGTGTTTATAGCATTATGCTAAAAATTGTCAAACTTTATTATGTTGTTGCCAGATTTTAGCTATTGACTTTAGCGTTGCTAGTTCCTTAAATATAAATAGTACCCCTCGTATTATTACAACTGTAAACATACCCATTGTAATGGAAGCATTGAACAGACTCTTTTATTATCATATGGTCTATGAATCCTAATTTTTATATGTATTTTTTTTTTTTTTAAATGATATAAACGATTTGCCATATGCTCTACCTTGAGGAAAATAGCGATTAACATTTCTGTTTTTCACAACGCGAAAAATATGATTCGCCTGGTAATGTAGGGTATGTCTTTTTATATTCGTTAAAATACCATTAGACACACAAAGTTTAATACTGCATTTGAAGAAAGTAATCATATTTAAGCCATGTATTAAATGTTAGTACAATATATATGAAAATTGACTAAAAAATTGAATATTGGGTTCAACTAAAGTACCCAAAAGCGCTAAAATGAACCAATTCACTAAAATTACTATCAAATGTTTCTTCGCTATTTTGTTATGTATACACATTTTTATCACGATGTCGTACTACTTTAAAATTTTCACGAGTGTAATACACACAATAGTAATATTATTAATCGATCTTACTATTTTTTGCTTAATATTGCATTAAGCTTTATTTCTATGAATATATGTTTGTAGGTAAAGAATGTATGTGTATGTCCAAGTCTTTTTCTATTTGTATGTTTGTCTAACTCCTTTTAACAATATTGTGTATGTACCTATTAGTATGAATATGTGTAAGAATGAATGTATTTATGTACATATATTTGTTGATATATCTTTGAGTGTATATTATTTCTTTTTATATGATGACGAAGTGATGTGCTGTTAGAATCGTGCGATCAAACTTAACATCATCAAAAAAGATCGCCACCAAAAAACTCAACTCTAATGCCTATGCCACACTAAGCTATCACAATATGGGTAACAAAAATATACGGTATATAATACTTGGCTTATAATACTTCGACGACTGCCACCATCACCTTCACCTTTGGAAACACACTTAAGCTACCAATAAACAGGTTATCGAAAGAGTGTTTTGTTAAGAAATGTATGGTTGATGCCACGTTTGTTTTGCTGCCAAAATAACCGTATTCATATCAAGGTGTGTATTTTATTTTTTGTAGTTTGTAGTCGGTAGCCTGCCGTAGTCTATGTGTTTAAAGCATTACTCATATCTTCTCAATGTTCGAACAATGCAAAGTTGCACGTTGCCAAATCCTGTAAGTTGGTTGGCTAAGGCAAGATTCTTGTGTTGTTCTTACTAAAAAACTCAATCACAAGCAATGACTGACTGGACCGATTGAGGTTAACATATTTAGCGACAATCAGATGGCAATGGGGTATAATGACAGAGATTAAATCGTTGCTATGTTGTTTTATTTTTTTAAATTTCATTTCAACAGCAAATATGCGATAAGAAAAATAAATTGTCATTTTCTGTGAAAACACAACCTAACTTTTTCTTTGTATGTGAAATGTTGATCGCTAAAGTCATATTTATAAACGAAGTGTGTACAACGATTATTTGCGATTAAAATAATAATAATTGGACGGTTAGAGGGTTAAAGTATTATTAGATTAATTTATTTGCTTTGAAAGGAGTAAGGATAAACTCCTACCCTGTAATGCTTCCTAAAAATAACAAGGAGCTACAATAAAAAAACTATGTTTAAAAACCAGGGATATTCACTAAGAGATTCTGTCAGTTTCCAACTGATTTTCTAAAACGTAAAACTCATTTTATTCATAATTACTCGTAAACATAGTTTCTTAATAAATAGTGAGGTTATTGTATAAATTAGTGCGCAGAAACGTATTGGGTATACAAATTAAAAATGTCGGTTTCTTTGGTGGAAATATGCATTTCCTATAATAAAAAAATTAATTGATATATTATTCACAGCATTGTCCATCGTCAGCTACTACTTTTTCCCGTTTTTCTGCCAGCATATGAATTCCGCCACTAAAGAAATACTCTGGTTTTGGGTAAAGAATGAATCATGCACAATTTGTGATACCCTGCTCTGATCGATCGAAACAAATGGTAAGAAAAGGCAAGGTCTGAGCTATAAGGCGGGTGAGCCAATTCTTCCCATCTACTGTTTTTCAAATAGTTTTTGACCGGTCTTGCAACATGTGGTCAAGAATTGTCATGATGGAAGATCATGGCCTCGTATCTGGTTGAATATTCTGATCGTTTTTCGTTAATATCTAACTTCAAGCGAATCATTTGTGTTCGGTACAGGTCCCATGTGTACGTCTGACCCGATTTCAATACAAAAAAACCCACCACATATAGAGCATTACCTTGGCATCATGGATATTTGGCTTCAACGTTGATTTGGATGGCTGGCCTGGCTTTACATATGACTTTTTGAGCTTGGGATTATCTTAACATATCCATTTCTCAGCACCAGTAACAGTACGCAACAAAAATGACTTTTTTTGCAGCGTTCAAGCATAATTTCAACGCCTCTAGGCTTCAGTTCATATGGGACCCAATTACTTGCTTTTGAATGAATCCCAAGGTTTTTAAACGTAGGGAAATAGCTTGTTGTGTGTTTCTAAATGATAATATAAGTTCTTCTTGCGTTTGATAAGAATCATCGTCGAGTAATGCTTCCAATTCCTCATCTTCAAACTTTTTCGGCTGACCAGGCGTCTCCTCGTCTTCTACATTCTTATAGCAATCGAAAAAATATGTGCTTACACTTTGTCGTCTATCGAATACTGAATTATAATGACAGATGTTTACCTCCAAAATACCATATTTGTTATTATTGACACAAACCATGTGTGATAGTTATGCCATATGTTGCTCAAATCGACATTATTAACTTGAATACCCTTAATCTAAACTAAATGTAGAAAATATTGGATGCAAAATGTGTTTGATCGAGAAATAAAGGGTGTACATAGACTGAATTCCAAAACATCAAATTACAAAGCAAACAGTATAGTAGCTTGCTTTGTATCGATACAGTATCAAAAAGATGTCATTAATACATTATTTTAGTGCTCTGATATCAAACTTTTTTCTTTAAAATATATAAGAGGTTTATAATGACGAAGATGAAGGAGTTATACAACAATAACACCAACAATAGTAAAATACATTGTAAGTTAAGGTTACTAAAGTATGTTTATTTGTCCGCCTGTCCGTCCATTTACATATATACGTCTGTTGTTGTTGTTGTCTTGTAGTATTGCAGACTAAACACATATTAAACAACAATTGCAATTTTCTTCCTAATGCTTATTGCTGAATTTAGATAGTTATGGGATCTTTAAATTTAACCTCTTGCTGTGCCACACTATGACTCGATGGTCGTCGGTTGCCTAGCTAGCTGGTGTCTGCTTCTTATTCGTTTAGTCTTCGTCTAAGACGTTGATATTAAAATAGAAGAAACAGATGAAGAATAAAAGAAAAATAAGACAACTAGAGAAGATGGTACTTTATTGATGAAGTTGGCTGTAGAGTGAAGTAATTCAAAAATACGTCGAGAGTACAATGAACAAAGTGCATGATAATAGTGTGAAGGTGAGTCCAGTCGCTAAAACGAGTGAGTTAGTCGTTTTTTCTTTTTTGTTTTTGCTTATTCAGGGACTTTTTTCTTTGCATTTTATTTGATGAAAACTGTAAATTTACGAACCTTACGTTAATCACCAACAATGAATCGCGCACAGCATGAGGAAGAAAATTTTCTAACCGAGACTGCTGCAACTGCAACAACAATATGATAAATATTTCAGGAATCTATACACTAACAACAATAATGGGCAACATCATGAAAGAAATTGTTTGTATGAAAGCAGATTTTTTTCCTTCGTCTTTTTATTTTTAGGAGTGGAGTTAATAAATGAAATTAAAAATTTTAACATTAATTTGAGAAAAGATCTCAATATATTTGGAAAATTTTCTTAATAATCGTCTTTAATCATGTCTAGATAGTAACATGATCTTATATGTATACATACATACTTACTTACATATATATTTGTTACTTTTAGCTTTCAATGATGTTGACAAAAAAAGGTAGAAATAACTTTGTCCTTTTTGTAAAATCCAAGTTCTTGTATCGCTGATGGGATATTCTTTTTTTCTAACTTTACTTAAATCGTGTGACATGCTTAAACAGTTTAAGGAATTTTAGAAAAATAATGGACCATTTATATAATTAAGAAAAATCTCATATTGGCACTCATTTTTTCCTTCAATTCCGATTGGAAAATAGTGCGGCAATTGCAACCAATTACAATCTTAAGTCGTTTCCGAATGATGGCGAAGATGTCTGCCAACTTGCTGGGTAGCAAGATTTTAGAGAAGATTGAAGAGCTTGTTTGGCTACGTTGTCACCTTTACGTCTAAGGTTATATCGTAATATATAAACTTCATAATGTTACATTTTTCGATTATAGAGCAAGGAAATAATCAAATTGTAAATCGATCAAGATGCTGGCTGCTTCTTTTGGAAGCTAGATCTATAAAATCTTTGTTCTTATTATGTCCAGCACTCCCTCCTACCGGGAGGAGGAAATTATGTTTATAAAAATTGAATATGAATTTTTTATGCCGCAAGTGATGCGGTTAAATAGCAAATTCTCTCTGCGTTGTTATTTTTTATTTCGGTAGAACACATGCCATTATATCAGTGTATGTGTTCGTATTTCGCCAATAACTCTTCGAATGTTGATACCCAGGTGTTCAATTGTCTCTGGTTTATCGACGTAGATAAGTGACTTGACATAACCTTAAAAGAAAACAATCCAAAGTGGTTAAATCACACGATCTTGGTGGCCAGTTATTTGGACCATTACGTGCAATTACTCTTTTTCAAAAAGTTTATTTGAATAAATCAATTGTAGTGACTGCTATGTGGCACGAGGATCCATCCTGTTGGAACCACATGTCAGTAAGATTTTTTCTTCTTCGTAGCTAAGTAGATGATTAATCCACAGATGCCCCCTCCATATGATTATGCAGTGATTAATATTCTTCCTAGTTTGTGGTGATCTTTACTTTAACAACGTATTTTTTTCAGTAGATGGCGTTTTTTTACCTGATCACTCGTCTGATGTTTGTCATCATCATGAAGAGGTAAACGCAAAGGTCAGGGGGCTTCTTCTTTATTTTTTAGATGGAGTAGTCTGGATGGCAATTAAAGACTTTTTATTAAACGCTCGCGATCACATTATTTTTTTTTTCATTATGTCTTCGCTTGTGTTGTTATGCGTGCGCTCTATCTACTACAATACGCTACCCCTTCGATTAATGTCAGTTAATTGAAGTACGAAAAAAATCTAATCATGAACCTATTCCGTTCACCATTGACAGTAACATTTTGACCATCATCGTTTTTGAAGATATGTGGACCAACGACTTCGCTAGCCTATATAGCACACAAAACAGTAATTCTCTGTGAATGTAATGGTGTTTCGACACATGCTTCAGGATTATTCTCATTCAAAACGTGCCAATTATGCTTATTTACGTATCCATTGAAACAAAAATGGGCTTCATAGGAGAACAAAATTTAAAATTGAAATTTAACATCAATATTAATAATATATGTTTCAGGCCATTCGTCGAATTATCAGCTGTTAGATCGGTTGTCAGCTACAGCAGCGTTGCCAACTAGAAGTTTTGCATCTCTAAAATAACATCTGATAGTATCGGTAAAACAATGAAACAATGGTGAAACAATGAAACAATGGTCCAAATAATCGATAGAGTTGGATACCCTTCCGTCATTTATGAGTAAGTCTTTGAAGTAACGGCATATATGCGACAGTTGTATTTAATGTCGTGTCGGATAAAGGTCTTATTAATATGTAAAGGGATTTGATTAAGTGTGTAATTCATATTTCGGTTTTTCGAACAAAATTCAAAGAGGCTAGGCCTACATCATATTCAGGCAAAAAGCTGCTCTTCTCTTCTGTTATTACACGAACGTACGCACGCACATATATGTACACTCATAGGCAAAAAATAAGCAAAATATAAACAAGGATAAGTAAAGAGAAAAAAGTGGAAAAATACTGTGCAAAGTAGACTGAGCGAGACACTTTTAACTTACTACCACAATTGTATAATGTATAATAAATTAAGATAAAGTACACAGCCTCGATGCACCACTAAATTAATTCTGAGCACATCGAGCAAATAATTCTGCAAAAGGTTTGCCTTCTTAAGCGGGTTAGTAAATGTTTGTTCATTCTTTATAAGCTCTAACTTCCCTGAAGAAAAGAAACAGCTTTAGCACGAAGGCGTTGTTTGTGTATGGGCAATATCCGCACCTGCACTCCGGTATACGAAAACATTACCTATTAGCGCAGTGAATCATTATTGCTTTAATTCATGAACGCTTCTTCTCTTGATTTGATTGCCAGTCTACACGTATGAGTAAACCAAGATTTAGTCTTTTAATTTTTATTCCCAGCAGGGTTGGCAGCCCATTAGGTAACCCAATTAATCCCCGGGTCTTACTTGGTATTAAGCTCGGGTGGTCTTTTTAACTTAGAAAATGTAGACGATAAATTAAAAAAAAAAATTCAGTATATTGTCCATCACTACTCACAAATTTTCCCCACCTCTCATTTCCTATTCCCGTATAGGAAAATCTTCTCGTCTTTGGAAACAATTAAATTTTGAAGCTAATTTTAGATTTCTTTGAAAGAAGTGAAGCAGTGACCTGCGGAATCATGTTGTGTCCGTCTAAGCAGCAATGTACGGGGAATACGACTAGTGAAATAACATGGTGGCATTTGAAACATCTCGTGCTAACAGCAAAAGAGGTCATTAGGTTTATTAAATATATGTAATCCTAACTATTGCACCATTGCTTCTCATTGATGTTTTTTAATTTTTTTTTTTTATTTTCGTCCCTAAACAGTAGATCCAAGTTACATTAATAAATATGCTGACTCATCATGTAAATGGAACAACCGATATGATTTTGCATTATCTTTTCATCATCTCAAGTTAAACAACAATACCTTAGACTGAATGTCTTTTAAGATCGAATTGTCAGCTGGTCTATCGACAACACATTCATGTTCTTCTTCACCTTTATCACAGTACGCGACTATTTTAAAATTATTTTGCCATTTACGTTTAAAGATATTTCCTTTACATTTTTTTTTTTTTTTTTTGCTTAAGATAACACCCAAGAAAGAAATTTTTTAAGATATTTGCCAGCTTATGGTCAACTAAAAGGTGCTAAAGATTTTTCTATTATGGCTGGTGATTTTAATAAATAGAAAAGTCTGTTAAAAGATACATCCATACATATATGCCACAGCTAACGTGAGTGTATTTATTACATACTAATGGCGAATGCTGGTCGTCACTTAGAGTATCAATGCGTAATCTTTCTGAAACTATACTCGTACCTCCGTCTCTTTATCTATTTGCCTATGAGTTTACGTTATATTGACAATATATTCTCTAAATATTGTCAACGTTATTTATTTTTTCTTTTTTATCAATTTTTTATTCAACTTCTTTGCATGTTTAAACCAACAAACAGTAGCTGTTTGACCACATGTTCAAAATTGATGACAATGGCTTTATGTTGCACGCAGTACATTGGTTTGGGTGTGCGGTTTAGTGTGTTAATGCCAGAGATCTTTGATAAAATATATGAATAAATTATTGAAAAAGATTTTATTTGTGATAAAAACTATTAAAAATATTTTGTATATAATACTTCGAGTTTTTTAATATGAATGAATATGGAATAAAAAATTACAAAAATAAAAATTTCTTTTTACTTTTCCATTTACAAACAAAGTATCTAAAAGCGTTGAGTTTTGTGTTAAATTCAAAGCAGAATAATTCTATTTTGTTTTTAAAATTTTGAAAAATATATAAATTAAGATCATGTATGTATGAGAATTCTTAATCAAATTTACCTTAAAAAGTATTGCTATAAATCTTGCAGGATATCGTATATGTTTTATTTCCATTTGTTTAATAACACTCAAAAAGCAATAATGCTATTACGAGTGCAGCGCCATTGTGTGCTAAATAGATTTCTAAAAGCCGATACAAATTTTCCTAAATAAATAACCAGTAAACAATAGATGCCATGGTAGGCCAGTGGGCATTTATGCTAAAACACATAAGTCCAGAAACGGTGTTTGTTTCTTATACAGAAATTAGGCAGACAAAAATATGTCATCATCAATAGAACACACACGCTCTGTATATTTAACCGATGTAAGAGACTGTGTGGCTGCTCAAGCGCTTTTTAATCATATTAATCGGCTTGAGTTAGCCTTTTAATATTTAAAAATTTTTTAACTCTCATACCCGTATTAAAAATACTGATGATTACAAATATTTAAAAGTAAATCTAGGTTATCCTGACAGTCTATTAGCTAGTATGCTAGTTTGTCATGGCGTGTGTAATATTCCCACCAGAGTCTGATCTCGTACTGTACACCGGTCACTTGGTTCCAGTTACTTCGATCGTAAGAACTACTTGTAATAAAATTTGTAATAATATAATAAGAAAAAAAAAACGTACAGTAGCAATCGGTTATAAGAACATCGTAAATAAGGAAAGACTGCATCGGTCATATGCAAAAAAAAAAAAAAAAAAATTAACAAATTTTAATGTTGTATGCAAAAACGATTATTAGCTTAATTTCCCTTTGTTAAAACTTCGTTAGTTTAAAAAAAATTAAAGTAGGAAGCTACCTGTTTTAAGGGAGGGTACTCTAAAGTAACATTTATGCTATGAATATTTAATATAAAAATAAAAATAGAATGTGTTGGCATCAAGGAACAAATTCTTGGAGGCATAAAACATTACCCAAAACAAAAAGTCCTCTTTTAGTGATATGGTGATCCTAGCCAGACCGATAAAATTGTGAAAGAATGGCTGTTGTAACAGAAATTTTAGGTAAAATAGTGATCACCATAAAGCCCTAATTCCAATCCAATAGGATTTTTGGATAATAGTAAAAAAAACTCTTGGAAAACTATAATTGGACTTCGCGGAGCATGCTGAAGCTTTGGCAACGAATATAATATAAATGGTACCAGATTTCTTTTACGTTTTTGAGTAATTTTGTAGAGAGTAGGCCTAAATTATTTAAAAACGCCACAAAAAAAAGAGTTCTAAGAATAGTGTTAAAAAATATAAGTTTCTCTCTATTTAAGCGAAAAGTACCTTTTTCCCATTCCAGTGTTTGAATATCATACCTTCTTTAAAGTTTTTTTTCGAACGGACTTAACAGTGAATAAATGTGTTCTGTTCAACTTCAAGACATGAACTTGGTTTTGCACCCCACTATATGTATATAATTTACATTTATAATTTTACACCCACACTATCATCCTCGGCATTATGTTTTAACCTTTTTCTTTTAAAACTTATTTTTTTCTAAGAAATTTGTTCATTTAAGCACAATAAAAACATTTTTTCTTAAGTGATGTACATAAAATCAGAACAAATACGTAAAGCTCGTTATTCTGGTATTTAATATTCCACTAAAAAAATTAATTGTCTTAATATTTTAGGATTTGAAGAATTTACAATAAATATATAGCGCATTAAATAAAATATAAAAAGGTAATGAAAACTGAAATAGTTTTATTAAAAGTATGGTTTAATATTAAATTAATACAAATAAAGCTTTTTTGGGTCGACTGCTCGTAATAGTGACATTGTTTTTTTTTTCTTTTGTATCGCTGACACAAAAAAAACATGGTATTGCTAGAATGTAAACTCTAAATAGCCAAAAACTTAAAGCAATAATAAGTTAATGTAGGGTTTTTGTATACGTTATTTTAGCAAATGTTTCTAAAGCTTAAAGTGTGTGATATCTAACGCACTTCAAGCGTACTATTAGATGGTATTTTTTTTTTGCATATGGCTGCATGTCTTTTTCTATACTTTCCTGATTTCAGAAATCCAAGAAGCAAAAACAATTAATGATATGGAAGAAGATTTTATATAAGAAATACGTTGCTACGGCATCAAAGCAATATAGAAAAATTAAAATCGCGAACTTATAGCAATTGAAGGTTACTATGTATGTATAGGGTCCTCCATCTAACGTTTTTTTTCAACTAGTGCTTATTTCGTGAATGGTAACACTTAGCTCATGTCTGATTTCACAGATAATTAATTTTATCCTTCCGCTGAACGAATATGGTTGTGTATACGCTTGAACAACGCTGGGAATCTGGGCCTGCGATCGTTATCGGGCGATGTTGAACGAATTTTTGTTCACAAAAATTGAAGAAGAGGATATTAGCAACATTTGGTTTCAACAAGACGGCGCTACGTGCCACACAGCCGAAGCTTTGAAGATGTTTTTGAAGATCGCATTATCAGCCACAGAGCTGATGTCGTTTGACCACCTTGGAGCTGCGATTTGATACCGTTGGACTATTATTTGTGGGGTGCCGTCAAAGATAAGTGTTACGCCAACAAGCCAGAGACAATTGACGCTTTAAAGAACAATATTCGTGAAGCCACTGGTGAAATACAGCTGCACACAATCGATGTGCTTAAAAATTGGACAGATCGTGTAGGCTACTGCATGGCCAGCCGAGACAGCCATTTGATTGAATTTATTTTCCATTATTAACCGGAAGGATTGTACTTTAAAATAAAAAAATAAAAAATTGAGAAAACATTCAGTATTTTTTTTTATAGCATTTTCAAAAAAAATTTATTTTATATATACAGAAATTATTAAAGTATTAATACAATTTGAAATACTTCAAATTTGATTGTGCAAATAAATATTCTTTTACAAAGAAAGAGATACTTTGACATGAAAGTGAAAATTTTTAACCTTCTGCAGAAATGTACGAAAGGAATTGAAAATATTTACTCCATTACATTGCTTAAAAAAGTAAAATTTATTTCTAAACAGATTTTGTGTGTAATTTTTCTTTATATGAGAAATTTTGATGCCGGTTGTGTGCAAACCATAAAAATTTTGGTGGCAACACTGATGTGTGATTTAGAGTAGGTTTAAAGTCTCACTGGGTGACATATCCATTATTATGGTTTCAGATCTGTTGAACAAAAGTACACAATAGATCCCAGGGATCATAGTTTCCTGCAGGAGTGCCTGGTCCGTATAATGTGGATAATGATCGAAGAAGATTTGACGGCAAAAATAGTCTCGTAATGGACGAGTTTGGCAAAATCCATATCTTTATTAAATCGATTTTGAAGTGGCCAAGCAATGGCTTTGGTGTTATGAATGAGACATTGACACATTCAGCCAAATTCAGTATAGATTGATATTTCTAGCTTGACTTCAAATTATTTTCTCAGCGTTTTTATACAATCTAAACTGAACGCTTTCCTCTGTACCAAAGCAGTTGACATCTTTGTTTTAAAAACGAGAAAACAGAACATGCAATCGCAGTTGTTGCATAATATGTTAACAGCTACTTACAATACTGCCAATAAGGCTACTGTTGCAGCATTGCATATTCAGTTCTAAAAACACAGCACGCAATGCCTGTCCGGACTAGCCTGCTCATAACTGTGTACAAAAACTATACCAGTCGGTCCGTTGGTTATTTTGGTTCCTCAAAATTGCAGTAAGAACAACAACAGCTTGGGAAAATGACAATTTTTCAAAGCAACAACAATATCATAACGCATTTTTATATATTGTATGTAGTATGTATGTCTACATAAATGCCAATGGTTATGTAAACAATGTGGTCAATTGTTTTAGCCAAAAACACACACAGACATACATACATAGATCAATTCATATTTCCATAAGAAATCTTTCTTATCTCAGTTTCTTACATTATAACCATGGCAATATATATTACGAATTTTTCATAATTTCTGTTGTTCTTCATTCTTTTGTTTTCTTATCTGTCTAATAAAATCGCATTTCTATTGCCAAGTAAATAGAGAAGAAAAAATAAAATAAAAGATAAAGTAGATAAAGAAATTATATTTCAAATACATTATTGCACAAATTGACCAGTTTGCCAAAAGGAAGATATTGATAAAAAATTTTTAAAATTACATTTTTCTATAGTCAAACTACGTAGCAGTATGTTTTAACAAAAACAAAATAACATCTGAAGAGGCGTGTGATGTTAAGCCATTTAATGCGTCAGTACATTATTAATTCATTTCCTTCGGTTTTCATTTTAAGTTGTCATCTTGCACGATAACGGCCTTATTTTGGGGTGGTTATGTTGCCTTGTTAGTGCATATAAATATGTCCATGTGTACTAAACATATAAACCAGAAAGAAGGTAATCCGATTTCTAAAAGTGGTCAATATGTTTTTAATTTGTGGGCATTTTGGAGGATTAAGTACGAGATTTTATAAGAGAATCAATTGCAAGTAAAGCAGCTGTAAGAACAGAAAGTATTTTGATATTTTAATTAAAATTATAGAAGTGGCTAAGGAAGGTTTTTTTGTTTTGGCCAAGGAATTATACTAGAATATATTTACGTACATTATAATTTAGTTGCGAACTTTACTGTAATATGTTAAAGTAGGTCGATTAAATATGTATATGGCATTTAACAATCGAGCGCTCAACGCATATTGCAATCGTACTTTTCATTGCAAAATTATTTACTAAAATTTGTTTTTCTCGTTGATTTCCTAGCATATTTTAATCAGGGCTTGCAACTTACTTCGTAATCGAACTAAAGCCAACTGGGTCTTAAGTTGGTTTGGTGGGTTTCTTAATTTAAGGTTTTCGTAGTTTATTTACAACAAATAAATTTAAAATTTTCGTATTGGGAGTACAAATTAATTCGGTCCATTTTTTTAGCTCAGAAAAGATAACGAATTAACAAACTTATGAAAACAAAAATTGTGAACCAATGCCCGAATCCCGTCTCAAAAAAACTTCACATCTTTTAAGACGATCCACTTCAAAGTTGATTTTATATTTCTTTTAAGGAAGTGATTCGGTGATATGGCAAGAGATATTGTATCTATCCAAACAGCCATTAGTCAGAACGAACAATGTTAGGAGAATACGGCGAGTACGGCAGCTGATCGTTTCTAACAATTGTTTGACAATTTTTGCGACGTGAGACCGACGTGTCTGTTTATGTGTCTTTATATTCCGACTATTTTTCTCATAATGCGCGGTTCAAACGTAGTAATTGCAGTCTGCTCCAAGCACCGAATTTTAGCAGTTCATATTACACAATGCCCATAAAACTCATCAAAAAAAAAAAAAAAAAAACCCGTTTGCTTGAGGTTTTTTTTTTTTTTAAAAAAAAGCCCGAGTCTTTGCCATCCCTGATTTTAACAACTTATAAGTTGTTTCTGAACTCTTGCAATATCTATGTTACACCCTATTTCTATCTTAAGTACAGTGCTCAATTTATTTGTATTTGATTTAACATAAGTGCTCTAAACCTAACGAACAATAATTCGTATATTAACTTGTATATTCAATAATGCTGTTTATGCTGATCTTAGTAAACTCGAGTTTTCTGTGACGGATTTTATACCAGCCTTGGACCTCCTAAGGCTGTACTTATTGCTGTTTATTGAACAAGTAGTTAACCATTTAAGAATGTCGCTTCATGCCGGTTTTGGTCATGTTGTTGGGAGTTTACTAATATGTATAACGCCAAGCTCTAAAAACATTGAGGCTAGCAACCCCAAAAACTATCGAGCTCTACAATGTTATGGAGTGTACCTTACATTCCTTAGGAGCCACCTGCTGTTACTAGCAACCTGCTAGCTTTACTTTTTGAAAATAATCCAATTATGGATTTGGTAACTACAAATTTGTGTCTAGAAATATCTTGAAAACACTTGACAAAGTTTGGTAAAAGGACACTTAAGTCGAAACTTATTGTTTCTTTTGTTGGTAGTCACTTCCCTTAATTTATAATCAGCTTTCTCAAGGATACGTTAAAAAAGTAGATATTGATGGAATCCTATCTATTACTGCTTTATTTCTAATATAGGCATCAGAATTGACTGTAACGTTAGTTAATTCGCAGAAAGAAGTCTTCAAGTGCGTCGATATTTGAATATTTTATTCAATATCTGAGCTTTTGGATTTGATAAAAAAAAAAATAAATAAAATAGAGAAATATATAAAATCTTTATTGGAGTCGATAAAACAATCTAAATAATTCATTATTTGAAGATGATTTCATGCAAATGTTGACCGCTGCTACGCCTCAAATGGTTCATACGCTGGGTTAAATTTTGGCACGAATAAATTCTTTAATATTGGCCTCCAGTGTGTCAGCCTTTGCAGGCCTGTACCCATAGACATGAGCCTTAACATGCCCTCATAAAAAATAGTCTAAAGGCGTTAAGTCACACGGCCGCAAACGTGAAATAAACTGTTCTTCGAACTCGCATCTAAATTGGTCCGCGTGTTGAATGGTATGTGGTACCATCTTACTGAAACCACATCTCAGCTAACTCCAGCTCTTCCATTTTGGGCAAAAAAATTTAATTATCGCACGATAGCGCTCTCCATTAACGCGCTCTCACGTTTTTACCTTTGTTGTCTTTGAAAAAGTATGGTCCAATGATGCCATCGGCCATTAATCTACACCAAACAGTGCATCTTTCGGGGTGCATTGGCAGTTCCTGCAATGCTTCTCACTGCTCTTCACACCAACTACGGCATTTTTTTTTGTTCACGCATCCATTCAAGCAATAATGAGCATCGTCGTTGAACACAATTTTCCGATAAAATATCATGAATTTTGATCATGAATTTTAATAATAAAATCCAATAATCACCAAGCGTTGTTGGTTTGTAAGTCGATTCATGGTTAAATTATAGACCAAACTGAACATGTTTGACAGTAATATGTTACACGAAAACAGCTGAGCTGCCAAAAACAGTGCTAACAAAAAGAAAGTAGCTAAAAAATCACCTGACATATACAAACTATATTTGTATTGAAATTGAATACAATTTTCACGTATAGATCGGTTCTAAAAAATCTATTGTGTAACTTCTAGATATTAATGACGGTAGGTTATCCAACTTTATCGAATCGTTAGAACATCTTCGCAACCTGACGAGAGTTTCATTGTTTTATAGATACTATAAATGAAAGTATACAGACAAAATAAAGAATTTTTATTTCTGTAACACTATACTTTTTCGCAGTACTTGTATTTCCTGTAAAGCTCGTACGGTTCGCCGTTCAGTGAATTGCACAACACATTACAAAGATTTTTTGAACTTTAATCACATCGTTCGTTTGTGTCACAATCTTTTGGCCTACCGAAATGAAGTAAAATTTTACTTTAAAAAGGTTTTCCAAAATGTTTAACAAACGCGCAAAACTTGAAAAAAGACTTATTTAGCAGATTTCTTCGAATTAATAAGAAACTCTGGGGCCAAATCGTTTCATTCGTGATCGTATAAGCTTTCGTATCGAATAATGTTAATTTCAATTACAAAATTTCAAAATTACGATCGACGTTTTTCTATAATGAGTATGACCATTTGGGTTCTGCTTAGATTTTTGAAGCATATTCTTTTGCCATTGTAATGATTGATACAAATAAAAAATACGATATCCATTGCTTCCTTAAAAACATTGATTTTTTTTTACTAATGCTATCTGTTATATGAAAAATTTCCACGTAAAAGAGGATGATCGTAATTTATTTGTCACCTTAAAAACAAAAGGAACAAAAAAACTCGGTTTCATTTTCATACGTTATTATTGACTAGTTCACACTACACTGATAAAATTTTCTTTGTTTTCTCTGTAAAACTCATAGTCAGGAAAAAACTCTCACATTAATAGGCAATATCTTAGAGATTCACGTTTTTTTAAAAAACACTAAAATACAAATACACAATGATCGCATAATCCACCCACCCAATAGGTTCAAAACACAGAAGAAGAAAATCTATCGGTAGATCAAAATAATTTCAAATGCAAAAGAAGACATTTTCATTGAAGCTTATTGCTGTTCGAAGCAGTTATTTTAGGTTAACGAAATCGCGATAGAAAACAACTGCCTTAACAAAGGAGTATATGAGGGTATTGTAACGATTTCCTGAATATAAAAGTAAAGAAAAGAAAAAAAATTAAATACTAGACGATAACTTTCTTGGGCTTCTTAGGAAATGATTATTTCTTTTAGAAAAAAGCTCAACTCATCTCTTTCTTTTTTCTTTAAATTTTATTTTCATCTCATTTTCAGGGCAGGCTGTTTTTTCAATGAAAAAAAAGAAATATTGGTATTCGTAACCATATTTGCATATATTTAGCATAACGCAATTGATTGTATCGACATGGAAAATATGTTTTCTAGCAAGTTCAAAGATATGCTATGTTTGTATGCGAAGGGTATATAACAGTGTCTAGGTTGGTTTATTTTTCGATTTTTTTTAATTTTTTGTTTAATATGTTAATAAAGATTTTGTTTGAAAATCTATAAAACAAACACAACAAAAATATTTATTATGTGCTTTGTGGTCAAACGTGTTTGTTTGCTTTCTTTGGCTTTTAATGTTTAAGTAAAAAATATGAAATTATTATTAAAATTTTATTTCATAGTTGTAATCATAAAATCACTTAAAATCCATTGTCATAGTTCACTTAACAGATTCTTGTTATTGTCTTGTATCTTTTTAAAAATTGAAGTTGCTAACTATTTGCTTTTTTATTGGCATTTCTCTAATACACTGAAAAAATAACAACATATTCATTAACTTTAACAAAATCATACAAGTTTTTTGGCAAGAAACTGTATAATAGCCATGCCTAGAAATGGTTTCATTCAGTTCTGCAAATTTTCGGTGGATTTTCAATTTTCAGAACCCAAAGGGTTAAAAACGTTAGTTTATAGGATCAAATACAAATTGTTTTAAAGAATATCTTATACTTGGTTGTTTAACTATTATTTAATTTTCCATATCATTCCATGAAGGAACATGGGGACTTCTCTCAGTCAATGAGCTGCACCCGATTCTATTTTTAGACTCATTGAAAGAGACCTACAGCTTAACGCCGGCTCCGAATGGCTAATGCATTAGAGAAGTTTTCAATAGTAGTAATAATCATAACCAGTTACTAGTTAATGTTATGAGATATTATCGTTATTTAAAAACCTTTTTTTCAGATGGCCTAGCGTTATATTAAATCGAGGATCTTCTGGTTGGTAGGCTGGTGTCTTACCTACCATACTACAGCGCTAAAGTTAATTAGCCGTGGGGTTTTATTAGAAAATAATAAGAAAAAAGCAGGGATTTAGAAAGTGATAGTTATATTGTATAAGGCTCGTGGGTGGGAATTTGTGAGCTCTGCTTTTATGACCCTAGTTTTCGAAATGCTCTGTCTAAAATCATATCGCACCGCTTTTTTTACATATCGTACCAGTTATGTGGGAGTAAGCAAACGTCATCTGTATAGTTTTGATCTTGTAAGCGACCCAACTAATGCTTCTGCCTGATGAGATTATGTGTCTTATTACAAATCTATGGCCAGGTAGGTGATAGGGAACACCCTTGTCACACTTTTTTTCCTTACATCATTTGTTCGCTTACCATATCCTGTTAAGCTATGCGGCAGCTTACGTCTTCATATGGCGATTAAAGTAGTAGTATTAGCTTATAAGGTACGCCTCTGCATTTCAGATTTCTTTATATTATTACCTGGTTGATAGCGTCAAACGCTTTCCGGAAGTCAATTAACGTCAGGAATAACAGTGATCGCGTTTGTACGACTGTTCCGTTGTTATTCGAAGACTTATTTATTTGGTTGATGCAGGACTTGCTGGGACGAAAACTTCCATGTTCGTTGCGGACATCTGTGCTACCGAAATCTTTTATTTAGAATATTTGCTAGGGTCTTATTTTCAATGGATATTCTTCCCCTCCAGTTCTCGCACTCTGTTATGTCCTCTTTTTTGGGAATCGTGCTGATCATTCGCGTGTTGAGCTTTATATTTCAAAGTGTTTTTTTAGCGAAAACGCTCTATAACCGTCGCTATAATCTGGCCAAGTTCGGAAATAAATTCACCTTTCTTGTTTTTAAAATTTTGAATGGAATCTGAATATAATTTAACCATCATACGAAAGCCGTCTTAGACTTCTTACTCTTAAAATCACACGAATATTTATGAATATTTATTTAATAGACAACCCGATTCTTTCTTTCTGTTTAGGAAGTAAGAATACATAATTTCAACTCGACCGACGGTTTATCACATTCCTCTGAGGCTGTACTATTTCCGATCCAATTATGCAAATTTTTATCCATCCCAATGAATATATGTGAAAAATATTTTTATATAGTCTTCAAGAAATAGTTTCAAAGATAGCTGGAAAAAGCCTATTTGTAAAATTGATTCAATCGAGTATGGAACACTCAAAGTGAAATATATATTTCATTTAATACGTATAAGAAACTTTTTCTGAAGGTGTATATTTGAAACAATACATTATATTTTATTTTATTATAACGAATGCATTATTTATGTTAAGACATGAAAATTATAATTAAGTCTACTTGTCGTATCTAGCAAATAATATCTTAACAAGATCTAAATATTATTGTTGTTGTTATTGTAATAGTAGTTGTAGTTGTTTGTGATAATATTTTCGTTATATTGTTGTATCAAAACTAATACACGAAATATACTCCTCAACTCTACTATTTATACAATATCAAAGTAAAATTAAAATCTTAAAAAAAATTTTGTTTAAAGATTTCAGTTATTGTACAAATAAAACGTGCCTTAAGACGACAATCTTGGTTAACATTAGGAAAAAAAAAAAAATAAAAACAAAAACAAAAAACAATCTTATATTTTATTATTGCAGTAGTTGTTATTCCCTCAAAACATTAAGATAAAATTTATAAGAAAAAAAGAATTGCAGTAGCCAAGTTTTTAACTACAATGTTATTTTGAATACGATCTTTTTTTTATTTTTTATTTTTTGTATCTCATTTAGTTATTTATTGTTGATTTCATTGGTTACTGTTTGTTTTTTGATTGGTATCAAAAATTTGTTCAATTTGAGATACGATTTGTTATTTCTGCTTGGCTCTTTCAACGTCGTCCGCTGTTATTTATTTTGTTCAGAAAAATCTTTGTTTGCATCTTTCTTGTAAATACAGTAGCAAAATATTGACCTTAAGGGGTCTTATTAAACAAAACCTACAATCGCATTGTTTCTCAGCTAATTCATCAGGTTGTTGATATCGTAGCATGTAATTTTCATTAAATTGAAAATAATGCAAATAATATCTAATTTAGGTACGTCAATATAAAAAAATACATTTTAAGTTTTTAAATTAATTAAAAATTAATTTTTAATAGAACTATTGAAGATAAATATCACCTTTGCAAAAATTTTAATTGCAATGTGGATTTTTAATTTATGTCTTTCTCCGTTTTATTCGTAATATTTTTTGTCATAATATTACTTAAAAGTAATTTTGCATAACCAAATTTTCGCTCTTAAAAATACTCTTTGACCTAAAATCATAATTGCGTTTGTCCTTTTCACAAGATGACTGCTGATGGTCCTTTATATTGATCTTCTCAGTTTAAAGCGCTTCCTTTCAATGTTCCTTTTTTTCATATGAAAACCACATATTTTATATATATACATACATAACATATACGGAAATGGGCTTAAAATGATACTTTGCTAATTGTAAGAATATATATAAGAACTAGATAAAGGGTGGTTGAACCATAATGCACGATGTTAATTCTGAGTCACACCTTAACGTATATGTTTAAATTAAAAAAAAATATTAATAATGTAAATGCCAATGGAAGTAAATAAAAAATAATTCCTAGGGCTTTCAGTTACAATTTACATTAATAAAAAATGCTAAGGATAAGCCCAACTGAATATATACAATCATTCATTATGCAATACAGCGTAAAAATACCGGAAGGGTTAATAGAATGTTTACATGTAGGCAAATATCCATGATTCGTTTTCTCATTCGCAATTCATGTAAGTGTTTATATACTGTTTAAACACCATATTTCGGAATTGTAATTGAAAAACCGAATCAAGACACTTACTATAAGCTTTAAAAAAACTGTTTTTTAGGCCAAGAAGATATCTAGTTAATATATATAATATATTTAACTCTGTACTGAAGTGAAGGGTTTGTTAATAAAAACGTTTTTTATCAATAGAAACAAATAGTAGTCAGACAATAGTGCAGATTAGGTAGAATTCTTCAACAACTATTCTTAATTAGTTTTTAACTGGTATCCCAAAAGTTTTAGCAGCTAATAGTAAACAGTGGTTCAACCATAGTGCACGATGTTAAATATGAGTCATACCTTAACGTCATGTTTTTTGCCCTGTTTAATCTGACATTTCTTTGTTTCAGTGTTTGTAAAATTCAACCATTAAACAATTGAGCAGCGCATTAAGATTGTTGAAGCCTTTTACGAAGATGGGTGTTCAAATTAAAATACATTTCGCGCACTTCGTGATTTTTTTTGTCAGCATAATGACCAAATATGTCCACAATCCCTTCTAATAAAGATTGGAATTTAGACGCTTACAAGGTTCAATTGAAACAAGAGTTAAAGTCATTTCAAGCGTCGTTAATACGCGGAATAGTTAGTTGAACAGACAGAAGTAACTGGTAACTTTACAAAGAAAATCATCTTCAGCGGCACACTTTCACCTCAGTAGATTCCGCAACAAACAGAATTGCCCCATCTGAGTAAACGAGAATCCACGAGTGATTGTTGAAAAGCCAATGCATCTACAAAGATTGACTGTTTGATTTGGCTTATGAGCTGGCGGCGTCAACGGCCGTACTTCTTCCAAAATGAGTTCGGTCAAGCAGTTACCGTGAATGGTGTTCGCTGTCGTGAGATGATAACAGAATTCTTGTGGTCAGAAATTGAGGTTATGAACCTGGTTGATATGTGGTTCCAACAGGATGGTACCATTTGCCACACAGCCAATGCAACAATGGCTATTTTGCGCGAGAAATTCAATGGCGATGTTAATTGGCCGCCACGATCGTGGGACTTGACACCATTGGACTACTTTCTTTGGGGATTTCTAAAAGAAAAACTGTACGTCAATAAGCCAAGAACAATTCAAGATATAAAGAATAGGATAATTCAGCACCATTTATTAGTGTACTGCTCCTGATTCAGTATCAATTTCTAAATCCAAAAAAAAGTCCATAATTATAATTTTAGCACTGGACGAGTTCTAAACAAAACCCATGGGTACAGACCCGAATTTGTTGTTTTAATCGTTTTAATAAATTTGTTAAAGTTCAGCCCATAGGTGACTATAGTCTAGTCTATAATAATTGTTAGGTTGAATTTTTTGACTTAAAACTCTTGATTAGGCTCTTATTCAGATAAAATTTGGCCCGTATAAGTGTTTTAGCTTAAGAAAAATCCACAATTCGGTATCTGTTCATAATTAAATCGTATACAGTTAGTTAGATTCAATGAGTAGCCAGATATGTGTTCAGCTCACCTGAGTGCTTTCCTAAAATGGTGCATGTAGTATCATGGCGAACCTTCACGTACGTTTACAGGTTCAAAACCAGCCAGACACATGTACAAAAAAAGATAACCGATTGATACCTACATATGTCAGACAGGTCTGATATAACATGCAGAAAAGGACTGCCAAAAAGGGTAGTACTCTGACATAGAAAATACTTCACCGTTTCCTCCTTTTTATCATCTTGATAGCTTCTACATTAGTCACTAAAAAGCAGACCAAGTCTACCTCCAGCTACCTAGTGTCTAGTGATTATATCCATTGAAATACGTAGCTGTTGAACTGCATTTTCATAATGGACTCCGATTGAGCACGATCGTATAGGAGCCAGATTTGCCTCGAGGTAAAGTAAGTGGGTTCGACTACCTACCGTTGCTGAGTCCATCTCAACAGGTACATATCGCAGAATCAGTAGTATGTCTGAGGAAAGTAGTACCCCAATCAGATGGTCAGTATCGTCATAACTTAGAAGAGAACCAACCCTAGCCTTTTTCATCTGCTACACAATTCCCCTAGGTGCCAGACACTGACCACTTACCTATATTACATATACTCGTATGCTTAAATGTCTCGCCATATCATATAAATTGCCCAGCATTCATATATAGATTTCGGCTAGACACAAGAGAGCATACTAATCGCAGTCTGAATGTCCGTACTAATTCGGAATTCCGTAGTACTTAATGCAGTCCACTGCCCTTTTAATTTCCGAGACTTCCGTCTGACAAACAATGCAGTAATGCGGAAGTCTAAAGGAAATTATTTTTACATATGGTTGAATTAAGACGAATTTCCCTTTTGTTCTTATAAACAGCATAGAGCTTTAACGATTAAATACCATTCTTGCTTACACGCTGTAATTTGCAACTCGTTTTACGTGCTGTTCACCCTGGTTGGTCCGTTATCTAGTTGTCGACGCCGTATGTGATTCGGTTGGCTGTTCCCACGACTTCCTTAGGGGCTCTATAAGTTGGAGTATATTTTAGTCGAAAGGGAAGTTTTATTTTTCTTTGTAAGTATCATATGCCAGTGACTTTTTTGGATATGAGTTTTTGGTGAAAAATATTTTCAAATGTTGCCTTTTGCACCAGCACAACGTCTACACATATTGCCTTTATTAATAAGTTTTGAATAGCTGATTTTAAACTGGATAATGTTCCGATAATATCATATAAGATATTTTTTTACTATAAGACCTATATGGATTGATTTGTATCAAAGCAATATTCTGGTCATCCGGCATTAAGATTAGGAATTATAATAAGCAAATATTGTAAATATTGTGTTGTTTGTCAACTAACTCAAATATTAAATTAAGCTTTTGAGAAAGTTAAATATTAAAAATTTAAAAAAATAAGAACAACAAAAATCGTAATACAACACATGTTACAGCACCAATAAATTCTTAGAAATTGTATTATAATTATCCATTAGTTTAAAACACTACACCGCTCAGTTGAAATTCTTTGAAATTTCATAATCTATATAATTTTGAATGTCGTACAATGCAATTGAAAATTATCACCTACCACCTATCGAAATTATGGTCAATTTGGTACATGATGTTTTGATTAAAATCACGTACGAATTGTAATAATTTGTTTTCACGCTTATGCATACAATTACCAACAAAAAAAGCTATAAATAATAAAAAATATTCCATATAAGAAAAAATATCAAAATAAAGAAATACTACAACTGAATGCCGCCACCAACATCTATGGAGATCACATCTTTAACATAAACTTCATGAATGCGAAGTATACCTACTATGCATGGATAAAAGCTCATCCGCCAAATATCAAATTTAGTAAAAAAAAAAAAAAAAAATTAAAACCAGCGCGAAATGATAAAAAAGGAGCATTGCAGAGAGAGAGAACAACGTCGAATAATAGCAATCAACACCTGTCGATCGCTTTCAATGATCACCAACGAAAATCAAGAATAAAAAGTAACATGTACAACATGATGTTTAATATGCAACAATCGGCAAATAAATAATAACGATTCACGAAACAGGAACAACAATAACAATAACAACAACAACATGTTCGTAAGAAATAAGTAATAAAATAAAATACTCGTATTTAGAGAATAAGTAGAGCGATTACCAGCAGTATTAAACTTCTTTTAGAGGTAAGAGATACTCGATCGTACATGCAACACAAATTGAAGCATCTGCATTGCAAAGCATTCGAAATAATTCTGAACGAATGGTAAGCTTGATTTTGTACAGATTTTTAACTACATCGTAATTTATTTTTAAGGTGGCCAGAGAAAAATTGATTACATTAAAAAAATTAATCTGGAAAGTGAATTTACATGATGAGTTAAAATGATAAAGACGATCAAACAAGGACCTTACGATACTTAAGATACAGTGTATTCTTTTCTTATAAATTTTTTTGTGATCAAAAAAAAAAAAAAGAAGTTAGCAGATAAATTTAAAATTGGTTATTATTCAGCTAAGTTTTTAGCTTATAAGTACACGTAGATATGAAAAACCGGTTGTTTACTTTTAAAACAAGATTTTGAGGGTGTATTGAGAATTTCAAAAACAGATTTTTGTTGTACTTGATGGCACCTATCAAAAAATAGAGTCAGTTGGTAAGTGATTTTTAGCAAATTTTTGGGTGCTTGTTGGTTACTGGTACGATATAAATTTATTCAAAGTATTGAATATCAGTAGCTACCACCTTTTTACAATCTGGTAACATATTGTTACGAGAATAAAAACGCCTTAATTATAGAATTTTGGTATTTTTGTGTCAGCCTGTCAATGCCATAAATTTAATCATTTCTGGGTAATACAATTTTACATGTTTAAAATTATCGGATAGAGGATCATTACCACTACTGGGTTCAATGAGTAAGGGAGAATAACTTCCCTCCAAACTGCCTTATAAATTATTAAAAACACAACCACTTGAAACAGATCCGGCATATGTTCTCATCAGCCGTCTATATGAATTTGGGTATGTTAACATAGGTTATCGATATTTATGGTTGTCGTGTGTGCTACTCATTGTTTAAATTATAATAAACCTACAATTAATTAGACATTTAAACCTAGCCTTGTATTTCAAGAGTGGCTTAAATTTTGTAAAAAATATATCTATATAATTAACTAGCTTAATCGCCGAGTACTTTGTTACCCCTATCCTAATTATTATTTTAAATGTTATATTAGTTACATTTTTTACCTTTTTTCCACCTTTTGTACCCTTCCGTTCTAAATCCAAACTTTCGGGATAATCTAAAGTCCTGACCACAAAGACACCGTAGAATCTGTCGTTTAGCTAAATACAGTCTTCAAAAAAACACATTCATTTTTATACTATATATAAGATACATATATACATAGATAGATTTTACACAGTGTCCTTTGGGAATACCCAATTTTGATTAATTTGTATAGATAACTCTGCTTTAATTGTTATCGTTCTCCACATATACAAAATTCAATACTTATTATGAATGGAATACGCCACATCCATTATTATCCATCCATCCATTATATATATATATATATATATATATATATATATATATATATATATATATATATATATATATATATATATATATATATATATATAAATGAATGTGGGTTTATTTGTTTGTGGGTTTGTTTGTTTAAAGTCTATAGACGGCTAAGCGGCTGGACCGATATCTTGAAATTTTAACAGTACCTTCCTGTAGGAAATATAGGCTACTTTTTATTTTAAAATTTCAAGTAGGCGAGGTGCCACGCCCACATACCCAATAAGTATTTAATGTCGCATATATCATAAACTGCAACAGCTAAAGTCATAAAATATTGTACGGACGACTTTGACGTATATATGAACAAAATGGGCGAATTGGCTGTAATTGGCTTGTCACCCACCTCCCATATAAAAAATACTAAATTAGTATATCTAAGAAAACAGTTAGACTCCTAAAGTTTTGTTGAAGCCACTTTTGTATCAATATGAATATTTTAGACAAAAATGGACTGAGTAGCAATAGCAATATATATATAAATATATATATATATTTATATATATATATATATATATATATATATATATATTTATATATATAGCCTATAGTTCCTTCCAGATATAGGAGAGATATTGTAAAAACTTCAAGAAGATTGCTTCAGCTGTTTAACTGTCCATAAGGCGCAAACACACATTTTTTATATATAAGAAGATTGTAATATGAGATTCGATGTTTCGGTTAGAAATTTGAAAGAACTTGGTATCTGATAGGCAGAAACTAATTAACAAACTCTAGTTGTTTTTAACTCTGACCAAAGACCATATCTTTGATATCTTAAATTATTTCTGTATATGTAAATTATATAACTGAATACATATATATTTTATCATACTACAATTGGTCTTCCCAAATTATTTGCAAAGCAAAACAATATCAATCAATTTGAAACAACTAAAAAAAATTACTAAGAAATATTTATATAAAAGTCTTTTAAAAGACTATTTTTAAATGTAATTCTAAGACTGGCCACGTAAGCTAATACAAATTAGAGAAATCTCTTAATACCTACTATAAACTTTACAATAGGCCCACTTCCATAGAATATGACTGTATCAAGCAATGTATTATCGTGTTTCTTTTTGCCAATTGCAATATTTTGCAAATTAATTTTATTAGCCATGAGATTATTGAACGTGTTTAGAATTTATGTGTATCAATGATTTTTATTTCATTTTAGACAATCACACCATGTGGAAATTATTATCTACTTTTGTAATAAATAAGTTCTATTAAACTGGATTTCTAAGATATAAAGTGTACAAAAAAAAAAAAAAAATAATAATAATAATAATAAAATAAAAAAACTGAAAAAATTAAAAATAATTTTAAATTTATAACGGCAAATTTCCTTGCGAAGTAGTATAGTGCAAGAAAAAATTGATTTATGCAAATTATTCTATAATGCACCCAACGTTGACCCTCACATCATACGCATATTTTGGCCACTTAAACATGCACATTCGTCAGAATATAATAACATTGCTTGTGGCATGCTTTAACCAGTAGTATGTGGCAGTAATAAATTTGCAATATCAATAATAAAGCATTTCCCCAAAAAAATTATCCTAATTTGTAATGACTGCCTGCTTGCCTTCTTGCCTGCTTAGCTTAAATAGCGTAAGTTTACTCGAACGTGTAATTTTTGCACATGCGTAAATTACTTTCGTTAAAATTTTTGATTTCGAAAATTGAAAATGACTTTAAAGTGCTGAAATGATTAATGTAAATTTTTTCAGTGAAATATTTAGTTCCATCTTATACAGAGAGAATGTGATAGATGATACAATTTTATACTCTACAGTAATAATTTGAATTTACAAGGCGCGATCACTTCTATAGATTTAGCCAAATAAATTTTCTTAAAATGCAATGTAAGAGCAACAAACTCTGATTTATTCAAGCTTCTAGACGAAATGTTTATCTTCTGATTGCATAGGAGTAAGGATCAATTGGAAACTAATTTTAATTAAACTCCCAACAATGAAAAGTATGACATATTAATAATAATAATAATTCTCTTAACATTCCGTGAAGGAACGTGGGGACTTCTCTCAGTCGATGAGCTGCACCCGATTTTATTTTTAGACTCATTGAGAGGGACCTACAGTTTAACGCCGAATCCAAACGGCAAAGCATTAGAGAAGTTTTTCAATAGTAAGTAATACTCATAACCAGTTACTAGCTAATGTTATGAGATGATATCGCTGTAGAAAAAACTTTTTTGTTCTTTTTCAGATGGTTTGGTCTAGTATTGAACCTGGTATTGGACCTTCTGGTAGGTAGTCGAATGTCTTACTTACCATACTACAGCGGCTCACCATGACATATTACTCGGTACGAAAAAAAGTCGAAATCAGTGAAAAATTCTACTTTTTTTCTGATAGGTGTTGTCGAGTAAAACAGGAAACTGTTTGTAAAATTTTCGAAATACCTCCAAAATCTCGTTATTGGTTAATCATCAGTAGCTACATGCGACTCATCCATTCGAAAATTGGTTACAGCAGTCGTAAGAGATACAATGTTGGAGTAACTTTTGTGACAACCGTATCTTATTAAAAACTTCACAATTGGGAATCCAGAGGGCTCAGATCAGAGCTAGAATGCCATTCTCCAGAGCAAATGAAATCTTGTAAATTAGTTTTAGTTTTACAAGCCGGCGCAAAATCCTTTGAGAAATTTAACAGCTGAATTCGTAACGAAAAATGGTGAGTAGATTTACAGGAGCTTACAGAGTGGTTTTTGATGTTTTAGAGTCAAGTCAGTAATCCTATCGTATCCCAGAACCGTTACCGCAGCTGGACCTTAACGCTTTTGGATACTTGGGATAAGATTGATCAGAGTGCATTAGACTGGTCCTTATATGACCCATTTTTTATTTTCATTTTAAAATGGGGAACTTCTTAAATTATCAGTTTTAGTTAATAAAAGTATTCTGTGATAATTTAAAATCGATACCTTAATTTTAGCACGTGCCGCACTGAGGTTGAACTATCGATTGAGTCATCTATAGGTTTAAATGTGAACCAGCACTTATTTCGAATCTAGAAATACATATGTCATTTGATTCGATCAGTATATTATCTCCTCTGAACCAAATTATTTATTTTATTAAATTGCGCTCGAGCAACGTTGAGATTTATTGGAAATTTATTTCCAAAACAAAGACAATTGGTCGAAAATTGCACGAAAATGTCGTACAAAAGTTGATCGCAGAGAAGGACCAACAGTGCCCGGTATACACAAGTTTTTCGTTAAAGTTCGTGGGCCTGCTCTTACAGTGCGTACACCCAAAAATATCGAAGCTGTGGCTGAGAGTTGCATGAGAGCCCATCAACATCAACTTGTCATCGTTTTCAAGAATTGAAAATTTCACACACCAGTTTACTTCGAATTTTGTGAAAAGATCTAGGCATGACGCCTTACAAAGTTCAATTGGTTCAAGAAGAGTTGAAGCTGCCTGAGCTTCCGCTTCGTTTTTGCTTCGCTAGATCGACAAAGAAGAAATTGCACAATGATGTCGATTTTGCTTAAAAAAATCATCTGTTGGGATGAAGCTCATTTTCATCTTGGTGGGTACGTAAATAAGCAAAATTGTCGCATTTGTGGCTCAGAAAACCTAAACATGGTCTTCCAGAAGGCAATGCATTACGAGTGACTGTTTGGTGTGGCGATTTTTTTGTGCCCGCTCTTCATGATATTGTTGTGAACGATATTTAATTTCAACAGGATGGTGCAACATGCCACAATCGATTTCTTGCGTCAAACGTTTGATGGCCGTTTAATTTACCGAAATGGTGATATCAGTTGGCCGCCAAAAGGCTGCAATTTGACAGCGTTGGATTATTTTCTGTGGGGCGCCGTTAAAAGCAAGTCTTATGCTAAAAAGCTAGAGAAAATTAAGCATTTGAAGGTCAACATGCGTAATGCCATTTTTGAGATACGACACTCGAAAAAGCTCTTTAAAATTGGTCCGATCGAATGTGGCCCTGTAAGGCCAGCGGTAGCCATATAAATGAAATAAAATTACGTTTCTAACCGGAACAATTGTACTTCACAACAAAAGAATACATTTGGCAAAACTTTTAACCGTTTTTGTTTTTTGCATTTTTAAATTTAAACTTTTAAAGAGCCCACCTGATACTTAAATTTCTTAAATTGTTCTTTTTAGTTACATTGCCCTTTTTGAAAACAAGATCATTTGCTTGTTATTATGAAAACATTATTTACAGAACAGCTCTTAGGAGTTCAAAAAAAAATTTCTGTGCGGATTTTGATACTTTGGAGAAATGGCCAAATAATATCAAAATGAGTAAGTTCAATGTTGTACTAAATAGTATTTTATGCCAATTTGCATTTAACTTTTGGAATAAACGTTTACATAGCACTTGGGCTTAACTTTGTACCGATTTCAAAATTCTCCCAGCATGGGAGAAAGGAATTATTGTCTCACCAAATATGAATAGTACTACGGGGAGTACTATTTATATTTCAGGAACTGACAACACTAATGTCAATAGCTAAAATCTGGCAACACCATAATAAAATTTGACATATTTTAGCTTTAACGTACTCACAACGTTTTGATGTACAAGTGCTTTTTGTTTTGTTTACCGTGAGTTAAGAAAATCAATTTGGATAAAGTATTTAAATATCAGAAGAAGGATTATTTTTCACAACTTTCGACATAGATTATCTCAACAAGAATGTGTCGCTGAACTCACTTGTTTGTATAGCGATAAAGCACTATCAAAAAACACAGTATATCGTTTGTATAGTGACTTGAATCGTGGTCTATTCCATGAAGGTCGTCCAAAATCGTTTGTTGTGCCACAAAACATCGATGCAGTGCGTGAACTGATAATGAAAGTTCGCCATGTGACATATTGTGAGATAGAGGCATCATCCAATATGTAAGATATTGCTTGAACACTTAGTAGAAAAAACATTTTTTTTCGTTGGATATCTCATAATTTATCAATCGCTCAAAAAAGGCTCGCGTTGATTGGTATAAGAAAATTATTAAAAAGTTCAACCGTGGTGCTTCAAAAGACATGTATAAATTCGTGACAGGTGACGAATCATGGATATATGTGTATGAGCCGGAAACAAAACAGCAATCGAACGTTACTCTAAGACCAGTTAAATCCCACAAAAGTTTTTTGTGGAGAAGCACAGCGAAGCAAATGGTGGCCTGTTTCTTCGGCCGAATGGGCAATGTGGCCACTGTTTGGCTTACGCAACGTAGGACGGTAGAGTGGTACATGACCATTTGTTTACCAGAAGTCTTCGGAGAAATTCGTAAAACCAACCGCAGAAGACGAATTATTCTCCATTATGACAATGTGAGCAGTCAAAACATCGAATTGATGGGTCATCCTTTGTACAGTCCTTATTTGACATCCAACGACTTTTTCTTGTTCCCAAATATCAATTGAAGCGTTCCAAAATCATGCTATGCAGGTGTCTCAAGAGGAGAGCATAAGAGCATTGAGAAAAAATGCGAAAGTGTATTTATCACCAACGGGAATATTTTGAAAAACAATAAAGTCATTTTCATTTAAAACTATTTGTTATTATTTCCTAAGCCCGAAATATAAATAATATATTTAAATTTAAGTAAATTCTGCTCTTATCCAAAAAATATTGTGACAACTTGTTGATTTTGTGTGGGTACACTCTATCGTTAGCTCTTGCCATTCAACATTTTCGTTTGCTTAGCTAATGAGATCTATGCCAGCAGAGTTTGTTTCGAAATTTGTAAATTTTAAAATGAAAACTATCACAGCGAACATCGGATCAATATTTGTTGAATAACATCAACGAAGATACTAATTTGCCAAAGAGATTCATAACTGGATACGACTAATTGGTATATGTTATGTCGACAATACAGCAAAAAAATCTGCGAGGGGTATCCCACGAAATTAAAAAGGCTTCGTTTTTTTGAAGAATTTTTTTCTTTTTACAAAAAAAAAAAAAAAAAAAAAAAAAAAAAAACGAATCAAACGATAACCCACTTGTAAAGTTTTATACATTCAACTATACATGCAGGCTGCATATGTGACATAACATATCGAATTACTGACATTTCTTAAATACTCAGTGATTTTTTGTTTAAAGAGATACCACCGTTAAAACAAATAAATGAAAATGACACCATGAAGCTGTTAATGAAATTAATACAAAAAGTCAAATTAAACATGCTACTAATAATACAAAACGATGCAAATAAATAAAAGAAACAAAAAAGAGATAAAGAGCAAAAATAATACAAATTACTAACATGAACACATGAATGAACCTTTTAAAATAGTTAAAATGACAATAAGGACAAAATACAACCAAACAAAATACCAGCCGACAAGCAGAACATCGATTTGAAAAGAACTGAAACAAGGCGAAAATCGACAACAACGCGACATTGTCAACGTAAAATAAAAATTAAAAGAAATTCATTCACAAGACTTATTCCTCTATTCAAACAAAAAAAAAAAAAAAAAAAAAAAAAAAAATCATTAACACTCTACTATTAAATATTTGTATTTTTTTTAATAAATTTTTTGTTTTTGTTTTTATTATAATGCGATTGAAACAATTTATTGAAATGAAAATAACATGAAATAAAACAAACAAGCAGTCAATACAATAAAATGAAACATAAACAGGAAAAATAAAAAGAAAATACATATCTTCTTAAGAAATGGTAAAAAGAAAAAAAAAACGCAAAACATTAACATGATGCAACATTAACATGAGCTACTAAGGTAGTTGCAAACAAAGTGGTCACCACCAACTGGCCAAGCAACTGCAACAAAATACGTATACAACGCAGTCATCGAAAAGAGCAGCTTGCCAACAGCCAAAACAGCCTCTCAACATTGGTATGTGGTGCTAAATGTTGAACGTTAAGGACAACAAGGTGTAGAAATATATGAGTATTTTATAAATAAATATTGTAACCAGAAAAATATCTGAAATGTACACAATAGGCCTCAAAAATTAAAGTTCTTCTTAAAAAGGAATTTTCCGTTTCTTTTTGAACATTTTTTAAGTTTTTGTATTAGTAGTTTAAAACAAAATCGTCAATTGTTTAAAAAAGTATATGTAGTATATTATTTCTAAAGGGTATTTTTTTGTCGGGTGCAAATGTTTTCCTTATAACCGCATCAATAATTAATATCGAAGATAATCTTCTACTCTTATGTCGAAAAATAATTAGAAGTCTTATAATTAATGTTTTCGTTAAAAAATTACATTTTAAGGCCTAAATGCTCATAGTTTTCTGAAATACAGTTTAACTCAATACATTGTTATGTTTTAACCTTTTTAAAACATTTGAGTTAATTTTAATTGCGTTAAAAAAATAAAATAAATACCTCGTTGTTGCTGTTAACAGTTTTTATTTCCTCACTTTTACTTTATTCACTTTATCTTAATACGGCAATCTCTTTATCTTGCACTTAATATTCGCTAATACAACACTTTTGTTTATGCCTGAACACGACTTTACTCTATGACTGCAAAACAATAACTATAACGACGTAGGCAAAGCAACCTCTTTATATACCTACAGTTTGAAAGGTTTCAGAAATGTGTCCAACGCTCTCAAGTCCTTTATTTTATGTCCCTTAATTTTAAACTTGTAATATTGTGTTACCCCAAGATGGTCGAATTGGCAATTCCGTAAAATACACAAACCAGTATGGCATCACCTTGGTAACACATTAATAACGTTGACACAAACCAATAGACTAAAATCCCACAATACATCTCCAAAGGCACTGATGTGGTGTATTTTCTTCTTAGGCATTTTTATTTTCGTAACAATATGTATACTGGTTTTTATTTATCCCTATTGTACTGATATTTTCTTTACGTTAAATCATAAAAGTATTCCTAAACTGATGCCGACGTACATCTTTTTGTAGTCGGGTATTGTTAATTCTGCCTGTAAGTAGTTCTTGTGCGCAATGAATTACAGGCATTCTCCCCATTATCTTTGTCTTCTTCAAATTATCTTGCAAATATTTTTCATATTACTAGCTTGTCTAACTTTTTCATTTGAGTTTTCGTCGAACCTAGTGCACCGACTATAGGTCTCAGAATATTCATCTCGACATTAGTATAGATTTGCTGTGTAGCTATAGTGTCCCCACAAGTTTTGGATGCATATGTTATTTAATCTCATCTTGTTTTTTTTAATTATAATTCGTTTCGCCATATACCATTTCATAGGCATTAGACAGAGTTGCAGCTTTGCTTACCTTGATCTTCAATTCTTTATTGATAGCTCGGCTGTTTGTTGTAAGGGAGTCTGAGATTAGTTTTTTACTGTTACCTTACATCTTTTTGATTCTTTTTATGTGAGTAGCGAGTTGCGTTTTTCCATAAATGTTTTCATATTGAACGATTCTTTTAAAATTGCTATGGAAGTTTTTGCAAGTTGTATTCAGTTTCGCCTACAAGAACCACATCATCTGCATAACATGTTGCTTCAAACTTCCTGTTTAACAACATACATATATAGACTATGTCATCTATTATAACGTTGAAAAAGATTTTTAGTTCCAGTTTTGCTCGATATTTAATGTAAAATCTTCGATTCATGTTTGGTGTTTTTAGATATCAGAGCTGTTGAACTCATAATTTTTCCTCTCGTGGTTAAAAATGCCAAAAAATATTAATGTTTTACACTCCTTTGTGTTAAGTAAGTATGTTTACGAATAACTTGTGTATCGCTTCTAACAGGTAAGGGCTTATTCTGAAAGAGCAGTTTAGAATTTATATGTAAAAGATCTTAAGTAACGCTTCATAAGTTCAGTTTAATTTATCCTTTATTCTATTTGCTTGGAAAAGTGATATTTTCATATTAACACTTACGTTTGCGGTAAATAGAGGCAAGTTGTAATTGAATATTAATTTTTCTAAGTATACCTATATGCCATTTTTCTAAAGAGACAAATCCGATATTTTTACAATAAGATTAAAAATCTACAACTATTTAATTCCCTAACTATATGTTATCCACATTCCAATAATAAGTTCAGCTAAAATGAGGGCCATTTATTGGACGTTAAGATAGAAGAAATTAAAAAGAATCAGCACATACTCAATATGAAATGCATGTGCCTCTTAACGTTTAATGGAACATTCTTTGAACTGTGATATCTTGTCAATGAACGAAAAAAGGTGTCATTTCTTAACAGCATATACACTCATATCAACAATTTTATATTATGGTTTAAAGGCATAATAATAATAATCAAAAGGCAAAAAAAAAGACACAACAACCAGATCCAGATTCTCCTGTAAAACAACTGCACTAAAAATCAAATAAATAAAAACAACAACTAAAAACAGCAAACAAGCAACGACAACAACTACTACTACAAACATTGAAAACAAAATCAAGAGACAAGACAGGAGGAGAGGGCCTAACCCAAAACATACGGCTAAGTACGTTAATCAATGTTTGTAATAAATTATCACAACAATATAAACAACAAAAGGAACAAACAATAAACACACTCCAAAACTCTCAAAAGCATTATTGTCAGAAGCTGCAGCAGCAGCAGCAGCATCAGCAGCAGTATCAACATCGTAATCATTATTATTGTTATTATCATCATACTTAGAAGAGTTTGTATAGAAAATAAAAACTGAAAACAAAAACAAAAAAAACAAAATTAAATCGAAAACAAAACGAAAATACAAGAGCAGAACAAAAACGAAACAAAGCGTTATACAAAACAAAATTAAACATACAAATGACATAAAAGACCAAAAGAAATGAATTGACCAGCCAAAGAAAGAATCTACAGGCTACAAATAAACAGGCCATAATAAATCCGAATCCACACGGAAAGTAAAACACAACAACTACAAACACAACAGAAAAAAAAAGAAAAAAAAAACACTGAAGTAAACATAAAAATGTGACTACATGCTGTGACATCATACTAACAGAACAACACCATCTCTAAACCACCATCACTATCATCATCACCAGTTGGCTGTTGTTGTACTTTTCTGTTTTCTGTTCTGTTCCATTCCATAAACTATAGTCGAGCAACAGAGTCATATCAGCAACAGAGTAATACACTGGATTTAGTACAATCAGCACCCTTGAAATCCGCAAATATGATACTAACAACAACAACAACAAAAATAAAAGTTAAAAGAAAAAAATAGTTGATGATGACAACCCAAAAAACATAACCAAACAACCAACAGCAGGACAAACAGTAAAAAAAGATCAAAACAGGACAGAACAGACCAAGAACAAGATAAAAAATTTTATGTGAATGGATACGTTTTTATTATGGATTTCTTATTTCTTACCCTGCTTTAGTTTTTCCACATTATCTTTAAATATTTATTTTGCATTTCTAACCAAACATTTAAAGTTCCTTTTAGCAGTCGTCCTGTCTACTCTGGATTTTACTTCTTCATACCGTGTGGGAAAAATTTAGTAGAAAACTTAGGACATTATGCCACCGCATTAAACAGTCATTCCTGCGTTTTATCGAGCATTCGTAGATTTTACTACTGGTCTTTTATCTCGAAAAATTTTGTTCTTATGACATTGAAGACGAACCACTTTGTTATGAGCAAAATTGTATTTTATTTCAACCTAAGCAAGATGGCTCATCCTATAGTAAAGACGTCGAGACTACAGCTGGATCTCTACAAGCCCACATCACATAAGTACCGGAAGAGAAATGGTTGTCTACAACTTGGAAATGGGCAACATGGTAACCTTAACGAAGAGTTGCGACTTGAAAGATTGCAATAACAGGAGAGGAACTACACTGTTTCAATAATACACTGTCATAATACAGAAAAGAATCTAGAGCAAATAAAGGAACAATCTGCAAGTTGAGCTACTTACCATAATAACAGAACCTTACACATCAATTTCTTGAATGGCGTATCTACACTATTAGTGAGTTTCAAGATGGTCATAGATAACTTCAAATGAATTACCATATAGAAAGCATTGAGAAGAAAGGGGGTAGTCCAGAAAATAATTCGCGTCATTAAAGCTACGTAGTACTAGGATACTGAGCTCTCAATTTTTCACAACGTAAACATCAGTTAACCATATAATATTAACGCTGAAGGAAGACAAGGATGGCCTTTATCGGCATAATTATGCTAAATGATATGACGAGTGAAGTCTTCTTAGAGACAAGGGGAATTACATGGAGCCTCTCATGTCAACTTAAAGATTTAGATAGGAGATCTGGGGAGTTTAGCGTACAATGTGGGTCTTGAGATTAATAATAGGAAAACCCAAACCATAAGAGCTAATAACGTTAGCACAGAAAACATCAAGCAGCAATGCCATCCGGCCGAATAGGTATATAGATTCTGCTATTTATGCAATATAGTGACAACTAAAGACAGCGCAGAGACAGGTGTAAACAACAGGCTCAAAAAAGCAATAGCGGCATTCGGACGAAAGCAAATAGTATGGAGAAACTCACAAATATCCAGACGAAACAAGTTTAGAATATTAAACGCGTGTGTAAAGTCGAGACCTGGCTACGCAAAAGCTACTGGTAGTCACCAACAAGTGTCCCAGAATCATATGCAGAATATTCTGGCCTAACAACATCAACATAACGGATCTCTGGAAACTGACTAACGATAATAAAGAAATAAAAAGTAAGGGGAAGTGAATCGGTCATATCATCAGAAAAAATCCATCACAAAGATGGCAATCATTACGGTTGAAGATGCTGCAGTCGACCAAAAAGCACTTTGAGACGAAATATACTTCAAGATCTAGAGGACAGTGTAACCATATGCTCTCAAGGGTAGTAATAACACAACGGACTTTACACAAATTGTAAGCCAAAAATCGGTTAAAGTCTGTTAGTTAGTGGGTAAGCAATTCTTATGAAGTACATACAGTTGTGAACATGAAAATAGCAGTGCTGCTATATTTTCGATTATTTTATAAAATTATACATCGAAAGTATTTATTTTTATTTTAAAACTGTGTATTACAACAAAAAGTAAAAGTAATGGAAATTCAATTTGCGTTCATTAAAATAAAAGTTTTTAGCAAAAAATATAACATTAAAATAGCAGTGAATATAGGTAGAACATAATTCCGTCAAAATACACGCAAGAAAATTTTTTAAAAAGTAGGTTTTTAATATTCTGCCTAGTATTTTGTCGAAAATTCTTTATTTTTTAAAACTGCAGTACAGCGATCAAATATCAACATCGGCTTACGGGGATATCCCTCCAGCCTTTTTTTGCCAAAGCTGTTCGCCATTGAATGGGTTTGAGTCGTGTACAACTGTTTTTATGTCCGTCCAAAGATACTCCATTGGCTTGAGGTTAGAGAACTGCGCTCGCCACTGCATAACTTCAATGTTATGTTGTGTTCTTGGGGTCATTATCGTTGTTGAAAGATCCATTTCGCTGCTGTATGGTAACATTACATTTTTAATGTTGATCTATTATGTATGGGGCCCATACCAAAATACAAAAAGCAACCACATATCATAATTTTTAATCCAACGTGCTTAACAGTTTTTATGGTGTGCTATGACTGACAAGTTGAAGATGGTAGGCGGCGAAAATATTTTTTAAAACCAAAATTTTCATATAGAACAATTTTGGAGTAATCAGTCCCGAAAATATTGCGCCACTTACTTGCAGGCCAATAGACGTACACTTTTCCAAAAAAATATATGAATGGTACTGCTATTTTCATGTTTGCAACTGTATAAAATTCAATTTGTATTAGATGAGGTTTATACAACCTTCTAAGTATTTTTTAAAAATTGGACCTCGACAAACTATTTCTTCTTTACCGAATTTGTTCGTTTAATGAGTGATCCTTGTTATTGTACAAGATTATTACAATTTGCAAGAAAATACATCATATAGGCTTATATTTTACTGACCATGAGTTTTATGTTTAGTTTACTCATTGGTCTTAACTGTAGAATTTTCCTATTGGGTTCTAGTTTTTCCTGTGCTTATTTTAACAAATACGTTCTGTTTTGGTTTAAAACAAAAGGATCCCGGCGAGTAACAAATCAAAATACATTCACTAACTCAAACGACAGCAAACAAAACTGTGCTACAAGAAATATTTCGTTTTTTCTTGTTGTCAGCTTGAAAACTCAACAACTTCCATGTTGCTTGTATGCCGTCCATGTTGTACGTTGTTTGTACATTTATGTTGCAAACAAAAAACTAGAAAAAGTGAAACACTGTTCAAATGTAACATTTGTATACTGAAACCTTGGCTGCCAGGTTTAGAGCACTAAAACTTAAATAGCGGATTTTTTTTACAACTTTTTTTTTAATTAGTAAATAATTTGTTTTTGCACTTTTTTGCTTTAGAGCATAATTTTCCAACATTTTGTCACCTCCATCCAATATGATATATCTGGTTTAAAACATTTCTAGAGAACTTTTTAGAATAATTTTTTCGAAGAGGTAATGCTGTAATCCACGAACAAATATAATATATAAACATATAAGTTAGAGCACTTATACAAAAACACTGAACACTTAAAAAAAATTTTGACGGCAAAAATTTAAATGTAAGTTGACGACCGACCAAATCGTCAAATTAATTTAATATAAATTGATTATTTTGAAATATAGGTTGGGCAATTTAAAAGTTTAAATTTGAAACAGTGGTTATTTCGAATCTGGCAATACTTATTTACGTTTGAGTAACGTTGGGATTTATTGGAAATTTGTCATCATTTAAAATCATCTTTTCGGATGAAGCTCATTTTCATCTTGGTGGGTAAGTTAATAAGCAAAATAGCCTTTTTTGTGGCTCAGAAAACCCAAACGTAGTCATACGGAAGACAGTGCACCCATTACGAGTTACATGTTGGGAGCGGAGGTATCATTGGGCCATATTTCATATTCCCAATCATTACGGTCAATGGAGACACCTATCGCACCATGATAACCGATTTTTTGTGTCGGATCTTGATGGTATTGATGTGAATGAAACTGCGATTTAACACATTTGGACTATTTTTTCGTGAGCTGCATTATGAAAAAACTTAATAACTCCGTCAATTTTCAACGGATTTCTGAACCGTAAATTTTATTTTATTCATAACTTCATAGAATTCCTTAATTGGTTCATCAATAATACGGTTCTTAAATAAATTAGTACACAAAAACGCATCTAAACTTGAAAAATGTTGAAAAAATTGTATGAAAAATATGTTTTCTTGAGAAAACACCCATATTCGTCAAGGCTACTTAAACGGCATATACTACCTTGATTAAAAAGTTTCCGGAATAACCACCCTGTGGCGGTCCCATCGTTTCCATTTGAGTTTTTTTTCTTTTGTCAAGTTGGTACATATGTTGTTGATATTCTCGCAAAATCTTAGCGTCATAGCTTGACATTTCCAAAAGCCGACCACATACATCTTTGATGACCCTTCGGAAACTGAGGGAGCTTGGTTGGGAAGTTTTGATGCATCCCACATATAGCTTGGACCTTGTATCTTTGTTATTGTTTCGATCTCTATAGAACTCTCTTAATGGTATAAATTTTAATTCCGTAGATGCCTGCAAGAAGCAATTGGATAAGTTTTTCGCTCAAAAACCTTCACTCAAAAAACCTTCATTAGCTTTTTACAAAAGCTTATGTAAAGAAAACTTTAAAAAATTTGTCTTCGAAAATCTTGACAAGCCATATATTTTCCTTATACTTGGCAAGCTGTATAAAATCTTGTAAATCAAGTGAAACCAAGGACATCTGGAAGTCCTAATCCTACCTCAAAGTTATGTAAGAGCGGACACGAGATGGTGATTACTGTATATGACCACTATTGAAAGTGCGCCATAATTACGAGAATGAAAAAAGCATTCTATTTTGTATTATGAAGCGGCAAGTGTAAGTGTCTTTTATGCTTACAAGGTTTGTTACTCGCTTTGATACTTTTATAAATGTTTAAAAAAGTTTAAAAATTTAATAGTAAAGCATTTAAAAAAAATTACTATGAAATCAACCCTTTCGAGCAATATTATCGTCAGTTACACAAACTAAATTTTACAGCAGAGCGTTTTTTGTACATTACTTTGCTCTGAGTGGTTACATCAATACCAAATTCTAAATGTGGTACAATAACTGATATGTTAGTATAAATTGGAAACTTCTTTCATGGAAAAACTTGTAAAGGGTGGGCAAATTTGAAGTCAGGAAGTAAATTGGCTTAAAAACACATTTTAACAAATTCAGTTTTATTCATACCAATATAAAATAAAAATATAGGAATTAATAGTGGAATATAATGTCTGGCAAATGTCCACCCCTAGCACGTAGGCAGACGTCCGCTCTGTACAGAAAATTTTGAACCACATTTTGCAACAAAGCTTCGCTTTTCTCGTCAATGCAGTGTGGCTTGTGGCGCCATCCTGCTAAAACCAAAGGTCACTGATGTCAACATTAGCCAATTGTGGCCACAAATATTGGTTATCATGATTTGGTAGCTCAGAAATTTTACGGTGACGGCCTTACTTATTTGCGAAAAAATACGGGCCGACGATGCCGCCTAACCACAAACCGCACCATACGATCACTTTCTTCGAATGTAATAGTTTTTCGAGAACTGTTTGTGGGTTTTGTGAGCCCTATATTTGATTTTGTTTGTTTACATAACCGCCTAATTGAAAATGGGCCTTATCACTAAAGATGATTTTGTTGAAAAATGTGTTGCTGTCGTTTAGTTTTTAAAACAGTCAATTCACAAATGTTCGACGCAAACGATGGTCGGCTGGTTTTAATTCTTGAACCAGTTGAACTTTATAAGCGTGATGATGAAGATCTTTATGCAAAATCTTGCGCAAAGTTCCTCTGGTATTGCCCAACTCTTGCGAACACTTGCTGTACAGCGATTATGTTTGCATTACTACGGTCTCTATGAGCGTATTCTCAGCAACAGTACCGTGAGTCTCGAAGTTAGCAATAGAATTACGCACAGCGGTCTCAGTAGGAGCCTGATTACGAGGAAAACCTGATCGAATTTTACAGTAAATTTTCACAATTAAAATTTTTTTTTAAAGAGTGTGGCGTTCCATAGTTCAAATTTCCTAATTTTTTACTAAATAAGTGTCAGAGGTTGACAGCTTAATTCTTGATATTTCAGCATTTGACAGCCAATTTACTTCCTAACCTCAAATATTCCCACCCTGTTTATTTAGAAATATTCAGGTTTTTGGGCACATACGATATTTTTGCACACAAAGATTTTTCGTGTTGTTGTTAATTAAGGTACTTACGATAATTTAAAAATAACTTAAATATTACCTTTTATTGAACACGAGCTATGCACGGAATCTATTGGTATCGTATATGGCCCGAAGTAAAGAACTAAAAAAAATAAATAATAAAAAATAAAATAATATATATAACGCAAAAGGCATGTTCATGCAGGCACTTATATGGAACATGCAATAGTTTCTTTCACAGGAAAAACAACATAAAATAAATAGGATATAATTAATTCATCTCCATGATCATAGCGAATATCGATATAATGTATTACTATGTGATGGGTATGTGACATTAGAATACATTTGCATCAAAAAGTGAATTTCGTAAAAAATGTGAATTTTTATTTGAGAGAATTAAAGGTGTTGTTTTTTCAGCAACTTAACAAAATTATTTCTAATTATTTTAATTTATACAGATAGTAAGTGCCACTTTCGAAATAAACGGCTTACACTAATGTATACATTTAATTACTAAAATCGGTTGTATACTCGTGCCTTATAATATTCTTAAATTATATCTTTCGCGAAATCAAATTCTTATTCCTAAAATCCTTAATTAAAACAAAGAAACAAGCAATTTATTCAATAGACACCAAAACGAATGCATTCGTATAGAATAATTGTCTGACACATACACAGAAAATATACATTGTAAGGATATCCTGATAACTTCTCCCTTGTTGGTTTCCGTTTCTAAGGACAATCACACATATATAGATTATTTTAAGGAAAACAAAAATACAAAATTATTTTAAAAAACAACGGAATATAAAAAATATATAAAACATTCAACTTATGCTACCAAAAGATGATTAATAACCAAGAACAACAACAACAACAAAAATAAAAGTTATGCACTAATAAATATGTACCAGCCAGTATATGCGAGATTATAAAGAGACTGAAAATAAAATTGTTAAAAAAAGATACAAAAAACAAAAAGAAAAACTTCCTGGTACATTTTTTAGATGATTATTTTCTATTTTTTAAACCACAAAAAAATAAGACAAATGAACTTAGTGCGTGGTCTGTTTTACACTTAATTTAAGCTGAGTGTGCAGCATTTCCTTCTTTCTTTCTATTCTTAACAAATTTTCACTTTTCGTTTCTCTTTCGATAAAATGACAGAGACGTGAACTAAATAAAGAGTTTTAGATGCTTGGGAGTACAAAAAAAGGTAAATTAAAAAGTAAATTCTTTTAAGAGTGTAAAAGAGAGAGTAAAGAAGGGACGTATCGTAAACATAAATTTCAGATTCCTTTTTGAAAACGTTAGCGTAACGTAACGTTTCTCTTCAACATAAACAGGAGGTTGTAGTTTTCCTGAAGTTTTCCTGAATATTTTATTATTAGACTGTAAGCAGTCAGTCTGTAATTAAATTTAGCATACTGCCTTCCCTGGTCATCTTTGGGATTGACATTGCCTATAGCAGAACCACAATCCTATTTTAATTCGAGTTTTTTTGCCGATATACTCGAAGGAACATGAGAATGCTGGTAGTGGAGCTTTCTATAATAATTCTATAAAAGATTGCGCTCTCATTGAACAAATCCTACTAAGTTTAACAAAAATTTTAGATTAAGAATGTTCAGGTATTAAGGTAACAATTAGAGCAAATAAGGTTGAAATTTAATTCCAATTATCTGAGAGTAATTGTGCTAGAATTGTCTTACTCACTATTGGGTTCAGTGCAAAAGTATATTTTGATGTGGACTATAATATTGTTACGAAAATAAAAATTTAACACTGTAAATTGGAATTTTGGTATATTTTGTGTCACCCTGTCAATTTGGCAGCACTGCCACATTGACCATCTTCACGTTACATTTGAATTAACGGATATGGAAATAGAAGATGATCGATATTTTCTGTACCTTCCAAACTGTAGGCAATTAGGTATATAAAGGGCTGCTTTACCAACACGTTAGTTTAGTTATTGTTTGGCTGTCAATAAACAAAGTTGTGTAAAAGCGGAAATAAAAGTATTGTATAAACAAATACTAAGTGTTGTATTAAGACAATTAGTATAAAAGTTAAAGTGAAGTAAACAATCTGTAAAACAATAAAAATAGCGGTGTTTATTTTATTTTAACGCAATTTAAACGAACTCAAACGTTTTAAAAAGGTTAAAACGTAACAATATGGTATAGGTTTACTTTATTTTCTTATGGGACTAAATAATTTCATACAAATTGTACCTTTCCTACCTACGCCCTGTTTCCTTTATTTTATTTTTGGTAGTTGTTTTTTATTTACTCAAAATTAATATTTTTTTGTCATTTGTGGTTGTGTTGTACATACAGTAGAATGAAATGAAGTCATAATAAAAAATTGCTGATTTTGTCAACTGTTCGCATTTGATAAAATTATTAGCTTTACTACAGACTTCTTTTTTTGAATCTCTTTTGTCGCGTTTGCTGGTGTTCACTTTCATAACGCGTTTTCTTCTTCTCTTTTATATGAAATTTTTTCTTATAAATTTATATGCAAATTTCTTTTTAATTTAACGTCTTGTTGTTTTTACATTAAAGTCATTTATTAAGTTGCTTTATTTTTGGAGTTTCTTAATTTTTTTGTTTGTTTGCTAATTGTATATATAATTTTATTTATTGTGTCTTTTTTATTTGTGTTAATTCCTTGAAAAAATTAACAATTTCCTGTGAACGTGAAGGGACAAAGTTTCCATTTTTAATTAGTTTTTTAGTAAAATTTTTTTGTTTGTGTGTTCTTATAATGAAAAGTAAATCAAAATTTAAAAAATATTTATATATTTTTTATCAATCCTGTAGGGACCATAGGGACTCAACACATAGAGTGCATACGATAATGTCTTGTGCTACTTTCTTCGCTGTTTCCCAAGATTTATTATCAATTGTTGTTATCTTAGCTTCAGTTTGCCTATTCAAGTTAGTCGATTGCTTATGGTCATCTGAGAGATTGTCCAAACCAGCGCGATTTTCGTCGTTAATATGTGTAGCTACTGAATATTTTCTCAAATTTATGTTTTTATTTGAAAGTACAATCCTTCCGGTTAATAATGGAAAATAATTTCATTCAAATGGCCATGCAGTAGCCTACACGATCGGTCCAATTTTTAAGCACATTAACGATTGTGTGCAGCTGTATTTCACCAATGGCTTCACGAATATTGTCCTTTAAAGCGTCAATTGTCTCTGGCTTGTTGGCGTAACACTTGCTTGCACCCCACAAATAATAGTCCAACAGTGTCAAATCGCAAATCCGAGGTGGCCAAACGACATCAGCTCTGCGGCTGATAATGCGATCTTCAAAAACAGGGCGCAAAACATCGAGTGTAGCTTCGGCTGTGTGGCACGTAGCGCCACTGCCTTTGGAAAAGACCCTTGGTGCGACGATTACTTTTTTTGTTCAAAATGAAAGAATTGGACTTGGTTGGCATATTGTTTCAACAAAACGGTGCCACATACCACACGGCACGTAATACCATGAACCTTTTGGGAGAAAAAGGTTGATGAGCAGGCTTGGCACATGGCCTTGACTTCACCTGATTTTCAAGAATCAAGAAAAAATATTGTTTGTCAAGATTTTTTAAAACGCATTTTAAAAGTTATCTTTTTTCCTAGCTTAGTTTATCTAAAAAAATTTTATTACATTTTTATAATAGGTATGCAAAACAGATCGCTTACAAATTTGACCAAAAATAAAACTCCTATTTCTTATATTTGATGAGATGTGTTTGGTCTGGTATTGTCATGATGGAACACAACACCTTTTCTGTTGATTAGTTCTGCCCGTTTTAACTGAATTGCTTGCTTCAGTCTCGTTAGTTTTTGTCAGTGCAGATCAGAATTAATCGTTTGATCAGGTTGTAGAAGCTCAAGCCAAAATTTAATTTAATTTTAAGCATCAAAAGCAAGGATATTGTAAAGGCTGCGTTCTTAGAATCGTTACCTTATTAAAATAAAACATTGCTACCAAAACCCAGTTTAATTAATTGTTGTTTCCAGTTAACCTTTAGAATGGTCAGTTTCTTACTCTATTGGCCACAGTGGACTCAATAACCTGCAAATTGTATTCCCCGTTAGCCAGCACCTACCCCCTAACCATTACACCTCCACCACATTGTATGACCGTGTCGCACTAATTAGCTTTATGTAGTGCTGTACCGGATTTTCTCCATACAAATTGACACATTTTTTTATAGAAATTCAACACTTACTCTTATCCAAAAATATAACTCTTTTCCAGAATTCGTATGGAAAACAAACAAACAACATTCTTCTTTGACTGTATATACAAGTATGAAAAGCGCTTCGACTTAAGACATATCTGAAACTATCATCACATATACTCCTGTTCAATTTTAAATTAATGCTTTCAGCCATTTTTGTGGCTATTATTCTGCACAGAGTTGATCGGATGTATCTTTATTCGAAATTAATTTTGAAGGACGGCCAACACGAAGTTTTGATACAAAGCCTCCAGTTACTTTATAAAATTGATGGTTTTTTAGATAGAGAAGCTAATTTTCTTTACCTTTTCTGTAACTTCTTTGAAACTTTTTCTTGCTTTCTGAGAAAAAAAAAAGTTTTTTCGACCGAATAACTTCTTTTCTTTATGAACCCATTGCAAAAAAAAAACGTTATATCACAAATTGAAATTAATTTTCTTACAGCAAATACACAAATTTTATTAAGAATGCTACGCAGTTAACAGATATAAGTTAAAAACCAACGATTAATAGATTAATATTTTATGTGTACGCAGATTTTTTCTGAGTAAATAAATGCATTTTTTTTTTTAATTATGATACCTAACAGTGAAACTACTTTCTTTTCAATACAAATTTTGGTTATAATATATTACAGGGATCTAAGACATATTACAAGACCAAAAAGTTTAAGTCCAATATTGATCCCACTGTGATGCTCATAGTAGGTAGCTTCCAAACAGACCTACATGTCCCCATTCAAGTCCGAAACAAACCAACCAGACGCTTGTACCAAAAAAGAAAGCCCGCTGATACTCATAACAGCTAGGTCCGATATGGCATGCAGAAATAGACACAGGAAATGCTCAACAGTCTCCGCTTCTTCCTCATTCAGAAAACCCCTACAATAATCATTGAACGGTAGACCCAGTCTCGTAGCATGTGTACCAGCCAGTGATGATAGCCACCAGGATTCGCAACTTATATCGCGGAATCCCAATTATAAACTTCGAACGAGCCGGTTGTATATGTTTAGATTTGCTTTGATACAGAGCACGTGGATTCATTCTCCCACCGTATCTGTGCCCTGCCTAACATGTATCGCAGACCCAGAAATCTGCAAGAGTAAAGTGGCATTCAAACTATATGGTCAATCTCCTCGTTGCCAAGGAGAAAGCCTTCCCTGGCTAGTTCGTTTGCCACACAATTCCGCCGGATGTCAAAGTGACCCCTTACTTAGATAATCTCCAGGTCTGAATGTCTCCCCATCTAGTTTAGAAATGGCCGGCATTCACATACTAGTCGCGATGTCGAATAGACACCGAAGAGCTCCCTGATCACAGTCTGACTGTTCGTACAGATCCGAATATCAACATTAAATACCCTATAATACATAAACCAGTTCGCCTTTCTCTTTATCGCAGTAGTCCGTTAGTTCAAAAGATACTCTCACTCCGTAGGAATAAAGACACCGCCTCAAACCCCTTCCGAAGATTTCGACCCGTCCGTGTATACCTCAACAGAACCGGCTGTAATTACCGACTCTGGTGAGATGCATACAGAGAACATTCTATCCAGGAAGGGCTTGGGTATACACTAAACCACATCAAGGATCGTATCCAAATACCGTAAGATGGCAGCTTGTCAGAACATGCTCTTGTTTTATCGTAGACATAATCGATATTTGCTTAGCCATCTGGTACACTGGAAGTCAGTGCAGCAATACAACTAAGGCCTTCGAAGGAGTGAATCTGTGCGCACCTGTAATCATTAGTGCCGCATTTCGCAGAATCCTGTGGAGGATTATGCTACATGTGGATTTCTCTAGAGTTCTCCACTACATAATAGCACCATACATAAGTATGGGCTTAACCACCGTGGTATTCCTAGGTTGGAATTCCTAGGATTTACGACACGCTTACAGGACATTTTCGCCCTCACTGCACTCGCGCGTGTATCCTGGAGCGAGGACTGCTTGGAGTAATGATTACCCCCCAGATATTTCGCGCTATCCGACAGCTTTAGTTCTACTCCGTGCAGGCGCGGTAGGAAAAAGCCTTGCTTCGTCCACGATTTTTTTTGCACATTACTGTTGTACGTGATCTACTCTCCATAGTCCGTAGTCATTCTAACCCAGTGTGTTAGTGAGAACATGAAAATTACTCTCTCAGAGAGAGTAAAATTTTTAAAAAAATTTATACAAAATCAACATGCATCCGCCGCACATGTGCATTCGTCGCTGTTTCAATGACAACTAAAAGCAAGAGCGTAAGAATACGTCTGAATTGAACGTGAACAATTGTTTTATGAAAAGTTCTTGACTGTTCTAACCTATCAAACAAGTTATGCTGTTGCCTGCTGCAATTAAAATTATCACAGATACTACATTTTAGAGCCATCTACGTACAATTTGTAGGAATTCAAGAATTTTTTCTATACATGTATACTGTTATTGTATTGTATATGTATTCTATACTGAAGAACAACACTTCTGAAAAAATATGCTTACATTGAAGCTTACGGATGGATCACCTATGGCGTAGCCACTGAATACATTAACATGAAATAATCCTTAAAAAGGAAATGGCAGGCATTCATTTATCGCCCGTATTTACCTTTTTAAAAACGTGTTTTTATGTTATGTTCGTAGATTGTAGTTAAATTAAAATAAAATAAATGTTGTGTTTGGTTTTAATTAAAAAAATCTTTTATTCAACACAGTTTTGTGTACCACTGCTTGTAATCTTTTTACAAGCAATAACAATTTTTATTCTTAATTACTCTGTCCGTTTACACTTTTGTAAACAACAACGATTACTCGACAGATCTTTCTTTCTTAAGATCTTCCAGCCCGATCGTAGCTATAACTTAGGTTCGATCATAACCTTTTCAACCAGAGGTTAACCACACTTAACTCTCTTTACTGAGTTAGCTCTAACTAAACTGGTTTTTCACTTCACGATGCACTTCACGAGTTTACTCCTTATAAACTCTCTTCACACAAACTGCACTCGCTGAGTTTACTTTACTTAAACTCTGCTCGCTGAGTTTACGACACATAAACAGATTGCTGTTCGCATCGATGTGCTTTTTATATGGCTGAGTAAACAATACATCGAAAGCTCTCGAACCTCTCGATATTTCAGGTAGATTCCATTTCTTTCTTTTAATTTCTTTTTAGTTCTTTTGTAGCCATGCTTATGTAAACATCTACCTCTTTCAGCTCTTAGTGTTCGTTGTTGCTCGTTTATTGTCTGTTACTTGTTTTCTTTTCCGTGTTATTTGTATTTACTTTGTCTCTGCTAATAGTTGTTGTTGTAGATTTGGTTATTTGTAAACAGCATATATAGTTGTTCTTGCAGCTTTTGTTTATTTATTTTAGCGATGTAATAAACGCTGTGGTGCGCAACCTTATTGTCGTAACAATATCATTAATTTTTTTAAATTTCTTTTTTTGTTTCTTAATTTTCAAATCCAAACGGTTGGAAAAAATTACCCTTTATAAAATTAAATTTTGGTTATTTAAAAGCAAGTAAGTTTAATGCAACAATTGAACCACGTTATTAATAAAACTTCCTTTGCACTGCTGCACTATGTTTGTAAACCTGTTATGATGCTACGCTATTCTTAAAGGGATAATAAGCCACATGCAAACAGATAAAGAACGTATGCGTTAAAGTATCCAATTTCCTGAATTCGTTTTTGTTCCCTTTTTAGCTCATTATCAGCAATGTTTTATATTAAATGCAAATGAAGCCAAAGCTATTATACGGTCCATGATACAGTCCAAATCAAAATACAAAAGCCTTTCCACATACATATACTAGACTCTATATATATGTGTGACAAACGACCACATTTTATATGACAGATTTGCTGAAGTCTTATTTCAAAACATGAATAAATTCATTTAAAAACATTTTAAAAAGTTCAAAACTTTTCTACCACACAAACAATAAGAAACATACTCGCATAAAAGGATTGCTAAAAATCGTAGAAACAAAAACAAAAATCTAATGAAATTGGACACCAAAGCGCCAGTCAAATGAAATTTAATGAATTAATGAATGAGCGAGTGAGTGAATCAGCCAGCTAGTGAATATATTTTTGTAAGCTTTTAAAACCAATGTACGTATGTATTTCTGCAGTAGTATTCTTTTTGATATCCCAGAGGCACATTCATTCATATTCGTTAACATATTCCTCGTATTCATTTATGTAAATTAGTTTTGTAACAGATATGATAAATTGTGTGTATGTACAATTCTTAAATGGTATTTATTTGTAGAAAAAAAGAGATTTTTGTTTTCACAAATTAACCCTAATTGTTGAGCTTAATTAAAAAACCACATCGCATCCACTGATGCGATAAGGATAAAATGACAAAAATGTGATGACAATTGCAAGTCATACATATATGGTATATGTATGTACCAGAAACTTTAATATATAGTTACATATCATTTTCAAAAATAAGTAAAGTAACTTCATAGCTCTTGATTTACTCACTTGATCGGATTTATCAATATACAAATATAGGCTGTCGATTCTGTCACAAAATTCAGTATATTATTGATTTGTTTATTGGAAATTTATCATCATTTAAAATCATCATTTCGGATGAAGCTCATTTTCATCTTGGTGGGTATGTTAATAAGCAAAACTGCCCCATGTGGGGCTCAGGAAACCCAAACGTCGTCTTACAGGAGCAAAGCACAAGTGACCGTTTGGTGCGGCTTGTTGAGCGAATGCATCATTGGTCCATATATCTCTGAAAATGAGGACGGCGCAATCATTACGGTCTATGGAGACACCTATCGTGCCATAATAATTGTTTTTTTTTTGTGTCCGCTCTTCATGGTAATAATGTGAACGAAGTTTCATTTCAACAGGATGGTGCAACTTGCTATACGTCTTAAGCCACAATCGTTTTATTGCGTCAAAAGTTTGATGACCGTTTTCTTGGCCGAAATTCTGATGTCAGTTGGCCGCCAAGAAGCTGCGATTTGACACCGTTTGATTATTTTCTGTGGGGCGCCGTTAAAGACAAGTGTTATGCCGACAAACCAGCGACAATTGAGCATTTGAAGGACAACATTCGTAATGCCATTGCAGAGATACAACCACATATACTCGAACAAATTTTCGAAATCAACTGAAGCCCCTTCATATGATGGTGATGGATATGGTGGTGAATATCCTTGCTAACAGTTGATAATCTTTACTTTAACATCGTAATTTTTTTCGTAGTAAATAGAGGTTTTCTGATCATTTGTCTGAAGTTTGTCATCATCGCAAGAGGTAAGCTGGAAGGTCATGGGGACTTTTTTATTTTTTTGGAGGGAGTTGTCTGAAGGAAAGTTTAAGTCACTTTCATTTAAACTTTTTCGTCATGTCCTCTGCTGGAGATCGAACATGGGTCGCTTGTGTTGTCATGATCAAAAACGATGATGGTCAGAATGTTATATCAATAGTGAAGGGCACAGAGACATGATTAGATTTTTTCGTATCTCAATTCGCTGCCATTAATTTTGCCGACATGTGGTTCCAACACGACGGAGCCACATGCCGCACACAGCGCGCTACAATTGATTTAATCAAAGAAACTTTTGTTGAAAGACTCTTGTCACTTGTCTGCGTCAATAAAAGAGTTACAAGTTAACACCTGAAATCAACATTCGAAGAGTTATTGGTGAAATACTGCAGCATATGTAGCTAAAAGTTTGTGAAAATTTGCGTTCCTTGTACACGCCAGCTATGGCGACCACATGGCTGAAATCATATTTAAACACTCTTTTATTTACAGACTACATGAATTTTGATCATTGGAAAATTGTATATGTGCTTTTTGCCAATTTAAGGCTTTTTAACTCAATTTGATCTCTAAAACGTTTCAATACCTTAGTATAACACTCGCCTTTGGTTGTTTTTATTTTCCATGCCTGCAGACGGAATTGTCCTCGCTTTATTCGTACACTATAATTTCATTTCAGTTCACTGCCTCGACTGCTTCTTTACTTCAAGTGTAAAGTGGTGGGTCTTTCTCTGATTCATGGCTTTATTGCTGTGCAACATCGCCAAACACTATTGAAACATCTTTACGACGATTTTATTCTTTATCATATCCAAATTTTCGGCCTATACGCGTTGTATAGCAGCTGTTAAAATGCCTATCATTTCAGCTAGCTCAAGAATCTTTCGCACAGCTTCAAGGAAACGCTGCCACCTAATATTTTATAGTCGTAAATGAATCTCTTAAATAAAAGTATTGAATTTCATAACGGTGGTCAATTTTATTTATGTTTTAATTTTATTGAGTAATACTAAACACAGTAGCGCCTTGAAACTTAAAACATGTTTTTTTTACGTTGCCACTTTGTGCAAAGAAATTTTTTTCAAACTGCCAATCTAAAATAGAAGGTATTGCCACTTTTTAATTTTTTTGACATATTACCATTTAACAATAAAGGCGAACTGACATTTATGTTGAAATTAGTGCTACCGTACCCTGCTCATAAAATCCAATTTTTCACCTATTTTTTTTTCTTTCGAATTCGATTATTATACCGTAATATAAGGTAAAACAAAATGTTAAATGTGGAAACGAAGAAGAAAATGAAAAAAAAAAACAACAACTTAAAACAAATGTCTAATAAATTTTCCATTTCAATACATACGATTTAGTACTTATTTGAAGTAGCCTGGGTTAAAATACAAACATACATTATATATTCAAAATTACCGTCGGTACTTATGCTGCCGAATTCTAGATAATATTCTACATTTAGAAACTTGATTAAATTACACAAAATTGTGTAAAGTTTCCGGGAAAATTTATCCTTTTTCTGCATGTGGCAACGCTTTTTTAAATGTTCACATATAAAACAAACTTCAAGAATCTCGTTTATTGTCAAACAATTTTGAGTGGAACTACCTTCTATGTCTTATATCATGGCAGTAGTAGTAGAATTATGCATTGTGCATGCAAAGTCACTGCAAAGGCACAAAATCCAAAAACTTTTGTGTTGCTTGTGACAATGTTGGCAAAAACCCGGGTTAAAAAAAAACCCAAGCCACCGGGTTTTAATTTTTGAGTTTTATTTCTGCTTCCAAATTTCGTTCAATTCAACAATATATTTTGCTCGTTCGTACAATTACTTTGTTTTAATATCTACAATTTTGAATTCTTGGTAGGATAAAGACAGCACTGTGTACTATGAACTACTAAAACTCGGTGATCGAAAAGGGCTGCAATTACTTCATTTGAACCGTACATTATGAGAAAAGCGGTCGGAATATAAAGACAGACAAACAAAAACAAAATAAAATTTTCTTTTTGTATAATAGCGCTCGGTTTCACATCGCCAAAGTTTCCAAACAATTGTTAGAAATGATCAAATGCCGCACCCGTGGTATTCTCCTAACTGACTATTGGCTGTTTCGACGGATACAGTATCTTTTGGCATGTCACCGAATCATTTCGTTTGAAGGAATATAAAATCAACTCAAAGTGGAGCGCCTCAAAGATAGAGAAGTTTTTCTGAGACGGGGTTTGAATATTGGCTCAGAGGTTGGGAAAAGATGTAAGCAGAGATTTGATAAATTTTTATTGCGATAAATTTGTTAATTCATTATCTCTTTTGAGCTAAAAAAAAAAACTGAACTGAATTAATTCGTACTACCAATACTTAAACTTGTATTATTTTGGTTGTAAATAAATTACGAAAACCTTTAAATAAAAAAACCCAGTAGGATTTTTTTAAATATAAAACCCATTAAAACCCGGGTGGGTTTAATTGGGTTACCCAGTGGGTAGCCAACCCTGCCTGACTAACTCTTGGAAAGGGCATTTATTGGCAATTAACAACACAATGAATCAATTTTTTTTCCGCCGGCTTATTGCACGACACTTTTGAATAAAGAACATCCCTCGAATTGGCATCAGTGTTTGAAGTTTTGCCTCTAGATGGAAATAAATACTATTCTATCACTATCTGTGACCTCAAAAATTTTCACACATAGATGGTCAGTGTACTCATTTCTGTACCAATATAATTTGTACCGGAATTACATTTTTTCAAATTAAAAAATGATTTTAAGCTGTTAAAAACTGAAAAGCTAAAGATTTTCCCATATCTAGAAGGTTTAAGACATGTTTTAATAAAAATTAGTAAAATACAATAATTTCTTGAACAGATAGTAAGTTCTTAAGCTCATGCAAACTTAATACATTTTTAGAAAGCTGGCTTATGTTAAAGTCAATTTCAAAGTACCGTCAGCTTACACATAAGTATGTGGCTTAATGTAAATTGCATTCTTTTCTCTTCCAAGTTCTCTGTATTCTCATATATCAAAACAAAATAGTAGGGCACTCACTTCATTAGATTTTACTGATAGTGTGTATCCAGATATTGGTGTTTGCCTACCTGTTGATAGTTCATTTTGAAGTCACGATTTTTCCCCTTCATAATGGCTAATGTTTTTTATGCTTTTTTATTTAGCTTTTTGCACAGCTCATAACTTTTAAAATCTTTTTATAAACACTTAATAATTTAAGGACATTTTTCAATCTTTTGATGATGTCAAAGTAACAAAAATTATTAGCTTTAACTCTAATACGACAACAAAATATTATGCGAGTATGCAAGATTAAAAAGCAAGAAAAGGCAAGAATGGAGGAAAATAATATGTATATCGTATATTAATGAAGAAAATATAATTTTTCTCTACAGTCTCTAAACAAAAAGAGGCACAAACAGCCACAGAGAAGTACGTGTACAAACAAACAAATATACTAACAAAGCGGTGGACTAGCGTTTTTTAAAGGTTTAAGTATTTGGAGTCCATATGGAGATCAACTGGTGAGGTGTTGTTTGGTGAAAAATTATGCCAATATACTTGTGTGTGTACCTCTATTTACACTGGCAGTTATAAACACACGCCAATATGTATAGATTTTATTATACAATACAAAATACAAGTACACTTGGTCATGGTATTGGTTGAAAAAGCTTAAATTCATAACTTGCCATAATCATGGTGTGGTCCATGTTGTGTTAACTATTTCCTAAGGTGTCACACACTATGGGTGGTCCAATGCAATTTCATTTTTTTTTTTTTTTGTACTTTTATGCATGGACATTGGCTATGTCGTGTGTGCTTCATCAGTTTGGCTTGTGATTGTACGTGCGAGAATACTTATAACTGAATTTGACAATTTGTTTTTGTTACCCAATAAACGTTACACCATTACAATAAGCTAACGAAAATATTAGAAATTTAATATTGTAAATTATAAAAATATTGTTGAATAATACTTAAAAATTATTTTTAAGGCATCGAGAGACTTAAAACCCATCTAAAAAAAGTACCAAACTCTGTGTCTTTTTAATTAATTTAAAAGCAGTAAAGTTCGATAATATAGTCATGCTATAAGATTTGTTCATAATTAATCTTTTTACGAGTATTAGTAAATAATCGAGGACATTCTGCATTATGCCCGTAAATTAATTACAATTTTGTTTGTTGTGATAACCAATCACCAAAAATTGGCATCTTTATCATTGGGTGCTGAAATGCGATACATATTTCATTTATCTTCTAAAAATGACCAAAATGTTTATTGGGTTGTTGATATTTTCATAACATTCATCACTTACACAGCCAATTACAAAACAAACTGGAAAATCTTTAAATGGTTTTATAAGTAACCAATAAATAGTTAAGAAATAAATTATTGTTGTAACTTTAAATATGGCGTGTTCCTTTGACTTCACTCTAAACAAAACCAATTAAGAACTTGGTAATATATTAAGGGAATAAATGAAAATAAATGGAAATGTACAGATAAACCCAACCAAGAATATACACAATTTTACTTTAACTTTGTTAGGCATAATTTATAAGTCAAACAACATGAAGTTTTTAAATAATCATTTTTAACTGCATAGCAAAGCCTCTTTTAGTTTTTTGACACTAAATCCCCCAATTTGTATTTATTCCGATTTCGTTAATCGTTTTCAGTTTTAGGTTTAAAGTTGATTCGGCTGCAGAATACGCTCCTGGAGCTGGAGCTGCAAGGCCGTTTCTAATATAAAAAAATAGTTTACAATTTAAAGGCTACTTTGATTATTTAAAGGCACCAAGTAATTTAGATTTGATGGAAACCAAATGCCACTCAGTTTCCAAATAAAACTCTTTACTTTTTTGTATACAGGACAAAACCCGGCGCGAAATAAGGCTCATCAACATCCGCAACAAAGTCATCGCTCAATATATGAATAAACATATCTCTTACCCTTTTAATACGATGCTATGTAACAAACAAATGTGTTTCATCGGCACAGGGCATGTGCGGAATCATCATCGAATTCTTTAAGTGGCGTTCACTTTACCTTTCTTTGATTGATTTCTAAAAAGCTTTTACCACCTTTGCAACACATAAGCCTAAAGAGAGATTCCTTGAAACTTACCGATATAATAAAAACATTATATCTAAATACCAGATATCATATCATATATGATGGCAGTGTCAATTGAGCAATCTCTTTTAAAGCTAGTGTTTGACAAAAAAGAGCTTTTTACCCACTGCTGTTTAGCGTTGTGCTAGACCGTATGCTGTGTCCACGTCAAAAGGTGTAGCTTAGGGACTTAGCATATTATTATATCTGCCTTCTGACTTACAGACGCACATGCCACAGTTGGATTAGGTATAGGTACCAGGTTTGGAAACCCACTGGGTAACCCATTTAAAACCATTATTGGTATTATAATTAACGTATTATGAGTATAAATCCATTCGGTCTGTTTTTTAGCTCAAAAAAGGTAATGAATTACCATGTTTGTCAAATCTCTGCTTATATCTTTTCCCGATCTATTAACCGATTCCCTTTCGACGCACTCCAACTTAGAAGCCGATTTTATATTTTTTTTCAAAAAAGTGTTTTGGTGGCATGCTAAAAGATATTTTATCCGTCGAAACAGCCAATAGTCAGAAGGCGCAATGTTCGGAAAATACTGCGGGTGTGTCATTTGATCGTTTCTAATTGTTTGAAAATTTCTGCGACGTAAGACCCATCGTTTTCATGCAAAAGAATAACTTAGTTATGTTTTTCTTTATATTCCGGCCGTTTTTCTCATAACGCATAGTTTAAATGAAGTAATTGCAGTCTGCTTCGATCATCGAGTTTTATCAGTTCATAGTGCACAATGCCGCACTCCGACCGAGAGTTGAAAATTGCATTATAAATACTAAATTAGTGCAATTACTAATAAATATAAAATATTGTCGACCTAAACAGAATTCGAAAGCAGTTATAAAACCCAATAAAACCCATCAAAAACCCAAATAAAACCCAGCGGGTTAAGCTTTTTTAAAAATACACGGGTTTTTGCCGACCCTGATAGGTACTGACTCAGTTCTGACTCAGATTTGACTCAGAACTGACTCAGAACTGACTCAGAACTGAGTCAGTACCTATCAGTACTACTGACTTAAAAAGCGGTGTTGCAGAAAAATGTAGCTAAAACTAAAGTTATGATAATCAAGAATAATAGTACTGTAAGCCCTTAAATCAGAAAACAAAATTCGTAGGAGGTTTCGTACATTATCTCGGCAGCATAATTATGGCATTCAGCATAACCAATGCTGACAACTGGAACATAATAGATATGACGATCTTCGAACATCTCATCCAATACGATAATTAATAAAATTTGGTGGTTCGTGAACGACATAAAACAATTGAACCCTTTATGCAAGTAAAATTAGAGAGGCGATCATAAACTTTTTTTAGCTCAGTGGTTTAGGTTTATTTTCAATTCATGTTTCTTCTTCGTTCATATTTCTTTTTTGTCATATGATTGACACACAATTCGCAAGAAACGTTGGTAGTGTCACACCGCAAATTACATATAAAGGATGGGCAAATTTGGGGTCAGGAAGTAAATTGGCTTAAAAGCATTTTTTTTTTGATTTTTTTTTTACAAATTCAGTTTTATTCATACCGATATAAAAGAGAAATATGAGAATTAATTTTCACAAAATTTTGAACCAGATTTTCCAACAAAGCTTCACTTATCTCGCCAATGCAGCGCCGAATTTATCTTTCAGAGTGTCAGTTGTTCACGTAAACTCGATCTTGTAAATGGCCCCAGAGAAAATAACCCAGCGGCGTTAAATCACAAGAACGAGGCGGCCAATTGGCATCGCCAAGTCGAGATATTACGTGACCGGGAAATTTCTCAAGCAATAACTGATTTGCCTGGCTTGTGGCGCCGTCCTGCTGAAACCAAAGATCACTGAACATTAAACGTTAAACAATTGTAGCTATAAGAGATTGGTTATCGTGGTTTGGTAGCGCAGAGAGTTCACGGTGATTGCGTTTCGTTGCTCATTTTCGAAAAAAACGGGCCGATAATCCCGCCTAACCACAAACCGCACCATACGGTCACTTTCCTTGGATGTAATGGTTTTTCGAAACCTGTTTGTGGATTTAGTGAGCCACGTATGCGACAATTTTGTTTGTCTACATAACCGCCCAACTGAAAATGGGCCCCATCACTACAGATGATTTTGTTAGTACTTTTTTTATAGTAAGTTTTCATAATTAAAACTCTTAGTTCAAGAGTGTAGCGATCAACAGTTAAAATTTTTCAATTTTTTACTAAACAGTCTGACAGCTCAATTCATCATTTAACAGTCAATTTAGTTCCTAAACTCAAATTTGCCCACCCCGTACAAACAGGGCTGCCAGAATATTTTTAGGTTAAATATGCAAAAACTCAACTCAACTCTGTACTATGAACTAAAGTAACGACCTCGTTTAAGAAAACGCTAGAAAGATTGTTAGCTCTTTCCCAGCTGTAAATGTTCACATTTTTAACTCTTGTGTAAAGTTTACACTTTCATACGGTTGCGAGTCGTGAAACGCAGAATTTAAGACTATCTAATCTATCCAAGCTATCAATTCGTACCAGACATAAAGTTGCTTTAAAAAAATGGTTGGACACACTCTGCAAAAATTCCATGACAACCTAATGAGGATAGCTACAGAATGGAATCGACAAGAAGAAAACAGATGGAAAAAGTGGCTGTTTACCATATGACGACTTGGAGAGATATAAAGATATTAACTTTATATCGACTCAACTATGAGAAATTAGTTATGGTCTTATGATCCTATTAGTATCTTTAAGGATATGAATATTATTAAGTCATTCAATTTAACACCGACCGGCAAAAAGATTGTCTTTTGTTGACTTTTAGTTTTTCCTTGATTTATAGCCTATATTAGTTTAATTATTATACCCAATAATCGAGATATTAACAATACTTCTTTTATAATTTTTAAACGTTCTTTTGTGTTTAATGCTTTTTATTATCGAGAATAGTATACGTATATTATAATAAAAGAATATATTTAATCCATGCGTTCCTTAATCCAATCGAAAAATTCACTTACTCTGGTGTAAACATCTGGGTTATTTGAGGCACAAAAAGCGGTACCGTAAGAAACTACACCGACTTGTTTGAGTTTGCCATCCTTATTCATTACCAAAGGACCACCAGAATCGCCCTAAAAATACAATTTTCATTATAAAAAAAATTTTGGAATTTCCTTACCAAAATACTCACATTACAGGCACCCTTGCCAAAACGTTCCAGGGCACAAATTTCCGTTTCGGTCAATTGTTTCATAGTTTGTTTGCATTTTTCATTTGACATAGTGCGATAATTCAATTTTTGTAATTTTTCAGGATAACGTGCAAGTGGACCGCTGCCGAAGTGATGTACTGAACCCCACCCGGTTAATGTAACATCCTGTCCCTCACCTACAGGTTCATATTCAAAGACATCAATAGTATCAATGCGTTTGCCATCCATTTCAAAGGGTGGATCAATTTTTAAAATAGCAATATCACTTGTAACCAATTCTTCATAGTTCTCGTGCATTTCAAAGGATACCACTTGAGATCTTGTACCAGTTTTATCCGCTAGATTGTTAATACCACCCACCACAGAAATTTTCGAAGCATCTTGACCATTTACACAATGAGCAGCGGTAAGTATACGATTTGGTGATATAATTGAACCACCACAAAAATGGCCATATTGGCCATTTTTCCTTTTATATTGCATAGAAATTTGATAGGGTACATATTCATCGGCACTAACGCTATTACCACCTACTATACGTTCCTGGGAACTAGCACTGTCTAATTCATCTAAATAGGCCTCCACTGGAAATGAAGAATTTAAAACAGTGGCTGTGAGTTCTATTATATTTGATTCTTATAAACTTACAGTCTAGAACTCCATTTGAAGGTAAAGCCGAGCTCTTAAGCACAAGAGCAGTTAATAAAATTATTAACGTCTTAAACAACATATTACTGTTTCAAGTCAAAAGCAAAACTGTTAATTTTTCTCTTTAAATTTGAGGTTTTTATAGAAACAAAATATTTTAAATTTAAACAATTGATAATGGAAACACTAGGGCGCTAACCCTGTACTAATTTACTACCAAATGTCTTACGATAAGTCTATATCGTAGGACTGTAAAAGTAGACATGACTTCTAATTAATTTAATTCAACTTGAAAATGTTAAATTAAGTTCTGTTTTACAAACATTAGCGATAAAACAAATAAGTCTTGTATTTGATTTTCATATAAAAAATTAATTGAAGCCTTAAAGTAGATCAAGAATTTGAATTTACAATAAAAGAAAAACGCTTTTTTAAATCAAAAAAATTTTCTTTATGTTGCCTGATAGTCACATTCGACTTTTTATTTAATTTTTTTCTTTTAAAACCTTAATTGTGCCCATAAATCTCATCAGAAGGAATTCAATGCAAAAAGTTAAACTGTCTACAATCACCGCAAGTATTACTGCCACCTGTTGATAAATTTATGACTGATGTAATTGCAAATCGTATGCAGTGACAATTTTTAAGTAGTTATTAATACTTTGCTATTACAGGCTTATTTATTATAATAAACCAAAGTAACCATTATTTCATTTTTCGAATAGTTATAATTATTTCTACTTCCTTGTACTTTTACAAATGTGTTAATGTGTACTAAAAAATAAATAAAATTTACATATTTAATAGCAATTGAGTTTTGAAACAACTGCTAATTGCAATTGGCATATCATTCTGAAAATTTGAATTCACTCAACAGTGGTTGCTTCTATAATATAAAAGTAACGGGTGATTGTTTTTAATTTAGTTTTCAGTATAAATGTTATTCGTTTAAACGAAGATTAGCAAAATGAAGCAATGCCAAATCGTTTGCTATTTCACCATTAACGGAACGAAGAAGAACTCCTGCAAATAACTGAAAGCTATTTTCACAATGCGTGTTATATGGGGAATGTGTTTCATAAATTACGTTCATTTTATGTCATAATTGATCCACCGAACATGCAATTCAAGCTGTTTCTCACCAGTTTCACTTTATTGGACATTGCTGCTGTATCGGCGGTACCATTGCATAGTACTTCTTTAATAACGCTAAAAATCGTAACGTTAAATTCAATGGAGATATCGGAGATGCTTGGTTGGTATGTAGTTTGAACAATGCGGCGCCACATACCATGTGGAAAGCGATACCATGCACCTATTAAGAGCCCAGTTTAGTGAGGAATTAGTCCCGCGTTATGGATAATGTGATTTGACCCCACTAGACTTTTTGTGGATATACGTAAAAGCTATCGTTTACAGGTATAAGTCAGTCACAATTACAGCCGTGGAAGACAACATTACAGCTGTGGCTGGTGAGGTACCAGCCGAAATGCTGTAGAAAGTATGCAAAATTGAAGCTTATGGATAAGCCACCTGGAATCATTTACATGCAATAATCTTTAAAAATTAAATGATAGGTATTAATTTATCGTCACAAATATATATATTTTAATATATATTGCAATCACTTTTGTAAACGTGATTTTTGACTCATAAACAAATGGTTAAGAAATCACCCGTTGCTTTTGGTAATTTTTTACTTTTATTTTACATTATTTTGGCAACATATGAATTCCGCAGTAAAAGAACTGCTGTTATTAATTTTAAATGTATACTCCGTTCTAAAGCAAAGCTTATTCCAGATATAGATGGAGAGCATTTTTAAACAGTGTAAATCCATATTAAGTACCTATACAAATATCCAATATTAAACAAGAGGCTAGAAAAGGCTTTTTCAAAAAGAGTCATACGCTTGGAATAACTGCATTAAAGGTGAATGGATATTCGGTATTATTACACATATAGAAACGTGGTAGAAGAAGAAACATGGTGAACAAAACCTTATAAAAGTTTTAGTTAAAAAGTTGGTAGATACCCACAAAGAATCATTATAGAAAAGTTGCAGCGATGACGTGCGATATATCATTTTCAAATGCAATTTTTTAGGAGAATAGAAGGATTGTTTCGGGTGGGGCTATTTATCGAATCATCTTTCCGGATGAAGCTCATTTTCATCTTGGTAGGTAAGTTAATAAGAAAAACTGTCGTATTTGAGACTCAGAACATCAAATGTGATTTTACAGAAGCCAATGCACCCATAACGATTGACTGTTTGGTGCGGCTTGTGGAGCTGAGGCATCATTGGCTCATATTATTTTTAGCACGCTCTTCATGGCATTGATGTGAATGATGTTTGGTTTCAATAGGATGGTGAAACTTGCCACACATCTCATGCCACAATCGACTTAATGCGTCAAACGTTTGATGGCCATTTAATTAGCCGAATTCGTGATGTCAGTTGGCCATCAAGAAGCTGAGATTTCACACTGTTGGACTATTTTCTGTTAAAGACAAGTGTTATGCCGACAAACCAGAGACAATTGAGCATTCGAAGGCCAACATTCGCGATGCCATTACCGAGATACGAGCCTATACAATCGAAAAAGTTCTCGAAAATTAGTCTGATCGAATGGGGTACTGTGAGGCCAGCCGCGGCAGCCATATAAATGAAATAATATTTCATTTATAGGGACAATTAAAGTTCACAACAAAAAAATAAATTTGGCAAAATTTCAAACCGTTTTAGTTTTATTGCATTTTTAAATTTAAACTTTCAAATGGTCCAACCAATCTATGTAATTACATACACATCGCGTATATTGATTCATGGTCTGGTGGATTGTATTAGTAACTCATCAAAAATGGAAGGAATACTCAAAATTTATGTAAAAGATCATAAAGGAAAAAGGAGTATACCGTGGCAAATACATGGTGGATGCGGAAAAAGGACAATTTATGCATATATACGCAGTACGGTAGCTGCGTCATGGTATTGACTACTGTGTAGGACAGTGTACTATCATTACTTCCTTAATCTATTAATGCTCATAACGATCTAGATAAGATAAGTGTGTGAATTTTGAAACAGTTAGTTAAATTAGGTATAAAAACATAATAATGTTGACAAACTTTTTGTTTTTGGGCTAGAATGAGTTTTAGAAGCCGTTGCATGTATGTAAAAGTGAGCTGCTTCCACACCTTTTTAGCTCTCATGATTTCTAAATAAAATTAACGTTATGTATAACAAAAAATTTTCAATATATACTCCTTATTTACCCAATAAAAAAAGTACGCAATTTTGTAAACTTAAATTAGTCATTCAGCTTAAAAAATTCTAAATAGTACTTTTTAAAACACTTGATGCAGAGTCCAACGTCGCACTTTTTACATCTTGAAGTAAGATGTCAATGAAGGTTGAAACTTGCATAGCGGAATCGTTTTTTTTCTCTTTCTGTGATAAAATTATTAAGACCATCATATCTGCATGAGTGCTCATTTTCATCCTTAGCTACATGACAATGACTTTGTCTTGGCCTTTCGCTTTCATAAGACTTACAATATCGAACAGCAATTGCAGGACAAAAAAGTACCGAGTACAAATTTTCTTCTACTTTGAGGTACAAGGGACAAGCGTTTTGTAGAGAAGCATCTAAAAGCCCCGTATAGTTTCAAAGCAACCATTTCTTTCCACCGGTTACAATTCTGTATACATTTACATTTTGATCTATTCCATCTATACCACCCACATTTTGATTACACTAAAAAATAGAACGCGTCAAAGGGACCATAATTTTCTTTCCCTCAGCTTGGTAAAAATTTTCCTCTCTTTACTATTGGCAACCTTCCGTGTATTGTAGATGTTACAATGCGTAATTACACTGATCTACAAAAATCAAAAAAAAAAAAAAAAATTCTGCCCATTAAATAAAACTGTATGGATTTTGATGCTCTGAATTCAAATCCGTTTTCAGTTTTTTTTCATTATGCTCGAATTTTTTTTTATAGGCGTGGCAAATTTTTCGCCCAAAATATGGTAGTTATGTCAATATACTTCATCATAACTTGCAAACGACTTAACCGATTTTAATGCAGCAAATGTTTAGTAAAAAAATTTTCTATAAATTACTTGAATGACATTTTTTTCTGTATTTTCAACAGTTTCGGAGTTATTCATAACTGGGATGTGAAAAAAAAATTTCGCGCAAAACTAGAGCAATTTTTTTGTTTTCAAAAAATTATAAAAAAAATTTCAGAATGAAAATTTTACATTTTAGCCATTTCAATTAAAACTTAAAATGTTGAGAATAAAATAAGCTATAAATCATGAAAATCGGTTGGCTATTTCTGATTTTATTCAAAATTTAATGCAGGTACTTAACTTTGATCAAAATTAACGGAAAAATTTTTTCCTGCAAAATTAGTGGAAGTTTTTTTTTCTTTATTTCAAAAAAAATTCTTAGAATATAAATTTTACATTTTAAGCATTTAACTGAAAGCCAGATCTGCTGAAAGTAAAATAACCCATAAAGGCAGGTACCTAACTCAAATAGTTCGTACCCTTCTGATAAGGATACCCGTCGATAGCTGATTATATATTTTATAAAAAAAGTAAAATTAGTAACATTTTTTGGAAGAATAACTATGCGTGTTGCATTTTAGGTAGATTAGATTTGGAATCATCAGCCCTGCAAAGGTAACAACGATCCTTTAGTGACAACCGACCAGTTTTATCCCGCTTAGAAGTATCTGATGGGACTGTAGCATTCTGGCACAATTCTTTATGGATGGTTTTATTTGTCATAAGTTTTAGAGCTTCACAGACTTTAGTGTATCGTATTATTCGATTATGATTTGTTTCTTTCGTTCATTTTTTTAGTTGCCAAGTCAATGCCAATGACCATCTATTTGTATTTGTACACCATCCTTACTTTTATGAATTCTCAGATCAAAAAAAATTAAAAATACATGGCTCGGTAAGGCGACCTTTGATTGAGAATTTATATCAATTATATTTTAGTTTTCTAACCAATTTCTATTTATTTCTATTCAATTTATATTTAAACAATTTCTGAAATGAGTAGAGCACGCTTGTTCAGAAAAACTCTTTCAATAAACGGTCGAAAAGCGAAACGAATCAAATTTGCATTTTAGTCAATTTATATTTATACCAAATTTTGTTGAAATAATACAAAATTTATTATTATTAAAAAATTTTAAATCAAATAATTATGAAGTACTCGTAGATAATTGAGACTAAATAAACGGCATTTTTTTAAAACGCAAAAAATACCCGTTAAAATTAATTGTTAAGCTCACGCTTAATAATTTAAAATTTATTTAAATTATAAACTCTACTGCCAAAAATTTCTTTATAAACAAATAATGCAAATTTTTATGTCTTCAACGAAAAGTATGATTGATAATAAAGTCATATTTCATTTAGCTTTGTGATCTTCTTAAAATTCTCTTTTTTATTAAGAATAATTATTTATATTTTGTTTGGCATCTTTTGGTTGACCAATACAACTTTCCTTACGTTTTAAGCCTTCCTTGGCACTGTTTTCTTGAAGTTATCGTATTTTATTATTTAATTTTTAAGTTTTTTTTTCTTTTTCTCAGCTATAGTTTATGACCAATCAGGCAATAAATTGGCATTTAATTTAATACAAATTGAATTACGATTTACGAATTTATGCAGAACCCCCACAGCGTTAATTTTCAATCAAAATCGCAATCCGCAAAATTGTTATGAATTCCGCTTCATTGTTGGCTAAATGTATACAAATAAGATTTTATTTTTCTTTTCTTTATCTTTGTGTGTTGCAAGTTTTATTTTGGTGATGAGGAAAGAAACGATAAATAAAAGAAATTTGTTTTGTGGATTTTCGTGTTGTTTCTTAACTGTGCAAAGGTATCACGAAGTAATAACGGCAAACTAAATGAAAAGTAATAAAAATAAATATCACTTTCTTATAAAAGTGGTAATGATAAAGAGAGAGAGAAAAAGAGAGAGAGAGATAGAGAGTGAGAAAGCGAAGGTGCAACGAGAACTCAAAATGCCGCACTGTGTATATAGATTATCAAATTGATTCCAATTAACACTTGCCACCGCAGGAAACAAAAATTAAATCAACCAAAGTTGTAAATAATCATACGGAGTGGGCAACACAAATGATTTTATTGTTATGAGAATATACATAATACACTGTTAAATATGTATGTTAAGTTTACTGGAAAAATACTCTTAAAGCTCATTAGATGGGTGACATATGTGTATAAGCGATTGGTCTTATGATTATCAAGAGTACTTCGTATGAGCTCTAAGTAGGAGTGAGTACAAATACTCGATCAGTGCCGCCACATATGTTGTACATAGCATAGACGGTGAGTACCAACTTTGAAGGTTTGTTTCTGAAACTGGCTTCCACTCTGGTGGAGTGTCGGACACTTTGTAAACTTTTACTGTGACTAGTTAAAAGTGCAACAGCAGTCTGAGCTAATAATGCTGTCTTTGCGATTTTCGTTTAAGACAGAGCTAACACGTAGCTTCCAAAGAAAGACCTCCCCATAGTCTGGCAGTGACTTGGGTCCCTGAAGTTCCTGACATCCGTAATTTCAGAAATAAGTACCCGGTTGTCTCATAAATGCTGCTACCACCTGAGTACCAAACAACTTCCTCACAGGAGATAAACTGGGATCGTTCGACGTGGTACGTAGTACAAAAAACTTAACCAGAGAGGAAAGAACAAATAAAATAGTCTACAATATCCACAGGAAAATAAGCGATATGACAATTACAATGCTTATATAGAGCTGTGGAAAGGATATTTAGAGATCAAGAGGACTAAAGTTGAAATTGAACTCGTGTCGTTGCCTCAACTAGCACTAAGCATCAAGCTTTTCTAGTTTTTGAAAGCTCAGCTCTTAGAAGAGGCTTAAATGGCTCTAGAGATCTTAAGTGGTCTTGCATCTGTCTATATTGCGAACCATGACGTCCAATTCTGTAATGATTTCTCTTAGTAAGGCACTTCTTTCAATAAGATATTTAAAACCGAGGTCTTCTACACTATTGTTTTAGACACGAGGGAGTCTATCAAACCTATCAAACTAGTCATGGAATAACCAAACAAGGTGACAAAACGTTTCTATTTGATTTAAACCTTAGTACCAGATCTTATCGGAGTTAATGGTAATGCAGTTGCTGATAAGCTGAAATGACATTACTGTTCGAAACCAAAAGTTAAAAGCGATCAGAATATCTTCCATTAGACAGATTTCTTTATGATCACCATACATCATATATTTTATTTAGTACCTGGAAAGACCATTTGAGAGTAGTTGATGGGGAGTAGTAAGATTTCAGGAGAATTTTAAATCTTTTCTTTTTTATTATATTTTTTGATACTTGAATCAACTATAAAATGATTTTGGTTAGAATTCATATCCTAGTAAAAATATTTGTTATCATAACAACATGCTAGTTTTCAGAAAGATAACCGTATAATGAGTTGATAATATACAATGTACATCAAACATTATTAATATTTTCAACAATATTAACTATTTATTCAAAAATTCTTGTCGATACCTAAAGCTCTTGACTTTTCAACATTATTTGTGTCATTTTTAAATCAACTTCATGTACACAATCATACATACTTACATACATACATATTTGTATGTATACCAAGATTTGTCTTATAATAAATTTTATAAACATTTCCTTTTTCGTCATACATGCATCTATGCATTTTTATCATGATCATTCTTTTCCCCTACACAAATAAAACGATGCGACACAAAGCGTTGAGATTTCGCACTTCTGTTAATAAAAAAATAAAAAAGTGTAATGCGCATGCGCTGCGTTACGGTACGCTGCAGGGTGTTAAAACTACTTTAGTATAAACGTTTTGTCATTTTATTCATACCCACTGCAATGGATTTTTAAAGCGATTTTTTATATTTCATTCCATTTTAGTGGAGTTCGTGTGTGAAATGATAAATAATCCATAATTTCGTTTGGCATTCAATTTTATTTTGTGTGACACATAAATTACGTATTAACGCTTTAAGCTCTGTTTTCTCTCTCTCACTCTGTGGTATACTTTAGTAGAAAAGGTAATTTAAAAAGTCTTTTCATATGTAAATATATGTATGTATGAGTGAGTATACATTGGAATCTTAATACTTACAATTTTTGGATTCATTTAAAATCTGTCCATTACAACATGAAAATATTGTCGAATAAAGAGTATTTCTATTTTTTAAACATTGTCACTTTAGTAACTTAAATAATTAATAATCAATAAGACTTTATCTGAAAGTTCTAGAATTTTCGGTGTGAAAAGAATCCATCATATGGCAGCTTCATGTTTCTTAGCTTGCCTTTCCTCAAGCAAGGTTCGTTTTAAAGGCGCAGATATTGTTGTTCCATTACAGCAATATTCTGATTGAATCTTTCGCCATGTGCATTACTGGCATTATTGGAGGAATTCATTTTTAAATGACATACTGCATCCAGAAGTATTTTCGTATTTAAAATCTCTTTTGTTGTCAACTCATGTTTCTACTTTCATTCTGTTACTTAAAGCCCTGTTATTGGTTGGTTGGTTGGTTCACGTGGCCATCCGTAGCTACTACGAGTGGCAAGTGGTGTCCTGGGACACCACTTTGAAAAATTCTACAAACACTCGAAAACCGCCCGATGTCGAGAAAACCTCACACTTCGCCAGGTTGAGATATCTGAGGAGATCACTTGGTCCAATGCCGGATATTTCTGTAGAACCACTCGGTGAATAAGTGCCAGACATAAATATAGGAATTGCTCAATAGTTAATTCCTACCTTACCTTGTCGTTGTACAGTAACCCAATCCTACGGGCATAGTTTCCCATCGGCCAGTGCCCGGCAATCACAGCCACCAGGCCGGAGACATCCCTTCTACCAAGACCAATGCTCTTTACATAATACTCAGGCTATGTCGGCTTCAGAATTCCCTCAGTTGTCCACATGCAACTCGTCCGATCCTTATAGAAGTCAAAAATAGACCTCTTCAGTGACCCTATGTCAATGCCACCGAGGACGGATTGGCACCCGATATCGATCCGGTGGGCCGGAATCCAAACCGATCGTCTCAGAAGAGAGTCCGAAAGAGCCTTGCCAGACTTTATTCGGCAGCTGATATTACACTGGTCAACAAAACAAAAAAAACAAAAATTTTCTGTTTCCTAGGAGCTCTTTTTGTTTCTGTATGAAATTGACGCGCCTTTTCAAATATAGCAATATCTTTTGTTTTTAAGTTATATCGGGTGGGCCATCTATTGGTTTATATTTGAACCAGCGGTTATTTCGAATATGGCAATACTTAAGTCATTCTATTCTGCCACAAAATTCAGTATATTATATCCATTGAACAAAATGAATTTACGCTTGAGCAACGTTGGGATTTATTGAAAATTTATTTCCAAACCAAAGACAAAAAAATATAATTTTCATCTTGGGCACGTTAATAAGCAATATTGCCGTATTTGGTGCTCAGAAAACCCACACGTTGCCTTACAGAAGCCAATGCACGTATTACGAGCGACTCTTTGGTGCGGCTTGTGGAGCGGAGGCATCATTGGCCCATATTTCTTTGAAAATGAGGACTGCGCAACTGATAGACCAATCGCACCATAATAACCGATATTTTGTGCCTGTACCTGTGGTATTGATTTGAACGATGTTCCATATAAGGGACCTTATTTTGTATGAGCAGTTTGAGAGTGAAACGTTTTGTAATATTTCTTTCTTGGAGCTCTTTCCCCAATGTAAACATCTTTTATCAGTTATGGAGTATTCATTTTCATCAAATCTTATATTAGCCACACATTTATCCGGTTTCAACATCCCAGAGAGGGCAGTCCAAAAGTTTCCAACAAGGATATATATATATAAAGTCAGAATTAAAGCAAACTTGCAAACAATTTTAAAGCTTGGATAAAGATTTCGCATGAAGAGCTATTACTACAAATGCGTCTAATAAATTTGAAAAAATTGGCCACTACCACATACTTCGTCTGATTCGTGCTCGACATTCAGTATCCAATTGATCCACCTCTTCTTCGCCGACCAAGCCTTTATTTTAAAGTTGACAACTTTTGGTTGGAACGAAGACCATCTCGACCATCTCATATTGTGCCAGTTGTACAGATTGTCAAGTTTAACAATTGACGTAGTAAGTGAACGGATGTAAAATAGTTGTCGAGGCCAACATTGAAAATAAAATAAAAATATACATTTAGCGAAGTAGAATCTTGAGTTAAGTTGAGTTTTTATTATTTTACTTTGATTCCTTTATTTCTTGATATACGTGCTATAGTGATTAGGTCTACAATCTTATGGCCACCTACACTAAAGTATATCCATCGATTGTGTTCAGAGCCCAATTTAAATCTAAATCCAATATACTGCTTAGCATAGTGTTTACCATAACAAGGAATCATACTTTCATCAATTGAAAAGTTGTCTTCTAATATAGTAGATCACAACAATATACATAAAAACTGTTCTGCGAGCACAACGTCCCTTATAAGGGACCTTGGAAACTATTCGATATTGCGTAAATTTTACATCTATTTTTTAGCTACTTAAGGAATTGTATTAAAATTGAAACACTTTTTCAGTAATATTCGCTAAAAGAATTATTTTTTATAAGAATATATAGATAACACTTATGTATTTAAATTTTACTAACCTTCCACGTGATTTGAGAATTTTAGTTTTACTGCGTTCCAATATTTGTTCAAAATAAGTCACTTTACACTAATTAATACAAATTTTTGTATGTTTTTATAACAAAATACACATAAATTGTAGGACTTCAATTTTTATTCAAGCAAGTAGACGCAAAGTAGAATAATACTAACGTTCCTTTAAACGGATTATATGAATTAATGGTTTAAGTCTTTATGCTGTCGAAAAATACCTTTAACACTCATTCGTAAATCTGGCCAACAAAAACTTGCTTTAATATTTGTTCTGGCCGAAATCAAACAATAAAACGTTGGAAAAAAGTAGCTGGGAAGTTATACTATTTTCCTGATAGTCGCCATCGAGAACAACAAGAATCTTTTTTGAAATTTTCAAAATAGCTCCAAAATCTGGAGTTAGAGGTAAAATACCAGTCTTTAGTAGCTTCATGCAAGTTCATTTGTTGAATATTCACGTTCAACTTGCTTGAATGTTAACCAATTTTAAGTCTCTCAACGGATTTCGAAAGAAAACATGAGACCTTTTAAATGATCTATACTCCGTTCAATTCGCCTTGAAGAATACCATCTTGATCAAAAAGTCCGGTTTAAGTTTTTTTGTTGTTGTTGAATTTACACATCTGGTGTCGATATTCCCGCTAAATCTTAATACGAATTTGAAGGTGCTGAAAAAGTGTTTCGGCAACGATTCTTTAAAAAAACAGTCGTTTACCAGTGGCACGAGCGGTTCAAAGGTGGTCGTGAGTCAATCGAAAATGATGAACGCTGTGGCAGACCATCGACATCGAAAACCGAGGAAAGAATTAATAAAGTAAAAGAAATGTTGGCCAATAACCGCAAATTAACCATCAGAGAGATAGCGGAGGACATTGCCTATGGATTTGTCCAAAACATTTTGGTTAATGATTTGGTATTCCGTCTTGTAGATTTAAAGTTGGTACAAAAAGGCCTTAATTTCATACAAAAAAGAGACCGTGTTGAGGTCGCAGAAAACATGACTTGCGAGGCTGAATCCGATTCCACACTCTTTAAAGGGATCATTACTGGAGACAAGACGTGTGTTTAAGAGTACGACACGCAATCCAGACATCAGGCAAGTGAATGGCGTTCACGAAATGAGCCGAGACCAAAAAAAATTACATCGTTTTCACGCAAAAAAAGAAGGCCATACATAGTGCATCATGAATTTTTTCCAGAAGGCCAGACAGTAAACAAAGAGTATTATTGGGGCATTATGAGACGTTTGCGTGAAGCAATTCATCGAAAGAGACCAGAATTGTTGGCAGAAAACTCGTGAATTTTGCACCATGATAGAGCACCGACGCGCAGTGACATCATTAGAATTTTTTTTGACGAAAAATGCAACAAATACCATACGCTGTGGCTTCTTTCTGTTGGATCGAGTTAAAAAACCATTACGGGGAACGCGTTTCAGCAGCCGAGCGGAAATAATGGAAAAATCCCAGGAAGCACTGATTGACATACCAAAAACCGAATATAAAAAATGCTACAAGGATTGGATTAAGCGCTGGCATAAGTCTGTTGTAATCGATGGGGATTACTTTGAAGGTCACAATATAAATTTAAAAGGTTTAACTTGTATTTTTAATTATCTTAATAAATTCCGGTATCTTTTTGATCAAGGTGGTATGTGTGCATTTATCAACCAAATATTTTTTAAGTTTAGAGCTGTTTTTGCACACTGTTTTACATGTAGGTAATGCTGAATGTAAAATATCTATAAAGTTGTTAAATCATGTTCAATTGGACATCCCTTCAAAATTGACGGAATTATACAGCTTTTTGGTAAAGCAACTCATAAAAAAATCATACAAATATTAGCAAACTGGTGCATTTTAGTACATTGAAATCGTATCTTAAAAAATTGCAATTACAAAATAAAATTAAAATTATAATTATAATTTTATAATATTTTATATAAATACCTTTAAATGACTTATATTAATTTTCATATGCTAACATAAGGTCAGTGCAAAACAATCTATATTTTGCGATCAACATATTCTCACGATAAGTTTGTTTCACATATGCAACTATGATTTGGCTGATATACGATTCGGCCTATTATTAAAGCCAAAATATCCTTAAACATGCAAAAGCATAAATCGATCACAGTAAAGTCTCTACTCTCTCTACAACATCTCAGCACTCACTACAATACAAATTGTATAAAAAAACTTGAAAACCGCAAAAAAAATTAAAAATAAAATCAAAGTTACAACATTATATGAGGAGTAGATGTAGTTTATACTCCAACACCAACGACGAATTATATAAACAGTACTGATGCTGATTTTTTGTTTTGTTTTTTATTTTAATTTTTTTTTTTTTTTTTTTTTTGTTCCTCGGCTATCGACTGCAAAATTGCCAATAATGAGACATGAAAAACTAAAGCTTTAGAGCAACTTTAATGGATTGTAGAAGATTGGTATCAATTGCAGGTCAATACCTCTGTAGACAAATGTAAGTAAGAAGCAAAAACGCCTTTCAACGTACACCGAAAAAACCGACAGATATAATATTCGTACAGCAACAGTAACACCAATAGCAAGAACAACAACAACAATAATAATAATAATAACAACAACATAAAAAAAGAATATGAATAAGGTATAATTTAGTTGTGGCATGACGGTTAAATTGTACGAGGGATTCCCTAGTTTGCTTATGGGGTCCTTAATTGCAAACAGACAGACAAAGCAACAGACTGGCAGGCAAAGTGAAGACATGTCTTGACTTTAAAAAGAAATATATCTAAAGAACAGCAACAACAAGAAAAATGCTTAAATATATGCATAATAAAAGAGTTGCCATATTTCACTTGAAATGTTAGTAAAACGTACATTAAATGCTGTTAAAAGTTGTCAGCACTATGGGTCTGAAGACTGACAACTATAGCAAATTTAGATTAATTGCTTCAAAATTTAAAACTATGCAAATTACAATTCTTTTGGAAATACTTTCTTTCGTTTATTTTTTTAAAAGTTACTTATAAGCGTTTAAATTTAATTTTTCTCGGTTTCATACAAATTTGTATTAAGTTTTCAAACTCTACCATTCTGTACCATAATCCACCATATAACTGCAACAAGATAAAGATTATTATGAAATCAATCCCTCTAACACAGGTTTATTCTGATCTCAGGCAAGTTCAAAATTCGTACAAAAAAGCGATTAGCAAGTAGCACAAAATTATTACCAATGGCTATAATTTTATTATTTTATTTAATTATGAAGACATTATCATTATCATTCCGACCAGGCACTTTTGCAGAATACTGCGACACATAGGATCTTTTGTGCCCCATCCGGTCTACTGTTTGTTCAGCAGTTCTGCTGTCTTTCTAATGTTTATACCACACTTTTATTTATTTTATAAACACGACTTTACTTTATGACTGTAAAATGACGTAGGCAAAGCAGCCTCTTTATTTGTCTAATTGCCTACAGTTTGAAAAGTTCCGGAAATGTCTCAAATGCTCTTATATCCTCTATTTTGTATCCGTTTATTTTAAACATGTAAGATTGTGTTACCCAAATATGGTTGAATTGCCAATGCCGTCAAATAAACAAAACAATACGGCAATACCAGAGTCACACATTATCAGCTTTCACACAAACCAATAAACAAAAATCCCACAATACAGTCCTGAAGGCACTAATGTGGTGGATTTTCTTTAGTCTAAAAACATCTACACATGTGATTGCCGCCCTAGAGTAGCGAAATCCACTTTGAGCATTGCAGTGTTCTAAGCATCTGGGTATTTCCCAATCCTTATTTAGATTGAGGATGGTAGTAAGTGGTGCCACACAATAAGCTTTCGAGCCAATATGGGTTGCCACGGAATCAATGCAGCCGCTGTTTCTTTAACATCTATGCCACAGTATCTAGGAAACCTAGGCGAAAAACTTGGCAACGTATAGTAACAATATTCAAGCCAAGACTGTCAGAGAATATATTAATGATCTTACTCTTGCGCCCACTGTCCAGGTTGATCTCCGAAGATATGGCAATGGCCATGATCTCAGTGTGAAAGATACTCAACGATCTTCCCAGTAGGATCGAAAAGTATCGGCTAGGCCCATGAAGATTGGAATACCAGTTCAGATCAAACTCACTCCAAACTAAGGCCTCGTTAGACCAACAATCCCTGTCCGGGAGTTCAACCATAAATATCCTGCCAAGGCACAGATCCAAAGACATGACATCCAAGACTAAAGATGGTTGTCCGACCACTCTGCTTATAATGAACTTATGTCCAGACGCATTTCAGGACCGAACAATCCGCCACGCTCATCACATAGATGTGAAGCGGTGTCAATGATTTTTTAGAAGTTCACAGAGTAATTGAAACTGAATTACTTACAATTCGGCTGATTCGCTTTCAAAATTTTGTATGGTTAACAATGTAATTCGGCTCCTAATTAGGGGTGGAATTATAAATGAGGAAGCTAAATACGAAAAAACGTCGTTCGAGTATAGTTTTCAATAAAAAAAACTTTTTTTTATATTTTTATGCAATGAACGCGGCTGCCTACAAACAACAAAAATATTTCGTTCAAGATGTGATCGATAGATATGATCGACTTTCGATCTTTACTAAATGCGACACATTGACAGAATGTCATAGAAAATTTATTTGAGCCAGTTTTGGTTCAGACACCACTTATCTTTTCAAGGATTTATCTAAACCATTGCCTGTTGTAATACCTAAGCAGGATTCTATATCAGCAAATAAGGCTAAAAGGACGTAAACATGGCTTTGAAACAATTTACAAGCTTTCATTTGGCATAAGAATGACCTTCGTAAACCTTGATCTGAATTCTGTGGACTACACATTGTGAACCGGACATGATAGCCAACGAATGATAACTCGACATTGATTCTCTTAAGACTTCAGTGTGCGTGCAGTGGTCTAAAAAAGCATTATTCATTATTATTTTTATAATCTATAATACTTGTTTATATCTCTAGTAAGTAAAAGCCTTAAAAATTATGGCGTTCCTCTAAGTCGTTTATTTCTATACTGTATATCTCTATCTTCTAACATCTGGTCCATTGTGCATTTTATTTTGTTATAGCAACTTTACAAATCACTATTTTAAAATGACAAATTAGTCTTTCAAAGCAGAATGATCTCTTTGTTTAGCTTAAGGGTGGTGGTGTTGGTAATGGCGATATTGATGGCAATAGCAAAGTTGGTAGTTTGTTGCTTCTTTTCATTTTTCCTTGTTCTCTGCATTTGTATGTATATGAGGTTTTTTTTCGGCAATAATATTGTTGCATGCAGCAAGTGTTTATTGATCGATCACGCTGCAATACAAGTTACTTGTAGCCATTTTTTATGTTGTTGCATAAAAGCAAAAACATATTTTGTTTACAAACAACTAAAACATAGTAAAGACAAGAACTTTAATGATTATGATGTTCACAAAAAGATGATGATGTTGGTGATCATTTTTAGTTTCTGCGCAATAAAACTCAAATTGTATTTTTTTGTAATATAATTTTTTTTAAATAAAACCAAAAAAAGAACATGCCAACAACAACATTATTAAGGAAGAAGATGATACTAAAATTGAAGAGCACAATAAAAATAATAAAGAAATAATTCTGAATTTAAAAAAAAAAAAACAAAAAACATTTTTGTGGTTTTGTTAAGTTTAAAAAAAAGAAATATTTTCTTTTTATTGTTGAAGGTGTTGATTTGATTAAAAAACATTTTTTATTATTGTTGTTGTCCTTTATTAGTATTTTTGTAGTTCTTGGGTATGTACCTACATACTCGTATAATTTTTTGTTGAAAGGAAATCGTGATGATACTTTGGATTTTATTTTTAATGCTAATCCAATATATTCGTGTGTACTTCTCGCACATACATACATATTTTTATTTCATTTGCTTTCCTCTACTTTAATGTAGATTTCATCTAGCCAGTTTTCAGTTTTCTGTTTTTTTTATTATTTTTAACAAAATTTAACCGCCATCAATTTCAGATATAATATGTGAAAAATGATTTGACTTTAATGACGGCCACTGAGTGATTGCAATGTGTTTGTAGTAAATCGTTTTTTTTTTTTTTTTTTGGTAGCCATGTTTTTACTTGACGACTGTATTAAGGAAAGGTTTTAGTGTGGCCTAAAAAGATTGTGGTTTGATTGTTTAAATTTTGTTATTTTGTAATGTACCCTATACGTTTTAGGTGTTTTATGTTACATAAGTGTTTTTAAGGAAACATTACTTTGCCGAATACAACATATCGGTCATCTCTTGACATTTTATTAAAATGCAGGATAATTAAATAACAATGTTTCCCGTACTCTGCTAAAGTTAGTGGGAGTACATGTTGTTTCTTCTTAAATTTCGAACCCTTTAACGCACAGATTTTTTGAAGGAAAAAATCAATTTTTTGTATGTAAAAAAACACACTTTAGAACATTGCACGTTGGGACAACCCAAACAAATTTTTGGAAAAAGTCCAGTTTTAAAACAGAATTGGTGACAAATTTTTAGGGGCTTTATTAGCATACACTTTTCTTTGTTGAACTGACTTTAATTTACAAGGTACAAACTTTAAACTAAAAAAAAAAAAAATATTTATAAAACTAAGCTTTTATTCCATCAATTTTGAACAGTTATAAAATATGAATGCCATCAATTTTATTATTTATTTTTAGTTACGTGTTGTTATACTAACGCTCATTTAAACTACACGAATTTAGATAATATGACGGTTGTGTGACCAATTTAAAAAATCGTTTTTTTTATTATCAATAAAAATTAAAATTTCATTTTTCAAGGCTTGGGTCTTTTTCGGGCAAGGGTTCGCCAGCGTATTTTTATTTGGTTTGTTTAGTCCAAAGTATATAGTTTCCAGATAGAGTAATTTCGTTCTGCCCAACGCTGCCCACCAGAACACTTTTGTTGAAATTTCACACCTACTTTATTAGAATTTTTAATTAGTTTTGTTTTATGCAAGTATATGGTGTGGAAAATAAATACCCAGGATGTGATGCCATTTTTCTGATAGGCACTATAGAATAAAACAAGAAAAAGTGTTTTTAAATTTTCAAATACCTCCAAAATCTTGAGATACGAATAAAAAACCATTTTATTGTACATTCATGAACTTACAAGCTTATAACTTATTCGAATATTATCCAACGGATTTGGAAAGGAAAGAAACAGACCTTTTAATTCAAGTATATTTCGTTTAAGCAGCCTTGAGTAATATCTGTGCATTTCGCAAGCAATTGGTGTAATTAAAAAAAAAATTAAAAAAAGTTTAAAACAACGTTTAGACTACACATAGATCAGCCAAAGCCTGGTGGTGGTAATTAAAATGATAAAAGTATTTTTTACGCTATACAAAATTTCAGCAAAATATCCAGGATTAATGTCGACCTAATAAAAAATATATATGTAAACAAATTGTTGATTTTTAGTTGGAAATTGTTTAAAATTCAAAATTACCTATTAGTTATTTTTCTGAAGTAACGCAATAATCTATATATTTACAAAATATTTAAAAAAGTTAATACTAAGGCCACGACCTTTCCAATGATACCAATATCTTATACCTAAACTCAGCTGTTTAATTTATTTCAAAAATGTTACAATCCTGTTCCACAGTGCATTGTCTTGGCAAAAAATAAAGCTCTAATCAAAATATTTATTATAATTTTGGATTTTGATCCACTTTGCAGAAAAGAGCCGAATATTGCAAAGCTACACTTACATCGACTTTTTATCTTTCTTTTCCGACAAAAAAACACATTTTTATTAGTAAACATAAAGGGTGACCCAACCATAATGCACGTTGTTAATTGTGAGCCACACCTTAACGTCAAGCTATGATTGTTGAAGCCTTTTACGAAAATAGGCATTCAAATCAAAATACATTTCGTGCACTACGCGATTTTATTGCAAATTTCAGCAAATTGGGTCTGTAGGACATTTGAAAACACCTGTGCGTGTTCGCCCAGTTCGTTCTGCGGAAAACATTGTTATTGTTTGCGATAGTGTGGCAGAAGAGCCGTTAATCTCGATTCGTCTTCGTGCCCAACAATTGAACATCTCACGGACATCATTGATGCGAATTTCGAATAAAGCTTTGGTTGACTCTAGAGCTGAAGCCTACTGAACAATTCAAGCGTCGTCAAAACGCCGAATGGTTAGATGAACAGACAAAAGTGAATGGTGATTTTACAAGGAAAATTATCTTCAGCGATGAGGCACACTTTCTCCTCAGTGGATTTGGTAACAAGCAGAATTGCATTTGAGCAAATGGGCAGTACTTTTTCGAAAGTGAGGTCGGCCAAGCAGTTCCCATGAATGATGTTCGCTATCGCGAGATGATAACAGACTTCTTGTGGGCAAAAATTGAGGATATGAAACTGGACGATTTGTGTTCCAATAGGATGGTGCCTCTTGCCACACAGCCAACAAAACAATGGCTCGTTGGAGCGAGATATTCAGTGGCCGTGTTATCTCATGTCGTGGTGATGTTAATTGTCCGTCACGATCAAAACAATTCTAGAGCTAAAATATGAGATAATTCGGCATATTATCGACACCGAACCCCAATTATGTCATAGAGCCATATAAAAATATGGACCGGCAGTATACGGTAGAGGTATCCTACCAAAACCGGGGCGAGCATTTGTCCGATATTTTGTCCCACACATATTTGTGTTAGAACCTTTTATCATAATAAAAAATATTAAGATAATTCTCTGAAAACTTTTTGTTTTATTTACAGTTAGCATCGAGCGTTTTGGTTAAACCACCCTTTATTTACTTATACTTTCAAATCGTTATTTTCAATTCTCGATTATATTCGAGTGTGAAAAATTATTGCAGCTTAATATACAACGTCGTTCGAATTATCTCGAATGTGTACAGTTTGGCCTGTTTAGCACGCTCAAATTAACTTGAGCGCACAAATTAAGGGGTTAAAACATACCTTAAGACCACAGGCCAAGAAACGTGTCTTATTATTTGAGGTGTATAACTTAAAATATAGGGATTCACAACAGTTGTTTTATCTTTTACACGTGGTGTGTGTTTTTAACATGTTTTGCAGTCATTTTATCTTGGAATGGGCTGTTTTATCCGAAATTTAAAAACTTTAAGTATTAGTTAGTTTACGCTCTAACATATATAATAGTTACCGAATTATATAAATTTGTTAATTATATAAACACATTTAAATAAATTTGTTAATTATGTAATTAAACTTGAAATAATTCGATTAAATTTATTGAATGCTAAGGATTCACTTCATTCTGGTTTACATTGAAAATTTAAGCCATAGCATTCACGTCCACGTATGTGTTAATAACTTATAAGACACCATATTCTCACTTCGTCATTGCACAAAATAGTGTAAATTGCAAATTTTTTTTTTGCGTTTAATTTTGCCCATTCCTACAAAACACGTGGTTATTACGGTATATTTTGAGAAATATCAAATACTCAAACTTTTAACCTGCTTTTCTTTTATCAAGTTACGCATTAAGGTCAAAAATTAACGCCACAAGAAGAGTGAGCGTGGCAGCGTTCATGAAATATAACATTTATTATCGTACATCCAAATAAATATGTCAGCGGGACGTGTCAAAATCCGTCTTAGCATTTTTTTAAAGGCAGACAGGTCGCAAAGAAAACGAATATGATCTGAAATTAAGGGAATTTATCTCCCATATATAATATGTACTATATATTGTATATGTATATAGATTTCCTGGTAACACTAGTTTAACTTTCAGGCATGCAATTAATTTTTATTCAATTTATGTTAGTGATTCAATAAATTCGATTCGACACAGTTTTTCTGCACTTTCTTTTGCCCAAATTCCTACACATTATAGGGCATATCATTAATCTGGCTACATGAACTTAAAAATTTTATCTTATCCACATTATGACATTATCTTACAACTACCTCATGAAGGTGTTAAAATTGTTAAACAATTTTCGTTTCTTATTTTTTTAGCCAATCTTTTAGCCGGCATTTAATGTATGTGCAGATATTTTATCCATTTTTGCTATCTTGCCTTAGATGAGATACGATTTCAACACCTAGTTAAAGTTAGTTTAACCACTATCATGATTGATTTTTTTTCTGTTGCTTATTTTGCTATTTTTTGTTTGGAGGTTTTAATGCAGTTGTTTTGGTAGTCAAATTATCAAATGACGTGGGAATATGTGGTGCGGTTTTATACAGAGTTGTTGTTGCTGTACTTGTTGTAGGTGTGATTGCACCAACTTGTATTTCTTTCTTTTTTTATATTATTTTCCATTTTAGTTCAATTATCGAATTTACACGGTAATTTTATTTTTTCCTTTTTGTTTTAGGCAAAACGTGTAATATGCCAGGAATTTCTAGTTTGTGTTTTATAACATGCTAGACATAAAACATTCAAATATTAGTTAGAAAGAAATGTGATGCCATGTGGCATGCCTCAAATTACCGTTAAATTATGTTAAAGTTTTAGCATTTATTCGCATTAAAAAAAAAGGAGTTGACTTTAATATGGTATGCTTGGATATGGCGATTATACGACTATTAAAATAATTTATATTATGTAAAGAATATTAACTGGCGATAATAATATTGATATTGGATAATCAATGTAGGTAGGTATGTAGGTGTGGAAAAAGAGTTTTATAGAAAACTTACACATAGATGACAAACTAAACTAAAGGAATGTTTTCATAAATTTATAAAGATTTTAATAACAGAAAATTAATTTATGGTAAAATATACATATATAATTAGACTAGTTTACAATGTTTTTGTTCACAGTTTAAAATATGTATGAGACTATAAATTTAAGCTGTCTAGCTTTGAGTAAAATTATGAAAAAAATCTAGATAACTTTTCACATATTTATAAAAATTTAAAAAAAGCAATAGTTTACGAACAGAAAACTAAGAATTTTTAGTTATTTTTTACATAAATTTTTATTTGTTTTCCTTATAACAATGCACCACTGTCACTTAGAAAATACTCGCTTAATTGCTTTTAAATCTTAGTGAAAGCATTCATCAAGCTTGTCAATCATATTTTCAAGTATTTTGGACAGGACAAAATAAGAATAAAAAAAAAGATTTTTGAAGGACACATTTACAACCAGCCTTTTGAAATTTTTCAGTAAATCAAAAACATTTTCTTATTTTGAGGGCCAACAAATATTCGTTGTTGTAATTAAAACTCGAAGAGATTCGAAAGTAGACTGCATAGGCATCGAATCGCCGCACAGTGTGGTATTTGATGCTTAAAGTGAGAATCAATTCGGGAAGCCTTTCTCAAAAACTAACTTCAGTGGAATTCTATCTATTTTGGTTAGAAATGAATAAATAAATAGTTTTTAGACATACTTTGGTGGAAATTTTTAGTTTTCTTCTCTTTTTATCTCAATACTTTTATTTTGCTCATAATAATAAAAGAACAATATTCAGTGTCATCGGTCTTATGACTATCATTGCCATCATCATCACTATATTGAAAATTTTCTGGATTTTGTTGAAATATTAATAAACTCAGCTTTTCTTGTGCAAGATTATGACCTTTTTTCTTTCTTTGCTCATAATAATAAAAGAACATTATTCAGTGTCATCGGTCTTAGGACTATCATTGTCATCATCATCACTATATTGAAAATTTTCTGGATTTTGTTTAAATATTAATAAACTCAGCTCTTCTTGTGCAAGATTATGACCTTTTTTCTTTCAACTTTCTCATATTAAAAAGAAATATATCACCATTAGAAAATATCCCCATTAGATTTTTCTCTTGAACAATTTCGTGAAAAATTCAATCTAACATTTTTTAAGTTTCTATTTCGATCTTCTTGTTTCTCTTCTGACATCTGAATTGAATATTTGTGAACAATTGGAGACTCATATTACGAAGGGTACATTTTCACAAAATGTTTAGCGGTATCAAGTGCAAACTTCCAAAAAATGTTTATAATTGTTTGAAATCCACTTAAAACTGTTAGCATTATTACGTACCTTCGCTTTATTAATTTTACGTCAAGGTTTATTGTTTGTACCGAAATGTCTGCATTTTAGAATAAACGCCTTGCAGTGTTGCCGTCATTGGAATTTTCAAATCCGAGTTTTGGCTGATCAATAACCAGACTTATTTGACGCCTCAATTCACTAATTTTAAATTTTTTAATTATCAATTTTTTACTCTTTTCTTAAACTTTTTTGAAATAAATTCCCACTTTTTAATCAAGTTCCCCAATGTATACCAGTATTATTTTCTCTAAAGTCTTCACGAATGACACCATAGACACCCTCTCCTAAAAAAATATGTTTCTTTCAGTGAACAAAACAATTTTTTTTCTCATCATATTTCGTCCCAAAACACTACTAATTTTAAAAAGTAGTTTTCGTGGAAGTAAATAATGCTGGAAGTATAAAAATTAGTATAAAATGAAATAAAAGCTTTTTGTATACGAGTATGGTGGTAGAAACATACCCTGATGATATAACCCTGATGATATACCCTGATGATATAGCAACCCAGTCACCAATAGAAGCTTTGCCATTTATGCAAAATCATATTAATCTCCTTGAGAAATCTCCTCTGGATAAATTATTAAAGTCAATTCCGTTCAAGTGTATATACGCGTATATAGGGGGAGCATAAGCCAAAGCATAAGCAATATTGCAGGACACTGCCACCCATGGGAACTAGTTTATTCAGCAGATCTGCTACCTTCCTAGTGAACATTAGCAGATCTGAAACCGTAATGTTAGATATGTTACCCAGTGAAACTCTATGTCCATCTAAACTCCTGCACCTTAACCTATCAAGATCCCCACATTCAACCAATATACGTATGTTCCGCTATCTCTAATGTCTGTCACAGTCTACAAACATCACATCTGTGACCGCCGTCCTCTTCAGATGCACTCTTAGTCTATAGTGGCCCATAAGAAAATCCATAGGAATTTCGAATCCGGCCTACCGTACTTGAGAACCTCAGTGTGACGCCCAAATTGTGGAATGATCGCCGCCTTAAAGTGATGAAGTCCACTTTGAGCATTCGAGTGTTCTAACCATCTGGAAATTTCACAATTCTTGACAAGATTAAGGGTGGTAGTAAGTGGTGCTGCACAGCAAGATCCTGAACCGATATAGTGTGTCAAGGAATCTTTTCTGGCTTATGCATCCACCATTACATTACCATATATCCTACAGCGGCCAGGTACAACTGGACGTTATTTCTAAGCGTATCGTAGCAATATATAATCGGTCTAGATGTGATTCGATTCGAGCTAAGTGTCTTTAAAGCAGATTGGCTGTCAGAAAATATGTTAATTGTCTTACCCTTGAGTCCACTGTCTAGATAGATCTCCGCACATATGGCAATGTCAATGATCTCAGCCTGGGAGACACTTAACGATCTTTCCAGTGCTATCGAAAAATCTCGGCTGGGTCCATGAACATCAGCGCAGACACAGCCATTCATTTAGGAGCCATCGGTATACCAGTTTAGATCAAATTTGCTCCGAACTAAAGCCCCATTAGACCAACAATCCCAATCCGGGAATTTAACTCTGAATCTTCTGCCAAATATACAAAGGCATAACATCTCGAACCGAATATGGTTCTCCGACCACCCTGCTTAGCATGGCGAGACGATGTCTTACTTGCCTAAAAGGCTCTTATCGCTACGGTCTGGATGGCACTAATGTACGAGTTCCAACTAAGCCTCCTATCTCGAATGACACCTAGATACATTACTTCGCTGGAAAAGTTCATAGTAGTATCCATAAATACATATCGCATGATAACTTGTAAAAGGTACGAGTGTACCTGGGAATTACCCTGGACAGATGAGTGAATTAGGACCCCTTATTAAACAAACTTATTTGAAGTTAAAAATTCATAAGTTATATTATATTATATCGTCAAAATCAATAATAAATGGTGTCCAAAAGTGATATTAAAAATATTTTTATATCAGTTTAGGTTCCGGTTAATAATACCTACTGGCTCGGCAAGTTCACAATCTGTTATCAAAATTATCAGTCACGTTTTTCAATAAACTGTTGTCAATAGTTGATATCTGCTCGATAAGGTTGGTTTTAAGCTCTTGAACTATTGGGGGATGATTGCTATACACTTTCAATTTCAAAAACCCCAGTAAAAATTTAAAGGTGTCAAATCGCACGATCTTGGTAACCAATTTACTTCTCTATTTAAAAAGAAAAAAATTTAATAATAAGAACTTCGTGTAACGTTCCATATTAACTAACCGGAATGTATTTGGAATCTGAAAATAAATATTACAACTAGAAAAAAATGGTAACAAAATTAAAATTGTACCTCAATTTTGAGCACCCTATACAAACGCAAATAAAATATGTATATTCTGGAAAGATGTCAGTTAAAAACTTTATGGTATTTGCCGCTGCTGCTTTATAGTAGGATATCTTGTATTTGAGTTGTGTAAAACTTTACGTGCTCATATGTTTACTGTTGATATCATTAAGCTTATGACATATTAAAAACGCAATAAATGTTAATTTTATTATTTCTTATTCAATAAATAGCTACTCATTTATATATTTAACAACTTAACTTTATATACTCATTTACCATATTTGTTTGGCTGTGATTTCATACATACATATATATGTATGTGCATTAAGCTGGTTGTTATTTTCCAAAATCAAGCTTTTTGAATGGAGAATCTCTTAAATGTTCTTTTTATCGGATGGGCTATCTATCGGCCTAAATTTGAACCAGCGTTTATTTCGAATCTGGCAAGTAGCCATTTCTATTCTGTCACAAAATTCAGTATATTATCTCCACTGAACAAAATGAATCGATTTACGCTTGAGCAACGTTGGAATTTCTTGGAAATTTATAAGCAAAATTGCCATATTTGTGGCTCAGAAAATCTAAACGTGGTCTTACAGAAGCCAATGCACCCATTACGAGTGGTTATTTTGTGCGGCTTGTGGAGCGGAGGCATCATTGACTCATATTTATTGCAACCATTACGGTCAATGGAGGCACATGTCGTACCATGATAACCGATTTTTTATGCCCGTTCTGTTATTGATGTGAACGATGTTAGGTTTCAACAGGATGGTGCAATTTGCCATACATCTCATGTCAAACCTTTGATGGCCGTTTAATTAACTGAGATGGTGATGTTAGTTGGCCACCAAGAAGCTGCGATCTGACATTTTTAGACTACTTTCTGTGGGGCGCCGTTAAAGATAAGTGTTATGCCGACAAACCAGAGTCAATTGAGCATTTGAGGGCTAACATTAGTAATATTTTATTGTATTTTTAAATTTAAACTTTTAAATGGCCCACCCTGTACTGAAAAAGTAATCTGTGCAAATTTAAAATTGATATCCTAATCTTAACAAGTGCCTGATTGAGGTTAAACTTTATACCTGGTCCTTATGTGGCAAAAATTTGGTATAAATATTGTTACGTTTTAGCCTTTTTAAAACGTTTAAATTCGTTTAATTGCCTTAAAATAAAATTGAGCACCACTATTGTTGTTGTCTTACAGTTTTTACTTAATTACTACACTATAACTTTTTATAGTTTATCTTAATACAACAGATAAATATTCGTTTATACAACACTTTTATTTCCGCTTAAACACGACTTTATTTTATGACAGCAAAACGATAACTAACTGACGTGTAGGTAAATCAGCCACTTTATATACCTAATTCCCTATAGTTTGAAAAGTTCTGGAAATATCTTATATCCTCTATTTTATATCCGTAATTCAAATGAAACCTAAAAATGGTCGAATTGGTAGTACTGCCAGATAACGCAAATAAGTACGGAATTGACAGGTTGACACATAATGATCAAATATACCAATATCCCACAATACAGTTTTAAAGGCGCTGATGTGTTTTCTTTTTAGGCATTTTTGTTTTCGTAACAATGTAAGGTATAAAGTCCAAACTCAATGCGGCATGTATTAAAATTACGATATCGATTTCAAATTTTCACAGAATACTGTTTTTACTAAGAACAATTGAAGAGGATCACCATTGAAAAAAAATAAATAAATAAAAAATGCTGTGCCATATAAAGACCAGTCTAATGTACGTACATATATGTATAAGTATATAAAATCTTGTTTAACCCTCTGTAACTGACTTATAGGTTCACAGACACCGCAGAAAAGTTTTTTCGTGTAACTTCGTCCAATTTGAATTTAAGAACTGGGTCATACCTTTAATAAAAATACCATTAATTTCAAATTTCAGCCTTATGTTGGCTTGAAAGCTATTTACTGTTACAAATATGTAAATAAGGCACAGAAGATTAATTCAAAAACATCAACATATGAAATGAGTCTAAAAGTGATGTATGTGTCCACGTCAGTTATATTGTTAAAATTAGTGCACGTGAGTTGTAGAGGGTTAATTAAACAACCTGTTTCAAATATATAATAAAAATATTTAAAATTTAAATAAAAGTATTTATTTACTTGATATAAAAAAAGTATTCAAAATAAGAACGCCGATTACTATATTATTTATTTATTAATTTATTTTTATAATTTATTCAGTAAGTAATTGCAGTTTTATTTGTCTTTTAATGCATTTATAAATAATTCATTTACTTAACAGAGGTAATAACATAATTAACTTTTGTATTTTATTATCTGTAACTTTTACTGGCAATTTTTTTGTTGAATTCAAATCAATGAGATCATTTCATTGTCATAATCAATTTACCTTCAACTTCTGGGGTTTAGGAATAATATACGTATGGATGTATATAAACTATATACAGCGTTGAGAATAGCACCAAACTTAACTATTTTGAATCAAGTCAATCAACAGTTTCTTAAAATTTGTGACTAAAATCTACCTGAATCATTTGAAAGATATTTTTGTAAAGAGACATATTATATGAAAATATTAGCTTTTTAAAATTAGCGATAATTGGAAAAAAATTGTTTCAAAACTGAGTTGGATAACTGGCCTGATACTTAGATATTTAGCGAAGACATTTATATTGTAAGCTTAATTTAGAATTAGATTTTTTTAGTTAAACATAGTTCAGTTGTATTAGTCAGCCAGGGCAATGCAACGAACAAAAAGCAGACAAATGGTAGAGTTTGTTGCGTTTACTTCAGCAAGGCTTGCCAGATGGCTTTGATTACGCTTGATTTACAAGAATTTTTACAGCTTGTTAAGAATCAAGAAAAAATATGGTTTATCAGAGCAGAACAGAAAACGCTATTAAACATTAATGTTGAAACAATACCTTCTAAAATTAAAAATCTATGTGTGAAAGGGAGAACTGAAAAACCTTGTATGAGGACTAGGCCAAATAATGGACCGTTGATTAAAATATTTGTCAGAGTAATTGTTGTTGATATGAAACTTATTTATATTCGCAATTTTACCAACACCAAAAAAAAAAAAAATGCATTCTAAACGAAGACTACTTACTGTATTCATCTTTCTTTTCAAAATCATTATTATCTTCGTTACTTAAAATGTCATCGTTATAATTGAAATTCGTTCCATATAAATGCTTTCGGAGTCAGTTAGACACTGTGTCGTTACTATACTTGCAATCGTTAGAGAATTTCCTTCACTTTTTCCTAAATTTTTTTACTTTTCCAACGCACTAATTGTTATTTGTTTACACGTAAAACAGCTGATTAATTTTAATTGGCTTAAGTGCTGACACACTACATCTTTCTCTGATAAATTTTAAAATAAAATTATATTTAACATTTTTTTTTGACATTTAAAATTAATTTTTTTCTAGTTCGTTATAAACATTGGTTTTGCAATTAAAATTCTTTAAATAGTCCGCCAAAATATGTACGTTTTAAATAAAGCTCTATTTAGACGATTAACAGATCTAAAAATATTGTCGTGCCTTCAACATTCTCAGAGAAAGCAATGTATGATAGTTGTCAGTTTGTGGAATTTTTAACATCTGACAAGGGCATCATTGTCAAAAAACATATGTATAATGGGATTGCCAGAGTTTTTGTCTTGCAACCATGTGAACTGAGAATATACATTGAGGTGGCAATTTATCATCTTATGGTCATTATCAGCAAATTGACGGGTCTGCCAAAATTGTTAGACTGACAATCGTCTGTAAAGAGCTTAAAGTTATCTGTAACCGTGTTCGTTATAAACTTTTTAATTTGTATGTAAAATTATGACACTCTAAGCACAATAATAACCGCTTTCCACTGTAATAGCGAAGAGAAACGCTATGACAAGTTTTAGTTTCAGGATATATAAAAAGTACACGAATTCTTCGAAATTTGAGGCTTGATTACATTTTATCACTTGAGTCACGTATGGCAAATATCAGTATTTTATTATAACTCCTTTCTGACCAATTATTTTGTGTGCCGCTGTGGTATGGTAGGTAAAACATACGCCTACCAACCAGAATGTCCACGGTTCAATACCAGACCAAACCATCTGAAAAAGAAAAAAGTTTTTTCTACAGCGGTATCACCTCATAACATTAGCTAGTAACTGGTTATGAGTATTACTTACTACTGAAAACTTCTCTAATGCTTTGCCGTTCAGAGTCGGCGTTAAACTGTAGGTCCCTTTCAATGAGTCTAGAAATAGAATCGGTTGCAGCTCATTGATTGAGAGAGAAGTCACCATGTGCCTTCATGGAATGTTAAGAGAATTATTATTTTATAAATTTAAAGCCATTGACATTTATTGTTTCTATAACCATTTTTATATACAAACCTTGTACACATTTTCAAACACGTAGAGTTTTAATAAACAAAAAATAATTTTTATTAATTTAAAAAATACATATGTATATAAAATTTTTATATTTATAAAAAATAACTTAAATTTTAAAAGAAAAATAAAAGGTTGCACTGGGTCTTTTTCAAATTAAATTTTTTATATGATTTTTGATTTCAAGCTTATGTGTTTTTAATTTTTATAAATAAAATAAAATTATTTTTTTTCGTTTGTATAAAAGAAAACCTAAATATTAAGCCATCTTTGAGATGGACACATAAAAAAAATTAAATTAAATTTTTTTTTAAATTTTTAAAAATTTGAAACTAAAAATATTTAAAATTTATAATTAAATTGCCACAATAGTAATTTTGCTTTTTCTTTGCATGTCTGTTCTTTTTTTTGCACTAATAGTATTATTTAATAAATTAAATCTATAATTTTTAAATATTTTTTTCATCGTTTTTTTTTTTTTTTTGGTATAAGTTGTGCAAAAGAATTTTCGAATTAAAAATATGGAGAAGGAGAGTAGGGGAAAAGAAAACAATTTCTAAATGGTGTGGAGTATTTAAGATACAATTTTAACTTATGCTATAAATTACATTATTATTAATTAAATATTTAATTAATTTTTATAATATACAAATATTTTTAAGTATTATTAAGTGCCTTTTAGTACACACGCATACATACAATATTTTACTTTTGCTATATTTTATTTAAATGTATTTTAAATATTTTTTTGCTTTTGTGTTTATTCTTTTTTTAATATATACAATTAGTTTGTATATCCATTATTGATTTAGTTAATATTTATTTTACAATATTTTATACAATTTTATTTAATTCTACAACAATCAAGAAAATGGAGATTTTCGAAAATTATTACGTTATACGTAATGATTTTTTAATTAAAAATTTGTGTGAAAATTATTTTAAAATTATATATTAAGATATGTTTAGTTGAAGTCATTTTTTTTGGAAAGTATTTTTATTTTGTGACCATTATTTGTGATCAAGTTATCATCGATTTGAGCATATTTTGCACCGAAAAGGTTTTACGTTTAAAACTTAATTTTGTTTATTATTCCAGCAAGTGTTTAAAAATAAAATTTTTCGTTTTTTTTTTTTAATTTTGAATATTTTTAATTGTGACAAATTTTTTGTGGAAGAACATTGTTTTGGGAGGATTAATTGCTTTGTTTTTATATTTTTTTGAAATTTTGAAAATGTTATTTTTGAAATATACGATCACTAACACAAAAACTGTGTCAATAAATCACTTCTATAATTATGATTTTTAGCATAGAGTGAACAGATAACAATGAAAGAAGCTAATTTATGCGATTTCATTTAAATTTTATTTAATTTTGACTAGCTTTCCTTTTTGCCTAAAGCCGAAGTCATGCAATGAACGGTAGGATAGTAAGCGGGTTTGCTTAATGTTATTACGCGAAAATCATATTCATATTTTCGGTATAAGGCATTTAAGAAAAGAAACATTATGTTTTAATCTATAAATCGAACAAGCCTACATTATGGCGAATTTAATACAATTTTTACCGCAGCACATTCCATGGCCTCGGCCTTACATATGGGCTAATTTTGCAAAGTAACACTGGATAGCCTAATGTTTATGAACGCAATAGATTTTTTCACAACGCCCTAAGTTCATTATTGCATGACAAGTGTTTAGTACAAAACACTTGCCGATTGACATAATTTTTAATCCAATATAATTATTTCTGGTTTTTTCAATGTATGAAAGGGAAAGTAGAAATTTTTCTTTGAATTTAAAATATTAGCCATACCAAAAAGGGAGAATTGAGAAGTTTAATAAATGGTGGGCAGATTTGAGGTTAGAAAGTAAATTGGCTTTAAAACACATATTTTTTACAAAGTTAGTTTTATTCATACCAATATCAAAAGGTACACCTTTGGCACGTCGGTAGACGTGCGCGCTTCTCACAAGATTTTGAAACACATTTTGCAACAAAGCTTCGCTTATCTCGTCAATGCGGCGACGAATTTCATATTTCAGACTGTCGGTTGTTTGTGGTTCGTTCACGTAAACCCGGTCGTCCAAATCTGCCCAGAGAAAATTCTCCAGTGGCGTTAAATCACATGAACAAAGCTGCTGATTGACGTCACCGAATCGAGAAATTTCTCATGGAATAACTGAATTGTTTGGCTGGCTGTATGACTTGTGGCGCCGTCCTGCTAAAATCAAAGGTCACTAATGTCAACATTAGCCAATTGCGGCCACAAAATATTGATTATCATGGTTTGGTAGCCCAGAGAATTTACGACGACGGCGTTTCCTCACTCATTTTCGAAAAAATTCGTGCCGATGATACCGCCTAACCACAAATAGCACCATACTCTCGAGGACTGTTTGTGGACTTTGTGACCCCGTATGCAACAATTTTCTTTGTTTACATAACCGTCTAATTGAAAATGGTTCTCATCACTAAAGATGATTTTCTTGAAAAATATTGTTGAAAATTTTGTGAAAAGAGCGGACGTCTGCCGACGTGCTAGAGGTGGACATTTGCTCGATATCATCATTACTAATTCCCATATTTGTATATTATACTGGTATGAATAAAACTAAATCGTCAAAAAATGTGTTTTAAGCCAATTTACTTCCTAACCTTAAGTTTGCTCACCCTTTATGAAAGAGAAAGCGGAAACTTCTTTAGGATGTCAGCCAGACCAAAAAAGGAGAACTGAGAAGTTTAATAGAACACTTCCCTTCAGCAAAAACGAAAAAGAGTACAAGCGTTCATAAACGTTCCAAAAAGTACACGCACTTTTGGACAAAACAATGTTGCGGTTAAGTATTGCTTTACATTGTTAAACCATTTGTCTGCTTTGTCTGCCTACTGTGTTCAAGAAATCACCCACGATTTCCAATTTGAATTAGTTTGCATGTTAGCGTAAACTTAAGACATTAGGTATGTCTAGAAAGGAATTTTATTTGTTAACAAATTAGCTGAACCAAATATAGGTCTCGTTCATTTCATCCATAACTTTGCTTTTTTAATTTCCATATAATGCACTATGTATTATTTAATGTCAAATTTTCTTAAAGGTAACGACTGAAACGATGCTATATGTTAAATTTATGGCAGTGATCGGCAAACGTGGTTCCCAGGGCTAAATTTGTGAGTTCGTACCTATGACAAACACCACAAAAATCAAATTAATCCTCGTAAAATTGTTATTTAAGCATTAATAATCATTATATTATTATGGTTAAAAATCAGCACTATATTAGTTTTTTCTTTTTTGTTCAATTCATGACTAGAGATGATCATTAGAAATCTTATAATGTTATGATTCATAATATACGAGTACCTTGAAATAGTGCTGGATTTTCAATATCAGAAAAATAAAAATAAATCGCTTTATACTTACATTTCTTAATTATTCCTTTGAGCTGAAAAAATTGATTTTTTTTTTTTTTTTTGAATGATCAAACCAAAAATGACTTCAATAAGTTTAAAAAAGAAATTTAAAACTAAAATAATAAAAAATTTAAATAAATTAAGTAAAGAGTGTTTATAGTCATTTAGAAATAGAAGAAATTATTTACAATGGACAAGAGGTAACAATATTTTAACTAATTTTTTTCTTTATACATTTTTTGCTATTTAAAATTACAAATTGGCCTTTATTTTAATAACTTTTTTTTGTTTCTTTTTTAATATTTTTTAACTTTTTTTTATATTTTGTGTTTTTTTTCTTCATTTTTGATTTTTTCGTTTTAAATTACTCTACTTGACATCCACTATAAGAGGAACTTCACTGATATCGATAAAATTTGGTGATGATTCTGGTTCCACATGCTTGTGATAGTGATGATGGTGGTGGTGGTTGTGGCTGTGGATATGATGATTTTGATGTTGTTCATGAAGATGATGGACATGGCGGTTTGAAAGCGCGGCAGTAGTAGCAACATTGTTAACATTTGCTGATGTCAGTGAGGCTGTATTGACCAGTGTTATAGAAGGTGAAGAGTTCGTAGACGACGATAGTAATGACGACGAAGAAGAAGTTGTTGAAGTCGTTGAAGATGCTGATGACAAAGCTGTTGACACCAATGAAGTGGCCATAGCAGGAAGATTGTGATAATGATTTTGTGACAATGTTTCAGTATTTAGTGGTGGAGTGTCTCTGGCTAAAATTTGTAATTCATGCTCATCATTGTTGCCAGCATTAGCATTACTACTCGTATTTTGAGAGTTACTCATTAGGGCCATACGTTGTTGTTGCTGTTGCAAACATTGATTGACATTAACTGCTGCTGCTGCCATCATCATGGCAGCATCACAATAATTTGTTAACATTGCTGTACTGGCTGCTGCCGTTGAGGCTGCTGCATAGGTTGATGTATTAGCCATTAAGGCTGTTTGTGTTAATTGATGATGATATTCATTACCAAAAAATGTTGCACCATAATTAACAGCATTTGCCACACCACTAGCACCATCACTAGTCAAATCATTTGGACTCGTTGAACCTGTTTCTCCATTTGTAGAGGAAATTGTAGCCGTACGTGCTGTTGCCATCGTTTCGGTCAATGATGTTGAAGCTTTCGTTGGGCTATTATTACTACTGGTACAGTAATCTTGTGTTAAACTTGTCTGTATTGCATTTATAACATGGCTATTATTGCTACTATGACCGTTTGGAAAATCATTTGCATTTACATTACCGCCAATACCAATTGCTGCACCACTATGTGTGTATGCATTATGTTGCATGGTTACAGCAGCTGCAGCTGCTGCCGCCGTTAACGATTGCTGTTGCTGGTGTTGTGTTGTTGTTGCAACTGCTGCTGCAGCTGCTACGGCTGCAGCGGATGATCAAGTTGTTGTCAATTGTCTCCACATTGTATGTCACATCGATGGTAAGTAAGGCCAAGAGAAACTGTTACCAGACAATAACATGTCACGTATCAGCGTTTCAATGGGTGTTTTACCGACTAGACGGACAAAAAATAATTGCTCAATGACCTGAAATGACAAAAATTAAATAAAAAAAATACACACTGTTTAATTATATGGTATACATATGTATGTATGTATGTTAACAATATTATTAGATTTCTGAAAATATTTATAATTCATAGAGGAGCGCAAGCCAAATTAAATGGATAGATTTGCCAATTTGTAAAACAATGTATGTAGTTAATTCTTGACTACTCTGTTCAAATATATGGCTCAGCATCGTAAGGCAACTTTATATATTCTTGAGCTATTATAATACAATTTTGCAATATATCACATGGTGCGACAAAAATGAACGAATTTGAAATACCTGGGAAATGATACTACTTTTCTGATAGGTGCTGTCGAGTGGAACAAGGATCTGTTTTTGGAATTTCCAAAACACCTCCAAACACCTCCACTCTTTATCTTACGGGTAAAAACCAGTTTTTCGGACCTTCATGCACTAATAAGCTAATAACTTAGCTGAATATTACCAAGTTTTAAGAGTCTTTTCGGATTTGGAAAGAAGAGAAACAAACCTTTTAAATGATATATATGTCGTTGAGAAAGCCTTGAAGAATTGTATTTCTCAAGCCAACACATATATCATTACAATTTTTCCACATTTTCAAATTTCTGATGCGTTTTTTGCGCACTATTTTATATGGGAACCGGTGTGCCGTTGTGGTATGGTAGGTAAGATACCTGCCCACCAAACAAGAGGCCATCGGCTCAGTACCAGACTCATAGCACTGCTAGCGACTGGCTATGAGTATTTACGCTAAGAAAAACTTCTCTAACTAATGCATATGACATTCTGACTCGCGTTAAATTTTAGGTCCTTTTCAATGAGTCTAAAAATAGAATCGGGTGCAGCTCATTGATAGAGAGAAGTCAAGAGGGACAAGGGGGTCCCACTTGGGATGTCGCGGTAATTACGTATGTATGTATGTGTAATGTATGCCGTACAAATTGCATTTCGTTATAATATCCCACCTTACTTCGATGACCTGACAAACTTCAGGCTATCAGCTGCTGCCAGTAGGTGTAGCTCCCTATTTGATGCCTTCTCTTAAAATGTAAAACAGAAGCACAATCTCTAAATATGTGTGATTCAGCTTCCTTCTCTAAGAGACCTGTTATCATTCTCAGTCTATTTATCATATTCTATCATAGTTGCCTAGCAAAAGCTTGGACTGTCTTAAATCTATTTTGCCTGAGAAACGTATACAGTACATTTTTTCCCTAAGCTTCACCTTCAGACTACTCTTTATTCACCCCGCAAAATGGTTGTGGTATGGAAGCGTCCTTCGCGGACAGCTTAACTGAATCTTTATCCCCCAAATACCCCCGGAACCCAGCAGAGGCAGACAGTATTCTCTCTACTCAGTTGATTAAATATAGGCAGACAGCCCCATACTCATATTGAATCAATAATACAAAAGCTAATAGCGTAGACAGAAGACAGCGTTAATCGGCATTAACATCCTTAATGCAAATTATCTTGTGAATTAACCCAATTATCCTCATCTTAATTTGCATTAAGTTTGATGTAAATGCACAAGACAAAATTGCATTTAAACTGCATTTAGCTTTTTCAATATGCTAATACTGTGGATAATCAACCAAATTACTTACTATTATGAATGAATGTTTAATTAGAAAAATTAAAATGGATTCAAATGGTTTATGGAACAGTTTCTGCAGAAGTTTTTTTTAGCTTTTTCTTAAAATAAATGCGGATTTTCTCCAACAGCACAGCTGCTAATCATGCTAATCCATTTGATCTAGGTATAAATGCCAACAAAAGAAAATAGTTGATAAACTAACAGCTGTTTACTTAACGCAAAAGCTGTCGTCTGACAGGGTAAAATTTTAATTTGCATTAGTAAGTTTTTAATGTACACGCATTAACGCTGTCGTCTGTCTACGGTATCAGTACTTGAATGTGGCTTGACTATCAGATAACTAATATGGCCACTATCTTCCTTTTGTGCTTCCTATGGTGTAAGCTTGTGCACATCTTCTTATAGCGTAATTTTCGGCTTGGAAAATGCTTGCTAGTTTTTCCATTGGTTACGAATATTTTTAAATACAAAGGTAGGAAAAAGTTTCGTAATCCGTTAGCCATAATTTTGTATAAAATATTATGAAAATATAAATAGTATATATATATATATATATATATATATATATATATATATATATATATATATATATATATATATATACATACGAGTATGTATATAATATATTGTAACGAAAATAAATATACAACACTGTATTGTTGGATTTTGGTATATTTTGTTTCACCCTGTCAATTTAGCAGCACTGCCATATCGACCATCTTTATGATACATTTGATTTTCGGAATCTTCCAAACTGTGGACAATTAGGTATATAAAGGGCTGCTTCACCTACACGTCAGAGTTAGTTATCGCTTGGCTGTCAATAAACAAAGTTGTGTTTATTGCGTAAATAAAAGTGTTGTATAAACGAATATTAAGTGTTGTAAAACTTATAGTGAACTAAATAAAGGAACTGTAAAACAATAAAAATAGCGGTGTTTATTTTATTTTAAAGCAATTTAAACGAACTCAAACGTTTTAAAAAGGTTAAAATGTAACAATATATTAGATACATGAATATTTTATAAATTATTAATAAGATTTTTATAACTTACTTGCGACGAAACCGTTCTTAACGATGGCAGCCTTAATAATAATTTACCAAAACGTGTTGGTTGATTTGGATACTGTGTCCTACAATATTCCTCTAAAGCACATTGAGATTTCTCTTGCAGGGATTCTATATGTGTAACATCTGATAGGCCACAAGCATCTGTAAATGCCAAAAGAATTCATAAATAAATTAATAACATTATTTAAAAAAATTAAAATGGTAATAAAATTTCTTCTTTTTTTAAATTAGTCACTATTTATCTCACTTTAACCATCTAAAACTGCTTTGAGCTCGTTAAAAATCGCTTTCAATAAAACAGATCAAAAAAAGAAGAAAAAAAAAATGATGTCATTCAAAAACAATTGAGAGATGTTGGCTTTTTTAATTGAAATTAATGAAATGTAAATACTCGTTTAGCAAATAATGAAACAATTTCCGGACATTTTAAATTAAAATCAATAGTTATGTATGTATGTATGTGTGCATGTGAGCATGTGTTCATATGTTTTTTTTCAAAATTAAAAACACTATGATTTCCTAAAATGAGTGCTGCCTTTATCTAGTATTCAAACTATTACAAATTCTCATGAATGAAATACAAAACTACTGTAATTTTTTCTTCTTTTTCGTTTCAATATACTCTATTTGCACTAAGTTGAGTAAAAATATTTTGAAACCTTAATAAAATGTGTTCAACTAACAATCAACAAAAACACGTTACTTTTAAATGTGTTTTTTTTAATACACACAATTATTGTATTTTTCTCTTGACCGACGCGACACAATATTAACCACATATTTATGGTCAATTTAAGTGGACATTAATTGATAGTTTTATATGTTTGTCTGCCCAATTGCCACTTTTGTCTAAGACGTAATAAACTATTTGAACATCGATTTGTTTAGCACCGAACTCTTTGAAAAATTATACATTATTTTAAGCTTTGGTTCGATAACTGTGTCTGAGCTATGTACTCTGGTTCTACAAGAGTCACCAAATGCATTTAATAAAAAATTAAACAAAAATTTGAAAATTATTAAGTTCATTTAAGTGATATTTTGGCTTTGAATAAGCAAAAAACAAAAAAAGTTTGATATGCAGTTCTCTAAAAAAAATTTCCTTTTAGCAATCTTTTTTTTTTTTAAATGTTGTCTGACCCAATCAAAATGTTGGCGTTTATTCGTTACAAATGTACTTATCAGTAAATTTGTTAAAGGCGGTTAAAATATATCAGGTGGGCAAAGTTGAGGTTAGGAAGTAAATTGACTTAAAAACAATTTTTTGTTTTTTTGACAATGCAGCGCCGAATTTCTACTTTCAGAGTGTTAGTTACTGGTAGTTTGTTCACGTAAACCCGGCCCCAGAGAAAATAATACGGTGGCGGTAAATCGTTCTTGTGATTGTCATCGCCAAATCGATAAATTACGTGATCGGGAAATTTCTCATGCAATAACTGAATTTTTTGGCTTGTGGCGCCGTCCTGCTGAAGCCAAAGGTCACTGATGTTAACATTAGCCAATTGGTTAACATGGTTTAGTAGCGCAGAGAATTCACGTACGTCGGCAAGTTCATGTTCCAGGCTCATTCTCAACACTTTGCTGTACAGCGGCTATGTTTACATCACAACAGCCACTATTGAGCCTTGAATTTAGCGATTAAATTAGGCACAGCGGTCTCAGAAGGAGCCTGATTACGAGGAAAAGGTGCTGGAATTTTACGAAGTGATACAGTAATATTTTAACCATTTTAATAGTAAATTTTCACAATTTGTTCAAGAATATAGCGTTCCATAGTTAAAATATCCCAATTTTTAATTTTTAAAAAATGTCAAAGGTTGGGAGCTCAATTCTTACATTTCATCATTTGACATACAATTTACTTCCTAACTTCAAATTTGCCCACCCTGTATATATATAAAAAATATTAAACAATTATCGTCTATTGATAAATGAATTATTAATTAAAAATATCATTTGTTTTTCAGGGCAACAAATTTTTGTCAGAAAAGAAACTCAAGTTTTGTGTTTTCAAAAATGGTTAATATGTAATTACTAATTGATAACACTACTCTACAAAAGAGAAAAGTGTTTGTTTCCTGGGAAATTTTATTTGTTTATGCATCTAATTAACGCGCATTTTTCAAATGTTCACAAGCCATAGGTATTTTTGACTAGGCAAAAAGAAATCTTACGGCCGTGCCAAGCATGTTGAGTACATGATATTGAACTTGCATAAGCTAGGGTACATATACCATATGCAACATGAGCGTAGAATTCCACTTCCTGCATTCGCATTTAGACCGATTTCCACAAAATCTGGCTGATTTTAGCGAAGATCAGGGTGAAATATTTCTTCGGACTATGATAGAGCGTTATCAGCAAAGGTGTGACTCATACATGAAGACAGAGTACTGCTGGAGTTTGCAACAAGTTCTACCTAAAGCCATTCATTCAAGGAAATCTTATAAGAGATAATTGGTTAGTGTTCAGTAGAAATTTTGTATTAATTTGTTGTATTTTTTGCTAAAGTTATTTATCTGCATATTTCACAATAAAAAGCTGTTAGCAACCTCTCAGTATTTTTTTCATAGTCAGGGCCATAGAAATCCCAATAACACAAAAAAAATTAAAGAAAACAAAACCTGTGTTGAGCAGTGTTATTATTTAAAGTTTTTTTATGTGAACAAAATTTTATATTTTTTAATATTATGAAGAAATAAATAAGTTGAATATTACCAACATTGCTCGTTAGATTGGTTTTCCTTTCCCGCTGGTGTCAACTCATGCTTAATTCATCACCCTATAGCTTTTTCAATGACCTGCGTCACTTTGACTTCCGTATCAAAGTCATCACTTGTAAACGGCACAATCCATCTCTTGGACGCTTAAATCAGTTGAATATATTCAGGATACTCAAGAAAGACTCCAAAAATCTTCGGCAGTTAACGATGTTCATAATTCGAAACATTTTCTTGCTTATGAATTGCAAGATCTAGAAGTTGTTGTTGGATCTTTTTGCACTGATTCTCAAATATTTAATGGGGTTTTAAGATATTTTATAATTCACTAGCTAAACCAGTCACAAGATTTGGTCCAAAACGTTGCAGAGGTTTTATAAAAAAAATAATAATAATAAGGCACAAAACACCACATATTTAAAGCAGTGTTGTCTACCCACTGTGCAACGCACCCGAATTTATTGGATATTATATTTAAAAAAAAACACGGGTGAGGTTTTTATATGTTTGTACATTCTTATTTACAAAAAATTGATAATTTATGTATATTGGGTGTTAAAATTATTTCGATCAAAATTTTAGTTCAAAAAATGCATTTATTTTAAAAGATAATGAATTAAAAAAATTAATCAAAATTTGTCCATCCCTGCTTACAACTTTTCACGACTTATCAGCTAATTTTCGAATCCCGTCTCAGTAAAACTTCCCGTATAGCCAACTTTCGATTTTTTCGAAAGAAGTAATGCAGTGATATGATGTATATGTCGAAACAGCCAATAGTCAGAAGGAATAATATCCGGAGGATACGACAGGTGCGGTAACATGACGCACAAAACCCATCAAAAAACCAATTAAAAACCAATAAAAACTGAGTTTTCGCCAATTTGTAGGTGTTACAACATTTAGATACTCTAAGTAACTTGGAAGGCTAGTACGCTGTTCGTGGGTACGATTCCTTCCAGAGACTCTAATCTTTTACACTACAACGAGCATAAAGTCAATGACACTTTCATCATATCGGTTAGAATACACGAGAAGTATTCTAATTACAAATTAACAAACAAATAAGATACTTTAATGATCGAAAATTATTGTGAATAGTTTTAAAAATTAATCGTAAAACGTTGATAGTTAATGCATATTTCGGTAGGATTATTTTCCATATTTTAATAACCATTATCATTACTTAAGTTTAAGATTACAAAGTACTTATTAAATAATTATTCAATAAAATTAATGTTGCAACAATATCAAATAATTTGTTTGAACAAATTTGAAATTTTAAATAAGAAAGAAAAAGAAGAAAAAAACATGTATTTGAGATCAAGTTTTTCCTCAAAGAAATATAAACTCAGCAGGATTGAATGTTGATCAGTTATAGATGTAGTTAAATAAGAAAATAAACGAAAATACCTAGTACACGTTTAACGGCTAAATTAAAAGAAAAAAAATTCAACATACTAATATCATTAACTCTTTTTCTTAAGGCTTTGAGAATGAAAAGTTGTCAGATTATTTATTTACGTTTTTTATTTTTTGTTTTTCGTTAAATTTCGTTTATAGACATTAACTCGTAAAAATAGACATTACTTAGTTGATGTTCTTAAGTAATTTTTTACACTGGCTTATTGAGAGGCGTGAATAATTCACCATGTGTATGTTAGATTAAGTGCGTCTAAAATATAAATACGTATATATAAAATAATGCAATTTTAAGACCACAAGCCGCATATACTATCATAAATCTTTATGATTGGAAAACTAATTTCATATCGAACAGCGGTATATGTATGAATTATAAATTGTGTAATTTATATTATACTTTAAACTCTATATCAAGAAAAGTTATTTATCTTAGCTTAATGTATAATGTAAATTTTCCAATCGTTTTTAAAACATAGCCAAACGGTTTTATAAATTTTGTTTAACGAAAATTAAAAAAACATTTTCCTTAACAAAGTAGCGTGTGAGAAATTTTCTACTCTTCCCATTATATCCTCTATAGACAAACCAGCACAAAAATTGATCGCCTTAAACTTTAAAGCCATTAACAATTAATAAACGAAAACAACACGATTATGAACAGAGTAATATTAATAATAAAACGTTCAAACTGCCGATAGATAGTTCGTTTGGTATTAACTAACGGATGAATAACCATTGTGATCACTTAAATCACTCAACTTTACTATAATTGTCAATTGACTTTCTATTAAACTAAACATCAGCAGCAACAACAACAAAAAACAATAACAAAGTTGGTCACTAAAATCATGTACTCTCCTAGACATTTTTTAAGTAACTTTAGTTGAGAAAATCACCAATATTAGAACAAAGAAAACAACAACAACAACAAGAGAAGCCATTGAACGAAAAAACGAAATCGTTAAACAATGTTCATAGTTTTGAGTATAAAACCTTAAGCCGCAAATAGTTATTGCCAGAAACCGTGATACTCTATAAAGAAATTGAATTGATTTCTATAGACGAAAGATGGTAACACACAAAAAAAATGGTCTTACCACAACTACAAATAGAGGGTGTTGGTGAAATTCTCCTTTTCCTCAAAAGAAAAGATACATAAATTTCTTTCCTACGAAGAAAAGAAATAAAAAACCACAACCAAAATCAAAATTTCATGACATACACAAGGTACAATGTAGGAAAAAAATGAGCAGAGATTAAAAAGATTCAAATGAAATTGTCAATTGAAGCAATTTGTTTGCTGCTTGAACTACTTATAAGAATTATCCCGTTCACATGGCACTTTTGTCGTTTTGATAAATCTTTTTCTTTTTCTTGTTCCTACTTATAGTTTTGCTACTTAACAGTAATTTGAAAATGGAAAAAATTAAAATTAATTGGTGGAATGAATTATGAATGGGAGAAAGAAAAAAACGTTGTTATGTGAAAGTGGCATAAGACAATTGCAATCATAAACGTTCTGATTTTGTAACGAAAAAATAACATTTCAAACCTAACTTCAGATAATTTGGAAACCAATTATCGTGCATATGGCGAGGCAATACTCATCATACATATTTAAATAGCCAATCTGAAATCATCTATACTAATCGCATAAAGTTATGTTAGTAAAATCCCAATGGGCGGATGCAACTAATACTAAACTAAATCATAGTACAAAATTTCAATAATAAATTTATAAATATTGTATTCGTTAGAAAACCTTTGTTTTTTTTCTGAAGAAAAATATGTTGCCTTTTGAAAGGTTTATATTTTAAAATATAGAGAGTGGCATTGTGTAGTGATTAAAGCGGATGCATAACAACACAAATGACCCATTTTCGAGCACCAGCAGAGGACATGGCGAAGAAAATTTTAATTCTAGTTTCGAAGGTTTAATAAAGGGCTGTAACTTCCCTCCAGACAACTCCATCTAGAAAATAAAGGAGCTTCCCTGACCTTCCAGCATACCTCTGGCGATGATGATAAATATCAGGCGAATGATCAGAAAAACACCCCACCTACTTGGAAAAAAATTGCAATACTACAGTAAAGATCACCACCAATTAGCAAGGATCTTCACCACTAAGCAAAATTATATGCAGAAAGCTACAGTGAATTAATCATCTACTTAGCTTGAAAAAAATTAAAAATAGTTTAAAGAAACTGAAACAAAGCAATGTATGCTTGTGGAAAGCCAATATAATGTGCTTCCTGGAGGAGTGATGGAGAAAAAAAATATTTTAAAAATATTATCTCATCCTATCAAAATGTCAGAAGCAAACACAAACAGTCCTATTACTCTAAATTGTTCATTCTCGGTTAAACGTTACGTCCATCAACTCTGCGAAAGCTCTATCATCATCAGATTATACAGACGGCTTCAACGATCCATCATCATTGCTGCAGTATCTACCAAGGCGATCACAAATATAGAATATGTTTTTATCTCTCCATGTAATCTTCATATAGCTCGATACACTTTTCCCAGCGATATTCAATTGTGTCGGCAACCTATTTACAGTAAGATGTATCTAACTTATTAAAATAGCCATCAACCGCAGACTTGATCTCTTCATTGTTGGCAAATCTTCTATCACCAAGCAATTTTTTAATGATTGCAGACAACTAATAATCCAAGAGAGCCTAATCTGGTAAATAAGGTAGGTGATGAAGCAATTGGAACTTTAATTGGTTGAATTTCGCCATTAGAATAGTGGATGTTTAAATTGGTCTTGAAAAAACAACACTTCCTTTTACGCCAAATAGGGCCGCTTTTCATCCATAATTAGAAATTTTCACAAAAACTTGTCTTCATTGCTGTGAAACATTAACAAACACTCTATTTGAGCAACTACGATATTGTTTTTTTCAATTGCGAGCAAACACTGTACCATCCTCCGCACAGCTATCGCATCTTATAATTTCCGCATTTTTTAAACACCTATCATTTCAGCTAGCTAATGCACCTTCCACCGACGATAATCCAATACCATTTTCTGAATATTCTTAACCGTGGACAACTCAATTGATCGTTGTCTGTCTTAGCAGTTCGTACGGCCTCATCTAAACCATGCACTTTAAATTTTACAGTTGTTAATTAAGGATTAGATTCCCCCAGAGTAAAATCTATATCAGTTTTAATATTGGTTACATAACATTTTATCAAAGTAATTTTTTTCAAACTACGGATCTGGTGGCCTGCTTTGAAAAAAAAGAAATTTAAAGTTTTAAATAAATAAAAAATATTTGTTAAAAACATAAAAATCTTTATTTAGCGTAACAATTTATCCCTGTAGTTATTAAGGGTACAAATACTATATCTTTCCATTTTACAGGCTAAAGAACATGCATAGAAAAACTTTTTAAATGCTAATGGCGAAAAATTGCTACATCTTTTGCCAGAAAAACAAAGGCCAATGAACTTCACTGAAATAAAATAATTTAATTTATATTTAATACTAGCTTTGCCAATCCTTATATATGTAAATATAACACAAATTAGATATAAATTTCCTTCTTTAACGATCCTATCCGTTTTTTGCAACCTATCTGTCTTTATAAAGAAAATTCTGAGACGACTTATGACGTCTCCCGCTGATATATTTATTGAGATGTACGATAATAAAAATAATTTTTCATGGGAGGTGCCACGACATTTAAGTTAATTTTTAATTTTAATGTGCACTTTGATAATGACAAATAGCAATCGGAAATTTGAAAGACTCGATTTTGTATAGTTCCCAAGATATGCCATAATAACTACCTGTTTTGTAGGAACATACTACCTTGATTAAAAAGTTTCCGGAATAAACAACGTTTGGCGGTCCCTTCGCTCCGAATTGAGTTTTGTTTTTTTTTCTGATGTTGATATTCCGGCTAAATCTTAGTGTCATAGCTTGACATTTGCTGCGTAGCTGTTGCAAAGAGTACATCTATCTCTATATGTGTTGGCACTTTTTTACAATTATGACCGTGTTGACGTCGCAAAATATATGATTTGCGAGGCTGAATCCGATCCCACATTCATCAAAAGGATTATTACTGGAGACGAACGTGGGTTTATGAGTACAACACGCAATCCAGACATCAGGCAAGTGAATGGGGTTCACCGAGCCGAGAGCCGATACCAAAAAAACCCTTCGTTTTCAGTCAAAAAACAAGGCAATGCTCACGGTTTTCATGTATTACAAGGGTGTAGTGCATCATGAATTTTTGCCGGAAGGCCAAACAGTAAGCAAAGAGTATTATTTGGGCGTTATGAGACGTTTGCGTGAAGCAATTCGCCCAAAGAGACGAAAATTGTGGGCGGAAAACTCGTGGATTTTGCACCAAGTTAACGCGCCTTCGCACAGTGTCATCATTATTCGACATTTTTTGACGAAAAACGCAACAAATACCATCCAACAGCCACCGATTTCACCTGATTTGTCTTCCTGTGACTACTTTCTATTCAATCGAGTTAAAAAACCATTGCGGAGAACGCGTTTCAGCAGCCGAGAGGAAATAATGGAAAATTCGCTGGAAGCACTGATAGACATACCGAAAACCGAATATAAAAATGCAAATATCAAGCTATGACGCTAAGATTTAAAGGGAATATCAACAACAGAAGTACAAACTTTACAAAAAAAGTTCGAATCGGAACGATGGGACCATCACACTGGGGTTATTCCAGAAACTTTTTGATCAACGGAGAACTTTTAATCTAAAATTCGCCTTTTAGCCATTATTAGCTCCTCAAAGTGCAACTTTTGAAAATATACTTTTGTACAACACATTTTAATGTATGATGAATGTTAGCAAACAAAAAACTTTGCTTGAACAGAAATTAAAGCGTATCATTTTAAAAGTAATCGTTATTTGGATCGATTTTACCCGATTTTAAAATCCCCGAGATTTTGAAAAAAGCAACCTTTTTACGTTCATTAGCTGAATCTATTATCTATGCCCCAAATATCAATAAAATTACGCTTGATTGGATTACAAACAAATTAAATAAACAAATTTATTTCTCATATGACATAATTTGGCCCGCTTTCCCCGTTTTTACCCTTTTCCAGGTCTAAATATGACCCACGTTGTGTTTAAAATTTCATCATGTAAGCAAACAAAAAACTTTGTTTTGAAAGGAAAAAATTTCATTTTGAAAAAAAAGTCACTTGTTTCGCCTGTTTTCTGCCGATTTTACCGTCTCCTGAGTCCAATTTTGAAAAATATTCGCTAGACCCGTCTGTGTTTTAAATTTCAACATAATTTTCAATGTTGAAAACTTTTTATTAGGAGCTAAAAGGTATTCCAAACTCATACGGTCTAATTTTGCCCATTTTCTCCCGATTTTAACCTCTCCTTTTGAATCTAATTTCTATTTCATTATGACTTTAAAACCAAAAATAAACAAAAAATGTAATATTTACATCATATTACTCCTTTAAGTAACTGAATATGAGTCTATAGGTTTTCTTATTTTATTTATTTTTATTCATGGGTAGTCAAGCACTTAGTCAGCAGCTCTAACAAGTCATCTGCAAAGTGAAAGACATTCTAAATACCTGATTCTATATGGAAAGAAAAATGCTTGCAGTCTGAGTCAAAGATTTCCCAACTGTTGTAGAGTTAAAGAAACCTAGTTTGAACTTGGGATATTTTATATATAATTTTTTATATTTTCTTTTTTCATTTAGTTTAGCTTTGAGAACGTATGTGTAAGTTCCTTATTATAAATATTTACGTAGTAGTGTCTAAAGTAGTTGTTATTGTTGGTAAAAAAAGTTCAATGCAGCATTTTGGTTTTTTTACTTTTTTTGTATTCTGCAAAGATCGTGACCGCATGTCTTAAATGCATAATGACCGTAAATGCATTTAAAGTTTGATGCCACAGCTAAAGCCACAACTAAACTAACTGCATCAAGAGAAAAAAAAGAAATTCAAAAAAAAAATAACTAAGAATAAAATCTTTACTTTAAAACTTATGTTACAATATTTTTTAACTATGAATGCAAAAACAAAAAAATCCCGAAAAAATGGATTTTCTTGACAAAATATTATGGTGTAGAAAAGGTTAAACCGTTTTTGAGTATTTATAAATTGTAGCATGAAATTTATAGCATTTATTTTTATTCTTTTACGTTTTTTTTTTAATTTTTTAAGATATTTATTTATTTGTTTTTATTTTTTAAAGATTTTTTTTTGAGTTTTTCTTCCTTAAAGAAATTTCATATTTATTTTATTAGAATGCGAAAAGTATAAAATAAAATGCTTATAACTTTATTAGTTTTGCTAAGAACACGTTTATTAAACCGCTAAATAAACTTATAACGGTTATTTACGAATATTTTCATTATTAATATTTTTTAATAGCTATTGTTTTTTGAGGTCATAATACAATTGAATTTATGAGCCATTGCATTTTAATGAAAGGTATAGTTTATTATTTACCAATATACGGGTTATACATAAGATTTATCAAATATTTAGATAGCTTGGATAGCTAAAATACACTACAGTTTAATCAATTTTCGATTTATGTGTAATAACTTAAGTGAGCAAAACACTTCTTCCTTGATAGCAGACATTGTAAAATTCTTGGTGAAATACAGCTATGTTTTTAAACGATAGAAGTGCAACTATTGGGCGTTTTTTAAGCTCGATAAATCTTATGAAAGGATTAACAGTCACTATACGCTCACTTTTCGATATTTATGATCAGTATACACTGTCAAATCATCTGTTATACTATAGTAGTTTAAAGCTTAAACAACACTATCAAATTATACAGATTTACTTTGTAAATCAGTCATCAATTTCAGTTATACAATTGTGGAAATTCTTTATTATTTAAATGGGTGTGGCTGACACTTAAATATACCCCCTAACGCCCACTTCTTGCCTTTGCAGAAAAAAACGTGAGAAAATGGTCTACGCAATTTGTTTGATATAAAATTAAAAATAAATTTTGAAATTTTATAAAATGTTAAAAACAATCTATCTAGAAAATCAACAACCTATGACAATAAAATTAGTATTTGCTTGCTGTGTAATTTTTGTTGCTCGGTAATATAAAGATCTGAAGGAACTACTAATAATAATCACACTTTCATGACTTTCTTACTAAAAAGCCAAATGGCCCCGCCAATTGCCAACAGATTTCTAAAAACTAAGCCGTATTTTTTTCATAACTAAACATACTTTTTCTATAAATTCATAGACAACACAAAGAATGGCACTAGGTAGTACTAGGTAGTAGTATAGAATCTCAAAATTTTGACTAATAATAATTACAAAATCCGATAAGGCGAATCAGGAGGGAACACAACCAGAACTCGTACTGAAATTAAAATATATTCATAAAAAAGGCACAGGGAAAAATGATTTTTTTTTTTTTATAAATATTTAACAAGCTAAGGACAATAAAATTATTTTTAAATAGAGAATACACTCGTATAAGTTTGGTTCAACAATTTTCGGAACAATTTTCTAGGGTTTTAGACTTGTTTATGTTGTACCTTATTTTCGACCTTTTTACACTGTAAGCAGCAATTAATTATAGGCTCTCTCTTTTGAGGCTATTCTTAACGGGAAGGATGGAAACGAAACGAAAACTAATTAACTTTTGTGAAGTTTGTTCTATCTGGAAACAATGATGCCATATTTGATAAAAAAAAATTTGACTTTGATTTTTTATTTTTGGCCTATGGCAGGAACCACAGTGCTACGACTTGATTGAAATCAAAATTTGGTGATAAGTTGATTATGAGAAATTTATTAATTGGCCTTTAAGGTAGTGCGATTATTGTCTTGGGTTGAATAAATCCTTTTCAGATTGAGATAAAAGTAAACGGAAAAAATAATACTATTAAAGATGAGACTGAAAAAACTTGTAATAAGTCAACGGACGGGATAGAAAGATAAAAGCGGAGAGATTAAGTTAAAGCAAGATAAGCGCCATACATCTTACGACCTTGAATTAAGCTTAGTAAGACGCGGTTTATATTTACGTTAACTCACTAAAGTGTCCCAATGTTTGTCTAATTTTATGCCGTGTTTGCTTTGTTTACTTCTTATTGAACTCTTACATATGTAACGTTTACGTTTACATTATAATAAAATATGTTAATGACTGATTGCGACAGTTTATTGAGCTTATTTAAATTAATAAATTTCATAAAATTTTTTAAGCCTTAATATTTTGTACAGCCGCTTTTGGCTAGACCTAGTGTCCATTAAAATTTGGTGGTCATTATGGAGCCATTACGTCAGCTCGCACATTAATTTATATGTCGGAGTATACCAACTACACTTCTATTGAGAACTCACTACAGCTGCCCGATATTGCTAAAACCTGGTGTCTGGGGATGCCAATCAAAAATATTGTGGCCATTGTCATAAACCTACTTTGCGTAAACTTGGCGGTGGTTAAGGGGTGATTATCTTGTTGAAAATCGATATTTAGAATCTACAAATCGAAAGATTAGCAATCCTCTTTACAACTTTTCTATGAACCATGGTGCAAACTGATACAATCGCTGAACCAATGTCAAGTTTGAAATTAGTCTGATACTTTTTGCTTGCAATGTTCTTTCTAGCTTACGTTAACATTATTCCAACCTCATGGACACAAAAAGACTAGCCGAACGTGATATGATCAGATGAGAACAAAATTAATGATCTTGGGTCAGGTGTCAAATAGCTAAGGTCAAAGACTGAAGACTTGATTTTTTTTGGATCGATTTTTACATTATTCTTACACTAACTGATTTATGCCAGTAATATCTACAACTAGATATCTAGCTGTTGTAGTTAGTTATCTATGGTGTCACAAATTTTTCATAATTTTTATCTTACCTATAGTGTAGATTTTCGATAGGTAATTCAAAACGTAAACTCACATATGTTTTATTGAAGTGTCAAATAACTTTCAAAAATTTATAAACATATAAAAACAAATAATCCTATATATAAAAATAAATCTGTGTTTGTACGTTTGTTGGCAGAAGCAATTATTTTGATTTTTGTGCAAAGTCATTCAGGAAGAACTTATAGGCTATGTTAAATGTTTGAACTTGGACTGGTATGCGATAAAATAGTGAAAGGGTGTAAACAATTTTAGCAAAGATATTAGTTAAAATAATAATTAAAAGAGAAGTAGCGAAGCACGCCGGGATTGAACTAGAAATAATATAAAATGACAAATATAGGCAAATGTTGCCATATTTTTGCAGTTAAAAACACGTTAGCAAAAGTAACGTTGAAATTACCAAAGTTGTTGTACCGAATAGGTAAAGATAACAGTTGGGTACGATATCTGTTTGTAGAAATTACGGGCATTAGTAGGTAAACAGTTAATGTAAGTGCAGATTGGAATACGTTGTAGGGCATTCACACATCTATCGTGATGGGTTTTATTTTTCTTAATGTTATTTTTATCATATGTTATTACCTGTTATTAACTCTGTAGAAATATTTTAAATTGTTTAGTTGCAAGTATTAATGAATGAATACATTTAATATTACAAACAAGCAGTAATTAAAACATTTGTTGAAAATGTTAGCAAAGTTCTAAGAATTTTGAAATATTACAAGATTATAAAAACATTTGTAATTTTTTTTATACATGTACGAGTATATGCATATTTCTAGAGCAATTTAACGATGGCAATAATAAACAAATGTAATGATGACTATTAAGAAATTGATTAAAGTATTCAAGTATATTTAAGTATACTTTAAATGTATTACTAAATACCATATATAAAAAAAATCTCGAAAGATTAACATTTTCTTTTCATTTCTTTTTAACTGCTTACTTTTTATATCTTAAATTCAAAAACATATTATATTTCAACTTAAACCGAGCTTTAAAGACTATTAAAGAATATGACAGTAAAATTTTTAGCGTGTTATATTACGATTGATGTAAGTAATTACATATAAGGAGCTAGCGAACAAAACTAGACATGTCCCCAATAAAAGATTTTTTTAATATCTTTTTCGCGCTCTCCAAGAACACATTTATGAAGCCACGAAATATTTTCATTTAAAGCCAGTTCGATCCTATCTTAAAAAAATAACGAAAACTGACTTCCTGAACAAAACCAGACATTTGTTACTAACAGTAGAATAATAGCTTTTTCATTTCCTTTTAATTTCTAGTTACTAGACAACGTTTAAAAAAAAACCATAACCAGTCCTACATATGTTCAAGGTTTGCTAAAATTTTCCTGTTGGAAGAGAGAAAAATCCTTGCTAGTTAGTCTCTATCTAGGTAGTTAAGTTATTTGCCTGTCCTGAAAAAAAACCGTTAACGTGACTAGTGTGGTTTTGTTCTCCAGCTCCTCATATAAAAAAACCAACTGCCAGCCGAAAGTTTTTAAATCAATTGTTAGCACCTTATTTAGAAATGGAAAAGAAAAATGGATAAGTCACTTATAATCTTAGTATGAGATTTTGAGTGGGGAGAATATTAAAGATAAATAAATAAACTACAAACATGTAATTATAGAACAAAAAATTTGTTTCTCTCTTTGTAATATTTAATAAAATTTTAAATACTTGAAACAATTTTTTGGTGCTCAGTAATAGAAATCATTCATTTGAAGCATTAAAATAACGCTAAAAATTTTAAACATAGTCGGGCTCAAGAGACTCTTTGTGCTAAAACACTTTGGTGCCTTCTTGAGAGTTAAAAAATAATCAAATTAAACCAACGGATGATTTTTTAGCAACTTTATTTTTGGCAACACTGTGAATCGACTTACAAACCAACAACTCTTGCAGATTATTGAATATCATTAAAATTCATTTTATCAAAATTTACGCTCGGTTAAGAACTTTTTTTTATCGAAAACTGTGTGCCGTGACGAAGCTCATTTCTGGTTGAATGGATACGTAAGCAAACAAAACTGCTGTACAGAAAAGCCAGAAGCATTGCAAGAACTGTCAATGCATCCCGAAAAATGCACTGTTTGGTGTGGATACCGGTGCGATCATTGGACTGGTTTATTTTTTTTTTTTAAGACGACGAAGGCAGGAATGTTACTGTGAATTTCGAGCGCTATCGTGTGATGATTACAAAATTTGCCCAAAATGAAGAACTGGACTTGGCTGATATGTGGTTTCAACAAGACGTGTTACTACATGCCCCACAGCACTCGACACAATGGCCCAATTGAGGGACGAGTTCGGTGAACAGCTTATTCCAATTTTGGGCCGGTCTATTGGCCACTTAGATCGTGCGACTTAACGCCTTTGGACTATTTTTTGTGGGGCTATGTTAAGGCTCAGGTCTATAGGGACAAGCCCACAACGGTTGACACGCTGGAAGCTAATATTGAAGAGTTTATTCGTAAGACAACGGCCGCTATGTTAGAGAGAGTATGCCAAATTTGAAACCAGCGTATGAACCATTTGAGCCGTAGCCGCGGTTAACATTTACATTAAATCATCTTTAAATATTGAATTATATAGATCGTTCTATAGATTCAACAGAAGATATCATACATTTCTTTAAATTTTATGTGTTTTTTAAATCGCATCCGAAAGCTGTTAAAAATTATCCGATACTATTACAAATCAATTGATAAGAATATTAAGTTTAAATTTTAAGCATATTTTATTAACTATTTTAGTCTTACTTTGAAACTATCCATCTATGCAAATACGTTTCACTTTAAGTAATAGCCCCGATATAGGTCATTTTCTTTTTAACTCATTCCATATGACACATATTTTGTCATGCATCTAAACAAGCAACGAGTCATTATTCTAGCAACTTCCTAAATTACCGCTAAATTTAATTTCATTTTAAACAAACATGGACAGCAAAAATCTCTGCTGGTAATGCAACAAAACAAAGTTAAAAAGAAAAAATGCAAAAACAATATGTAAAAAAATATCTCGACGGACAGAGAATGGCAAAATAATGGAAAACTTATTTGAAATTTAATGTTAAATCGTTTAGACATCGTTAAATACAGAGTTTCCCGGAGTAAGCCTCAAACAACTGTTTAATGTAATATAACGTAGATTTTTTTTCCCCATCTTACTGTTGTTCTTATTGCTTCCTTTAACGTTTTATTTGATTTTTCAGTTGTTATTGTTATTACTGTTGTTGTTGTTGTTTTTTTTTTTTTTTTTTTTTTCTTCTTCTTGGCTTTTTTTAAACTCATGTATAAAAAGTTTGTCCTCTTGTATTTATTGTTGTATTGCCGCTGTTGCTGCTTCAACTGCAGTATGTTTTTTTGCTTTTTTTCTTTTGCCTTAAAAAAAAGTACGAGTATCTGCTGGATAGTTGCACAATTCCAGCAATAAAGCAACTAAAGTCTGAAATTGAAGGCGAAGTCAGAGAAGAAGTGGCATCAAAAACAACATGTAAAGATTTGCTATGCTGTCCTTTACTTAAGCGACGACGTTTATTGACGTCAAGATTGCACATTATGAACATTAATACAACACTCGTTTATGTCGCTTATTTACAAGCGACGATCATTGTTTCATTGTATCTCAAAATACCTATAGACAGACAGACGGACAGATACACTCATACACATGCACTTTATTATTTTGTAACCTGTGTGTAGGCAAGGCTTAGCAGTGGTAAGTTAGAATTTAGATTTTTTTTTATAAAATTTTTTTCGTTTTCTTCTGTTTCTAACTTGGCTTAAATAATGTTCAAAATTTCACCAATTTTAAGAGACATAACATTAATGTTTTTTTGTTGTCATAGTAGGAGATATGTTGTTGAACATAAATTTTTTTCTATTAAGAAAATCACATTTGATGTGCACATAGTATCTATGTATCTCTAATGGGAATAATGTTCTTACAAATGTGTATAACTGGACTTAAATTTGACTATAATCAAAAGTTCTTCTTAGACATAATAAATTGTCTGACATATTTTTCAATATTGATAAATTCATAGATACATCGTTAATTATGCATGACCAAGCGACCATAAAAGCTAAGAAATCTATTTGTCATATAATACTCGAGTAATAAACAATTACGGTAATGGATATTTGGGGTGGAAGATGTGAGAAAAGTTGTGTTTTACTTAACGAGCTTTTATATGAAAATATTATTGACTAATTTTTAGAAAAATTTTACTTAGTAATGGATATTTTTCTGCCATAATCATATTTTACTTCTTTAAGAGGAAAACCAGAAATATGTTCTTAAAAAAGTGTTTTATGCGCATAAAATATGTACCAAAAATTCTAAAATATGCAAATTAGTGCTGGTTTTGGCGGCTACATAAGCTCTGATTATATTTTTTAAATTTAATTTCTTTTGACCTTTTAAAGACTCTTGTTTTACGATTTTGTATTGATTCATAATATATTCGTATAAACGATGCAGTCCATGAGCAATTTATGTAACTTGTTCATTTTGAAACATCGTTATGGCTTTGGCAGCTTTTACCATATGCGGAGCTGCGTCTGTAACTAATAGCAAAATTCAGTGTTTCTTGGTTAGCACAATATCTTTAACGAAACCTGTAAAAGTTGCACAATTTATTATTTTTGCACCGATGAAAAAATTTTTTGGTTATTTTGTACTTGTAAGGTCAGTTAGACGTAATAAATTTCAAATTGCATAGAATGCAGAATAGCCTTGATTGGATCAAAATTTAAAGGAAAAATTTTGTTTCCGCTGTAAAAATATTTTACAGTACAAAAGTATCAAGATACTGCCTTGCTCAAAGAGTTGCCGGAATAGCCCCCGTGTGGCGGTCCCATCGTTCTGATTTGATTTTTTTTTTTTTTTTTGTTAAGTTGGTACATTTGTCTTTTTTATATTCGGTTTTCGGTATATCCATCATTCCTGCGATTTTTCCAATTCTTCCTCTCGGCTGCTGAAACGCGTTCCCCATAATGTTTTTTTAAGAAGTCACAGGCAGCCAAATCAGGTGAATTCGGTGGCTGTTGGATGGCAAATGTTGCATTTTTGGTCAAAAAATGTCGTATAATGATGGCATGGTGGAAAATCCACTAGATTTCTGCCAACAATTCTGGTCTCTTTTTCGCGAATTGCTTCACGTAAACGTCTCATAACGCCAAAAAAATTCATGATGCACTACACCGTTGTAATCTATGAAAACCGCATTGTCTTCTTTTTTGACTGAAAATGGCCTCGGCTCATTTGGTAAACGCTATTCACTTGCCTGATGTCTGGATTGCTTGTCGTACTCATAAACCCACGTTTCGTCTCCAGTAATGATCCTTCTGATGAATGTGATCGGATTCAGACTCGAAAATCTTACTTTGTTACATTTATAAAATTTTCTTTTCTGAAAAAAGTTTAACCTTTAAAAAGGTAAAAAAAATAAATTTGTTGCCTTTTCCTTAATAAAACGTTGCCATATTTCTTAGAAAGTTTTAAAAACATTATTATCACCAAATAATGAAGATCTCTTTAGTAATTCTCTATATTTCTGGGCAACATTTTCAGGCTGTGCTTTTTTAGGGCAAAACTGTAGCATTTTTGCTCTCTTTGGGGACAACATTTTTATACATGAACACGATAATCTTTTTAAACAAAATGGACAAACAAAATCCTACATATGCACAATATTGGATATAATAACGTGTCTTTCAATAACGACTTCTGAGTGTAAATAGCAGCCTAGATGAATGGGTACGTCAAGGAGTAAAATTATCGAATTTGAGACGATACAAAACGACATTAAAACCAAGGGAGTGAAATTCATCCCTAATTACTTATTTCAGAAGTACTTTAGCCATTCGTACGATTTGAATTGGAAGATACTGAGTCCTATTGCATGTGGTCTAAATAGGACACATTTCATGTCACGTCAGACAATCTACTCAAGGAATTTGAAGGCATGTCATTTCACTTGAAGGTGATCTAAACTGGTCTCTGCAGTCAGTTCGACTTGACCCTGTTAAGTCACAGGTCTGTGCGAATAAGCTGAAACCACGACAGCTCTCAAAGCCGCCATAACCTAAGCCATTGGCCAAATTGATACTATTTTATGTGGCAGAGTTTGGGTTTTCGAGACACATTCGCAGGATGTTATGATGGCATCAAATGAATAAAAAATTTCTATGGAATCTCACAAATTTATTTTTTAAATTAAATTTAAAAATTGGAAGCCTTTAATGAAAAAACCTTTAACAATGTTTTCAAGCTATTCCCATAAAAATGTTGCTGTAAAAATTAGTTTATTTTAGAAAATTATTATGATTGAAACTTTTGTAATTGTAAAGCCCGTGCAGAGCGCTTCCAATTCAATAATAATCCTTTCCAATATACAGCCGAAACGTTTTAAAACTTTCATGTCAACTTTATATAAAATCTATTTTTAGACCAATAATGACGTTGAAAAATGGAGATACGAGTATAAGGTAAATATGAAAAAAATTAAATAAAATAAGAGTAATAATAAAGTGATACAAATAAAATAAAATAATTATATGCTTAAAACTTATATTAAAAAATAAGAAATGCCGACTTTTTAAGGTTTTTTTTTGCATAAACAAATCTTTTAAAAAAAATTTATTTTAATATTAAATAATTTAATTTTTAAAACAAAAGTTATAAATATAACAACAGAAACATTTTTTCGTGAAATTAATAAATAATTAAATACAATGATATAAACAAATTATGTACAAAACACCAATTTTAATTTATAAGAAATAAAATGAAAGAAAAACAAAAACACTTAAATAATAAACATAAATCTCCTTATCCTGTTTTGCTTACAAGCGGTATTGTAGCCCATGCATGTTAGTTACCCATTAGATATCCTTTGATCCATGTAAATGGTATGAAATTAAAAGCTCATACGATTCTCATTAGGATATATTAAGCAATAGAGTCAGTGACAGAGGTGATAATGGACGGTGGTGTAGTGTGTGGTAATAACGCTTTACAAACAATTACATTTCAGCGCTTTGGATGTGTGTCTTTGCTAAGTGAGTGTATAGTGTGGGAGTGACATTTGATGTTGATGATGGTAATGATTATGCTGTTAGAAAAAGTGCTTTTATATGTTTGTGTGAAAGTGCTTTGATAAGGATTGTATAATTTATGAAGGCTTTGAGCTTGGTAAAATTGAGAAAAAAGAAAAAATTATTTATTAATAAAATTGTTTAAAAAAATGACCGTAAAGTAGATGATATAAATAATTGAGTCTAATTAAATATTTCAAAATATGATATTTTTAATAAATTAATATTTAATTAAAGTCAATTACGGCTTTGTTTTTGTAAAAACAATTGTGCAAATTCAAGTATTTTTGTGTTTGTTTAAACTTTGCAAAAACGGTCGAATTTACACATTTTTTATGGAAAGCAAAACTACTGTTAGTAATCTGAATTTACAATTTTTTTTATTTTTTTAGAGATTTAAGTGTTTACTATAAGTAAATAAACTATTTTATTATTTGGTGAAAAATTTAAGTATTTGTGATAACTACTACTATTGCAATACTATTTAAAAATATTATTTTATTAAGCAAACAAATATGCTACATTAGTATATGGATTTGCGACCTGGAGTATTGTATTGCATTTTTCAATGTTCTTGATTAGTTTGATAAAAGCAGTTTTGGAAAATACACAATATTATATACAGTGAGCCCAACGCTTAATCGAACACCTTTTTTTCTCATACATAAGTCCTTTAAGAGTAAAAAATATGATAGAATATTGATTTTTCCGAAGTATAAACAAACTTCAGGTGTCTATCTTTATGAATAATAGGAAAACAGCATTTGATTCGATAATAATTGTAGGTTTTAGGATAAAAACCAAAACAACTACATTTTTAAACTTAACACATAGTTGAATAAAGCAAAGTTTTATTACTTATGTGCAATAGTCGACCAATAAGTAATAACTTGTATATGCTATGTAATCTAGCTCAGTCAGTAAGCGTCTTAGAAATAATGTTGATATACTTCCAGCTCTATGGAGTTCAATATTGCTAAAAATGTCATGGATCTAATAACCTGTAAACTATTTATACAGATAGAACTGTAAAATCAGATCTAGTTTGCGATATAGACGGGGTTTCACATTAGATGCTTATACAAAAAATTATCCAAAGTTACTCTACCTTTTCAATTTTTAGTTTTAATAACAATTACCCATTAAAATTTGTTGTTTCCATTCAAAAAAATTAAGTGTTCATTAAAGGGTGCTGTAAAATCTATTTTAGACATTTTTTTGCAGAAAATACATATATTTTACAGGATCCAATGAGGAATTTTCATTGAAATTACTACATTTATAAGAAACACAAATGTGCAGTTCCTGCGAGTACGTGATAATTGCGTTGGACTACATAGTATTTAGTTTACTAGTAGGTGTAGTTTTGTGAGGTATCTTACTGTATTTTCGTGGAAAACCTTAAAGCTTCATTGAAGTCTAAGTAGCACCAGAAACTTATTTTTAATTTTCATGCTGTGCCAAAATGAACGAATTTGAAATGCCTTATAAATATCAAACTCTTTAAATAGACGCTGTTGAGAACAACACTAATCTGTTTTTAACATTTTCGAAATATTTCTGTAATCTGTAGTTACAGATTGAAAGACGGTTCGTTGTACCTTTATAGCACCTATATATTTGATAATTAGGATAAATATGAACAGATTTCGAATTTCCGAGAGCATTTGTAAAGAAGATAAACATATCTTTTGAATGACACATGTGTATATCTCAAGTAAATAGATTTTTCATCCAAATTTTGCCATAGTTTTCATTTCATTTCAGAGCTGTTTTTGTACACAAATAGTAGAGTTCCTATATAAATAAGTGAGAAAAACATTACTACACTTGAAAAATGTGGAAAAAATTTGTTTGCTTGAGATATGCCCGCAGCTCAATGTTACTTAAATGATACACTTGGAAGAATAACTATTCGTACACCCTAAGCCTAAATTTTCATTTTTAAGCTATGGTTACTTTATAACACCAGATATCAGATATATACCATATAGAGCATTTGTGGTAGACTTACTAGAGCATAAAACCTGCAATCATAGCATAACCTCAAAAGAAATGCTGAAAAACATTATAATGGAAAAATAAACTGAAATTAGTGAAGCAGAAACAAGCAAATTAATACGATCAGTGCCAAAACGAATCTCGGAGGTTCTACAACACAAACGATATCCCACTAGTGTATAGTGATAATTATAAGTTATTATAAAATAATTTTTTCTTATAAAATAAGTAAATGTACAAATACTTTTTCTTCTGAATTTATTGTATCATTTTAAAAATTTGTAATTAATATAATATAAAAACTTTGAATATATTATATAATGAAAGTATACCCTTTAACAAATCTTTACTAAATATATTTGTCAGTTCAAATTTAAAACCAGGACATAATATGAAATTGAAATTTTAATCTTAGAGTGTACGAATAGTTATTCTTCCAAGTGTATATATGTAAATACATCATTTCAAAGGTCTTTCTTTTCGTTCTATAACCGCATTGAATAAAACCGATTAAGACTTAGCTAATTTATAAGTTACGTAATAATTATTATTAGCTTGAAGGTACAAAAACTCAGTATTTTAGAGTAGTTTGCAAAATAAAAAAAATAAAAATAAAAAAATTCTTGTTATACTCGACAGCGCCTATCTGATAAGTGGTATCAATTCCCAGGTATTTCTTTTTGACGCTGGGTGCAATCAGTTGTTTAATAATTTATTGATTAGTATTAACCACAGTGACGGAAGTCTGGTAAGATATACCAGCATCCAAGCTCAAAAAAAGGCAAAATGATACTGGACAGCCTATTGATTATAATACTTATTTTTATATATATTAAAAATAAAATCAACAGTGCAAAATTGTAACATTTGTTTTTATTTACACTTTTTGCTGCTACTACTGTCATTGTCGTTGTATTGGCATCAAACTAGTTTTGAAGGAAGAGGACATGTCTACCTATAATACCATACAACAAACATACTTTGCTAATTTAAGATTAAAAAAGTACAGGGTGTTGAAATGGAAAGTATTAAATCATGTTACATTTTTGCACGTCCTTTATATACATATGTACCATATATATTATATTGATTAGTAGTTAAAGTTTAGTTTGCTCATACAGCGTTGAATGTGAAAAAATTTTTTTGACAGAAAACAGAAAAAGATTTTTGTTAAACGAACTATTAAAATAAAGCAAAATAAAAAGTAAACAAAAGAATTAATTATTTTAATGCATAAGTATGTATTTGAATAAAATGAGCATACAAATACGTGTAAAAATTTAAATTTAATTTGAGTATAATTTCAGTTCTTATTGTTTTTGAAATATTAGAAAAACTGAAATTATAGTCAAATTATTTATTGCAAGTTAGGACGGTAGATAAGTTATCAAAAGATAAGTAATAAGTTTTAATGCATAGCTGTGTTAAATAGAATTTCTTTAGATAGATAGATTTTCAATTTTTTGTATTAAGCACATTTGTTGCTACGATAGTTTTTAATTATCATTAAGAAAATGTTTTATTATTTGCAACAACTAAATAAATAGTTGTTATTACTAAGCGACTGGAAATTCAAAACAACAACCTGTGCAGAAAAAATTACCTAAAAACCAACACTTTTTATAAGAGATGATATGAAAAGGAATAAGAGAGAAGACGAATTTTTTAATTTTTTAATATATTTTTTAATTTAATTTTTTTCCTTTTTTAATAAAATCTTATGTTTAACGCAAGTAATAAATTAATTAAAATAAATAGGCACTAATTTAATGAAATAAATAAACAAATACATAACTATACTAATTTAAACTAGACCTTAAGAGTAATTTTTGGCATTTACAAGGTAAACACAGTTTAATTTACAGAGAGAGAGAGAGAGAGAGATGGAGACTTAATACTGTTGTTTAGAACACAAAACGACTAAAATTTACAGCCTATCTACAAGTATTAGGTTTAGTTAAGCTATACCTAGTCTATGATATTATTTGGTATTTTTGAACTATTTGGTTTAGTTTGGGCGGCAATATCATTTTGTAAAATTCATGATCTCTACAGTTGCCATCTACTGCCAAAACTATATGGAGAATATCTATAACTAGGACTACTAAATGAACCACTCGTTGAAGAGTGGGCAGCTGCAGCAGCAGCTGCCGCTGCATGTGACACTCCAAATGGTGTGCTATGATGGAACATATCAAAGGCGGAACCAAAGGCAGTACGTGGAGGGGTCTGATAGAACATTGCCGCTGTAGCAACAGCTGCAGCAGCAGCTTGCTGTTGTTGCTGCTGATGCTGCTGCTGTTGTTGTTGTTGCTGCTGTTGGCTTTGTTGCTGAGAGGGTGACATAAAAGCTGGATTAGTCATGATGGTGTTCGAGGTGGGCGTGGTCAAATTATTGCTTGAAGAGTTAACAGGCGAACTGCTAAGATTTAGAGAATTGCCTAAACCACTACTATTGTTCGTGTGGTTATTATTGGCTGAATTATACAGAGCAGTTAAAATATCTTCTTGTTGTTGCTGGCTGGTTGAGGTTTTATGAGACGGAGCACAAGAACTAAAAGCACTTGTAGCCGAAGGTACAATGCCACTCGACAAAGAGGTAGAAGGTGAATTCAAAGAATTCTTTTCATTTTCCATGCCAACCGTGTTAGGAATTTGATTTTCTTTGCTTAAAGCCAGAGAATGTTGCGTTACAGCCTCAACACCAGCTACCGTTTTCATAAAGGTAGCCAAATGTAAAGCAGCTGAATTTTGCTGTTGCTGTTGCTGCTCTGTTTCGCCTCTATTTAATTCGTCCAAATGTTCCTTGACCACCATCATGATTTCATCAGCCATTTGCTGACCTTCATTCGATCTATCCGAACTATCAGAGGAATTGTGACTAGCATTGTTTGTATTAGCTGAACATAATTTTTGTGAAACTTTGCTTAGCAGTGCTGTCACATCCTTATAAAGGATATCCAACAACTTACCGGTGGTAAACAGCACAATAGCCTTAAGGCAGGAATACTCAGCAGAGTCCACATGTAATGCTTTCAATTTCTCTACTTGTTCCTGGAAAATGCGTATGTGATCCATGAAAGCTACAACACGATCGGCAGCCATAGGTGAGGCATGCAAACCGGCTGCCGCTAACAGAGGCGCCACATGCAGAGGCATCGAACATTGGCTGGCGTTTAAAACAAACAATTCCGACCACACTAAACGTAAAAGCGCCACTTGATCCGTCACTTGTAGTTCTGGGAAGAAAGGTATATTCTTAGCCCATTCAACGGCCGAGAACAAAAGACGAGCCGCCAGCTCGCAGATGTTATCAATGCCCATTATATTGTTGGGTTGCATACATTGACCATAGCGGGAGGTGGGATAGGGTTCAGCACGCAGGAGTAACGATATATAGGAACTTAGGTAAGAGTGACCATTGAAGCCGGCAACACCCATAGGATCACCATTAGCCAACTGATACTGGCCATGCATGCCAGCTAAGCCGGGTTGAGTGGGTGGAACACGACCGCGTTGAACAGCTGAAATGAAAGGAAAAAGAAGGAAAACAATTAAATTCATTAGTAAATGATCTTAAATTCTAAAAGAAAAAGAAAACATATGCTTGAGAAAATACTAAAACTACACTACAGTGGTGGCTAAATCAGACAATTATTTTGACCACTATATCACACATAATACAATACAAGCCATTCATTTAACTGACACATGTACCTAAACTCTGAACTATACAAATAATGCCACATATCATAATAAAAGTTGAAATTAAATCAGACAACCTCAATCTCCTTTCGTATTGTTATACAAATTTTTGTACTTTACGTACTAAAAGGGGTTGAAAGTATATTTAAATAACTAAAGATTTCCTGATTATAACACACATACATTGTTAAGAAGATTTTTTTATAAAAAAGACGAAGAGCCTTAAGAAAGAAGATACTTCTTTGCTGCGCTCATCTTAAGAATTCGAATATTTACAGTATTTGTTCAAAAGACGTCGTCACTAGGCAACAACCCTTTTTTTAGAAATATGGAAATTTGTTCAAAACATTTACTTTTGTTTAATATACAAAATATAGAATAATTTTCAACGCAATTTTTTTACTTAAGCTGTTTTGATTTTACAATTTTTTTTGTTCATTAAAAAAAATAATATTTGTATTTTGTTTTGCTGGTATAGGAATATTTGTTGTTTTCTTTGTTGTTTATCGCTGTTATTGACGACACCAAAAATTTATTTTTAATTAAAATTTACATTAATACAGCTTAAATAGACAGAAGAAAAATAGCAAAAATTAAATAAAAATAATAAAAATTCGCATGGAAAATCACATCGAGTAAATGAAACAATACCATCCATTGGCATTTGCCTATAGAAATATAAAAAGACTTCGCAATACCGTAGTTAGTCATTTCATTTCATTTATTTTTTGTTCACTTTTTTCCATGCATTATAGTCTATAGTACGCTTTTACATACATATGCATGTACATTGTACATATGTACATACATATGTATATACATATGAACATACATATGTATATACATATGAAGTGTTTATTATTTTAATTTTATTTAGCCGCTGCTGTTGCTGTAGACACAACAAGGTTAAGAACATGTTGACACTTTTTTTTCGCAGCTACTGATTATATTTAAAATGCAACGTATTTTTTTTAAAAGTAAAATGGCTGATAATATTTATATATAAGTTTACTTTTAAAGAGAGGAATTGAAAGTATGTTTGTTCTCAGGTTTATAAACGAATGATAATTTAAATTCTTAATTTTTTCAAATTTGGCAACAATATATGCATTAAAAAATTAATCGGAATTATTTGACAGCAATTTATATATTTGGACATGACTATATCATTATAATTATATTATTCGTTTTTTGGCTACGATTTCAAAAAAAATATAATGCACGAAATACAATGTAATTTAAATTACCGCTTTGGATTGGTGCAGCAAAAGATCCTTTTGAGTTAGTTCATGACCACTTTTTCGAACATTGAGCGTGGTATCTTGGCGATAACTTGAAGAATGTTGATTTTTAATCGCTCCAACGGTAGGGGATTATCCGTGTAAACGTGGTCTTTGACTTAGTCCCTCAAAAAAGTCGAACGGCGTCAAAATGCATGATCTTTTTGCCAATTGATGTTGCCAAATCGAGAAGTTACGAAATACAATGTCATTTAAACTACCGGCTTTTGGATTGGAGTTAGTACTCGACCACTTTTTCGAATATTTCGCGTAATATCTTGGCGATAGCTTGACTAATGTTGATTTTCAATCGCTTCAACGTTAGTGGATTATCCGCGTAGACATGGTCTTTGATGTATCACCTCAAAAAAGTCTAACGACGTCAAATTGCATGTTTTCTTATAACCGCCTGATGTTGCCAAATCGAGAAATTACCAAAATCGGTATTGTTGTGTGGCTCGTCGCACCATCTTGTACATTTTTAAATATTTTAACAAATTTAGAAATATCTAATATATAAAATTCCCGGGTCACAGTGTTTGTAACAAAATTTATATGAAACGATTTGACCGATTCTTATGAAGTTGTTCTGTATATTCAGTAGGTCTGAGAATAGGACGTAAACTATTATTCATACAAAAATTCCAACTGGGCGGTGCCACGCCCATACGAAATATATACTAGTTTATATTTTCAAAATGGTAACAGCAAGAGTTTCTAAATTTGATCCAAATAAGCTCCAAATAAGCTAGTTAATACAAATCGGATATGTAGGCATGGTAATATTGATTTTTGTCTATCTTGAAAACGGTTAAAGTTAAAGTTTCTGAATTCGGTCTGAATAACGCCATAGTCAATACAAATCATCTGTCAAGAAGTGGGCCGAATTGAACAAGTGGGCATGGTACCCTTTATACAAAATAAATATTAATTTTTTTATATCTTAAGAATTGTTTAAGTGTAAGTTTCTAAATTTGGTGTAAATATTCACTCAAAAAATTGACGAAATCGGATAAGTAGTCATGGCAGCTCCCATCAAGAGTAAATATAAATTCTTGTCTTTTTTGGCAACGGTTAAAGCTAAAGTTTCTGTATTTGGCCTCAATGACGCCAAAGTCAATACGGAAATGGTTAAGTGGGCATGGCATCTCTCATAGAAACTAAACATTGATTTTTGTATATTTAAAGAAAGGTTAAGTGGAAGTAGTAGAAGTTCCTTAATTTAGTTCAAGCAACTTTGTGGAACATACATATCATTAGCCAATAACTGAGCGCATTACACAGAGTATACCGGATAAAAGCAATCTATATACATATATAAATATGAATGTATGTTTGTTTAAAGACTGTATACAGATTAAAAGCAGAACCGTTTATTTAGAATTTTAACAGTGTCTTTCTGGAAGGAACTATAGGCTGCCTTAAATGCTTCGACTTCGGCTGGGACTAGATAAAAGGGGGAAAATTGGTAAAAAAAAATAACTAAGATAACAGTAAAAGTAAAACTTAAAATGGGAGTAGCGAAGCACGCTGGGTTTTAGCTAGTACATGTGTATTTGTATTGAAATATAAGAATTGAGCGACTTTACTTGTTATAGCTTATTCTAAAGGGTCCGCCAAATATTTATTTTTTTTTAAATGCTATACAAAAAAAACTACTTCTTTTTTTATTTGAAAGTACAATCCTTCCGGTTAATAATGGAAAATAATTTCATTCAAATGGCTGCCTCGGCTGGCCATGCAATAGTCTACACGATCGGTCCAATTTTTGAGCACATTATCGATTGTATGCAGCTGTATTTCACCAATGGCTTCACGAATATTGTCCTTTAAAGCGTCAATTGTCTCTGGCTTGTTGGCGTAACACTTATCTTTGACGGCACCCCACAAATAATAGTCCAACGGTGTCAAATCGCAGCTCCGAGGTGGCCAAACGACATCAGCTCTGCGGCTGATAATGCGATCTTCAAAAACAGGGCGCAAAACATCGAATGTAGCTTCGGCTGTGTGGCATGTAGCGCCGTCAAATCAGACATAAGCTAAGTGTTACCATTCACGATATAAGCACTAGTTGAAAAAAAACGTTAGATGGCAAACCCTATAGTAATTTAAATTTTTCTACAATAAAAAAAAATTTAATTTTATTTTCATTCGAGTCTGGCTTTATAATACTCTTCATAATAATGTATTTTAGTGTTAAGGATTAATCCACAACTTATCGATCTTTATTGTTTTTTTTTTTAATTTTTGTGGAATTTTAAATGTTGACATATTTTATATTGAATTTAGCTTAGACAAAATATTACAAAAAAGTAATTTAAGGAAAATTTGATTTAAATGTTAAGTGAATTGATTTATTGTGAATCACAGAAAGTGGCCTTCATTAACTTTTGAGGTATTTCGGCTACCCTAAGTGAGAATTTTACTCCCAAAATGCTATATAAGTTATTTAAAGCGCAAACTGTGCTGTGAATTCCGAATTACTGTTTTCGTTGTTTGAATCAATTATACGAATTATCTCGTACACATGGCACCTTTGTAATTAGTTTTAATTGTTCTTCTTCTTCTCAATGTTAGTTTTATTTATTATTTTGTTATTTGCCAATAAGTAGTATTTTAAAAATTAAAGAAAGTTTGGGAAATTAAATAAATAAATTTAACAGACACCCAAAGGTACCATTAATATGTATTTGCTGTTTAATTTTACTACTGCGTCATAGTATCAGTCACTAATTGGCTTGAGCTGCTTCACTCGAAAATCAGAATATGTTAGTTAATTCATTGGTTAAAAGTTGGTTTTAATCGTGTAAAATTTCAAAGACAAAAAGTTATAAAAAAATTAAAAAATTTACAATTGGGTAGACAACTGTCAAGCTTTTTTATTGTTTTGAAAAGTACAAAATAGTTGAATGTATTAGATAGGCGATCATGAGCAGCACCAACTCTGTTATTTCTTAATACATATTTTAAAATTAATCAATAATTAAGTAAAAATAAAAGTAAAGCAAATGCTTAACTTTTAAACCGATATATATATATAACATTAGCAATTAGCTACATTGTATATATTGAATTTTTTGTTTATTTATAATTTGTTTCAATTTGAAACACGTGTTTAAGAGCGTTTTAATAGCAATTTCCTTAAATCAAGTACATAAGAGTATCTTATAATATAGAATGGAGTATCTACGTGATTTTAAAAAGTTTATGAACAAGCACGTGTAAGTTAAAATACTTTTAAATATAACAGTTTAGAGAATATTTGTGCTTAAGTATTTTATTATAAAATATGGATATGAAATCAAGAGCGTTAGGCATTTAGTGGTTGGATTGTGATCATCTATTGTTTGCAGCAACCACATTGCGTTCAAAATCAAAACATTACAGAAATGACCACAAACAGCATCTTATCTTACGGTTAAAGAAAAACAAATATAAAAAAGAAATTTTCACTAATACCCAAAAGATACAACACCTCTATTTTTCTTTATTGTTGTTTATTTTTTCCAAAATCTTACAAAATCTTCTTTCCCAGGCTAATGGTTTGCTTAAGGTCAGTTAATATTTTTGAAACTGGACATTCGAAGGATTTGAATAAAAGTAGAACCAGTTTTTAAATCTATAAAGTACCTGAACTTAACTTGAGTGACCCTTTGACAAATTTTTGCGCTTGACCATTCGGTGTTAATAGAAACAACAACGACAGTAACTTGTCAAACAAGCTTTATAGGTTCAATTTCAACCCCCCAGCGTCGTATACAAAACCTTATTTATTTTAATTGCCATAAATAATAAGGGTCACTGCGATTTATTATTATTGTTGTCTGTTGTTTTCTTTTTATTCTTACTTTTTTAAGATTTGCCTAGACATACTGACCATTGGCTTATTTTGTTTTTCGTCATATATTTTTTGATTACTTCTTCATATTTTATTGAAAAGAATTTTACTTTTTGCTATTTAAATTTAGGTTTGGATTTGAGAAAAAGACGTTACAAAAGAAAAAACCAGGTGTGGTGAAAAAAAGAGAATATATGTATATTTTTTTTATATCACATTTTTCTTGAGTGTATAGTATGTAAGTAAAGTTTTAGCCGGCACTTGCATTATTTTTATTTTCATAAAAATATTGCAAAACAATTGTTGGTTTGTTTATTTTTTTTTCATATTTTTCTTTTTTATAGTTTAGAATTGTTAATACATTTATGAGTTGAAAGCCTTAAGGCTTTAGTTTTCAGATGTTTTTTTCCATTTCTTGGGATTTTTATGGTTTAAGAAAAAAAATTTTTTTTTAGCAAAAGATTTCTTTAAATGATAAAAAATTTATGCATAATAAATATTTTTATACATACGAATGTTGTAGGTGTGTTTTAAACAAGTTTGAATTGCAGAAAAAAACAAATATACAGGTCAAGAAATATCTCAATTTTTCAATTGGCAATAGAAAATTTTCTGGGATCTTGCAAAAAAAAAAAAAAAATAAATAAAAAATTTAACTAAAATAATATATTAATAAAATGTTGACTATTTCAATTCCATTCGAATTCATATTTCACGAATATCAAAAAATATTAGTTTTATTAAAAATACGAATTTAAATCAAAAAATAGAAGCCAAACTAAAAATAAAATTTTTATATCTAAGACAGATGGTAGACAAGTTCTTCAAATATGTATGTTTATAGTAATAATTTCTTTTTGTTATTTTTATAAATCGATAATCGATCCGGTGCTACGAGTATCATGAAGGGTTCTGAGACACCGTTTTTTGAATTTGCTACATTTCCCGATGTTAAGAATACCTCATACTCATTTCATCAGTTTATGGTACCTGAGGAGATCACAAATGCTAATACGGCAGAAGTCATATAGGAAACACTCGTCGAATGCCTTACCACGCTCAGTGGTTAATTATCACGAAAACCCTGACAATTTATTTATTTTTTTTTTTTTTAAAGGCTAACACTTGCAGTTCGATCTTTACTTTTTTGGTTTCTTCTATTAAAAAAAAAAGAAAATGTTCATCAGGCACCCAACTCTTTTTGCAGTGGCCGTTTTTCAAACACTCTATTTTTATGTATGATTTGCAATAAAGTAGAACATAACTAAAAATATACACAATTTTTTAACTCATATGCTACACAATATTCTAACTTATTTAACTAAGCTTTCCTAGTTTTGAATCACCAATTTAAGTGAAACAAAGAGAAAAGTGTTACAATTTCATAGCAAAAACCAAAATGATTTGTTACCACTTTTGAAGTAATAAAAAAAAGTGAAAAAAGTTATTAAAAATTCCACACTTTTGTCAAATTCAGCATTCATTTACTTAGCCCTTGCTCTCTAGAATCCTTAATTTTTGTACTGTTTTGTATATTATTTGCCTAGAGAAGCTGCTTTTCTTACATATTTAGTAGGATCCAACCTCTGCCAGTTCTTGACTGATGATGTGTATTGTCCACGATGTTGTATAAACCAAGCTTAAAAACATCTATTACCGTTCTCAAAATATAAAAAAATTAATATTTACTATATGTTTGCTATTTTTTCCGTGTAGAGCATGATCACCATATGCCTTGACAAGCATTCGATGCGACCCCGCAACACTTTTCTTTAAATGGACACAAAAAAGTAATGCATTTCGCAAATCATCATTTTCGCCATCTCTAACACGATGAAAAAATATGATATTGTTTGTTCACTAATTTGATGTATACTGAATATTTTTAATAGATATCATTGCCAACACAAAAAAAAAATTAAGGCTCGTTCACAATAAATGTTCCCTATTGAGACATTTGTATCCTGACGCCCACTTTATACCGGTACACCTGATAATTAATAATTCTTATTCTGTTTTTATCATAGTTTATTACTTGTATAACAAAATTTATACCAATTTTACATACCTTGAAGATTTATATGAGCCGTAAAAAACTTTTATATTCTTATATATTTTTTGTAGATTTCCAACTGAAATTTTAGTTCTATGATAAAGTGGCCAAAAAGGGAGGTTTCATGCCATTGAATTGTAAAAAATTTTTGCGGATTGGGAAGCGGAGTTTGAAAAGGTCTGCTTAGTAAAACCAAACCAAAGGTAACGAAAGGCGTTATAATGGTTTTAGATATTTTAAGGTTTTCTAGGCAACTATGCAATCTGCGAAAAGATTCAGGCTTGTATAACTATCAAAGAATATATATTCTTGAGTATTTTGTTTATCTATATATATATAAAAGAGTACTATACAATCGTTGTAATTGATGTTCTCTTTAACCAACCGATTTTATTTTTTAACGAAAGGTGAAGTCAATACCAAGATTTTTGTGTATATGCTGTTTCTATAGGTCTATTAGTTCACAAGTTATTGACGTTAGAGTGAACCCATTTGTAACAAAATATAAAAACAAGTTGTTCTATAATCGTCTTTTTATAACTCGAGAACCACTAAGCCGATTTACAAACCAATACATGCAAAAACCAATGGTTTTTGTTCAACTTGGCGGTGCCATGTCCATATACAATTTTTATTTATATGTCTACATCTTGAAAGGGTAGTAGTGAGAATTTCGAAATTTGATCCAAGTAGCTTCGTGGGCAATACTAATCATTAGTCAAAAAGTGAGCGGAATAGGATAAGAGAGAGTGGTGCCCCCATACTAAGAAAATATTGATTTTTGTATATCTTTGGAACGGTAATTGTGGAAGGTTCCGAATTTGATCCAAATTACTTCGTGGTCAATACGCGTCATCAATCGAAATATGTTCGAAATTGAATAAGTGGGTATAGTACCTCCCACTTAAAGTAAATATTGGAAAACGGTAATAGTGAAAGCTTGGTCCAAATAACTTTGTGGTCAATATAAATCATCAATCAAAAATTGGGCGGAATTGGATAAATTTGAGTTGCATCTGATATACAAAGTAAATATTGATTTTTGTACATCTTTGGAACGGTAATAGTGGAAAGTTCTGAATTTAGTCTAAATCACTTCATGGGCAAAAATTAATAACTTAATATTGATTTTTGTATATCCAGACAACGATTAAAATGGCAGTTGCTGAACTTGCTCTCTAAATCTCTTAGTACTCAATACAAATCATAAGTTTCCTTTACTTTTTTTTAATGAGGAAGATATTTTATAGGTATAGAACATAAAGACTCCCAGCAACGCTGGAAGGGATACTCTAGTGTTTTCATATAAATGAACAAGAGTCCCATATTACAAAAACAAAAACTCGTAAAACAGTTTTTAATCATGCTGTAAAGGTCATCTTATGTTTTATTTGCACTTAGCTTCTCATTTATTTTTACATTTTGTTAAGTGAAATTTGGCAACATTTGCATGTATGCAATTTTAAATTTTAGAGGCAAACCTTGTTCTAGATAAACTTTCAAGATTTTGATTTAACTTTTTCTTTAACTAAATGAAAATTTGTTGGTCTTGTGCAATTTAAACATTCATTAAGGTCTTTGGAAGATATTTTACTTTAAGAAAGAAAATATTGTATTTTGAAATTTTAAGGGTTTATTTTCTTAAACAGTTTTAGATATAATTTTGAAAATCTGGTTTTTCTCGTTTTTTTTTTTTGCTTTCTTAAGGTGAAAAAAAGAATAAATTAAAGAATTGTCAACATTTTTTTATGAAATAGTAGCATTTTTAAATAACAAATGTAATGACCTCATATAAGGTGGTGGTGATCTTTTTTTTTAATGACAACACATACATATGTATACGTATGTACATATAGCATTAAAAAACAAAAACGTTGTACAAAACTTGACCATTCCCCAAGAAAATTACTCAAAAATGTCTTGAACTTGACATAAAAAATACAAAAATTGTACAAAAATTATTTATTCAAAAAGGTCTTAAAAATTTTTCTCACGTTTTTTATCACAAAGACATCACTAAACTTAATTCATAAAAATAAACTAGAATTTCCTTACAGGCAAAGGTGCTGAACTTTTTACTGGTCATTAGAAGAGGGTTAAAACTGCTACTGGTAAAACTAGTTGTTTTAAAAACAAGTGTTTTTTTTCTTGTCTTAATAATAAGCAAACCAACAATTTCTTTAATTTTACTTGAAAAACAAAAACAAAATTTAATTATTTTTTGAACAATTTATATTTTTTACATACGTAGATAGAAAATAGAAACCTGTCAAATGTAGTGCAAATATTTCTGTTGTATTAGCCAAGTTTAATATATTGGTAATTGTGTACATACATATAAATACAACAAAAAATTGTTATTATTAGTGATCGTTTTGTCGGTAAACACAATTAGGCCTTTTTTATGCTATAATATCGTCAAAAGTAAATTGTCATTAAATCCATTCTTAGTTAATTGTTTTTGTAGTAATTTTAACAAAACAAAAAAATTAATGACTGTTGATAGCTAGCTGTCAAAGTCAACAACTTGCAAATAATTAAATACAATTCGAAATGCAATAATATTTATACATGCCAAGTTAAAAAAAACCCAAACTTAAATACAAATTTTAAAACACTTAGACAAAACGATTAAAAAAAAAATCATATTTGCTGTCATTAGTTTAACGGTTAATAATTATTTAATTTTACTTAAGCAATAGAAATAATCACAAGGCAATTTATAAAAACAAACAACAATTATTAAATGTTAAGAAATCTTACGTATTTTAAATTTTTATAATATTTATGTTTATATTGTATTCAAAGAAAAAAAAATTGAAATTATTTCCTTGCACCGTTAAGGCCATTCGTAATAAGTCCTCCGCTTCAAAATGCATCCTTTTCTATCCAACTAAGATGAAAACACCAAGTATTAGTATTTTCATAGTGATTCGCATTCTGAAAAATTTAAGAATTATAATAGGAATGGCGTCAATTAGCATCCTCAAACCACAAGTAGTGTCCTAAAACCACATGCCATCGTCTGTGCCTCATATTCAGTTCGTCAGATTGAGGTACTTGAGTATGTTCTCCGAATTGATGCAAGATACCTGCATAAAGACAATATGGCGGCGGCTAAAAAGGGTTAAGCAACTAATCTTCTGCATAACGGTGGTCCCACTAGCATCCAGCAAGCAGGGTCGCCAATCGGCCAATGCTCGGTTAGTTGGTTAACTACTAATTTAGGCACATCTCTCCTACTATTGTCTATGAGCGATCTAGTGCGTTTGATATTATATACGGGCCATGTTGGCCTTGAGATCCAAGGGAATTAATTGCCTTCCAACTGGAATTTGACCTTCCACAGTAAGTAGTAGTTTAGGGCGTGTCTTCTAATAGTTCCTGTCGCAGATGCCACTAAGGCAGGATAAGGTCTACTTGAGGCAGATTCCTTACGATTCGATTTGTGCTTCCAATGTTTCATCGAAATATCGATGTCATGAGATTCAAATAAGGATGGTCGTAGACAAATTGGTTCAATGCATTCCTTTATATACCCACTAGCCGAGAATTAGTAGTGTATGATTTGAAGGTTAGGCAGCCTGCGTAAATGCAGATGCGACCTCGAAAGCTGTTAAAATATGGTAAGTTTAGAGTGTTTCCAATAGTGTCGATCTACGCCTGAAAGCCGCTAGAGCTAGAGGAAAGGATGTAATAATGATTTAAATTAAACTCGACAGATCCAATATCACAGTTCTTCTTGAATACATCCTTTTAAACATAGTCCCCTATGGCTTAAGAACCACTAATAGGATTCTTATTCAATTTGTTATTTTTATTCCTTTCTATTGGGTAGAAGTGACATGGTGTAGTGGTTAGAGCGCATGCATACAACACAAGCAGCCTAGATTCGAATCCCCAGCAGAGGATATGACGAAAAAATTCAATTGCGGTTTTGAGTGTTTAATAAAGAGATTTCAACCTCCATCCAGTGTGCCGCTGTGGTATGGTAGGTAAGACACCCACCTACCAACCAGAAAGTCCTCAGTTCAATACCAGGACGACCATCTTAAAAAAGAAAAAGTTGTTTCAACAGCGGTATCGCCTAATAACATTAGCATAATGACTATTACTACTATTGACAACTTCTCAAATGTATTTCGTTCGGAGCCGGCGTTAAGCAACTGTAGGTCCCTTTTAATGAGTCCAAAAATAGAAACGGGTGCAGCTCCATTGACTGAGAGAAGTTTCCGTGTTCCTTCATGGATCGTTATGTGAATTAATAATAATATATAACCTCCCTCCAGACAAACCCATATAATACAAACCCTCATGACCTTCCAGCTTACCTCTGGCGATGATGACAAATATCAAACGAATGATCAGGAAAAAAAACGTCACCTACTGGGAAGAAATTGCAATCACTACCAAGACTTAGTAAGGATCTTAACCACTACGCAATCATAACAGGGGTACTACAGTAGATTAGTCATCTAGTTAGCTTGAAAAAAAAGAACAACTTGACTAATGAAACTGGAACAAAGCATTTGATTCTTTGTGGGAAGCCAGTATGCTTCGCTTTTTTAATAACTTACATGAAATTTTGGAGGGTAATATCTGACATTTACTTTCGCTTTGAAAAAAAAGAAAGAAATTGAAACAAAGAAAGAAAAAGAAAACAATAAAGATTTGTTTTGCCTCGAAAATGTAGAATTGTGTGTTAACAAAGCGGAAGACAAAATCCGCATAAAACCAGACAAGTCAAAGTTGGTAAATTTGTGGCAATACTCCATTAAGATTGTTGTCAAAATCAAAAAGAATATGCAATATCAGTAGCCTCTTAAGCAGCATTATCAACACAAAATCAATCAGCAGCATTCATCCAATAGTAAGGTACCATCTGAGTTGAAACTAAGAGCCATCGAAAAAAAATTTTGCATGTCCGAAATGCTGCCGCTTTATATACTCCATACTTTGCGAAGTTCTACTAACATTTTGCTTTAATCGATGAAGAATTCTCTCACTCGGTTTCTTCTCTTGGCCTCAATATAAGAGCTGTTCTTTTGGCTCTGAACTCATACGTTTCCACAAAGATAAGAAAAAGTTTGTAGTTAACAATGGCCAATACTTTGACTTTCAATTGTACCACTGTTTAATACATAAGCGTTTAAAATTTTGTCTAAGATCACACAATTTTAAGTTATACATCCAGTAATTGTTAAAAATATACAATTACACAATCGTAATTACAGCCGCAGTTATAAATGTTCAAGGGTTGCAAAAATATTAAAAACAAATTCTGTTAAATTAATTAATTTTACTTTGTTTTAATTTCTTTACAAATCTATATTTTATTTGAAATTATGTGTTGAATATTTAATTGCCAACTAATTCAATTGTTATTTTCTTCAACTGTCGCATATAATAGTAATTTATATTTATATACATACATATGTACTTATATATGTATATATGTATGTATGGGCTCTTGTTATTTTTTTTTCTAGTTTTGCTAAACAAGTTTATTAATTTTTGCATTTAGTTCTAGAGGTCACGTTGAGGTGGCTTTTAAACTAACACCATTCATTTCATGTTATAATTGAAGCCAGTTTTGTAATGACTATTTTGTTTTTGTAGTTTTTTCTACACCATCTTATAAATGCGTATTACAAAAAAAAATATTTATAATTCATTCATTCATACATACATGGTGTTTGTATATTGTTAAGCAAATAAATAAACAAGAAAAAATCATGAATAGTTTTTAATTGCATTAATACAGTATTATTAATGGATACTCGTAAATATTAAGTCATTGTGTTGTATATGACGAAATAATTTGGAATTTTGCTCAATAAGCCAACATAGTTATCAATTTAATATTTTAGCTTATTTTTAAGAAACTGGTAAATATTTAAATATTGCATACATATATGTTATAATTCTAGAGAAAAAAAAAAAAAAATTTGTACTGAATAGTTATTAAAATTTGTTGTCTCTTAAAACTTATTATTAATTAATGACAAAATGAATTGATACATTATTTAAAGTATTGCCCATCGTTAGCCACTAATTTTTCCCTTCTTTCTGTTAGCATATGGATTCCGCGCCAAAAAAACTGCTCCGGTTTTGAGGTAAAGAATAAATCAAGCCAATTTTCGAAGCGTATTCCAGTAAGGGCGTTCTGCATTGATCGAAACAAATGGTAGTCAGAAGTCAAAACATCCCATCCTTTGTTTTCTAAATAGTTTTAGACCGGTCTTGCAACATGTGGCTAGCGTTGCCATGATGGAAGATTATGGCCTCGTGTCTAGTCTAATATTCTGGTCGCTGCTCGTTGATTGCTCTTTTCAAACGAATGAATTGTGTTCGGTACAGGTCCTCTGTGATCGACTGTCCCGATTTCAGCAGTTATAATACAAAACACCTTTCTGATCCCACCAAATACAGGGCATTACTTTGGCGTCATGAATATTCGGCTTCGGCGTTGATTGGGCTGGTTCGCCGGGCTTTATGTATATGACTTTCTGCGCTTGGAGTTATCGTAATTCATTCATTCATTTTTCATCACCAGTAACAATACGATTCATAAAAATCACCACTTTTGAATCGCGCAAACTATCGTTTCCTGGCGTGGTGTTGAACGTAAGATTCTGCTAACAATCGATAACTTTCAGCAGGCCTTTTCTTCAAATGAAAGAAGATAATCAGACTTCTTTTTTAGGCACAAAATTCGACATAATTATAGCAATTGAAAAAAATATGTGTTCACACTTTGGCGTCCATCGAATATTGAATTATAATGACAATTGTTTACCCTCCAAAATACCATATTTGTTATATGTAATAATTATGCCATATATTGTTCAAATCGACATTAACTTGTATAGCCAATAATATCAATAACTCAAAACTATTTAGTGGGAACATAAGAATATCTCAAAAATACTTTTTTTTCTCTTGAGACCAGCACTTAAGGGATAACGCCTACACACGCAGAGCATTGCGCAGGTACTAAGAAAATAGGTAAAGCTTATGAACATTCGATTCCAATTTTTTCATATTGTAAGTTGCAGGGAAGACATTCGCAGGAAGATCATTTCACAAATGAACAGTGCGACAACAGAACGAAGTCTCCTTATAATGCGTTGTACGAATCACTAGGGAATCCGCTACAAAGGGATGGTTTCTACTAGAAATACGAATACTACCTAAGAGTATATGATTACTATGAATTAGAGTTTTAATTTTGTGCTCCAAGCTCCAAAATAAACTTTGAAACACCAATACATCAGAGCTGTATTCCAATTTGGGTTAGATTTAGTTCATGTATATATTAAGTAGATTAGATAACGTGAAGTAATTCTTGCACCATCTGAAAATACCGAGGTACTTGAATGCTTCTTTTGACACTCGAAATATGTGATCGTTCCAACGAACGTCACAGAAAATTCTCATGCCCGGAACATCAAGAGTATCTGATTCCTTAATATCTACATTACTCATTGACACAGATGACAACACACCACCACTATTGGGTCTTGCGCCAATTAAAGTTGGATCTGTTTGCTTGTAAGCGTGTCGAAATTTGTCCATATCCTCACGAGTATCTTTACCGCCATCTTTACTAGTGTTAGGAGTGTTTGTGGAGAAACTCGAAGGACTTAAGTATTTATGTGATGTCAGATAGTAAAGCTGCCTGAAAGGTTCTGCCATCTCTGTTGATGAGCTTAGCGGCCACATAAGTGCCACCCTGGAAACGAAAAAAGAGAGGATTTTGGTCGATTTTTATTTTTCGGTTTTGGATATATGATTGCGGAATAAGACACACGAAGAAGCGTGTCTCTCTTTCTCCTGATAGATACAGAAGGCTGTTACTTCTTAAACTTAGAATGGTCGCGGGTCTATTAACGGGTATCGTATTTTAGGAAATATTGAGAATGGTCGGTGTAGATCCTGTACGTCGAGACATTTAAACACGTACTTTTTTTGTTATCTGCTATTTCAGCCTAGAGAATAAGGTTCCAGGGAAATGCTATGGTAACTCTAAAGAAGCCATATCATCTCTCACAAAATAAAATAACTGGCTTTATTCATAGATTCAGTGTTATGCGGCGAACATATAATAATAATTGCTCCCATAACATTTCAAAGACGAACAAGTGGGCTCAGTCAATGAGCTTCAACCACTTCTATTTTTAAACTATTATATTTTTAAACTTTTTGAGCATATAAGGCTACACCAAAGATCCTTAGGAAGTGTTAATATAATATTTTAATAACAAACTTCCATTTGTAGGTTCTTTAATTGTTAATAATTAAAATAACTTTTATAGCTAAAAAGAATTTTGAATTTAGAAGTTCGGAAGCTTTAAGTCCTTAAAAGACTTTAAAAATTAAAAAAGAAATAATGCCACTTTATTTATATGCTCTAAAAGCTAAAATAACAAAAGAGTAGTAAAAATTCTAAAACAAAACAACATTAGAAATCGATGAAAAATTTTATTTTTGGTTACTCAGGGCGTAACAAACGCTGACTACTGACGATGAAATTTTCTTGCTGCCATACAGGACTTTTTAAAGTAATTGCTCAATTTTTGTCATAAATGGCAGAAGCTGGTTTTGTTTTGCAAGCGTCCGTTTATTAGTGAGTCCTAACTGACAATATTATCAAAAATTAATTGTGCTTTGTTAACGTTAACGGGAGTGTGTAGCAGACAAACTCCTGCATTGTTCAATAGTAGACTCATAACAGAAAATGTCGCTAAATTTCAGCATGAAGTTGACTCATAACAGTCAATGTCGCTACACTTCAGCTTTCTTTAATACGGTTACATTCAGTGACGTTGTTATACATAACTCCTTTTGTTTCGTGTCATTGTCATAAGGATTCATCAATGAAATATATCACTTATTATAATTTCATACGAATTTCGACTTCATACTGATATTTTGACAACGATTCATCGCTGAAAATATCACAGTGACAATGTCGTTCAAACTGGCTACCAGCACTAGAGCCAAGACAAAACTCTAGTTAAGTTACAAACCACAATGAAATTTAGCAATTTATTTTATTTTGATTACAATTTTTGCGGAATATTTTAGCGTAATCGGCTTATAAGATTTTAAAATAAAGTTCTATCTTTAGTTTTTCACCCAGTATGTAAACATTATAAATACATAATTACTTTTATTTTCATTTTCTTTGTGTAACATGCAAACAATATTTCTCATCACAAGACATGTGAGCTTTATAAAATAAAAATTTATATTTAAATCTATGCCAAGCATTTGACATTTTGGCTATAAAGGCGAATACAACTCGTGCTACTTCCGTTTTATTTTTAAAATACTAAGCGAGTATGTAATTTTAAATAATAAAATGTGGTCAGTAGTGAATAAGTTAATTTCAAAACAATTAAATATACGTACATACATACATATATATGAATGTATGTGTATACAAACAGACCAGCCTTTACAATTTGACTTTTAATTGACCCTAGAAGAAATAAAAAATACTACTAAATATGCCACCACTACAACTACTACGGTACTCAGTCGACAACATTGTTGATTAAATTCAAAAATAAATTAAAATAAATAAACAAATAGAATGACAATAAATCGTATACAAGAAAAAAGTAAACACTTACCTTCACGTCTCATACCCATTTTGAGGCACTTTCTGAGGCGGCAATATTGGCATTGATTACGATGATGCTGATCTATGGGGCAATTTCTGCTCCCCCGACAGGAATAGGTTAAATTGCGACGTACAGAACGTTTAAAAAATGATTTGCAGCCTGTGTTAAGAATAAAAAATAATTATTAAACAAATTATTTCATAAATTTTATTATAAATAAACAAAATATATATAAACAAAGTGTATATAGCCAAAGTATTGTGTAAAATATCAAACAGTGCCCTATTTTAATTCATACACAAAGCTGATTTCATAGCTTTTTATCCATCCTCGTCGTAGTTGTAACTTTTAAGCGTATTTTTATTTGCTTAGACCATAAAAAACAAGACCCGCAATGTTACGCTTGCGCTGAGTGCAACAAAACATCATTTGAAACAAATTCCATAGTATGTAAGCATGCTTGTTAGCAGCTTTAACAGCAACAGCAATAGCAACAGCTAAAACAACATCATGGCTTTCAACATGCAGGCATACAAAACTAAATACTATTTTATTTTTATTTTTTATGCATTTAAGCTTGTAGTCAAGCTCTTTTTCTTTTTTTTTGGTTACAACAACTCTTGGAATATATTCTTTTGTTTTTGTTGGTATGTATAGTTTAATGCATGCCATGTGAACTATAAATTGGTAGATCACTTTGCTAAAAACAACAACAAACAACATTAAAACCTTAAATCTTTGTTTACTATTTTATCCCTTTTTTCGGGGTTTAATGTAACGAAATGTATAGCAAAAGTGGCAGCAATAGCTAAAGCGGCAGCAACGATGACTTGCTTTTTAACTTTGAGTGTTTTACTATCTTGACTGCTGTTCATGTTAAAGCCTGGCTGCTGCCTTCCTGGTTTTGTTTTTAAGATTTTCGTTTCGTTTTTTGTTTTTTTGCCATCATGTCAATGGCCATGTTACACGTTTCATGGCTTAACGCCTCCCATAAAATTACCTTTAATGGGTTTCAATTAATGTATAGAGATTTTTTTCTTGGGGTACTTACTTTTAACGAAATTCTTTTTTTCTGCTTTTTTTTGGGTAGAAAAAGATTTTGAAATGTTTTTGATATTGAAAACTAGGCGCTTAATTTTGCTATGCTCGCTAAGGGACTGTGGTTGCTGCTGCTATTACTGCTGCACCGGCGAACAAACAACACGAATTTCAAATGTTGCAGCAGCAGAAAAAAAATTGTTTAAGTGTGTTTAATTTTATGTCGCCACGTATCTAAACATGTGTATCATGAAACTCAAAACTTCAACTTTGTCTACATTTTTCTTCTTTTTTTTCCGAAACTCTTCCCTGCTGTCATACAACAAAGTAAGTGAGTGGCAAGCTAGAGACAAAACACAAGATGAGGCGAAGAAAAAGTTTCATTTAACGAAAAGAAAATTCTCTTAAACGATTTGAAACCACAATTTGTAATTGCATTAAGAAATATGCTTTTGGTTTTACTCGTTGAAGACTTTTCCGAGACTAGATATAGAGGCATTAGTTTGCTTAAAACGAAATCAATAGTAGCAAACAAAATGTTTGACTTTTTTTTTTATAAATTTTAATTTAGAATTTTGTTTCCTAAACACATTGTTTAAAAACAACCAAATATGGTAATCATACTACAATTTTTAATAAAATGTAGGCCTGTTTTGAAAATCATTTTTTGTGAAAGCGATTTGAAACAAATAATTATCGAATATTTTTTCAATTTAAAATCATTTTCTCGTTTTTTTATTCAGTGCTTCATAGAACAAAAACAAATAACATAAGAAAATTTAAAACAGCAAATGATTTGAATTAATATTATTTCCAGAACATAATAGGTCATTCAATAAGTCCTTAGGCTAAGTACGAAAAAAAAATAAATTTTAACAAAATTCGATTTTTTATTGTCTTAGAGTGCGATACAACGAGTATAGCGATTTTCTTTTATAGTACGATTTCTCTTTCTTGTCAAAATAGACCTCAGTTTCAGCGATTTATTCATCATTGGACTTCAATTTCTTTCCAGCAAGCATTCCCTTGAGATCTGACAATAGGAAAAAGAAGTTGGCTGCCACATCTGTCGAAGCTATTCAAAGTTCAACTTCTTCTTGTTTTTAGTCAACAGTGAGCAACGTGGCACCCAATTTGTATAGAGTTTTCGCATACCCAAATGTTCGTGTAAAATAGTAAAAAGTCTACTATCTGATATCTTTACAAAGTCAGCTAGCTCGTGCACCTTCAATTTGCAATTATTCATAACCAATTTGAGCGCGTCCACTGCGCTCTGCATCATTTGTGCTGATACGACCACGTTTAAATTCAGAAGACCACTTCTCTACTGTTTGTCTCGATGGAGCAGAGTTCGGATGATGTTCATCCAGCCATTGTTCCACTATGCAATGGAAATTCGAAATTAACTTTTTTCCATTTTTTTTTTTCAATAACAAAAGATGCTTTTCACCAAATGCTATAACTCACGAATCACTAATCCGATTACTGTCAAATTTACAAACGTTTGGTTTGAAGGTTAGTATTAAATAAAAATCATATGGAAAAAATTCTAGTAACGTCATCTTTGTGTCATCATACGGACTTATTGAATGACCTGTTACAAACCTATTATTTAGAGCAGTTTTTCATATCGAAAATACTCATCAGATTTTTTCTCAAATAAAACTGTGCAACATAAAAAAAAACCTGGGAAGTGAGACTATTTTTCTGAAAGCCAGTATCGAGAACAACAATGAACTGTTTTCGGAATATCGGGTTTTTGTACTTTTATGCACTTATAAGCTGATAAATTAGCTAAATATTAACCGATTTTAAAACTCTTGGAGGATTTAAAAAGATGATAAACAGATCTTATAAACTGTGTATACTTTACTTAAGTAAACTTAAGGAATCTGTGTATATTTCACAGCAAACCCAAATTTTTAGATGTAAACCGGAACCTATTTGTAAAAACTGAAATATACATATTTTTAATAAATATTTTTAATAAATATAATGTATAATATTTTATTTTATTAAAATTAAAATGATACCTCAATTTTAGACACCCTTTATTGGTTTTTATTTCTATTTGCATTTTTAAAACATGTTAATTCATATGTATATCTTAAAAGATTTATTCTCTTCTAATTTTTATTGCAAATTTCCTAATCAAATCGTTTTGATGAAATGAAAGTAATGATATTTAAAATAAACAAAACGAATTATATACCCGCAAAAAAAGAAAAAAAACTAAAGCCTCCCTCTCAAAAATAAAGGAGAAATAATATTTTTCCCACCGCATACCAAAAAACTTCAATTCAAACTCCAAAGTAGTTATTCAGACAAGCAACCAGCCAGCTAGCCAGGCTGACAGCCAGACGTAAAAACAACAACAATAACAACAAGAAGAGAAGCAAGAAAACACCACCAACAAACATATTTTGCCATATATGAAGCAACACCACCTTAACCAGTTTTTGACCATATGTACCTTCGGATTTTCTTTCATAGTTTTAACACACAAAAAATAAAAATAAAAAGCAAAGAAAAAATCTTAAGGAGAGCCTCCAACAATGAAATTCATATAGAAATACAATAAAAACAACAATTGTTAAACAATAACGTTAAACTAAATTTGTGTATATTGTTGTTATTGTTTTGTTATTATAGTAACTGTTGGTAAGCATGCGCAATAAAGCCACCTTTCAGTTACAATTGCATTAAAATATATTTCTTTACGACGACTATCCTGGTGTATATGGTTGACTGTCTGGGTATGTATGAGAGAAGCTTGGATAGCAGTGCGGGTGTTATTACCAGAGAAGAGATGGCATACATAGTTGTAAATTCCATATTATAAACCAAAAAGAAAATAAACAGGATTTTTCTTTTTTTGTGTTTGTTTGTTTGTATTTTGGTTTAAAAACTAAACAAAACAAAAAAATATTTATATTTTACATTAAAAAACGTGCAAAATTCATGTTAAAAAAACGAATCGGAAATTATTCTGAGTACGAGTAAGAGTATTGAAAAGGGAGTATATAAAATATTTTTTATTTGCGGAGATCCACCCTTTTTCGGTTATTGATATAACACGATATCTTTAATGTAGAATGTTTAAGAAAAACAGAAAACTTTAAAGAAATCATTATGATGCTCTTATAATCATCATGAAACAATTGAAGCTCATACATACGTAAGCTTTAAAGTGAGATCAACAGATGCTGATACGTAAAGGCAGAAGAAGAGTTGCTGCTATATGGAATAAAGAAATCTACACTATCTGCATCAATAGTTTTTCCAAAATTCTTTTACATACTTTTTTTCTAAAGCTTGAGAAGATTATCTCTATTTGAGTTTACTTTTTTCCTTATGTTGCAGCATATGGTTGTCTTCTAACATATGTTTGTGTTAAGCTTATTCTCTATATATACAGCAGGCCTAGAATAGAAACTAGAAAGAAATATTTTTTTCTTGAAAAAAAAAGAATTAAAAAAATTTATATAGTATGTATATTGTAAAGCAAAAATCGTGACTATGTAGTATAACGTGGTTTTATGTTGTTGTTGTTGTTGCTGTTATTGTAAGTGAGCTTGATGCTGCCACATTGATGATGATCATATATATAAATGTGTGCTATATACGATCATCATTATTTTCATCATGATACTCTCCTAGTCATCGTCATCATCATTATGGTTTTCCGTAAAATCATATCTAAAACTATGCGATTTACAGACATGCTGTGCATGCTGATATGATAAAAAAACTAGTGTTTAAAATAACCCAAAAAAAGTGCCCAACTAACGAAAAAAAGTGTTCGAAAGAATAGTCTCTGCTCTGTGGATGTTAAATTTTAGCAAACCAACAGGCTACAAGAGAAAAAAAATATAAAATCGAGTTTTGATGATATTTTTACAGCTTAAAAAGAATTTTATGAGTTTTGGTTATTGTTTTACCAAAATGCTGCCAAATATACTTAAGTTAAGATTAAATATATATTTTTCCGAATAGCTATTTGATTTTTAAAGAAATTCGCAAAAAATTTAAGTTATTGTTTTAACATTAAACAATTAAGAAAGTTATTTGAAATAAGAAAAATTAAAAAAAAAAAATAGTAAAAAATATAAAAAACCATATGTATAAAAATTTCTAAATTTATTAGTTTTTAATTTAAATGACAATAATTTTATGACAATAATTCTCTAGTATGTATCAATATATTTGCTATTGTTTTTGTTATTATATTTAGAATTAATTTAGCATATAAAGAAAACAAAAAAACACCAATGCTATAATATAAAATAGCATATAGGAAACAATAATTTAGAAACAACTTTAGGAGAACAAATAACAATTTTTAGTACAAGAAAAAACTCCGGTACTGTTAAAAGTTGTTTAACTAATTTAGATTGTCAAAATAGCAAGTAAAAAATCGAAATCTTTTAAAAAGTATACTTAAAACTAAAATGCTATTTAAATGCTACTCTTCAAAATACATACTGAAGTTTCAATCTATAAAATGAAACTTACATTAGTAGATACATTGTATTTAGTAGTGTATTGTATTTTAAAAAAGCAAATTCAATAACAAAAAGTAGGGTTTTTAACCCGCTAGAATTGAAGAGAACTATCCCACTGTGCTCCGTTTTGACATTTATGATTAGTACACCCGGAAAAAGTATCAAGGGGCTAATTCTGGCATTCGTATACGAACGAGTTCTTATTCGAATGAATGAATTTTTGACTATGTGGAATTCTATTATTCGATCACGAATAAAAGGAATCGAAATTTCTAATGATGGAATTCGATATCGAACAATAATTCGAATGTAAGCTTGCGAGTTTTTACTCGAAAGCAAAAAAGCACGCGAAGTTAACTTTTTTCACAGAAAATTAAGTAAAAATAGTTAGTTGAAAACTTATTTAGGAAAATTTCATATACTTAGTCATTTTTGGTCCAAAGTACAAAAAATAATTCAACGAAAAACTAAATACTTGGAAACTTTATGGCAAAGTAAACAGACTTAGCTAAAAAATTAAATGTCAAATAGTTCCCAAGGAAAAGCAATGGCTAACTAAGGAAAAGCAATGGCCTAAGGTCTACCAACAAAAGATTTCAAGTTAAAGCACAAGGTGACATACAGAGAAAATATATTTTATCTTATTTTTAGTACATAATAACTTTTAACTTAACTGTTTACAATAATTTTCATATTTTGATAAAATTATCCAACAAGCCTTTTACATCCCTTAACCTATAATTCAATTCCTTTCATATCGAGTAAAATCATTAGAAAATTTTACGATATTTAAATATTTTCGATTCCGATTTTATCACGAATGCTAGAATCAGCCACCAGAAGTAGATTGACACTTGAATAAAATTACCAATTTATCGGAATTTAATTCGCGCAATTTATTGACGTCAACTGTGTTCAGCGAAGAGACTCATTATTTGGTTATAAACAAAATTGCTTCATATGGAGTGAAACCAATCCACAACAGACCCTTAAGACCTGGTGGCATTGTTGGTCCTTATTTCTTCAAAAATAAATTCGAAACACCCGTTACGGTCAATGGAAATTTTTGCTTGAAAATATAGATGACAAATGATCCGGACGATATGTGATTTCAGGATGGCGGTGCGTCCCGTACGGTGAGCATCGAGAAGGTTGTGTGATTTAACACCTCTGAATTGATTTTTGTAAAGCCACGTGAAGTCACAAGTTTATGGTGATAAATCAGCAATAATTGTCGCCTTGAAGGCCAACAGTGCTTATGTTATTCATGACCGCCAATAATGCCTAACCGTTGATTTAGGCATCAGAAATCGGCCTAATTGGTTCTTGATCCCAAAAAATAAGCATAATAGATGCGAAAAGGTTATAGCTAACAATGGCCAAAATTTTAACAAAACTTGCTTACTAAAGTTTTACAATCAATTATAGCAGACCGAACGTGAACTATGTCCAGTCTAATTTGAAATTAAACCATATAAAAACAAGTTGTACTATACCTTCAATACAAAGTAAATATCTGTTTTGTATATCTTGAGAACGGTTGTAGTGGAAGTTTCTGAAGTTGGTTTATATGGTTAGTACAAGTCATCAGTCAAAAATTGGGCATGATATCTCCCACACAAAGTGCGATATATCTTAGTAACTATTGAATATGTAGTCTTCTTTTATGAAGGTTCACACTAAGTTAAAAAGTTAATTTTAAAGAAAGAGTGGGCGTCGCACCTCCAATAAAAAATTAAATTTTTTATCGTATATCTTATTAAATATATCAGCGGGAGACTTCAATGACCGTCTTAGCATTTTCTTTACAAAGACAAATAGGTAGCAAAAAAGGATAGAATTGGGAAAAAAGGGTATTCATCTCCCATTTTTAATATACATACATATTATAGATTCCCGGGCAACGACGGGAAGCTAGTAATAATATAAGTTTCACAATTATAGCCCAAATTTAGTCAACTTAAAATAAAAATTAAAACTATTAAAGTTTTTGCTTAAGTAGTATTAACACAGTGAAACTTCGGAAAACTCAATATAACGAATTTTTTCAGAGTCACTTAAAAGAAGCTTCTTATTGCAAAGTTTTTCATACAAAACTGCACTATAACTAAAACTATATAAAATATAAATTCTGAGCTATAAGACCTCTATATAACGAAATATTCATTCCGAAGCCTCTGTACAACGAAGTCAGAATGAAGTAAAACGGGAAAGTCCCGGTTTTAAAACAACGAAATCTAAATGTGTTTGCAAGTACATATGTAAAGCTTTTATATATCGAAGTATTCATGGAAAAGCCTCTATCCGCCTCTCTATTCGAAACTTGCGTAAATAGAAAAAAATTACAAAATAATTTTATTAAAATTTAATAAAATAAAAAACACAAGTGTTACATTTTTTATTAAAAAAACAAGTGTTTCATTTAATAGTTTGCTTAAAAAAACCTTAGTTATATAGAATTTTTCGCATATCTATATACAAATTTCGTTAATAAAGGTGTGTTTAGTGAGTAAATAGCTATAAAAAAGAATTCAAATCGATGCCCTTCAGATTCGTTATATCAAAACATCACTGTAATACTAAATAATTTTAATATAACTGGTATATTAAAATAAACACTTCACAAGTACTAAAGTTTTATGGTTCATACTAATTGCGGTAGTTTTCATTGCTTGAAAAATAAAATTGATACGACTTATGTACAAGAATTTAAATATTCTCATGCAATTATTGCAATTAAAATTTTGATTCTTTATGAAAAAACACTATTCCTCCAGCCGCTTTTTTATCATAAGAAATTAACATTCATTTCATAATTAATTAAAAAGGTATTTTCTTAAAATCCCTTGCTGAGTTTTAAACGTTTTCAATTTATAAAAAGTATTTTTTCTTCATCTTCGTTTTTAACAATATATATTTTGTTTTTTGTACAGTATAAAACAAACCAGTGATTAATAAAAGATTTGCGTGTTAAATATTCATTTTTGTTTCGTTTTTTTGTTTTTATATAGTGGCAGTTACAGTTAAAATAATAATAAAGTAGACCTTAACGCCACACTCAAAAAGCCAAAGATAAAATAAAAACAATAGCAGCGTATTAAGTTAACTGAACATTAACTGCAATTAATTGAACTTCCTTAAAATCGCTAACATACATACATAGTAGTAGTCTGTAGTATATAAAGCTATAGAAGCTACTAGACAAATAGAAAATTACCTAAATAACATAGAACTATTAAATAAAGTGCAACAAACATGAACTTCATAACAAAAAAGCTAAGACGAAAAAAAAATTGAAAAAACACGTTTTGCGCACGCGCACTTGTTGCGCATCGTCAAGCAATTAAAAGCGTGAAATTACTTCAACAAAAAAATAAAAATAAAATAAAAAAATTCTAAAATACAAATCGAGGTTTATGATGAAGACGAAGAAAAAAAATACAATTAAGAGACAATTAAGCATTGATTATTAAAGTGCATACAACGGAGCAAAAAAAAAAAATTAAGGAAATTGACCCAGTTTTTCTGCCTAAATTTATTTCTTGTATTATATACAGATACATATATATATGTAAGTTTTCTTCTTAATATAATAATTTATATTTAAAACTATTAATTTTTTTATAATTAATTTTCCATGTTAGCTTAATTACTCTAAAAACGCAAGTCTATGCCTGAAAACATTATCCAAAACATTATCATCAGCTAAGATTAATTTCAAACATTGTTTTATTTCTTATTTTTGCGGGTTTTGCTTTTAATGTGGCTTTAGCGTAGAACAAAAAATAAATAAATAAAAAAATAAAATGAAGAAAAGCAGCAGCTAAGAAGTGCATATAGCCATCATATATGTATGTACATAAGTGCAACCGAAAGAATTATGACTATATACATACATATACAGAATGGCTACAGAAACTTGAACGAGCATGAACTTTTTCTTAATTTTGCTTTATACTGCTCTCTTATTATAAACAAAATGTATTTAAAAAAAAGTGTTTCACTTAATTTATGGTTTAGATTTTCTTTTTATTTATTAAACGACATAGAAAAACTAAGAAAAAGAATAATGTTACCATTATAACTATGATATGTTCAAGATTTTGACAGTTTTAAGAATAATTGATATACAAGGGGAATAACATTATAAGTACAATGCAGTAGGT